>JAODLD010000021.1:15185096-15216965 GCA_026781065.1 Mormyrops boulengeri
CCTCGTGGGGGGGGGGGGGGGTGTCTTTGTGGGTTTTTTTTTTTTTTCAAATAAAATATTTCTTTCCCCATACCCCCCGGGTTGGGGGGGGGGGGGGGGGTGCGGTGGAGCTCATCCTGGACACACAATTACAATCATCTAGACCAGGGGCAGGCAGCCCGGATCCTGGAGCGCCGGACCCAAGCAGGATTTCTGTCCTACCTGATGAGTTACTATCTGCTGAGATCAGGTGAGGTTCATCAGTGACCAGGTTTGACGGACCAGGCGGGATCAGGGTTGCCTGCCCTTGATCTACAGATTACTACAAAAATCAGAAATGAAAGAACCCACTTCAAATTACATGTTTTGGATTGAAGAACGTCACACAACATGGGGAGAATATGCTAACCTCACACACATGGAGTTTGGCTGCAACTTCAACATCTGACGCTTTGATATGTGAGAGCACCACCGCTGATGTATGAGAGAGACAGAGAGCACCACCGCAGATGTGTGAGAGAGAGAGAGAGAGCACCACCGCACCATTCGCCAGATGTTACCAGATCGTGCCTATTTGGGTTAATCTCTGAATGCATATTTTGCTTTTAAATACATTCCCTGATCCAATACAGTATTTTCTTTCAGTTAATCAATGTATGTTATAAGATGGATGGATGGATGGTAAAAAAAGATGTGCAATTGAATATTAAAAATCTATTGGTGAATTCTGGCATCTTGTATAAATGGCCTGTATTGTGTTATGAATATATATAATTGCCGTTAGTTTTTCCAGACTCCCCATAGACAGCAGCAGTGAGACAGTGAGATGTTGCATTGGAGTATACAGGGCTCGGTTAGTGACTGACCCCCGCATCAATTTAATCACTTAATTGCTAACAGTTTTGGCATAACATGGAGAGTTTAAGGAGTGCAATTAGACACTTTAATGATTCCTCAAAGAAAAGCAAAGTTTACTTTCTAAACAGCTTTTCTATTAAAAACAGACATTCATAATCAAAATAACTTCCCCTGTGTGCATCTGTAAGACTCATGATATAAAGGCGCGTAAAAAATGTGTAAAAGCAGCGTGACAAAGACTGGAATCCCATGCAGGGAGGAAAGTGAATCACAAAATCCTGCAGGAAACAAAACAAAGGTCTGTTTGAATGAAAGTTTTTTTTTGTTTGTTTGTTTTTGTTTTTTACATAATCAACACCCATAGTACAATTAAAACAAAAATAAACATGAAATGATAAATCCTAGAACAGAAGAAAAATTACAACAGGTAAACACTTTGATGATCACATATTTCGTATGAAAATATATGTAATGCAAAAGCAACAGTTGGGACACTATTCTCTAGACAAGCAGTTTGCGACTTATAACAACTGGAATTGTAACAAAGGAAGAAAGAGTTAATTCGTGCCCTGTGTTGTAACCATTACAGCACTCAGCTGGTCTGATACTCCATCTGTAAAGTATTATCAAAGTATTAGTGGCTCTCACACTGAAAATGCCTTTGATAGAAGCCTTAATGTTATTGCAATGTTCTTTTGAAGTTTAGATGATGGTTTTAGAAATGTAAAGGAAAGCCACTGGAAACGGTGACTTAGTTTCTTTGATTAAATGTTTTTTGCCTACATTTATTCTCACCACATATACGACTTAACATTTTTTTGCCTCTGTGCCTGGGTACAGGTTGGTTGATTCTACAGGCTGCTGTAAATCCTCTTGATGACCTCTCCCTCATCCTTCCCCAGGATGCCCTTGTTGGTGTAGGAGTCCACCTGCTGGTCCATGAAGTCCTTCAGTTTGGGCAGGTCATAATCTGGAACAGGTGAAGAGAAATGTGTGTCTTACAATGGAACTACCAGCAACAATCATGTAACAGTGACACAACAACCACGCAGCAAATATCCCACTACCATCTCATCAACAGAATGAGTAAATCCTCTATACACAAATGTCTACTGATTGCAGTTTGATCAGTGACGCACGAAAAAGTGCCATCCCACTGGATTTTAGTGCTGCTGGATGTTTATGCTCCAGAATTACTCAGAATCGCTCTTTTTTATTTTAACACCCCCTACGGTACCATGTGATTCCACATCACTGTCTGATGAGACACTATGGGTGTTTCTCAATATGCATACGTGACTGTACCTGTGTTCTTGTGTACCTGTTTTACATCATCTTTTATTGCCGAAGACCAGTACCAATACTCAAGAACAGAAGTACAAAGGACAGAGAAAAATCGGCAGACGTCATTGTTGCCCCGCCCCAAATATCAAGGATGCCTCGGAAGCACCCTCCCCAAACGAGACCATGATTCATTGTGACCCAAGTTTGTTCTTGGGAGGCAAGTTAGCAAGACTGTTCTTGCCAAGACCACAAATATGATCTTTGCGTTCTTGGTATTGAGAAACACTCTCTGTTAACGCATTGTTGCAGTGACGATAATGCTTGTCGATAGATGTCCGTAGGCAGCAATAGAATCAACATCGGGCAGGTTAACAAAACACTACAACGGGGCTGGTGTAATTAGGACAGGATGATAAATATTCACACTGACTCCTGGGTGATCTAACCATTCCCACTCACTCCCTGAGATTATCGCCGCTGCAAATTGTGGGCAGACAGAACTAAAGAGGCTGTAATTGAGCTGCTATTCCACTGATCACCAGATTGCCTGTTTCTTTCTGCATAAAGGATATTAGTCTATTTACCCTTCAGCACAGCTCAGGGACGCTGGGGTTGCTAGGCGCTAATTCTGGGAAGTGCGTGTGCCCTGCAAGGCTGCAGCATCCTGACTGATGCGGGCCGGCACTCTCAACCTTGGCGGCTTGACCGGTGGTCAAGTGGTAAATATGCAGATGCCATGTATCATCTCATGAGCTGAGAACGGTGAGCAGGGTTGCAGAATCAGCAGAACCTCTCTCAGACACACTACCAAACATTTAACAAAGTCTTTTGGGTATTCAATAGCTGGTCCAGACTCCATAATGAAAGGATTTTCTTCTGCTTCCAAGTGTATGTCTCTTACCTTCCTCGTTGCCTTCTTTATCGTGTTTTTTGAGCCAGGCAATGTTCTTTCTGATGGCTTCGAGGTAGGATTCTGACCTGCCAGACTTATCTGTGGGCAGGGAGAGAGTGAGATTATTCTGGGGTGTACCCTCTGTCAATCATCCCTGCGCTTCTGTGAGTTTGGAAAATTAATATGGCATCGATTAATCATCGGTTCATCCCAGGTCCCGGTAAAGTTACCACCCAAGAGTGTGTCACCAGCAAATGAATCCAGCACCATCAAGTGAAGTGACCATAACTATGACTGTGCCATCAAGCGAAGTGACCATAACTGTGACTGTGCCATCAAGCGAAGTGACCATAACTGTGACTGTGTCTCTAATATTTCTGCCTCAGTTACTGTTCTTCCATTTATATGTAAAATAGTCTCTTCAATCCTTCATTTTTTTCTGGCCCAGTTATATAGACCTTATTACCATATTAATGGTCATTATGATGGGGGTGGAACCTCTTCTGTACTTTTGGTAACTGATTTCTTGGGGTGACGTAGGAATCTTCTCATAATGTCCTTCAAAGGAAAAATGACCCAGCGATAACTGTTCTAAGCTGCCCTTCATTCATGCATTACTAAAACAAACACAGGCCGGCACTGTGAAAAACATGGAGCGTCCATCCATCCATCCATCCATCCATCCACGTTCTGTAACTGCTTTTCCTGACAGGGGTCCAGAGCCTATCCTGGAAGCTATGGGCACAAGGCAGGGAATAACCCAGTATAGTAATGGGTGCTAAATGTTCTGGTTGGTGTTATGGTCAGGGGACCAGTACCACTGTCATCCAGCAACCCTGTAGCCAACAATCAGATCTCCCTTAGGTCATGTTACAATTATAATGAGCACTTCACTTTGAAGGCGAATGAAGAAGTGAAGGAGGTGAGAAGAAGGCTGCAGCCCTTTATGCTTGAGTGAGAATTTAGGAAACGCGTCAAACAGCAGGAGATCCGAAAGCCGCAGACACTGACCTGTCCCAGCCAGCGCCTCATTGTCCTTGCCTGTGTCTCTCAGAGGTTCATATACCTTCTGTATCTTGGTGGTCTCCTCCTTCATGCTGTCCACCACGCTGTTGGGTTTCACTTGAAAATCAGGAACAACGTTAGGCGCTGGGGAGGCCAGGGTGGAATTACCAACTCCATCCCAGCTCTGCGATGCCCCCCCTCAGCTTACCAGTGGGTGCCTGGATGTCAGGGGTGACCAGCGACTTCCCCAGTTTGTTCTTCGTCTGGACAGCGATCATGGTGTCCAGGTTTTCTGCAGTGAACATCGGCCAAAACACATGCAGGCTGAACGAGGTTTATCTCTTTAAAGACGCTATCTCATCTTCCAGTGTAAACAGGCCATCGTTTTAAAAAAAGATGCTATTTGCGTTTGTGCCTCATTGTTGAGGTAATGAGCTGAGGTCTTATCCAGGTTTTCCCAGGGACACAATCACACAGAGGTCTGAGATCATCACCCATCTGACACATAAGAGGCCCTGCCTGCACCGCGGGTTGCTGACGCTGAAACGCGCCGTTTGAATGCCATTCGTCCATATCGCTGCCATATAATTACATTCTGCCTGTATTATTGTCCTATCTCCTGTGGCTGGACATCATCCCCATTAAGCAGATTAAGGACAAGCAGCAGGTGAGTCATCCACGGAATACACAACCTTGTAAAACAAAGGGAGCAAGCATTGAGCCGTTACCCGGCAACCAATCATTTTGTGCTCTGGTCGCCATAGAACCTTAGTCCTATGATGCTAGTTATGGTGTTTCATCTCATTGGAGATCCTTATACATCTACATCATTTTTACTGTGTCCAAATATTTGAACATTTGGGCTTTACTGACTCTTTTTCCTATTCATGGTTGCCTCGATCTGCACAATGGCTGCTCTGGCTTATCACAGCAAATGGCAGCTGGCCATGTTATTTTCACATTGGATCAAGAGCACCAATGTAGGCACCATGCAGCATTATCCCCTCGTCAGAGCATGACGTGGCTCCATGGAAAAAATGAGTAATTGGGGTGAGTTTTGAGAAGCATGGTCTGACCTCAAGTATTTAGTTCACTAGGATGTTAAACAATGTCTGTAAAATTCATCCATACATCTGTCTGCCTTCTAGCCACCTATTCCAGGTAGCCAAGAGCACAGGGCAGGGATACACCCTGGGTGGGGTAAGTGGTCCATCAAGCTAGGAAACGGGAACACACAATTATGGAAGTATATGCAAACTCCACAAAGGGGTGCAACTGAACCCCCAGACTTGGAGTTGAGGCTTCACAGCAGCCCACTGCTTCACCCCTGCTAGACCACAATAATACATACAGTACTTTCCAGTTACTATTCGTGCATCTAAAAGAGGACATTCATCGCTTTGTGCTTTACTCATATTTGTTAGCCCAGCAAAACACATCAATTTAATCTTATCACAAAAATGTCACAGCAGGAAAAAACCCTGAGAAAATAAATGTGTGTTTTGTCGCCCTCGGCTTCCTGTACATGTCCATGCGGCAGATAAAGAAGGCTGCCTATTAGCTGGTCGAGTAACCCCCCCGGCAGCTTTCTGAGACGACCACGCATAAGTGACGCCTCCCAGGATCTCGGCCCCGGGCCGGGAAAACGTCTTACAGTAAAGTTTGCAAACTGAGTTAAGCTGGCTATGCTAGTCACATGGGGGAGGATGGTTTTATATAGAGCTGCTTGACAGATCACTCTGAGCTTAAACCTGATGCTCCTGGGCGGCATTTGCAGGCTCTGCTGGGGTGTTGCAGCATGTGTCCCAGCCCAGAGGCAGCAGGCAGCTGTGCGCCGATGCGCTGATGAGACTAAAGAATCATTCACTGCAGGTTTCAGGTTCCTCATCAACGGCAAACAAGCAGCTGCACTTCATGGGTGACGGGAAGCAGAGAGACGCTTCCATGCCATGTGGAGATGCGCAGCTGCACGGTTTCCCCTTGTGGATGAGGTGAGTTTTATCTAAATTAAAGGTCTAAATTACCTTCAGTTACTTTTCCGATGCTGTTATCCAAAGACCTTTAATTCATCTAGGCATCTTACTAGGCTTTTTCAATGGAAACGGGGGGCTGAAGAGCACCACAGAAAAACTCCCCCTGGGGTGTGAACCAGCAGCAAGGTTCGGGATCCAAATCCGCTCCCTCTTCTACGACGACACCTGCTGCTCTGCGGCAGTAATAATTCACCTGCTGTTCAGCAGGACAGGAAGTGGGCTCTTACCCAGGTACGACACTCCTTCTTTGGGCGTGATAGTACCGTACTTGACCATCATCTTCACAAAGTCAATCAGGGTCTTCATGATGGTGATGAGTGTTTCTCTCTCTTCTGCATCCTCCTCTGTTTAAAACAGTAAGGGATTAAACTAGGCCAAAGGCACCATCCTCACGGCAGCAGCACACCGAAACAGCCATGCCAGCCTTAGTTGTTTTTCTGTTGTTCATCTGGCACCGAGATTTCCCTGTGGATCTGCTGCGGGCCGGCCTCCTGTCCAGCCTGAGCTCTGTGTTACGGCCCAACGCTCCGCTGCATAGACTTACTTCTTTAAATAGCACGTCCTAAAAATGTGTCGGCCCGTGGATCTGGGGCACCTGTGCTTGTTCCTCATTGGATGGCTGGTTCTCAGAGCATCGCCCACGCCGGCCCTCCTACCTGAATCCAGGCTCTTGAGGAGGTTGTAGAAATTGGGGAAGTACTGCAGGTCCTCAAGCCCATTGTCGGCAGCCAGCTGACTCCTACGCTCCAGCTCAGTGGGAAGCTTCCATGCGTCTTCCACAGCATCCTCACCATCCTCCATGTCCGCCAGTTCCTCATACTTCCTGTCGGAATTTTCCACAGCTTCCTAGAAGAAATTTTTTTAAATGCTGTCGTCATTGTAGGTTTATCCTAACACATGAAGCCCTTGAAAGGCAAAAATAACCATGCACAATTACATGTTTGTCAAAGCCTTGCATCAGTGACCACAGAAAGATACACTGATGCTGTTTGCAGACACACTACTGGTTTCCACCTGTGTTTCACAGTCATTAGCATTAGCTTAGCATTCGGACATGGAGATGAGCCAAGCCCAGGGACTGGCGACCGCTCACCTCAGGGTCTTCCTCCACTTCGTCTTCTTCACCCCTGGCAACGGGGTAGTCCATGCTGCGATCCTCCACCTCGTTCTCCCTGGCATTCTTGGAAATGAGATCCTGCAGAACTTCTGCCACCTCGTATTCCAGAGTTTCTGCTTGGCTCTCTGTGATCTGGGAGGGGGGGGGAGACCATTAGGCACTGGAAGGCTGTTTCATCACGCCTGCAGTGAGTGAATTACCAATGACAGGCTAAACCCCTTTAAGATTGTCCCGCTTTGATCGCTGTTTCAAAGCCTTTCCAAACGCCTCCCCACCCTTTTTTAAAAACAACAGTATTGATATTCACTGTTTCTAGTAACTTAGCCAATCTTCTTAGCCATACAGTCTTCTAAGGAAAAAATGCTCTACAAAATATTTCCTACCAGTCCCAGTTTCAGGAGTTTGGACACAATCCTGTCGAACACCCCCCTGTCATCTTCCTCATATATTTTGGCTGCGATCTTCTGCACAATGTCCTTGGCCGTCAGTGGGGTGCCGTCAATTGTATGGAAACTGTCTGGGTCATCTGGAAATAGAACCCAGTCTGTCAGAAAGGCTCACCCTTAACTCAGACTGATAAAGCTCACGCATGGCCTGGTCCTAATCCCATTCATTGATGGGTTCCTCTGCCACGTTCAAGGGCACCTTAATCTGTGGCTGCACATGTGCCTGCAGCGGACCCAAGACAGCTAGTGTCTCTGCAGATCTGCAAGTTCTCTTCAACTGCTAACAATGTTGGTACGGAGAAATCTAAATAAACTGCAGACGTGTGTGATCAAGCAGAGCGAACCTAAAAATAAGCCAGTCTGCGAGAAGTGGTGCTGAAAATCTTCTGCTAGAACCACCTCTTTGTTGCTGAGATTGTTTTAGCTCCAGCTTACGTGATACTTCTGTGGAGCCATTCTATCCCTCAGTTTAGTCATGAAACCACATCTGCAGCCATAACTGTACGGCACGGTGAAGATCGCGATTATTTGGCCAGAGCTCTTGGAAGGGGCTGCCGTATCGGCCAGCAGGAGGCGCACACTCCCTTCTGGAGTGCTGAACGTGGACAGAAACGAGGGTTACGGTGGGAGCAGCCAAAACGTACTGCACAGGGGAAGAGCAGCGATCAGCAGGATGCGGACAGGACCTGTGTGGGTGAGATGTGCACACCTCACCCACACAGGACTATTTTGTTAAAAACCATAGTAATAATAATGCCTGTCGATGAAAACGTTGAATTACACTAACCATGTCTTTTTGATAACTGTCGTTTACCTGGTCGTGATTCTCTTCTGTCCTTTTCTGTGGTATGTATCATGATAAAATGTTAGTAATATATAGGCCAGCTTAGGTGCAAACACAGGTCAGCTTCGCTGAAAGGATGAAGGAGAGCCGGCTGTCGTTTGTCGGTGTGCCGCGTGTATTACGCGGTGTCCGGCGCAGCACAAAGCGGCTCACAGATAATCTCGGCCTTTTTCCCCTTTAAACAAAATGCCCTCCCACTGAACTAAAGGTGCAAGGCTTCTCTCTCCAGCAGGAAAGTTCAGAGGGTCACCTTGGCCAGCTTTCAGCAGCTCTGACTAAGGGGGTCACCCAGCTGGTTAGCACCGTTTTTTTCACAACAGACGGCAGCAGAGTGATGACACTGAGACGGGAAGGGTATGGATATCAGAGCAGTAGGCCCAGTCAGGGTGAGAAGTCCACTTAGCCTCATGAGCAACAGCCTGTAGATTTTGGTGGAATGGAATTACTGACATACCCAAGAAGCCTGTTACTTCAGTTAAAAAGTCTTCCTGTACATGAGTTTGTCAAAAAGAATCCGTGATAATTCAGTTTCATTTAATTTTTAAAAAGTCTGGATAAAACCCTATACCACATTTGTATAAGTTTTTTTTTTTAGTTTAGTTCATTTCACATTATGAAAACCTGCCTATATTATTACTCTGTATGGTTACTTAAGTTTATGAACAAGTCAAGGGGTCAAACAATTTTTGCCGCCTGCGCACCTTCGTACTTGTACGCCACGTCATTCTTGGTGGAGTCGTAGTTTTCGGCCAGCCTTCTGTTTTTCGTTGAGTCTGAATCGTCAGGAACGTAGTTTTGTTTGCTGCTGTAGGTTTCATCCGCCGCGGCTTCACTGTCAGACACCTTTGACTTGTCTACCAAAGATTTTAACATCCTGAAGTCAACCTTTTCGAGGTCCGTGTGCGGCGCCTTTGGCTCAGTCTGCCGCTTGTTACCTGACAGTAAGACAAAAGTCAATTGGACTCAAAAATGTGCCACTGCGATTTCGGAAAGTAAGAACTTCATTAGCGGTGGAAACACCTGACTCACCTACAGGTTTACTCTCGCTGACACGGTCCGCTTCTGCGATCTGTCATACAAACAAAGGATTATTTCTCACTCCGATTCTAACCCGCTTGTTTCACTGCGCCGCGATTCCTTCTTTCTTTGAACTTGCGCTCTGTCTACTGTCCTCTAAATAAATGAGTAGAAAAATCATCCGTTTCTGTTACCTACAGCCTTTATAAAACCGCCATCAGTATTTCCGCCTGTATCCACAATCAAAACACTAAATCCACAGATCAAAAGCTTTTCAGCATCAAACTGTGATTTATGTTCAAAGCCGACTTCTATAGGACAGCGGGTTTCCGACGTAGAGTAAAATATAAATTATTGAGACTGGATACCTGTTCTTGCAAAGGTCTCTCCTCATTCAGTTCTCGGTTGTAGATTGTTTTATCTAGGTTAAAGAAAAACAAACTAGTGATAAGTCTGAAGACATTATTTGAATACTTAATATAAACGTATATTAAATAAAGTAGCATATAAAAAACATCAAACGGGACATTAGTTATTTCCACAAACAACTTAGTAACGAGTTGGCGGCTCTTTGATTTGCGGATACATTTTAAAGTTAAACCAGCAGATGGATAATATAATCTAATCTGCAATCCAAAGATTAAGCCCCCATGGAAAGGGAACACGGCCGAATTAGCGAAGGGTGATGAAGTCAGAGAAGACACACGATCATCGTCATATTCTTTATCAAGTTTCTGAAAATCATATGCCGATGTTGTGGGACGATCCCGCCGCTCAATGTTCATTTTATGTTGTCTTTGTCAAAATAGAGCGATAATTTAGAATGAATAATATATGGGAGAAAAGAATAAGTCGATGATAAATTAGTTATTTTCAACTTACCGTCAGGCACGTTAGGTGTGGGAAAGGTACAGATCTGATACACGCTTAAAGCGAAAATCTGAAGGAAGAAGAATGTTATGCACTTAGACGCCATTCTCAAAAATTACTGCTAATAGTTTACGCCTTTATGAGTTTCCGCTTAAAAGAATTTCTGAATACAAAAAAACTAAAAATTCATTAATTTGTGCTTATTCTGTTAATTGTCAAGGCCGTTGCATGCAGCGCTCGGGAGCTGTTGAATGGTCGCGGTGCTGAAACCGGCTCTCCTCGCAGGATTATCTGCTCCAAGCCTCGCCTCGCCTTACGCCTGTGCCGCTCCGGGCTGCAGGATCCGGCTTCATACGGCCAGCAGAAGAGGCGCGCGAGAGCGCACGAAATCCGCCCATGTGCGTCAGCTGTTACGCAACCTGCGTCACTCCATCCCCGAAATGCACTGGTTTCCATACAGCGACAGGAACCTCTGTATTGGAGTAACAAATTGATTGATCTATGTCTCTATAGTTAAGAGGGCAACGTTTCACCACCTAAGCAGTTTGTTTGCTTTATAAGTGGCACAAGCAGATTAAGGTGTTTGATGTAATATAAATTAATGTGAAGCTGACCCTGTTTCACAATACAGAACAAGAATGCAGATGCATATCAAAGGACTTTAAACCTTATTTGTGATACTGGTAACGTGTTTGACTATGTATGCTTATGAAGTTGGTTTAATAGAGTGATTTCGTTAACGGGACAAATACTACTAAAACAAATTATGAAACTAGAATTATGTCTTGGAAAAAGTATGGTGTTACTCTCGGTGTACGCCTGTGTATTGATCATGTACCAATTTGCTGGCATATAATTTTGAATACGTTTAATGCGTGTACTGATTAGTTTGAGAGCTTTTTATGGTAATGTAAAGAACTGAAAGCTGTATTTCTTTTTATAGGATAGTGGTGACATTAAAAGAAAATACGCCTTTTTCTAATGTGCACGCTTAGTCAATATACAAGTAAGCGTTCTCCATCCAATTTGGAAACCATGACTCAGTATTGCCCTCTAGTGTCTGAAAGTAAATGTGTATAACGTGTTTATGTCGTGTGAAAGAGCGAATAAAGTTTGGGCTTCAAAATAACAGGAAGTAGCGTAACGGTACAGTAGTGTCTGCTGGTCCCTGGCAAGTACACGTCCAGCGCTTATTATATTTGTCTCCGTTTTCGTTAATATTAAGGACTAATTCCGTATAGTTTTCCAAGCCAATGTCTTAGCAAGGTGGCTGCAATGAGTGATGTGGTTGAGAAAACTCTGACGGCTCTGCCAAGCCTTCTGTCGCTGGACTCGCAGCCGGGAGCCGGTAAACTTTCTGTCACTTCCAAACTGGGGAGCCTGATCAGAGGCATCACTGAGCTGACGTCCAAACATGTGAGTGAAACCTGGCGCGTCTTCTGCGGGCACAAGGGAAACCGTGATTAGCTGAAGGCATGCCGGAGCAAATTCCCTTACGGTTAACCGCTGCTTTTTCTGTTCTTCGAAGGAAGAAGAAAAGCTTATTAAAAAAGAGCTGGCTGCTATAAAGGAGCAGGTGTCATCTCCCAACACCACACTGGCAAGTACCTCCACTTACTATTATGTCTGAATTTTTAGGCAGTATGCTGGAAAACCAGACTTTTGCCTTGTGAAAGAAATGATCATTTAAATGATTAATGAAGTGATTTAATTAATTTCTTGATTTGTGCCGTTCCTGCAATGTTTAATTATAGTGAACTTTTTCGTCTGGTACATTCAGAGACAGATGAAGGAGATCATGGTGAGGGCGATTTACTGTGAGATGCTGGGATTTGAGGCATCCTTCTGCTACATACACGCTATCAAACTGGCACAGCAAGGGAGCATGTTTGAGAAAAGAGTCGGTAGGTTACATCGCTTTGCGTTCTGACACTGCATGTTTAAGTGTTCCTACTGCTGCTGTAGGTTAATTCCAGTGCCGACTTCCCAGCAGAAAGTGTGAATACTTTTGAGAGGTCTGTCCAGAGTTTATAGTGTGCTGCTTTGCACTGTGAACTTTCCGCGCCGCCAGGCTACCTTGCGGTTTCGCTGTTCCTGCGTGAAGGTCATGACCTGCTGCTGCTGCTTGTTAACACCGTGCTGAAGGTATGTGTGCCCACACGAATCCACAGAATGGAACGTCACCAAGCATTCAGCACAGAGGCCCAAGAAGTGTATGGATGTTATTCTTTTTCTGTTTCCAGGACCTGCAGAGTACAAACCTCATTGAGGTGTGCATGGCCCTCACCGTAGTAAGCCAGATCTTCCCCAAGGATATGATCCCTGCTGTGCTGCCTCTGGTGGAGGACAAGCTGACACACTCCAAGTAAGTTATTATGCTGAAGGTGCTGTGTGCTGTCATGTGCAGAAATGTCTGAGTGTGACACAGTGTCACAGAATTACCTTTGTTAGGATATTATAAGCATTTTCAACAAGAACATGGTATGGATGCTGTGTTCTAGATGAACTGGCGTTTTAAAGCACCGGTTTGAGCTGTTTACACAAACACTGTTGGTCTCATTTAAGCATCTCTACTTTTCATTCTTTTTGCAATTTGTTCTGTGTCCCTGACACACAGTAGTTATTGGATATATACATCATTATGTACGTTATTATACATGTTATTTCCATGTTAATTAATTGATTAATTATATATGATTGTTACATGGATAAATCATCTGGTTAAGGGCATTCTTATTACTTAACATTCGTATGGGTTGAATTGCTTTTGAACTCGTTTCCAGGGAAATCATTCGGAGGAAGGCCGTCCTGGCACTGTACAAGTTTTACCTGATGGCGCCTAATCAGGTGCAGCACATCCACGATAAGTTCCGGAGAGCGCTCTGTGACAAGGACCCAGGGGTCATGACTGCCTCCCTGCACATTTACTTGCAGATGATCAAGGTGGGTTTCATGAAAAGTCACTTTGCAAAAAGCACAGCTGTTTTCTCTGCCGAACTCAGTAACCCAGACTCAGTAACGGCACCTAAATAACAGCTGTAGTGTTGAAAAATGATAAAGTTTCCTATTCATCAAAGGGATCTGCATTAACTCATCACTGTAGCTCTGTAAGGCTATTGCATAAAAAATTAACCTGATATCTGATGTGCGCGTGCTTGTCCTGTAGTTCATTTCCTTGTCCTTGAGGCCTGCCGTTTCCTCAGCACCTCTGCTGCCTGTTGCAGGAGAGCCCTGAGAACTACAAGGAACTGGCCGGCAGCTTCGTGCTCATCCTGAAGCAGGTGGTGAGCGGGAAGCTGCCAGCCGACTTCAGCTATCACAGCGTCCCTGCTCCCTGGCTGCAAATGCAGCTGCTCCGCATCTTGGCGCTCCTTGGAAAGGAGGACCAGAGGTGGGTCTCCATCCCACGGAGGTCTGACTCCACTGAGCCGGGCCGGGAAGAAGCAGAGGAGCAGAGGCATCCCATAATACATCCCATACATTATTTTGCCTGTCTCATGAATACTGTCCTGCATTTTCGGCTTTATTTAATAAAGATGTCCAATCAGTAGCCTGTATTTATAACATTACATTTCATGCTAAGGATCTGTTTTCTAAGGATTCTATTGCTATAAATGCCAATACAAATTAAGTCCGTACATAAAGATACATTTGTTTTAATTGCAGAACAAGTGAGATCATGTATGAAGTTTTGGATGAATCTTTACGAAGAGCTGAAATAAATCACAACATCACCTACGGTACTATATGCCATGATTGCATCATATCAGTTTTTTGTAAACTGTGTGTTAAGGTCCCCATACGCTAATGAATCTCCTCGCTTTCTCTTAGCCATATTATATGAGTGCGTGAAAACTGTCTACACTATCCACCCAAAGTCAGAGCTGCTGGAGAAAGCAGCAAAGTGCATCGGGAAGTTTGTTTTGTCTCCTAAGATCAACCTCAAATACCTTGGTAAGATGCTCGTGTACTCCCTCGTGTGGTGGCTGCTGGTATTTACAGCTGGAAAGTTAAAGAGATGGTGAAGTTTTGGCTGGGTGGTGACCCGTTCTCCATGTGCTGTTTCAGGGTTGAAAGCACTCACCTATGTGGTCCAGCAGGATCCCAACTTGGCCCTTCAGCATCAGATGACCATCATTGAGTGCCTGGATCATCCTGACCCCATCATCAAGAGAGAGGTGTGGCTTGTCAGTAGGGCCTGAAATAAGCACCAGTTCCGCCAGCCCAAATCTGGGCACCTTTGGGTTATTCACCCTTCATTGGTTGTAATCTGGATTGGGTATTTCTCTAGCTATGAAAGAGGGAATCATTGTTACTTTTAGGAATCCCCATAAATCTGATTAGCTTGGGTAAGGCTCCCTTCACCACTGATGGCTCCCTCGCCCTGGGACTCTGCCCGGCATCAAACCAATTTCCCCGCAGACCCTGGAGCTGCTGTATCGCATCACCAACGCTCAGAACGTCACGGTCATCGTGGAGAAGATGCTGGATTTCCTGCGGCACAGCAGAGACGAGTACACAGTGATTGGCCTCGTGGGGAAAGTGGCTGAGATGGCTGAGAAATATCCTGCAGCTGATCCAGGCGTGTGCCTCACTCTGTGCTTCCTGTTTTTTTTGTTTTTTTCTTTTTTTACAAACTTGCAGTAATGTTTTTTTCCTATAAGCCCCCGTACATATGCCCCAGACAACAACTGGTTCGTTCAGACCATGAACGCCGTCTTCTCCCTGGGAGGCGACGCCATGCAGACAGACATCGCTAATAATTTCCTCCGGCTTTTGGCGGAAGGTGAGTTTCCTGGATGCAGGTGGAAGCATGAAGAATCGCATCGAGCGAGGTTTTGACTCACAGTGTAACAGATTAACTGGTCCCTGACGTAAAAAGAAGAAAGTTTCTGCTTTTCTCGCTTTCTCTGCTGACGAGCTCGTTCATAGGTTGGGCTGACATCTCTCTCCAGGTTTCGACAATGCGGAGGAGGACCGGCAGCTGAGGCTCCTGGCTGTGGACTCGTACCTGTCCTTGCTGGGGGGGGAGGCAGCCAGCCTGCCCCAGCCTTTCCTGCAGATCATCAGCTGGGTGAGGAAGCTGTGTGCTGCCCCCTGCTGGGCGGAAATGGCATGTGCTGAAGTACAGGCTGTAATAACGGGAATGTAACCTTCTGTGTGCACATGCTTCAGCAGTGAGTATGCCCCTTCCCCCCCCCCCAGGTCCTAGGGGAGTACTCCTACCTGAAAGCGGGTCTGGACCCCGCGGATGTCCTGGTGCGACTGGGGGTGCTCCTGGAGCGGCATGACATCACCACGGAGACACGGTGCTGGGTCCTGGCAGCCATGGGCAAACTATGCACTACAGACGGCGCACTCCGGAGGGCGGGGGAGGTGGCACACCAATACAGCACCTGCTTGGACACGGCACTGCGGCAACAGGCGGTGGAGCTGGAGCTGCTGGGCCATGATGCCCCGCTGAGGCACCGCGTCCTGCCACATGATGCCAGCTGTGAGGACCTGGAGGTACCAATGTGCCCTTCGGTTTAACCTCAGATAAAAATGGACTAAAATTGGGGCAGGGGAGCCTAAAGACCACTGCTGATATCTCCTGATGCTCACTGCTGATATCTCCTGATGCTAATTGCTACTCTCTCTCTTGAGCCCATGATGCTCACAGCAAAGGAAGCAACCCGTACATTTCTTAATGAAGCCCTGATTTTTAAAAAGGTTTAATTTTATATTAGTGATTGTTTTTTAGTGTGACTTTATCTGCCAGAGACTATAACAGATCTCCCCTCCCAGGCTGCCGTGCGTGTGACTGAAGGCTAGTGACTGTGGCCCTTGTGTCCACAGGTCGACTCCTCCTTGTCCTTCCTGGATGGCTTTGTGTCGGAGGCCTTGGCGCTGGGAGCAGCTCCATACAAACCTCCTCACCAGAGACAGGAGGAGCTCTCCCAGCACAAAGGTGGGGGCCGGACCAGGTGCATTCTGGGTGCGCTCCTGCTAGTTATTGCCAAGAGGGTTTGCTCTTATTGATTTTGCTGGAAAACAGAGAAATACTGTATGATGTTAAGGTGGTTCTAGATGGTTTTGAAGATCACATTGTGGGTCTCAGTTCGTGCCTTTGCCTCGCTAAGGTTCTCGCCCCCTGCAGCACTGAACTTCGAGCCGTACGGCCCTTCGCTGCCTGCTAGCCTGTCCGCCTGCAGCCTCACCGACCAGCAGTCCCCCAGCGCCATGTCCCTCAGCTCTGGAATCTCGGGGAACAGCACCGAACAGATGCAGAAGGCCAGGTGGGTCAGGCCACCCAGCACTACACCGGAGCTTCTAGAAGCTTCTTCAATGCAGGCGGTGCCCATGCCTGTCTGTACGGTTTATTCTTTTGTGAATGCTGCGATCCGATGCCCCTCCACAGTCCCATAATTCCTCTTGCTTGCTTTGCCTTGAAGTTCTAATACACTGAAGCTGGATGGAGTGAAGAAGGTGTGGGGGAAAGAGGGTTACCTTCCCCAGAAGGAAGCCACAGAAGAAGCTCCTCCCCCAGTGGCCTCCAGTGCCCCGACTCCCTCCTGCCAGCAGGGCGGCGCTGAGCACACTCAGCTGACTCTCTCACCAGCTGGGGAACAAGAGCAGGAGAAACGGCAGCTGGCTGCCACTCTCTTTGTGGGTCTGGGGTCCCAGAATTCATTGTGTCTGGTAAGTATGTTTTTGTGGCTCCACCCACTATCTAACTCAGAGGTGCTAGTGGATGCCTGTGTATGTGCAGGTGGTTTCTGTGGCCATAGAACATGCACAGATATAATATCACAAAGTAATAACCTGTTTTTGTACCACTAAGTGATGGTTTCTTGTATATCTCTTCCTAAATGTCTGCAGTATTTCTGGTGCGACTCTGGTGCGATACTGTTTACTGTGACTAATTCACCCCACCAGTGTACAGCGCCTCCTGCTGATGCATGCCAGCCACTGCTCTATCACCTGTTTGGGTGATGGTCAGGATAAGGCAGGCATCTGTATGGCCCTGAATGGACACTGGATTTAGCTGCAATGCTTATCCCATGAGCACTTGGGGGTGTTTATATTCATGGGGGATTGTGTGCTTAGCTGGGCGGGGTCCTCATCACTGTGAATCAGAGTAATGGCACATGGAGTAACTTATAGCCAGTGGTTGGTGCTGGTCTTAAGCAGACATGTGTGTTGGGCTCTTTAATTATGGGGGTGATCTATGAAGGAAGAAAGCAGGTGTCCAAGCAGTGACCCCCAGCTCTGATTGTGCAGATGTCCTCTTGTCCTACAGATGGGGAAGCCGGACACAGAACCGAAGCGTTTCTGGCGCCGGCAGAGGCCTGACCAGGAGGCCTTCGACGGCAGGAGCCGGCCACCCATTTCCTCCGCGGACAATACACTCGACGGCCTCTTCGACGACGCCGTCCATGATTCCGCTCTGCTGTATTCACTGGATGGACCCTCTGTTCCCCAGAGCCGCTTGGACGGTGGAGGTGAAGTGGCGGGAGGGTCTCTGAATGCTGGCATGCCCCCGGCGCCCGCACTGAGCCCTGGCGACACGCCCGGCTCCCTTTTGCCGGCGGCGCTGTCTGCACTGCCGCGCTCGGACATGGAGGCGCTCTGCTCGGACGGGACCCTTTCTGTCTCTGCCTGCAAAGTCTACCAGCGAGATGCCCTGCTTCTCGCCCTCTTCCTGTCCAATGCCTGCGATTTTCCCCTTGAAGAGCTGTCATGTGACGTGGCCTCAGAGGAAGTGAAGGTGCCGTGCGCGTACTCCTTTCTGAGCCGGGATGGCACCCGCGCGACTCGGCGTCTGATCAAGCTCTCTCCTCCTTTAGGTCACAGACGGATACACCACGGCAGCCTCCATCTCCGTCCTGGCCGGCCATGGCGTGGCTGTGGTGCTCCACCATCTGGTGATGGAGCTTCCCAGCAGCCAGGCCAGAGTGGCGGTCAGAGTGTCGTACCGCCCTGGGGCTGGGGAGCCTACACAGCAGGCCGTCTCCCTAAGCCTCTCTCTGGCTGACTTCATCAGGTACGGGGCCGGCCTCCATCGTGGTTCGGGTGGTGCAGGCGATCCCCGCCGACCCTTTACACCAGCAAGGCAGAATCCGAGCGGGGGTGTGTAAAACAGCTTCCGGTGCCTGTTACAAGCAGATGTCTGCTGATGCCCGCAGGCCCCTGCCTGTGTCCACCGAGGAATATGGCAGGCTCTGGCTCTCCTTCTCCAACGATGTAAAGCAGAACCTCAGGCTGCTCGCGGACAGCGAGGATCCCCTTGCAGCCACATTGGCCGCTCTGAAGGACAAACTGCGGCTCCACATAGTGGACATCATAGGTAAGTGCGGGAGAATGGTGCCGGCATAGTGTCCAGTTTGTCTGGTGGTGGTGTGTGCTGAACACGGGCACCCTGCCCCCCTGCAGGTGCTGAGGGCATCGTGGCATGCCAGCTGGTCCCAGGGCAGCCGTGTCTGCTTCACTGCCATGCCCATGGCGGCACGCTGGCAGCCTGGCTGCGCTCGCCCCTGCCCACCCTCCCAGACTGCCTGCTCTACCACTGCCAGAAGGCCATTGAGGAAAGCTGAATGGAAGGGCTGGCCAGCGAAGGAGGACAGGCTATGAAGAGGAGATGGACTTGGGGTGCAGTGTGGAGAGTCCTGGGGATGCGGGGGCCAAATCTGAAATGCCGGGCTGGTGGCTAGTGGCTGCGTGGGTATGTGTGCATGTATGCGTGTACGTACTGGCGTGTATACCTGAGCGTGCATGCATTTGTGTACACGCTTCAGAACAGCCTTCTCGAACGCGCTGCTCAACATTCACTCCTCATGAGACCCCAAGGCCTCGTCCTCCCTGCAATTCTCACTTATTTTAAAAAGCTGTATTTATTGTTTTTACTGTCGGTCAGTTTTTTTTACGTGTTTTTTTTTTTCTTCATGTTCTTGTTTTGTAGGGGTGGGGGGGGTGGGGTGGTGAAAATGTTATTGTATTAATACCTGTGACCCCAAGGCACAGAAGGAGATGCCCTTTCAGCTACCTGCCCCTGTCTGCCAAACTGTCCTTCTCAGACCCCCCCCCAATGGCCGACCATTATTTCCAGCCTGGGAATGAAGCTCTGGGTTGATGTCAGAGTCAATCCCTGCCCCAGCGGTCTCTCGATTAGCAGCAGGGGAGTGAGCGTGTGTGGGGCTGTGCTAAAAGCAATTGCAGTAAAACCCATTAACACTAATCTAGCTTCCTGACTACTATAGTGATGCCAAAGATGAATTATTTTTCATGTGAGTGATGAACGTGTTCCTATGAAGTCTCCTCTCCCAGGATCCAGTTTTGTAGAGTAAAGCTCCAGAAAAGATCAAAAGAGATGCATCAGATCTATCAGCGCCAGTCTGATATCTTCCGAAAGAACTGGTGCACTGGAGAAATACCCAAGCTCCGTCTGTAGCTGGTCACACTGCCTCTGGGCTTTCGCTTCCGCGGTGGCTTCCTTCTGAATGAAAGCTGACACTAATTAGTCCCCCGTTACGCAGCCTTCCTGCCTCCCATGATCCTCCAGTAGCTCCTGCCATGTTGCGTTTTACTTCACCTGCTGACTGTGGGAGAATGAGCAGCTGTGCTTGATCCCCCATGTTGCCTGGTTACAGCATTAAACTGGTGTCATCCACCAAGGGGGGGCAGTGGGGGGGTTAGGGTTAGTGTTACTATCTAACCTTAAATATACCCAGGTGCTGTTAGCAGTCAAAACTCTCAACTAATCTTGCAGTCTGGGTTTGCTATGGTATGTGAGGTGTGCGGTTGCAGTGTGAGACATGCTGGTTCTACACCCACAGGCTCTTAAAGATGGTTTCCATTTTCGACCACAAGAGGGCAGCAGGATTTCATTGGCTGAGTGTTGTCATTATATGTGTCTGCGTCTGTTGCTCTGTGGTTGCATGTCATGTCACTTCAAACTACTGTACTGCAGTCATGCACATAGCTTCTAACTCCATGGAGCACCGACGTCTGGACCTGACCATGTACCTCCAGTCCAGGTATCTTAATTGATCCTCATTTTATGAAATTACCAGTTAACTAGTGATTACTAAAGCTAGTTAAAGTGTTTCAAAGTATAATAATATTGACTTGTCTGAATTTTTTACTTAAAGCAGTTTGGGGTGAAGTGTGTTGCGATTACCCCCCGCAGCGCCCCCCACCCCCATCCGAGGAGGTGTCTGGGGCCTCTTCTGCGCCGGCATCGCCGACGAGCCATTCATACACAAATACCCACATTCACCAAACACTCGCAACCCACCACACCAACGTGCTCTCCCGTCCCCGGCCATACATGCAGACATACAGAACATGCATACTAACCAGTCGATGGGCAGTTCTTAGGTAGAGACTTGGGTGCAGCAGTTACTGTACGTGAGTTTCATCTGTCTTTCTTTTGGCTCTTAATTCAGTGCATGGGGGGCTTTGTTTGAATGATCAGCTTAGTTATCACCCTGGTCACCTGTCACTAAATTCGGTTTTCTGTGGTCACTGAAACCAGTTGTATCTGCTGGGGAAAAAACATACATGCTGCTTAAGATGGTCGCAATGTCCCCAACACCTTTCCTCATCTTAATCATTATTTGCCTTTTTCACTGGTGTCTCTTAAACTGTGGTCAAAGCAGACGTTTTGGGGTGTTCTGTGTGGATGTCGCAGCTCTCTGTACCTAATTTCTGTAAAGTCTGGGTTGTGTGCACAGATGGGAATAAAGGTGACCAAATGCCTTATGTTTAACACTCAGGCGGTGTGTTCATTAGGGTCACTGGTACTTTGCATCCTGTCACAGAGCTTTGATTAAACATCCCTGTCACAGTTCTGCTTGATCTTTCTGCTGTCTCTGTTGTTAAATCGTCTCATTTTAATTGGTCGTTCAATCCACAAGGGGGCACCAGTGTTTTCTACTACAGCTGTACAAATGTTAATGAGGGTTTGAACCCTTACATGTGGCTTGGAACCTGCCTCGCTTATGCTGTCTGAGATCCTGGGATCTTCCTTGGAAATACGGAAAGGTCACTTCCAGTGCCACACCCCATGTCTGTTGGCTCTCTAAGCCTCACCAGCTTGTTTTTCTGGTGAAGTTCTTTAAAATGTTTACTTAGAAATCATCTCTAGTGCCACCCAGGCTGGAATCGGTGTCATTTTGTACCCCAGTCTTTTAAAATGTGGAGGAAGGACAGTAGATCAGTAAATTTTTTTCTGATTCATTTCAGAACACAAGGCTCGTTTTGGCATTCCAAAAAAGGCTGCATAGTAACTTTTACGGTTTAATGAATTGATCATTTATCAGTTTGTTATTGATCATATAAAATGGTGACAAACTAATAGTAATAACCAGGAGCTCATTGGCTTAAGTCCTGAATAGCTTTTGTATTTTTGTGTAATAGTATCGTAAACAATATGTACTGTAATCAATCCAAACGTAACATCGCTTCTCCGATTTCACGTTGCCGGCAACGTTTAGGCGCCGAGGGGCGGGATGCACTAAACCGCCATTTCAGTTAGTTACCGAACCGTGTAGCTTTCGAGTTCGCCGCAGGTTGCAGCGGGCAGGACTTCTGAGGATAAGCGTAAAAGGATAGCGAAGGTATATATCGAGACAACTTCTTAGCCAAAGTGGGACATATATGAATCTTTACAAAACTTGGTAACATGAAAAATAAAACTATATTTTTAAGTAGCCAATGCAGTAACATTATATTGAATACGTATGGCTAAACAGACAAATAATTATAGGAGGTTCTCAGATTAGCTACCTCAGGATGTCTAAAAATATACTTTGAAAAATGACTTTGAAACGAAATCCGAATTTTACCGAATTAACCCAAATCATTATAATTATAATAACAATCATTATATCTGGACAAGACTGAAAGGATGTATTTACTACTAGCAGCAAATTTAATGGAAGGTTTTATATCTCTCTAAAAAGTTCTAATTTCGAATAGAACAACTGATATAGTCCCATAAACAATTTAATTAATATATAACCTTTAAGAACATTTACGATAAGTTTTAAAACCCAACGGCCACACACCGTTGGATTTTACCTCAGACTGCTTCCCGCCTTTTTCATCATGTTTACTGGCGCGCTGGAGTTTCCCGCGCGTCTTTTCGTCGCTGGTAAAATTGAATTTGGCTGAACTGCGTTACTTTATTATTGTAAATTCGAAAGAAAAAAACTTATTTTCCATTAATATTTATCTAAACGAAACCGAATATAATCACAATGATGTATTTTTTCAGGGGGCTGAGCCCCCCTAATTTTCAAATCCTATAGAATCGCTCCTGGTAATAACCATTGGCCAGTGTAGTGGGTGGAGATCGTCGAGAGCTTGCTAACCAACTACACATGGTGTTACAGCACCATGGGAAAAAATCTGTGTGTGTACATGTGCAGAGGTTTATCTGGTCTTTGAAGGGGTTCCCCCCGGGTATGTTTTGCTCTTTTGAGGTCCCCTTAAAAAGCTGGAGCAGGGGGACCGGGAGGTGTACTGTGATGGGGCGGAGTCGCTGCAGCGTTTGATTGAAAATTCTCACTGAAAAGCGTCCTTCAGCAATCTGAATGGGGAACGTGAGCCCACAACTCCTTGTAATAGGCTTTTCAGACATCTGCCATGTCTTTGCTGTTGTGGTCATTATTCTCAGAATGTATTACCCAGTCCTTTAGGGAAAGAAGACTTCAGCTTGATGTCCTGCTCGTTAGGGTGAGGCTTTTACCCTTGTGTCTACTCCAGATTGTTCTCCTACGGTGTGATGACACCTCGTTCTGTCTTATACTCACCCTGCTGAGTTTTGTGTCTGTTGCCTTAACGTAACACTGCCTATTTTTCATGCATGGTGCATTTTCTGTGTCGTTGGCTGGGTGTTCACTACATCCAAATAGCACTGGCTGATTCTTTGTCTTCTACCCGGGAAAAAAAACTAGGATACTAACAATCAGAACTTTGGCCAGAAAAAGTCCCCGCTCCCCAGAGACCAAAACGAGAAGCATGCTTGAGCAGAAGCCCTCAGGCTGGTGAGGGAGGCCGACCATGGCTGTTTCACTCTGTGAGCCTCAGAGTGGCATTCAGATGAGGTGACTCTGGATGGTTTTGCCCGCACTGAGAATACTGCACCTCTTCTTAACGCAACTCAAAGTCTCTGTCACAGAGACACAGATATTACAGTGAGACTTGGTACTGCATTTGACAGAACTGCATCACTATCATCACTTTCTTTGATGCTTCTATTAGTAAATCAAAGCAAATGAAAAAAATATGGCAATACTTCAGATTCATTTAATAGGTAACCTTTAATAAAATACCTTTTCTTATATTATACTCTTTACCAAGTAGGGAGTATGAAATAACTGCATCCACACATTCGCATGGCTTCTGGAGAATCAGGACTGTTTAGCTAATTTGGAGTCACCAGGCAGTCAGCAAGGAGATGTAGTGTGTTATGCTTAAAAATATCCATTATCCATCTTCTCACTGTTTATCTTTGTCATGGTCGCAGAAGGACCAGGAGCGCATTCCAGGCATGCTGGAGTTACACCCTAGACCACACGTACACCCACACTACAGGCAATTTAGAGACACTGATTAGCCCAACTGGACATCTTTGGACAATGGGAGGAGATCTGCATGACACAGGGAGGGCATGTGATGTTCAAGTGCAGAATAGGGGTGCTATTCGAATCACTGACCCTGGAGAGCTGCCCTGTTTAAAAAATATAATAAATATATAAATAAAAGATTTGCAGAAAGTGAAGCGGAGGCTGTCAACGGTCGCTTGTGATCCATGTATACAGGAAAGGTGACACATCGCATTCCATCCCGAGTTAAGCGGTTGGATTAAAAAAAGCTGCAGTGGGTAGGTATTTATAAGTGGGCGTAGGTGTGACTGGAACAACAGCAAAAAATGGAACAGTGCTGCATGTTTGCTAATGTACTGTTAAAAATGGAGCAGGGCATGACCGGCGCAATGTCTATAAAATATTCATAATCATAATTAGTAAGGCTTTTCTAACTCTGAAATATACAATAAGAAAACTTACACCAGAGAAACCAAGGAAAATATATGTATATATAATAAATCCATGAAGACATCCAGTCAAAATTTATAACACACAAGGCAACGCTAAAGAAAATAGAGGCAAACGTACGAGAGAAGCACATGAGTTAAAGCACACCCTCCTCGAGAAGTTTGTTAATCCCCTGGCAAATGTTCTTCAAGTAAAGTCCGTACTCCTCGGAGGAGCCATAAAGCACAGCCAGGAACTCCACATCTGCAAAGTGGTTGAAGACGTGGTCAATGCGGCTATGGGAGCGAGCTGTCAGGTGGGTCTCCACCAGCTCATGCAGAAGGTCCCGGCACTCCAGCAGTAGCTCTGAGAGAATGTTCCGGTCAAAGGTGTAGTCCACCTCATGGAAGCTGACCGCCGTCATGGCCGCCTGATTCATCTTCTTCTTGAAGCGCTCCGCCGTCTCCATCTCATCTGGGCTGAACTGGTGGTTGCGGTAGAGGATGCCGACCTTCAGAGCAATCTTGATGACATCCTTGATGATCTTGTGTGCCTCCTTCTTACTCTGGGTGTACTCGCGGGTTGCCTTGTACAGCTCGTCCAGGATCTCACTACTGGTGTCATCTGTCAGTAAGTTGGCCACCACCATAGTGGCCATTTTGCTCAGGATTTTCTTCTGGGCTTGCAGGGTCAAATTCCTGGAGTTGAAGCTCTCAGGACCTGAGGGTGGAAGACAGAGATGGGTCAGCCTCTATGGAACTGTGTGACAACATGGTCACCCAAACCTACCAAGTAGGAAAGGTAAGAATGTCTTAATTTGTATGATGACTGTGTAGAGGCTAGAGGTAAAGCAAACAAGGCAGTTTAAAAGTGTTAAATTAATAATAATAATAAACTCACACTGTAAACACAGGCCAGAAGTGCCAGGCTGAGTATGATAGTTTGTAAACAGGGAAACACATTATGAGAGTAAAATTGACGGTACAGATTTTCTGAAAAAAATCTCAACCTTTCCCCCCACAGCTACAGGAACATAATGAACCTGAGTTTTTTTTTTTTTAAACAATACCTGCTACTTCAATCTGCCAGTTCTACTCTAGGTCTCGTTTAATGCTTTTAAATTACTTGCTGCTTTCATCTCCCTAATAACCCATAGTGTGTTCCCCTGGCACCCATTATTCCATTCTGTTTTAAATTCATTGCATGTTAATTGTGACTCCATTTAAAAATTTGGAATGGAATTCTGTCCAGGTTCACCTTTGAATTCTGGGGCTTTGAAGTGGCATTTTGATTTTGTAGCTAATCTGAGTGCTGCTCTGGATGAGAGCATGTGCTAACTGAGAAGAACTTGAACCATGGTGATAACAATTAGCCCGTTTGGTGTTGGTGGGAGGTATGATAAGAACTAACTTTTTTAGAAGCCTGGCATCTGTCATAACCCTCAGTTTGAGTCTTTGGAGGGGTGGGTAAATGGCCATAATGCCCTCCCCCCCAAACTAAGTAGGTGGTGTTTTAGCAATCAACATCGAAGCATAGGTCAAACAACAAGCCCATCGCTTGTTATCATTCAGCTTTGTTTGGTCTGTCAGCTCCACTGCAGTCTTTTCTCCTTTGGCTCTTTGACGTGTACATTCTACAGTAAAAAGAAGACGAGTTAATCCAGAACATTTCTAAAGGCATGGCAGTCATTCTTACATAAATTGTGTTATTTAAACCAGTTTGCTGAAGGCTTTCTGCTGTTTGGGCAACTATGTTCCGGGCTTATAGATACCCAGGGAATTGTGATGAGTAGAGCTTTTAATTGGCGTGTAATTGACATAACAATAATGCAGCAGATTAAATGCCGGGTTCTCATGTTGCTCTTTGGGTGGTAAAATAAGGGTTGTTCTCTCGCTTTCATCTTCCTTAGTGCCACATTTGTGAGGCATTTTGAGATGGCACAGGGTGGTTTTACGTAATATGTTTTAAATGCGTACAGTTGCTGTAGGGGACACTGGCAAATGAAACAGAGAGGTACAGTGAGTCTGATAGCTGGCAGAGATTGCTAGGCACCAGGGCTCCGTTTGTCGGGGGCTCAGTCAGGCCTAAACTCATGCTGCTTATCCCAATTTGAGAGTCTTGAGTAACTCAAGCCATTTTCTGATTTCTAGCATCCAGACCCACAGTTGCTGAGACTGTGGAATTTCACAGGCTTTCTCAAGCTCATAACTACTTACACAAACTAGTATCTTTGCACAAAAAGCACATGGGCTTATGGCGAAAAATGAGCTGCCGCCATGAGGCTTGGGGTGCCTCTGGGGGGGCCTCCAAATTGCCTTGTAACAGAGACACGCTGGCAGAAACGAATCCTCCCCAGCCTACAGTGATGTTCTTAATCATGCCCTTGTTTCTGTCGGAATGGCTATGGAAGTCATTAAAATCTTTAAATATGTACAGCTTGATCCCTTTTGCCTCTAGAGTACAATAAAGACTGCTTTCAAGTGCTTGCTCTGTGAGGGCAAGTTGGCCATGTGGCTGCTGTTTTGAGGTGTCTTTCCTTTCTGTTAACATTCCTTCATCTTTTACAATTTCGCCTGTGATTCTCCAGGCCATATATCCTCTCCCTGAGCAGCCCCCCTAGGGTTTGTCTGCTGTATCTTATTGAGATCCTTTTGATTTATCTCTGAGCCACAAAAACAATACAAATCTAATAAGTCCCATCCCAAAGCAGAGCATCTGAAAGAGTTCTGGATTGCTGCTTAAGATCGTGGTTAGATGAGACAGTCTTCCAGCTGTGTAGCAGGTTGTGGCTGATGGTGGTTTCTTGAACATTTAGGAGATGAAAGGAGTGCTACTGAAAGCCAGCGTACTGCTGGTTAACCGTCTGATATCACAAAGGGTGGAGTATGAGCAGCAGTTTCTGGGGATCAAAGACGGTTCGGGCAGGCTCCAACTGAGGCTGCAGAAAGCAGGGTAGCATGTGCAGTGTTTGTCCTGCTGTGAAAAAAAAACTGAGGTAGGGATATAAACAGAGGAGTGAATGGGCACTGGGCATGATTTTACTGAGGTCTTCATCAAAAGTGATCGGCAACAACAAAGCATGTTTTAGTCATGGCCTGGCTGACAGGATGACCCGAGATTGAGTGAGATCCTGATGTGACCAAGTGTGGTCCATGTGTGTTCACAACTATAAACAGGACTCTGAGTTTTAGTAATCAAATGTATTTAGAATGGTCTGGGTGCAGTGACCGCAGCATTCTAATAAGTTATTCTGCTTGATTTTATGAGAAGAACAAATTCAGGATTTGCTTTAATAATGGTTTAAAAGCCATGTGTTGCTGTTTTCAGGCACACTGGCATTTCTCC
Organism: Mormyrops boulengeri; assembly: GCA_026781065.1. Lineage (NCBI taxonomy): Eukaryota > Metazoa > Chordata > Actinopteri > Osteoglossiformes > Mormyridae > Mormyrops > Mormyrops boulengeri. Next base: position 15,212,808 of record JAODLD010000021.1, read on the forward strand.
TGTGTCTAGTGGCCATATATCAGCTGTCTCTGAAAAAAAAGCTTATTTCCTCTGTTTTTAAACAATAATCAACTGAACGACTGAGAGCTCAAAGAGTTAACGGGGCAATAGTGTTATAAACAGCCAATCATCTCAGGACACATTTTCTATTAATCATCTTTTCTTCCGGACCTTGGTTTTGTTTAAATAATAGGCAAGAGGAAGGATGGTACTCCTTATCATAGTGTGTTCATTTACAAAGATGTTTTTTTAAGTACCTTTCTCAAAATTGCCATAACAAAATCCTCCTGAAACTGGAACCGTTTTGGTGAAGACAACTGTATGTCAGTTGCTGGCCAACAAAGTCATCATTTGATATTGATCTTCAGATTGATTTAAAATAATATTTATGTATGCATCTTTTGGGGTGGTATGATGGCATAGTGGTTAGCACTGTTACCTCGCATCGCTTGGACTAGGGTTAGCGTCTATGCCATGGCTCCATGTGTGTGGAATTTGCATGTTCTCCCTCTGTCATTGTGGGGTTCCCTCTGGGTACTTCAAGAAGAAGATGGTCCAAAAACATGCTGAGGTTAATTGGAGTTACCAAGTTGCCCATAGGTATGCATGTTTGAGTGAATGGTGTGTGAGTGTGCCCTGCGATGGGTTGGCCCCCTGTCCTGGGCTGTTGCCTGCCTTGTGCCCACAGCCTCTAGGATGGGCTCTGTCATAAAATGGATGGATCTTTTGGAATTAGCCTTAAGGCTGGTTCATACTTCTCCGTTTCAGTACTAGCAGACGTGTCCGCTCGAACGTTTATAACGTGTTTGACGTCATTGTGCGCCTCCGCAGATGTACACCTGCTGCACTCCAAATTTGTGTACACGCAGCTCTGGACACATTGAGCATGATCGATTTGCTAGAGTCCACTTTAAATATCGACATGGATGCTTTTGACAAGCACTGGGGTAGGTTGCAAACGCTACAGACTATTTTCAAAGGTAATAAAACTGTTACATACATGTAAATGTGTGTGTATGCGAGTGCAGACGTGTCTCGAAGTGAAAATCTCACGCCAGCCAGCTGACCAAAGTTGGCAGCCCTGTGAGCTGGATCTCTGAATTTGTAAAACATAGCGAAATGGGCACAAACTTCACTGCTGTAGTACGTGTGCAGGGAATATCAGAATAATAATTTAAAATATTATTATTATTAATAATAAAAAATATAAATACAACATATGTGCATTTATGGCTTGACCGGAGAAGTAGGAATGTTTCCGTGTTTCCGCAGAGTGGATATGCGAGTCTTGTGCTTGTGCGAAGAAGTAGGAACCAGCCTTTAGGTTAACTAGTTGTTCTCCTTTTGCTGTCAGTGCAGCAATGTTATGTAGGGACCCTTCTGCATGGGTGTGTTTTCTTTCTAAAAAAAAACTGCAAGAGCCTCAAAAGTGAGGCTTGCCCCCCCGCCCCCCATCCCTGCAATATCTGTGACACCCTTAATCAGCTGGTTTAGACACATTGATGCCATGTGGTGCTGAAGCTGTTCCTGCTGTCACAGCATCCTGGGTGTGACGCAGGCTGTCGGTCACACTGTTTGCCATTAAATGAGAAGGTCTGTTAATGGAGATGGAAGGGGGCCCAGACAGGGCTGATGGCAAATCCCTGTCAATCTTGATACTGTCAACCATGACACCACCATAGATGCTGCAGGAATGCACCATCAGCAGCGTTTTAATAACACGCTAAGGCAGTGTTTCCCAACCTGGTCCTTGGGGACCCACAGTTGGTCCATGTTTCCCCAGCTCCCTGCCAGACTGTAGAGTTTGCATGTTCTGCCCGTGTCATCGTAGGGTTTCCAGTTTCCCCCCACAGTCCAAAAGCATGCTGAGGCTAATTGGAGTTGCCACATTGCCCATAGGTGTGTGTGTGTGTGTGTGTGTGTGTGTGTGTGTGAGAAAATGGTGTGTGAGTGTGCCCTGCAAAGGGTTAGCATCCCATCTTGGGTTGTACCCCGCCTGTAGCCTGTAGCCTCCAGGATAGGCCCCGGACCCCCGCGACCCTGAATAGGATAAGCAGTTATGGAAAATGGATGGATGGAAGAGTGACTGTTTCATGCAGCGCTTACACAGTTATCTTAAGACTGCAGTAGATAAAACATCTAAAGTTCCTGAATCATGGCTGTGAAAATCACCATTACGTCTGCAGGGTCCTCAGTGCGAGTGACTGTGTTACTGTCAAATCCTTAGGTGTGTTTTGAAGACTTTGCTTTTGAGCTTTCAGAAGACAAAGAACTTTCACTTTACAGAACCGTCCCTTCAGGGTATATTGGGGAAAACATGTTATTTTTAACATTAACTACAACGAGACGGAAAATGTGTGTGTAGTTTATTATATGTTTTGGTAATACTTTACTTGAGGGGGCACAAATAATATCGTACTATACTATTACTCATGTATTAATTAACCACAAACTAAATCATAGTTACATACTGACCTCATGTTCGTTCATCACTAATAAATTGTGACGTATCTTTTATCTCGAACAGTTTCTATATTTGTAATGCAGTAAATGCATTTGTTACTATCAGTTTTGTAAAGCTTTGCGAACTACTGAAGGAACAAGTGAAGGAACAAGTCATGAATAACACAAGTGAAATACTGATCTCATGTTTTTTCATCATTAATGAATCCTGATGCATATTTTATCTCAAGCAGTTACTATATTCTGTAAACCTTTGTGAACTACTGAAGGAACCAATAATGAATAACACAAGTGAAATAGTGATTTTGTGTGTGTTCATCACTAATGAATCATGACACATCTTTTTATCTCAAGTATTTACTATATTTCTTCATGATTTGTACTTCAGTAACTGTGGCACTACTAAGTATTTATGCCCTTTTATTAAAAAATTATAAAATGTGAGACCCTATTCTGGATAAGCAGTTGAAATATACATGGATGGATAATGAACAAACATATGGCTTAATCAGCTGTGATGTACTGGCATCCCAGCCTTGTATCCTGTGCTGCTTGGGATAAATTCCATCTTCCCACGTGACCCTGACCAGACTAACTAGCTGCAAGATCAATGGGTGTAACCTAATCTGCTGTGATAGGCTAAGATCCCATCCGGGATGTCCCCTGCCTTGTGCCATGTGCTTCCTGGGAGAGGGTAAGTGGTTATGAAAGGGCTTAGTTTCTAATAGTATTCCATTTTTTTTCTGGACAAATACCAGAAACATTGCACCTTGGATGAAACTTTTGTTGTTATTTAGAGTGAATCTCTTGGATGAATTTTCTGTGATTTTTATAGCATGGATGGACTGACAAATTTTAGTAAGTTGTTCCATCCAGGAGGAGATGCCTTGGAAATCCTCCAGAGTAACTGAAATTTGAGTTCATTAGCACAAGATTAGCTGCCCCACTATTTAGTAGATTTAGTATTAAATGCCTTGTGAGGAGGTTTGTTTTGGTCCATCCCAAGCAGCAGTGATGGGGTCTGCATTGCCCCCTGTAAGTGTACCAGTCACTGTTGGTTTGCGAGTCTGACAACTTATTTAATGGTGCTTGAAATGTCTTATGCTCCTATTTAATTAGGTGCCATCTTCACCGACGCTGGCCCACAAAAATAGCCCACATCTTTGGGTCATCAGTATATCAGTGCTTTGACAGTTGTTGTCGTTGGGCTGGAAGGAAACATTCAGCAATAAAGAAAGCTAAGAATACTGTCATGTATAGAACTCTCACAAATTATTGAATGTATTTGCATTTTGAACCAGGGCAATTAATTGTGTTAAGCATTATCAGATGCTTACTGCTTATTAACTTACTACGTTACTGTTAATACTATGATTCTGTAATATTGCAAGATGCTAATGATCTTTTTGTAGAACTGTATCAGTTTCGTTCATTTGGGATATTGCCTGCAGTGTGAATATCATTTAATGTCAGCCAGAGAGTCGTAATAAGTGAACATTTGCTTTCTTGTCCTCGGCACGTGTCCACTGTCCTTGCAGAGCCAGCTGCCATCAGAGACTGTTCTCCCTCAACTGTCTGAAGGCCGACCGTAGGCAGGCACATCTGCCTGGCCAACTGAGAGGGGGGGGGGGGGGGGGGGGGGGGGGGGGGGGGGGGGGGGGGGGGGGGGGGGGGGGGGGGCGGGGGGGGGGGGGG
>JAODLD010000021.1:15217065-15228634 GCA_026781065.1 Mormyrops boulengeri
CTTTTTTATGGCCGCCCGTTGGATGGCAAATGGGCCGGGCAAACTTTCCCCCCCCCCCCCCCCCCCCCCGGCAGCTGTTAGTGAGCATCACCCACGAGCTCATTGCTGCCAGGTGCATTTACTGTGGGCACAAGACTTCCCAGAGGTCAACTCAAATGGAGGGGGTCTATCAGCCCCCTGTGTTATCCGAAATGGTGAAGGTCACTCTACATTGCTTTCACCTGCTGAGTGTGAGGAGAGGAAGGGAATTGGTCTGCCTGTGTCTCCATCCGCAAATAATCAGCCTCCGCACGGAAGGTCCGCCCCCTCGGCTGCGAGGTTGGCCGTCCATCTCCCATCGCTCGTTCATTTGCCTTCCAGAATATTGTCGCTGTAAATATAGGAAAGGCCAACAAGCTGCCTGTTTACAGCAAACTCAGGTAGGCTGCCTTAGAGCCCCGAGGCCTGGCTGGGGTGGGGGGGGCTTTCATCACCCTCTCCCATTTTATTAGGCAAACTGACATGCCAGATGACACGCTTTCCTGATAACAAAGAACTATTATTTGTTTTTTTTTGCCCCTGTGCTAATTTATACAGTGTTTCTGTTTCCTGTGGCTCTACACAAGGAACGAGTTTTTGCATACAGATAATGTTGCTTTTGGTAATAATTTTAGATCTGTCAAGGAAACAAACTTGTGTTTAAAATAGTGAAGGCCGTATAGGTGTCTCATCTCCGTCAGATGAGAGGACCAAAGGAACCCGGTCTGTCACTTTATATGCCAATGTTATCACCTCAAAATGGGCCTTTATCCAGCTGGATGGAATGGGCGCACACTGAAGTATTACTGAACGCTTGGCACATGAAGCCACAGAGGGACTCAGCTTATGGCTGAGACAGCCTGTGGTGTGTGTGCATGTGTGTGTGGGTTTAATGTATATTACATAGTGGGGACTAAATGTCCGCCCAGTGTGATAAAAACCTGTTATTTTGATGTTGTTTTTTTTGATGACATTTTTTTGGTCCCCACAAGAGGAAATTCACTCTGTTACTTAATACCTTGCTCACCTATAACTGCTGAGATATGGCCAGATTCGTCCGCTGGTCCGAGTCCCAAATATGGTGCGATGCAAAGTAGCAGAACTACTTTTTAAGTGATAATCCAGCTAAATGATTTTTTTATTTGTAAATAATTTTTTTTAAACGCATTTTTTTACTGCGTCATGATGTATGTGACATAATCGCTCAGCCAGCAGGGTAATACAGCGTTTTACAGCTCTTAACCGGTTTACAATAAGGTATGAACTGATGATGCTTAGGTTAAGCACACTGTCGAAAGATAATTCAGGCATGCCCTTTTAGAATCCATCTTCTGATATGTTACAAAGCTGAACCCTATCAAGGAACCTTCTAGCCTTCCGTTTCCTTAATCTGAGGCATGGAGGGTAGTGGTGTATGATGCTGTCCTTAGAATGCCCCTCTGAGAGACTCCTTTGAAGGACTGGCTGTGCAGTGTTCTCCTCTGGACTGAAAAGCAGTCTCTCTGTTCTTAGAACATGTGGGGTGAAACTCAGTGGAAAGTTCACTGGAATCCTTGACAGCCATATGCTTATAATGCACTGTCTGCCTCAACTGTATGTCATTATGGGCATGAGTGTAAACTTATGCAAGGATGCATATGCAACCAGGTACAGCTGCTGTTGCATTAAATCTCCATCACTGGCATCTCTGTCGAGCATTTAAAGAGAGCTTGTGGCTTACATCTCCGCTGAGCTGAATTTAATGTACTGGGACGGGTCATTCTGTAGCCTTAAGGAAGTTTGCAGTGTGGTAAGGATAGGTTTATGTTATACCTCAGGGGATGTTATCTGATGTGATAATGGGGTTGTATAATCCTATTGATGTAGCTGTAGACTATTTCCAAAGATTTCCTGGAAACTTTCTCATGCTTCTTTTTACTCAGTGGGTCAGGAACATGAGATGAGGAACTTCTCGTTCCTCGGTTTCAGGTCAGCAGATAGATACATAGATACATCTTTCCGTTTAATAGCTCAGCGTGGCACAAAGGAGCGAGCGTCCCGGTGGGTCTCCTTCCAGCCTCTCCTAGGCTGGAAGCTTCTGCCTTATGTCTTTGAAGGGAGCCTGTCCCGATGATGTGGGGTTTCCAGAAATAACATGGAATATACCTTCGGAGCCTCACCATGTGTAGGTTCATTGAGAATGCCTTGTCCTGTTTTATTCAGGATGTTTCAAAATATCTGGTAACTCACCATATTGACTTTTAACTGTATTGACAACATTTTACAATACCTCAGACACATTTCCCTGTGTAGTTTGAAAGGTGAACTGGGGGAAAGTGTAAATTTAATATAAGTTTGCATTGACTGCCTTCACTTTATTGAGTTCTTACCATAGTAGGCAGCCCTGATCCTGGAGTGCCAGAGTCCAGCTGGTTTTCCATCCTTCCTGGTCTCTGATAAACCTCAGCTGATCTCAGGCAGATAGGAATCCTCAGGTAGGATGGAAAACCTGCTGGGTCCCTGCACTCCAAGATCCGGGTTGCCTACCCCCACCATAGCTCTTTGTGGGTAAGGGTGTCCTTTAATTGGAAAAATGAGGTTTTGAAATCCACTGTGACTTGGGTGACTGGCACTGTTGATTTGCTCCGGTGACCCAGGGGGAGCCAACAGTGTGAACATGGGTGGACAGTAAGTGCACAGTGCCCTGCTGTGAGGTTTCAAAGCCTTATTGTCATTACTTAGCTTTTTGTCATTACTTACATCTCATGGGTCGTGAATGTTTCAAGCAAATAATTAGCTTACGTGTGATTTCAGTCTGCAGTTCAAGAAACTAAAACTGTTTTAGGTGTCATTTTCTTTTATGACCGCTTGTTATTCTCAAAACACAAGCAGCAGTGAGAACAGCATGATGCAAAACGGTCCAAAAAATATGCAAATACCTTTCACAGAAATATGCAGATTCATACGGCATTTCAGTTTATTTGGCTCTCTCTTTTGTCCAAGGCAACATAAAATTGAGGAAGCCATTTTAATAAAGGTGATGACAACTGTTTTAAAAGGCCCGAAACCCGCCAGCAGTTTACACGACACTCATGGTTACATGCTAACAAAACACATGCATTCCATGGCAGACATTATACTGGTATGACATTTACTCTTTACAGAAATGCATGAATATACATATCAATTTCCACTATTTAAACTGTGTGCAAATCATGCTTGTAACTGTATAATTAATCCTGCTGACCAACCTTGTGGCATCATGTGATGTCAATTTCCCTAGTTGTTATTTTTTTTTTGAAGCAATGTTTAACTGGAGCAGTTGCACTAAGCGTTTCACTGCAGGTTGTACTATGTATGATGACGCATAATTTGAATTTGAAATTCCATCGATTTCGTTTGAAGTATGCAGCCACCTTAAGGCTGGGCTGTAACAAACACCCATTTTTAATCAGTAATGTCAATGTCATTTCATGACTGAGATAGCTAGTACACAAGAGATGCTACGCTTATACTCTTACACTATTACTCCCTGTTTTTTTACCTCCCTACTGATTTTTTTCTTCTGTTTTTCGTGCATCATCAGTGGGTTTCCGCTGGGAACTGACTCCAAGGTGGTAATGTCCTGTGACCCTGTGCCAAGCCATCGTGTGCTACCCGCCCCCTTGTGGAAACTGGGCCTGGCAGATGGACACGGCGGGAAGAACATGGCGCACACAGGGCAGGTGGCCCGTTATGGGAGCCGCCTTTGTTATCAAAGGAGACGCAGTGTGCCAGCCGAGAGGAACCAGGCCACAGCCTGACCAGCGTGCTCCCGTTGCTGCGATGTCCATCTAAGTGAGCCTCAATGGGACACGGCGCCACTCTGTAAGTGTGCTGTGCTCTAACTGGGCCTAACTGGACCGTTGATCATTCTGTGAGGGTTTGCCCGTAGTCCTCATGAGTATGCGGCTGACGTGGCTTCCCAGGAGACACCGATGTAAGAGAATTAGACTCGCTGGGGCCAACCTCTGCCGTTCCAGGAATAACAACCTTCCCTCTGCCTGGCTGTCAGCATCTGTGAGCGACTGGGGGGAGCTCTTTGCACCCACCTGGGGGCTGCTAATCACCTGATGCTCGTCATGTGACTGCCTTTGGGCCAGGTTATGGATGGTACAGCCTCCTGAGTCCGAGAACAGGCTGATGGGCATGAATTGTTCCCCTCCTGGGGCCACCATGTAACAAAAACAGAAAAGCTCCCCTTTTATACAGTTTGGGTGTTTATCCTCTCTGAAAAGCTAAGGGTGGCATCCTGTTTGCCGAGAATCCGTAAATAGCTGACAGAATCTGACGGGGAGGCTCCACTGTGGGGGGGTGGGGAGCCAGTGGCTTCTCCAATGGAAGCACGTGGTGGGGGCTGCAGTGTGGGGGCTTCCACTTTGCTTTCTGACTCACAACGGGCTGCCGACATACCCTGCAGGCTCTGTCTGGCCACAACCCCCACCAGGAATTCTCTGGGAATCTGAACGGAAAAATCCAACAGCCCTTTAGAGCAGTGTTTCTCAATTCGGTCCTTGGGACCCACAGATGGTTCATGTTTTTGCTCTCTCTCAGCTCCTTACCAGGGAGCAAAAACGTGGACTGTCCATGGGTCCCTGAGGACCGGATTGGGAAACACTGTTTTAGAGATTCTTCATCTGGCTTTGAAAATAAACAAGTTTTTCTGAAGAGTCTCTTAAAATGCTGTTATTTCAGTGTCACTAATTACTGCTTCATTTTCTCTGAAGTTTACGTCTTGCTTAGCTGAAGTTTTTCACTGTGCCATGGTTGCATTTAGTCTGGCTCTCAAAGTCCTTGGCCATCTTGTTTTACACAGTTTGCAAAGTTTCTGGAAAACGTGGCTCCTAAGGAGGAATAATATAATAATGATCAACTTACTGCTGGCAACTATGGTAGAGGATTAACTGAGCCCACTATGGTAGAGGGTTAACTGAGCCCAGGAGCTCCTCCTGTGTCCTCCTCCTGGCTCTACTTGCTTATCCGATTGAGGCTTGCTTGTTTTCCCTGTGATGCTGATGAGTGACTGATGAAGGATGGGAGGGACCAGAGACCCTGGAGGGAATCCCGGCCGTACAGCCACGGTGTGAGAGGTGAGGGGCTTTGGCCAACTGCATGAAGGAATCGCTTCCTGCACCTGGCTTTCCAGCATACAGCGTATGACCATCTCGCTGGGCTGTCCTCCCATTCAAAGCAGAAAGAAAAAAATAGCTCTTTTGCAAAGTAGCGTTTGGGATTCTGGGATATTGACCCCTACCATCCATAGGGGCGAAGTGACTGCTGTTACCACGGCAACTGAACTTCCGAGCCAAGTAGCCTCTGTTGATAATACCTTTACTGCATCTTAAATACTCACATGGAAAGTATAGAGTCTGCTGTGCCTCTATTTTGCGCTGTCCCTCAGAAAAGGCAGATAGTTGTAGGTCAAAGTTCTCCTCCACTCTGTCCTGCAGTGCCAACTTAATGTCCAATTGTCCCTTTTTGGAAATTACCATATTGCACCCTTCATGCTTGTCCAGATTTTGGGGGAAATAACTGTGGTTTCTGAACACTTGGCCCAAAATAGGCTCAACAAAATACTGGGTTGATTGCAGCCTGTTTTAGTTCTGAGGCTGGGGGACTGTGTTTCCCGACTCCACTCAGATGAAATCTGGCTCGCCGTCCCCTCCGGAAAAACAGCTCTGCCTCCGTCACACATAGAGTGTCTCTTTAAGCTGCAAGCAATGATCCTCTGTTCCTCCAACAAGCCCCTGCGGATGCCAGGAGGGCACTGATGCCACGGCTACGGGCTGCCAAACGGAGCCTGCAGACTGCTGAGTTTCTCAAGGAGGACCACGCTGGGCTTTATGGGCAGAGCATAACGCCGAATTCCACTGTAGCCAAATAAATGAACCTTCTTCATCCCCCTGCATCAACTTTTCCAGTGAAAGATGCCCCCCCATTCCCTTTTCGGAGTTTGGCGGATTTTCCAGTCTTGAGTTTTGCCATCTAATCTAGTCACCAGAACGCGAGTATACATCTGCAGACCAGATTAAAACTGGGGGAGGTTTATAGTGCATCTGCCTTATCAAACCCTCATTCTTCAGGTATTTGCCAGGACAACAACGACAAAATGACTCTCAACTGTCTTGTGATTTTTTATTAATTTATATGTTTAAGGTAGGATTTTGGTGTTCTTGGACTCCATCATGCCAAATGGATGTTTGGAAGATGCATTTCAGGATATGCACCACACCACACGTCTCAAATGCAATAGGGGGAACTGTCATGGATTTTAGCTAGACTTGTGTGACATGTCATTAGGATAGAATAAATTCATCAGTATTCTTAGTTTTTGTCCATCAGACATACCTATGAAGGGCTGGGAGGCACATTGATGCAGAACAAAGGAAAATATATAATAATAGAATCATTCAGTACCCCCAGTGGATGTGATCGAGGGTCCCTTTAATCGCATCCTGTCAGTCTTGGGGAAAATGGCCCCATCTCCAGTATAGCTTTTCCTTGAGACCCGTAGCACACCCATATAGAAGAGGGACAAAGCTGGTCGCTCTGCTGGAGCCGTGAGGTAAAGGATGCTAAAGGCACAGGTTTGGATGCTTCCAGCAAAAGTCATTTTTTTAATGAAAAGATGAGTGCAACAGTATCAGTGCAGGCAGACACACCACCGAGACTAAATATAGACTACATTTTTCACCGGCTAAGGGTTTCCTGAAAAGATATTCCAACCATTTACACTAGAGAACTTTCACAGTCTATGCAGTATTAATAGCCAAGTGCATAATTTCATTGTTAATATGAATATATTAACCTATATAGACCTATTTAAACCATCAGTGCTAAAGTCAACTGGAAAGATTTTCTGGATGTTTTGCAAACATGCTTATTCCTGCGGGTGACTAAGCTTTCTGGCCTGTCTTTTGCAGTATTCATAATGTTTTGCTGCTGAAACTGGTTCTGTTTTGGTTTCATTTGGCGGATTTGCTTCGCTAAAGGCAAATGCCCAAACAAACCATTTAGTTCAAGTAGCAAGTAGCATTCAAATAGCATTTTCTGTTTTGTTGCTGGAAGTGCCTGCTTGTACCTGCTTCTCCAGCACCATATGGGCAGTGAATGTACATCCTGATGACTCAATCGCAAGCCAATGCCTGTGCATCACATTGCGACAAAGACCATGCACACACTGCAAGGAGCCATCCAACTGCATTTAATTCATGCATGCCTTTATCTTTTGCCCTTTATCTGTAAGTAGTGCTGAATGGTAAATTATTATTATTCTCTATGCATACTTCACGTTGCCAAAACCCGGATATCACCTTATACACTCCTACATATAAATATTGCCTCAGCAGCATATTTTTCTACTTTGCATTATAATTGTTTGTAAATGTTGCCATGCCAGCCAGTCTGTATGTATTTTACATTTATGTAATCTTGTTTACATTTATTTATATCCCCTCTTGTAAATATTGCCTCATAAGCACCTCATATTGCTGTTTCCACTTCTGGTTAGATGCAAAACTGCATTTCATTATACTTTAACTTGTGTCATGTGTAATGACAATAAAGCTGAACCTGCAGGGGGGGCACTGCTGAAATCCCTGCCACTGATTTTAGCCCCCCCCCAATATCATGTCCATTTCCACCTTGAGAAATTACAGCAGTTATTCTTTGCTGCTCGACATCTCTCATGAACAAAAGAATGCGTTGGTCTTAGTCCTGCACAATCACTTTGAACTGATGACAAACCCATCTGTGGACGAGCCATCGTCTTTGAGCCCAGAGCCAGCAGCCTGACTGTTTATCCGTCCCCTTTATTATTTTGGCAACAACTCAACACCAAAATGTTTAAGACTAGCAGCCTGTATATATTTCACTATCTGAGGTTCAGCCATGTGATGTCATGAGTTACACAAGGTCACTACACAGAACCTCTCGACAAAAACACTCGTTGGTTGTTGGAAACTGCACATTTTGCTATTGGGCACAAATCTTATGGGTAAATTCACAGTCCTGAGTGATATTTATATCTCCAGCCCATAACCCCATGAATCAAACCGCGGGGCGGGTGGGGGTGGGGTTGTTCTACACACATTTAGCAAATTGTTTGCAGGTATATCCTGTATTGGTCTAACAGCTGTGCCACTTTTAGGTGACCCCTTTGTCACCATTCTGTGACTCTATGTGCACATTGTTAAAATACATCAGGATCTACAGTATCTTGATGAACTTCTGGCAACCTTGACCACACGATGTGCTTCTATAATCGTGATTATAAATATTTCCTTTCTGGTGTTCTGACTTGGTGAACTGAGGGAACCGCGTGTGACAGTAAGCCAGGGGGTGCTGTTAGATACCTGGGTGCCATGCTTAAGGGCAAAATATGACATACATCGGAACCTGTCGGAACATGCCAGAGCTCACAGATAAGATGTCCCCCCAGATCAGATCAGCAGCAAAAGCACAGAGAGGTAAAGGCCCAGGTTCCATAAGTTTCCATGATAAAAAGCCTCTTACCTGGAGAGAGCTCTCCCTCGCTGAGTTCTCCTGAGTCTGAATCCATTGTTCCAAGCGCTTTTCTTTCCAGAGAGATCCTCTTCAGCTGGAAGTTTTTTTGTCCTTTTTTTTATTAAAGACTCAGACCGTGGCTGTCTGCTGTTCAGAAGGCTTCCTCTCCTCTCTCTCTTTCCCTGTCTTTTAGCCCCCTCCCTCCCCCCTCGCTCTCTCTCTGTCTCTCTCTCTCTCTCTCTCTCTCTGGGCTCCTGTTCTACGACTCCTTCATTTTTGAGTTCCCCTTCTCTCTCTTTCTCCTTTGACTTCACCCAGCCCGTTCTGAGTATTGCCTGGGGGGGTGGTGGTATTGAGTGTCTCTGGCCCCCGGAAACAGCCGCCAAACAATCGCCAAGTTACTCACGGTTAACCTAACAGTGAAGTTTTAGCTGCGTGCTATTTTTGTCCCTGGTCTGTTTAAATATTCAGACACAGCTGGTTTCCAGCTGTTTAGAAGCCTTAAGAATACCTGTGTAATAAAGTTTTCAGTTCTGCTTAAGTTATTTGAGAAAGTAGTTTTCTTGAATATGCATTTGAATACCATTGAGGAACTATGGAGCAGCCTTTTGGGACGTTATCAATCACTGATAACTGAGGTGATCGAGTGTTTTATAGAAGGTAGTACCAGGGTCACTTCTCCATGGAAGCTGTTGGCTCCTGTAACTCACAGTAATGTAAATATCGATGCACCTAACAACAGCTTTGTACTGGTTTTACATACTGGTAGGTTTGACATTATGGAAATGTAGCTTATTTCCATATGTACTAACTACCATCAGTTGTCTGTTTTCGAACAGATTGTTAGTCACCCTGGGTCCCCCATGGTAAAATGTGTGCGGGGGGTGAAATGTATGTGAAAATATAGGGAAAAACACTTAATGGTTAGTCAACAGGTAAGTAGTAGCATGAGACGGGAATGAGGACAGGAACCATAACAAACAATAAGTAACAATAACGCTGTGCAGTAAATAAAACAGGAATCGTAACAAAAATAGACAGAACCTTAATCTATATTGGCCTCATATATTATAAACAGCAGCTGTTAAGTAGCCTAATTTCTTGTGGGTAGAAATTCTTTATGAACCTCATGGTTTGAGTGCTGATGTTTCTGTCCTGTCTAATGGGAGGGATACAGAGTAAAATATGACTGCAGGATGACTGGAGTCCACAACGATGTTGGCAGCCTTCCTGAGGCATCATGTGCTGGAGATATCCTGAAGTCAAGGCAGAAGCGTCCTGCCGGTCACCTGAGCGGTCCAGACTGAGCAGCTGCCGTATCATGAAGCAGTGCATCCGTTCAGCACGGACTTCATTCTCCAGAAGGAGAAACCAGAGACCAGTAAGAGCTTAAGGTCTATGCCTGGTGGCTGCTGATGGGTGCTGCATCCGTGTAAGATGGATGGTTATGTTTTGATGTAATCTATGATGTATTTAACTAAAACCTTTGAATCAGCTTTTGATTCCATGGCCATGGTGGTAAGATAAGTGCAGTGAGCAGTAATAATTCAGCAACAACTTCACCTTAATGAAGGGTAGGCTCCATGTTCAATGCATTATGGGAAATGAAGTCTGTTTTTGTAACGTTGCTATGCAGCAGCTACCACTTCACCAGCATTCCTAATTCCTGGGTTTTCATTATATTTTTGGGGGTGCAATGCTCCCTCAACGAAAATACCCATTCAGAGCTTCTGCCACTCAAGTGAGCGTGTTTGGATTTATGAACACTGTTATTCCTCCCTGCAGGTCAAGCAGCTCTCCTGGTAACAATCTCTATGTGTGATAATTATGTTTCTTAAATTAAAGAAAACATTACCAATTTTTCTTCTGTTGGTGGCTTCAGGCAGAAAGGTGATAATTAGACTTACAGATCTAACAGAAGAAGACAAGTTTATAAATACATAAAGGTGATAATTAGGGATTTGCAGGACTCTAACAAAAATGCTGTGGTGTGGGATGATAAGGTAAGATGGCAGAGTTAACACCACATCACTGCAAGGTCAGGTTAGCCTCTGCTCTGTCCTGCGCCTATTAGATCGATATATATATTTCACTAAAGCTAAGCAGAAACACTCTACCAGTCAAAAGTTTTTGCACACCACGGGTTTTTACCACTTTTCCGTTTTTTTCATAACTGCAGATTTTTTATTCTTGTTACGCACTGGAAAGTTGGGTGAACAATTATAAATGAAAATTTAAGTCAAATAAAACAAGTTTCCTTTATAACATGGAAAGAGTATGTAATAGTGCACGTCTGACATTCTATTAACTGTTTGTGTGGTAATGTCATAGTCAGATTCTAGGCTCTCTTTTAACTTTAAATACACTATTTAACTTTCATCCCATGAAACGGAGCAGTATTTAATGTCCCTTTTACAAAGAATGCCTTGAACTTTTCTGCTGTTATAACTGCTAGAGGAAGTTACTTTGAATCAAAGGTATGACATTTTCTTGCTAAGAAAGGTACTCAAATAGTAAACATATTGTAAATGTATTTGTTAACAAAGAATATTGAATATATTATTACTAAATGTTAAGTGAGTGACATGCAAATGTAGAAAATCTCAGTGTGTATAAAACTTTTGGCTGGTAGTGTACATTCACACACTACATTTTTAATGCACAATTTACAACTGCGTGCCTTTGGATGGGGTGGGGTGTGGCTGTGCAGGTTTGCACTTTGTGCCCACAACTGGAAGGTTGCTGGTTTGAATCTTGTGGTTGGCAGAGTGATGTCACCATTAGGCCCTTGAGCGAGGCCCTTAAGTACAGCTGCTTCAGGGACTGGCTGGCTCCATTCGCTGTTGCTTTGAATAAAAGCATCTGCTAAACAAAAAATTTTTTCCCAAAGTTTTCCCAAAGTGTGTTTTATGGAAAACAGTTTGAGCACGTTTATGGTTCAGGTCAATGGCTGTCGAGGAGAGCAGAGAACAGGTAGCACATGGATGACTCATTTATGGGGTGAGACTCCATTTGTAGGGTGAGACTC
>JAODLD010000021.1:15246324-15257565 GCA_026781065.1 Mormyrops boulengeri
GACCCATGCATTAATCTGTAACAACCCATACCCTGTACATTAACTGGCAGTGACTCATGGACCCATGCATTAATCTGTAACAACCCATACCCTGTACATTAACTGGCAGTGACTCATGGACCCATGCATTAATCTGCCCCTGGGCATGATTCCTCCCAACTGGCCTCTTTCCTGGCCACCCCCCTCATGGGCCCAGGACAGTTTTCCCAGTTGTCCTCAAAGAAGCTGAGCCTGGCAATAACAAAGACGTTGGACAACAATGCCAAAATGAAGCTGCCCTGGGTTTTCACCCACCAGGTATCTGACTTTGGGAAATATGAAATATTGTCAAACCGAACTGCATTGTCTACAGAGGTGTTTTAGGTAGTATGGTGGGATGAGTGACCCATATTTATCTTGAATGCTCAGAAAAGATAAAGAAACTTTTGGCTGGATGTACAGGGTGTAACTAGGTGCCATTATTGTCCAGATGGCTCCAGCAAAGCATTTACGCAGGATAAGTCAGGCTGTGCTCTTTGCCTTGTGACTCCCAGAACTCATGAGAAGGTGGTGAGCTGTGACGTTCCCAGGCCCTTCTGCCCCTCACCCCACGTTTCGTCTACATTCTGCCAGACGTGGGCTGCTGTGTGATGGTAGATATCTGGCAGGCGTCGCCCTGCAGGAGTACCGCTCACGAGTGCATGAGTGGACATTCCTCTGTCAATGACCTCAGCATCCAACAGCCCACGCACATTCTTCAGGAGGTTGGCGCATTCGATTCATTAGCAAAAGAACGGTGAAAAGAATGGGACCTCTGAAGGCATGGTAGACCATCAAAGAAAGCACTTTGACAAAATTGAGCCTGAACTTAGTTGTTTAACCATCGAATGGTCATGTTTCTTATTGAAGTTATGGACTAGTTTTCAGAAGAGTGACAACTGTTCTGTTTACTCCGTTGGAGTAGACTTTCACTGCAAATAAAATTTTGCTTTTTGTCTGTTACATCTTTCATGGCTGTACTTTCTGACCAGTTTCTTCTCAAAAGCCTTCCAGCTTTATGTTGCATTGTCCATAATGGTAGCCAGAAGTACAATGGCTGTTCCTCAACACCAAGAACACAAAGATGGCACTTATGGTCTCGGCAAGACCGGTCTTGTTAACTTGCCTTCCAAGAACGTGGGGTGCAATGAATCATGGGATTGGTCTCATTTGGAGAGGATGCAACTGATGTACCCTTGATATTTGGGGCGGGCAAGAATGACATCCAAGCATTTTTACCTTCCTCTATACTTTTGTTTTTGAGTTTTGCAACTGGTCTTCAGCAATGGAAGATGATGTAAAACGGGTACATGAGAACACAAGTACAGTCAAGTATGCATATTGAGAAACACCCCGTGTCGTTTTCTAAATATGGGGTGCAAAGAGTCCATGGTAACAGAGGCAAGATCAAACCAGTGGGTCTGATTAGGACTTTCATTATCAGAATGTCATGAATGCACAAGGTCCCGTGCATAGATCTATTGAAAGGTACTTTCTTCCTCAGGGCCTGTGGGTGAGAAGGGAGACCCAGGAGAAAAGGGAGACTTGGGTGATCGTGGGCCTCCAGGAGAAAAGGGAGACTTGGGTGATGGTGGACCTCCAGGAGCAAAGGGAGAGATCTCAAATGATGTCATCATAGAAGGTCAGGTCAAGAAGAGCCGGCAGCATGAAATCCTTAAGCTAGAATGAAGAGCAATGCTGTGTAATCAACTAACCTCTCTTTCCCCCTGAAAGGCCCCCCAGGTCCGGTTGGTCCACCTGGAGCTCCTGGTCCTGTCGGTCCCCCAGGTCTGGTTGGTCCACCTGGAGCTCCTGGTCCTGTCGGTCCCCCAGGCCCCCCCGGTCCACCTGGCCAACCCCGGATCCGGAGCAGCAGGCACAAGTTGCAACAGGGTATTGAGCTCTGATGAGCAAGACAACAACTGTTTCTGAAACTGATAGCTGAACAAGAGTAACACTCACAATACTGCTGTATGACTGAGGCAGGTGTCAATAAGAAATAAGATAAATGAGGTTCTTTCTCCTTTGAACTCAGCGACATGCAGAGGTATATTAATACAAAGGCTCTACACTGGGGCTGGCAAGGTCTGCTTCGTGGAATAGTGCGATACCTGCCTTGTCTTTTTGGCTGTGTTGCTGTTAGTTACTGATTTAAAGCTGGAGTTGAAAGGTGAACTTTGACTCTTATTTGTTAATACCTTCACTATGCAATCAAGCGCTTAGAACAAAGCTTATAGAACTTCTGGCAGATAGACCAAAAACCGCCATGAGCATCAATGGACCAGGGCTCCCCACTGTTCTTCTATGCCATCTAAAGCCACAATGACAGAGATTACAGCAATGTTATGGTCTCAGGTTTGTCTCACTCTGCCCCAAATGACGATACCCTCTCTGGAAAAGTGGCTCAAAGTCTAACAGAGGCAGCTTTCAGGCAAGCAGGTAAAATGTCCATTATTTTAAGTGTGGTTTCAGTCACAGTGACGCACTGGCCTTCTTTCTGAAAGCTCTGTTTTAACCTGATAGAATGCATCATTAAATCCATAACCAACCCCAGAAACGTCACCAAAATGGCAAGCACCTTCGGGACATGGATGCAGGACACAGCACTGCAAGATGATGAGCACATCTGGGTTGCAGAGCATTTCTCAGGTACATTTCTACAGTCATTAATGTTCTCTCCATGATGTTTGCATGTATGTCAAACCATGTGCGGTACCTCCTGTGTGTTGTGGCTTGTCGCTCGGTTCACGTCAGGTCGGATGGTAAAGGAGTACAAGAGCATAGCAGCTCTCCAGAACAACACAAGCAACCCTGTAGATCTCAAGAAGTATTTCCAGGGCTGTGGCCACGTCCTACACAACGGGTCTATCTACTACCATGTCGCCGGGACCTCCAAAATCGCCAAGTAAGTGCCGGAGCTGTGTGTGGAATAACGTGTCCTGAGAACTGGGCTTTTAGAGTTTACAAATTAAATTTCTAAACTAAACATCATACATATTATATCATCTTGAACATATTTAGGGCTTATTTCTTCATTCTGTGTTTTTTAACAGGTTTCACATTCAAACCAAGACATTACACACCCTAACCATAGAGAATGCCCTCTACCACAGTCTGACCTATCTCCTTTCCAACTCTAAGACCTACTTCAAGCTGGCAGTTGATGAAAATGGACTGTGGCTTATATTTGCTTCAAGTTCTGATGAAAACATAGTGGTGGCCCAGCTGGATGAGAAGAGCTTCTCTGTCAGTATGTCTGTGAACACGTCCTACCCCAGGACCAAGGCTGGTAATGCTTTCGTAGCTTGTGGTGTTCTCTACATCACAGATGCAAAGGACACCAAGGTCATCTTCGCCTTCGATTTGCTGAAAGGGAAGCCGGTAAATGTGAGCCTTGAATTCAGATCGTCGAGCGGCGTCCTGGCTATGATGTCCTACAGTCCGAAGAATCGGCATCTGTATGTTTGGGACAGCGGCTATGTGAGAGTGTATGAAGTGCATTTTTTCTCAGACCAGTGAAACCAGTCAGTACTCTCACATAATTTGATGGTGTATTTCATTTTATAATTCCCCTCTAAAAGCATCCCTGCCAAATGTTAGTTTGAACCAGAAAATATTGTATTTTATGTTCATTTTAGTGTCTATAAACAAAGACTGTAAGACAATCGACAGAATGGGGGGGGGGGGTCAGAATGAGAGATTCATGGCAGGATTTTTCTGGTTCAAAGAGAAATTCTATTTAAATACTATAGTAACCGATTTGTGATCCTGCACATATTTTTGTGCGTGATTTACAGTCCTTCATATGTATATTGTATTTAGAAGCACAATGGTTAGACTGAACTGGTTTGAACAGAATCTCTACATTTAATCAAAGTGCAACAATTGTTATGATGCAAACCAAAATGCAGTGAGATCTAAAGTTTTTTTTTTGGTAAAACGTTTATTAAAGTACAATTTTAGTCAAAAATGTGGGACAGAAATACAAGCAGATCAAAACTGGGGAGCCTTGGAGACAAATGGGACCTTGGATTGGTGGGATATTCGAAACATGATCAGGCATAATGAAAATCCTAAGGCAGTTAACAATGTTAAGTTGTCCATAGACCGAATTATACACCCTTCATTGACTGTTCTCTAAACAAGGGTCACACACATTCATCCTGACTGGGAACATTTCCCCAGTGTTCGCGCCAGAACAACTCTGACAGTCGGACCCAAGATTTTCGGGGGGGGCACCTCTTGTCTGAATGCCTTGTTCCCTCGTGGCCCCCACTCTGCTTTTCCCCAGCATACAATACTGTGCCAAAGTCTCACGCTACCCAAGGAAATTGTGCTTAAATGAACTTCAAGTTGGTGTAAAACTGTGATTTTATGTCTGTCAAAGTGTGTTAGCTTAGCCATTCCAAAACCTCTCCCAAAGTCAACCTTGTATTTGCAGCGGCCATCCGATATACCCATGAATTTGTTGACTCGACCGCTAGCATACCATGTTTGCTAATCAATACCTCATAAAGTTATTTAATTAAATTTATTTATTAAGTGAACTGTTGGTGAAATGTAACAAATACACGGAATGGCTGAGGTGCCCCTGAGGAGAGGTTTGGGAACTGAAGCGGTGATCATCTAGCCGTCCAACAAGATATCAGTAACTGTTTGGCAAACAGAAGAAATTCCTGTTAATTTTCTATTGTGTATTTGCATATATTCTGATATAAAAATATAAACATTTTCTTTGACACCCTAAGACTTTCACAGCTTATCCAGGAACACAGACAGTCTTACAAATGCTCTGGAGGCTTTCAGACCTGCAGCCATTCAATGTATTAGGTGGAATACATTCCTCTTTGCCTACACAAACCTAAAAATGCAATCATTTCTGCCCATGAATTAACCGATTGACAGACCAAAGCTCAAGGCAGCATTACAATGCAGTGTGCCTCTCTTCGCATCACTGATCTTCTAATTACTTTAATCTTTATCACAGGACACTTCATCCTAACATGAACATCCATGTTGGGCAGGGCGGCTCTCCTGACCAGTGCTGAACAGTGCATTCCTATAGCTTTGGCTGGTGGTGCTCAAAATCACAGTTTATCTCCTGCTCTTCAGACACATTACATCCTAATGTGACGTAGTAATGCTCCTTGGGGCAACTTTAGTACCACGAATTATCTTTTGGTTTTCTTACTCTTATCTTTCATATAAAAAGAAAGGCCTTGGTGATCATTATGGAAAAAGACTGCAGTGTGTTTTGTCGAGGAAATATGTTTGTATTATTACGATAAAATTATATCCTATATTAAGGATCTTAGCGGCGACGCTGCGATATTTTACGTAACTGTGACATGAAAGTACTGCCTAAAATTGACTTCAAATATTTTGCAGGATTCAAATTTGAAAATGATAAATTGTTGAAAATTATATGTAAAATCCAACATTTTGCTGTAGAAAATCTGACTTACTGCAGTACTGTACATACACAACATGGACAAAAGTACTGGGACACCTGCCCATTACACCCACAGGAACTTTTATGACGTCCCCTTCTAAATCCACAGGCATCAATAGGGAGCCGGTCCCCCCTTTGCAGCTATAACTGCTGTCATTCTTCTGGGGGGGCTTTCCACAGGTTTATGGAGTGTGTCTGTGGGGATTTTTGCCCATTCATCCAGAAGAGCATTTGTGAGGTCAGGCACTGATGTTGGATGTGAAGGCCTGGCTCGCAATCTCCGTTTTAGTTCATCCCAAAGGTGTTGGACAGGGTTGAGGTCAAGGCTCTGTGTAGCCCCCACACCGAACTCACCCAACCATATCTTTATGGACCTTGGTTTATGCACTGGGGCACAGTCCTGCTGGAACGGAAAGGGGCCATCCACAAACTATTACCACAGCTGGAAGCATAGAATTGTCCATAATGTCTTGGTATGCTGAAGCATTAAGAGTTCCCTTCACTGGAACTGAGGGGCTTAGCCCAACCCCTAAAAAACAACCCCATACCATTATCCCTCCTCCACCTAACTTTACAGTTGGCACAATGCAGTCAAGCAGGTAACGTTCTGGGATCTGCCAAACCCAGACTCATCCATCAGACTGCCAGATGGAGATGCGTGATTCGTCACTCCACAGAACATGTTTCCACTGCATCAGAATCCAGTAGTGGCGTGTTTAACACCACTCCATCTGACGCTTGGCATTGCACTTGGTGATGTGAGGCTTGCATACAGCTGCTCGGCCATGGAAGCCCATTCCATGAAGCTCCCGGCACAGTTTTTGTGCTGGGGTTAATGCCAGAGGGAGTTTGGAACTCAGCAGTTATTGATTCAACTGAGCAATGGTGACTTTTACACACTATGCACCTTAGCTCTCGGCGACCCAACTCTGCTACTTTACTTGGACTCCCAAATGGCAAAATGAATCTAAACCAGATCTGGGCCAAATGTTGTTCAGAAAATGCTGCAGATCTGTAAACTGGATCTCGCCAAGTGACTTTTTGCACAATGGACCAATACTGGACCAATCCAAATCCGCTTCCTAGATTGGAAACAGGTAAGGGCCATATATGGACCAGGTTTACATTGAATGTTACCAAATCTGGCCCCTATTTGCACCAGAGTCAAGTTCAAATCAGATCAGGTTCAAACAGAGGCAGTGAGTGGCTCAGTGCTTGTGAGCAGAGGGTCGCTGGTTCAAGCCCTGGCCCTGGTGGATTGCTTGTATGTCTGTGGGCCCTGGAGCAAGGCCTTTAACCCCCATTTCTGGGGGTGTTCCCTGCGCTCTGACCTCCATGATGTAGTTGTGAAGTAGCTGAGGGGGGAAGCTTTTATTAAAGAGTGTATACTAGGACCCTGACTTAGGGTCCTGGACTAGAACTTTTATTTGCATAGTTACACTCCTCTTCACCCTCCCCATCTTGTTCCCCATAGCTTGGTATTCAGACAACATGCAGCACCCCCAGAGATGGGGGTTAAAAGCCTTGCTCAAGGGCCCACAGACATGTAATTGATCCACTGGGGCCGGGGCTCGAACCAGCGACCCTCTGCTCACAAGCACAGAGACACTCACTGCCCACATGCGTTTAGGTAGGATCCTGAAGCAGACCTAGTCGGCAGTCAGTCTGGGAAAAAATGCATTGGAGCCACATTTAATAAACATGTGTTATTCACACAAGTACATTGGGATGTACTTGTGGGGGGGGGGTCACAGTGCTGGGCCAGCTAATGGGCAGTGCCCTTTACTGAGGGCGGGGCTTGAACCAGCAACCTTCAGGTCATAGGCACAGACACAGCCACTCACTGCTCCATTTGGCCAACATCTGAATTTAACCTGTGACTGTGGTGCAGATACAGGCCAGGCCAGATCCAGTTTACGGATCTGTGGCGATTTCTGAACAACATTTGGCCCGGATTCGGTTCAGACTCATCTTGCTCTGTGGGGCGATCGCCCCTCAAACTCTTAGCGCATCAGCTGCACATCTGGTAAGTGGTCATACGTATATGGTCAGGCGAATGCATGCCGGATCTTCAGGGTGAATACAGAAGGACTGTAATCATTCAGAACTCTGGACAGATTCTGGTGCAGACTCTCCTGCCCACCCAGATTTAAGGAGATGTAGGTGGGTCTGACCCAGAACCAGTTGCTATGTGGGCTGCCACTTTGTGGCTGAGTTTCTGTTGTTCCTTAAGGCTTCCACTTTCTAATAATACCACTTACAGTTGACTGTGGAATATCTAGCAGGGACAAAATTTCATGAACTTCCTGCAAAGGTGGCATCCTATGACAGCACCAGGCCTGAATTCACCGAGCTCTTTGGAATGACCCATTCTTCCAGAAATGTTTGTAAACCTGACTTCATGGCTAGGTGCTTGATTTTATACACCTGGCAATGGGTCTGAATTAAGCACCTGAATTCAATTATTAAGGGGTGTGTCTCAATATCTTTGTCCATATAGTGTAGATATGGAACAAATGAAATAGTCTTCTTTTAATCTCTGGCTGTGAGGAGTATAGAAGGGTACAGTTTGTTTATTAAAAAGGTCTATGGTACAAACTATGTCACTATGGAGTGACAAACATTATGACACTATGAGGTGGGGATCTACATTGCTTACAGCGCAAATAAATTTACTGGACTTTAACTCCAAAGTCTCTAGAGTTATACAGCCTGTAATGTGCAGAGAGTCCAATGGCTTGGACCAGGAGTTCCTCAACAATGGCTAAGCACCAAAAAGCTTCGCACACACACACATACAAATCAGAAAAATGTTACACAGAAATGAATGATCACAAATTACAGGAGACACTTGCATGGTTTGATGGGTTGGCGCCCCAAGCCTGGTTATTTCCTACCATGGCTTCCGTATCGTTTGAGATTTCATTAATCGTAACAACTGTGATGGGAAGCAGAACTGCACCCACAATGCACTGCTTCACAGAAAGGTAGGACATGCAGGCTGAGCCAGGCATTTTGTTTGCTGACACGCGTCCTCAAACATTAAGCCAGGGCCGGCCCTGCTAATGTGGTGCCCATGGCGAGCATCACCACCGGTGCCCCCTCATTAGCTGGTGCCCTAGGCAGCTGCCTATGTCACCTGTAGAATTGACCGGCCCTTACTGTCTCTTGCAGCCAGAACTGGCAGGTGACCAAAAAAGAAAACACAGGTGAAGCATTTTATGTTTAATGAATGGGTGAATTATGGCGTCATTGAACCACTTTTCAGCCAGAAGCTGATTTATGCTAACAGGCAGCAGGTGATGCTTGGCACCCATACGAAAGCCCTCCAGCTGCCCTGCGCCCTGCTAGGCGGGTTGTGGGCAGGGGACCAGCAGGCACCAAGAACATCACTGATCCAACACAACAATACTCTCATAAATACAAGAAATATGCCGCTGTAACCATTTATATGTGACGACCCTTCCCCAGTGTATAATACATGGACACGGATACTCTTGGCTTCACTCACTTTTATAGTATTTTATTTAAATCCATTTAAAAGTATTTAAATCTATTTTATTTAGCTGTATATTTTATTTATTATTTATTGTGGGAGGTTTTGTGCCCTGCCTTTTGCACTTCCTGTTGTAACAGTTTCCTCTGAGAATAATGAAGTTTTCGGATTCTGATTCTGAACAAGGGAAACCAGTTCATGCACTTGCTTCTGCTGTCTAGCTTGCACCTGACCAGTCATGTGACGCATGGGAGGCCGTCTACACCAGTGTCTTAGGCTCAGTGGGGATGATAATCCCCCAGCCTGCAGTGGCAGGTGCCCTGGGCTGCTTCTTCTGGGTGGTTATCTGCTGTTGTGACTGCGTGCGAGAGGCGGGAGCGTAAAGCTGGCGCTTACGTAACACACTATCACCGAGGTTTAGGCTAGCATTCCGTGATCCCGTGAGCCCAGCTCTGGGGGAAACCTGCTCTTTCAGGGCCAGAATCCTTTTCTTAGTTTCCTACAATAACTTTCTGGCCAAATTTATATGTGAAATATTTGCCCATAAAATACATTACTGTAATAAAGACGCCTCGGCCTGTGTGTATGTTACGGGCAAGATCAGTTTAGGGAACAGTCTTATTGGTTTATGCAGATAATATCTGTACAACTAAAACTAAAACTAACCTTAACTTCACACCTCTAACACCAATCCTAACATTAATCTCAGCAGTAATCTTACGGCAATACTAACTTATTGTTAAAAAGGGTCACAGCAGAACACACCATATTCAGATTTTCAGTGTTGTCTCCATATTTGTTCATCATTACACAGAAATTTCAGCATAGTCTTTAACTTTGTCATTAATTACTCGTAATGCTCATCTAGACATATTTGGGTGCCTGTGACACTCAGATGTTCATCTTCCATACTGACCATTATGTGTTGAACAGGACATGAAGTCAAACCCACAGAAATTATGACTGAAAGTCTCTGCTGAACCTGGAGCCCAACAGGTTCCTCATTTTCAGCTCTCACCTCCAGAGACAAAGTTTCACACAATAAACACAACTACTTTTGTTTAAGACAAAGGCAACGACATAATCAGGTGCTTAAAGATTTATATACT
This sequence comes from Mormyrops boulengeri, assembly GCA_026781065.1. NCBI lineage: Eukaryota > Metazoa > Chordata > Actinopteri > Osteoglossiformes > Mormyridae > Mormyrops > Mormyrops boulengeri. The sequence continues at coordinate 15,256,400 of JAODLD010000021.1, forward strand.
CTACAAAAAGCAGATTTGTGTGGCGCCATCTCAGAAACAGGTACACATCATTAAAATGAAAATACCGGAGTTTCTTTAATTCCCTTTCGCCATGACTTTCTAGCCTAGCTGAACCATTAAGGACTCTTCTGGTGATGAAGACACCCAACCCAACCCCACAAGCACGGAGATCACAGGACTCACTCACCTGGAGATGAACCATGTTTGCAGAGCTCACCACTAGTTAACATGAGAACACTTTCAGCACCTCCGTAACAACCGCAGGTTCCCTTTATCAATTAGAAATTACCCAAAATTTTAAAACTTTGCTGCACAAAAACTTTCTAGGCCAAAGTTTTACTTCAAATAAAAACTTTCTTATTAGCAAATGCCTTTTCATAGAGAAGCATATTACAGCATTATTTACATGTCATTTATTTAGCAGACGCTTTAATCCAAAGCAGCATTTTATCATGATATGATATTATCATAATCTCATTAACAGATCTGATACTAGCAGCTGTGCTGTGGGCGCAGTGGAACCAGTGAAGCGTTAGTGTTTTTTATTCAAAATGTACATGAGGATTTCAACTGGAGATTTTTTTTGGCATAAAAATAGATAATGCCTCTTCCGCACGGTAATTTCACAGGAGGTGATTGGAGTAATTTTTCAGGGCACAACCAAAGCTGAAAAGGATCCTGAAAGAGCTTCTGTTTCAAAAAACGCATTTTGAGGGGAGAGCTGGGGCACCCTTCACTGGCTGTAACTGTGGGGGAGGGAGTCAATTTGCTGGGTGGGAGTCAGTTTGCTGCTCACAGAGGAATCCCATTCATACGGGAACATTCTGTTCCATAGTCTTAAGGCCTGAGGTTTCTCATCTACAACAATTATATACAGTAACACAAACACACACACAGATAGGCAGGCTCACACGCATGCACACACACAGATAGGCAGGCTCACACGCATGCACACACACAGAGATAGGCAGGCTCACACGCATGCACAGACACACAGATAGGCAGGCTCACACGCATGCACACACACAGATAGGCAGGCTCACACGCATGCACACACACAGAGATAGGCAGGCTCACACGCATGCACAGACACACAGATAGGCAGGCTCACACGCATGCACACACACAGATAGGCAGGCTCACACGCATGCACACACACAGAGATA
>JAODLD010000021.1:15260338-15288974 GCA_026781065.1 Mormyrops boulengeri
CCGCCGCCCTCCTACCCCCCCCCCCCCCTCCCTCCCCCGCCCCCCCCCCCCCCCCCACCCCTCCTCACATGCCCCCGTTGTGGAGTGGGATGGAAATGGCAGCATGGGATGCTCCGTGGCCTTGTTGGGTTTGGCCATCAGGAATCAGGACGGGGAACATACCTGCCCACAGATGCATGAGCACGGGAGCAGACAAAGGGGTCAGGATCCCTTGCTCGGAGAGCTGCCCGCCACATGCCTGCTTCGTGAAGCTGTAACATGCATAGTTTGCACAAATACAGACAGCAGCTCATCCTCCAGGGGCTGTTTGAAAAGCCTCTGCCTGCCAGCTTTTCTTGCATGAATTCTACCCTAGAAAAACAGAGCAAGGCTTGTGTTTGGCTGTTCTGAAGGTCTGCCAGTTCAAAGCCGGTGGGTGATTATTGATTCTCATTCAGAAAATCACATAAACACCATGGTCTCTAAGCACATGCAGACTTGCTTTGTCAAAACAAAAGCTTATATCCTTTTAAAACATTATAGGCCGTTTTAGGGAAAAAGAAAACATATGACAATGAAGGCTGGCTTCTTCCAGCTGACACCCACAGTTCCAGACAATGGACACATTTGAGCCAGACCACGTCATTCACCAGATATTGATTAAATCCATAGGCAGACGGGATGTATTGGGGAGATAGTGGCTTCTGTGGTCTTACAAACAATGACTCGTTAGCTGATGTAAGATCTAATTATCACATTAATAAACAAATGTCTCACTGGGCTACCGTGATAGACGGTCACTTTGATCCTCCATGACCCGCATCCACTCTTCTTTGCCATTACTCTTTGCGGAGAAGAAAAAAAGGTTTGGATTTCTCGTTCCAGCAATTCTGACTCTCAGGTTATTCGTTGCCTAATGCCCGTAAATAACATGTTGTATTTAGTAGCTGGGGTCACACCGCCGTGAGGCTCAGAGCAATTGGCCCAGCATTTTATTTTAGTCTGTTTGCTATTTATTCAGGCAAATATTTTATGAAAGAAATGCAGGTTGTTACATGAACAGCTCCAATTACTTTGCAGGCATTTTTACTCAAGGCAATTTGCACAACTTATAGCCAACTTTATTTCCAGATCATATTCTGAGGCAACTCAGAGTCTTTTGTGTGAAAGGCCTCATTTTCCAAGCTTATAGCAGCGATATGACTTTTTGCCTCACGCTTTGTCTCACTGTAGTCAGGGCTGTGAAATAGTCTGTGGACAGAATGGCAAATGGAAGCATGTGACTGCAGGCTGTGCAGGGAATAGGATCTCTACGCCCTTTTCAGGAGAAATGGGGTTGGTAGTGATAAGCTGGAGAGTACAAAATAATTAAACATGAATATAAAATTGCCCTTTTGATAGGCTGGCTGACTAAGGTTTACTATGGGCTGAAAATCAGAACACACCACTTAACAGAGGAACATGTCAAATTAATCGGCATGCCGAAGCAAGGCTTGTGGGAGTTTTACTTACACAAAAATGTTCTGAAGGCTGAAAAAAAAAATGATTGGTTCAGAGAGATAACCAATGAGATTGTATAAGAAGTGGATACAAGCAAATAGAGGAGGCAGGACCAAGACATCTGATTGGTTGGACCAGCCTCCTCTAGTTGCTTGGATCCACCTCCTCTGTAATCTGATTGGTTATCTCAATCATTTTTTGTTCTGCCCTCAGAACATTTTTGTGTGAGTGAAACTCCCATGAGCCAAAGCGAGCCTTAGTCACCTCCCGAGATAACTGCGCCCCTCCTCTCTCTCATAATGACTTTTACTGGTGATAAAAGCTGGAATTTCCTACATCATGCACACTAAACGCACAGAAAAGCACGACCTTAATCTGCCAAAAAACAATCAACTGCACCTGCATTTGTTTTGTCTCCATGCTCTTGAATAATTGCTTATCATCAATGAAAGCCACTGCAATTTTATTCTTTTTCTGTTTTTATGGTCCTGCTCTGACCGAGAAGCCATCATAAGACTTTACTCGCTCAGATTAGCCACAGAAAACACTGATTTTTGGTCGACAGCGTGAAATGGTTTGAGGAGCCAGGGACTCACCCGACAGAGAATCAAAGACTGGACAGAAAGCAGAGCTCTTCCACGGAGCCTCTGGGGCATGTCGAGGTGGGCAGTGTCCAGCAGTGGGGCTGCTCCGTGCCTTTGCTGCTGGGGTGTTGGCCTCCACACTCCCCTTCCACCTTTGAAAGAAAATTTCTCATCTATATTCAGGCTGACCTATGAATGTACGAGCTGAACTGGCAGTAAATATTCGTATGTCAGTTTTCTTCTTCCCTTCCCTGCATCATGTTATTCTTTTTGAATGAATGGATCTGGACAGTCCTGCACACATTGATTTGGGGGATAAGAGTGAAGCCAAAATCAACGCTTTTCACTTTCGGCAGGAACACAGAAGTTCAGATTGTATATTGTCTTGCAGCCTGGACTGGGACTTTTGCGCTATGGATGATATAGTGTTCAAGAAACTGGACTTGTGGACAAAAGATTGCCTTTTTAATCATCAGGACTGATGTAGCAGTATGATTATAAGAGGTACTTAATCTGAACAGTGACACTACAAATGGATAAAACAGTAAGATATAGCTGCTTCGGACAAAAGCACCGACTACATGAATGACTGTATACTGCATACAGTACTGTAAGGAATCTGGAATGTATTCACTAAGGCCTTCTGGTGTGTCTCTAGTCTACCTGCAGTGGTGTAGGCTGCCAGTCAGGCAGCTCTGTCATGTGATCTGCCACACACACTGCTCCGATGCTTGTGGGGCAACAGATGCCTGCAGCTAGTGCAAACACAAGGGGGCAGAGGGAAGGTTCACAAGTCAACGTGCCCACCCTAAGGGCTCTTATAGTCCACCTGGCCTGCATCTGTCAGCTAATTGCACAGTCCACCCGCTGCCCCCTCCCAAACGTGAATTAATTCAGTGACCTGCAGCTTAAGAGGCAGAAGGGGGTGAGGTACCAAAGGTTTTCCATCATAGTTATTTATCATCTTCATCATCATCATTGTTATCATTACCATCATCATCATCCACATCTGTTATTCCCTCTTGAGTTTGCTTTCATTCTACATAAAAATAAATTGAAGAAAATAAAAGTAAATAACCTATTAGTTGGCAAACTTCAGGCAGTGTGAAATCAAAGTGGGATGAGAGGCATCCAATGATGCACTGAGTCAGGAGTGACTGATTATGTAGCGGTCATATGCTTGTGGCTTGTGGGGCCGGGGGGGTTATTACCCTTTTTTCAGTTTCGGCATCAAGTTCTTGCCAATATCAATTACTGACAAATTCGGGCGGTTTGAAGGCCAGGGGCGAAAAAGTAAAAAACATACCTATTGCATGACGTGCCCCCCAACCACTAGAATTGCATGGTGAAATAGTCTAGAATTGCATGGGAAAATGCACCTCACAGTGGGGCAATGTATCTCATTTTCTTCACAGGAAGGGCACCTTTCAGAGATATTTTATCTCTCCATCAATTTCATCATGTTTGCTCACTTGGAAGGGCACACCAAAGGGCACTTCATCAGGTTTGCTCACTTGGAAGGGCACACCAAAGGACACTTCATTATGTTTGCTCACTTGGAAGGGCACACCAAAGGGCACTTCATCAGGTTTGCTCACTTGGAAGGGCACACCAAAGGCCACTTCATTATGTTTGCTCACTTGGAAGGGCATACCAAAGGGCACTTCATCATGTTTGCTCACTTGGAAGGGCACACCAAAGGGCACTTCATTATGTTTGCTCACTTGGAAGGGCACACCAAAGAGTACTTCATCATGTTTGCTCACTTGGAAGGGCACACTAAAGGGCACTTCATCATGTTTGCTCACTTGGAAAGGCATACTAAAGGGCACTTCATTATGTTTGCTCACTTGGAAGGGCACACCAAAGAGTACTTCATCATGTTTGCTCACTTGCAAGGGCACCCTAATGGCACTTCACCATGTTTGCTCACTTGGAAGGGCACCCCAATGGCACTAAATTATGTTTGCTCACTTGGAAGGGCACACCAAAGGGCACTTCATCATGTTTGCTCACTTGGAAGGCATCCCTATGACACTTCATTATGTCTGCTCACTTGGAAGGGCATACCAAAGGGCACTTCATCATGTTTGCTCACTTGGAAGGGGATACCAAAGGGCACTTCATTATGTTTGCTCGCTTGGAAGGGCACATCAAAGGACACTTCATTATGTTTGCTCACTTGAAAGGGCACTTCATCATGTTTGCTCACTTGGAAGGGCATACCAAAGGGCACTTCATCATGTTTGCTCACTTGGAAGGGCACACCAAAGGGCATTTCATCATGTATGCTCTTTTGAAATGACACACCAAAGGGCATTTCATAATTTTTTCCCACAGGAAATTCACCCATAAAGCACTTCAAGCATTAATTTGTAAGGGCACTTTATATAACACTACATCACATTTTTGCCATCCTTAAGGACAACTCCCCACATTCTCACACGTAAAGGGGATGGACACCCTATTGGGCACTGCATCCCATTTGATCCATTGGAGGGGCACCTATTTGGGCCCTTTGTCATGTTTTCTCGCTGCTTAGGAATTGGATCACCCAATACAGTAGGGGTTCCCGAACTCCCAGTTTGCAGACCGGTATTGGTTAGTAGCCAGTATTGCACCAGGATACTTTCTTAATTCTGAGCTATTTTCAATGTTTTGTGAAACGTCATGTTTGCATGTTCGGTTCGGATCTGAAAGAACTTTAAACAGTGAAACTGTCAATGGATGTTGCTGAATGCCGTACCCCTTGCCCCCACATTTTTTTAGGAGTCCACCAGTTGCATCAAGTTCAGGAATTAGGTATTATAGTATAATGTTTAAAGAAAAAGTAAAGTAACTTACTAAGTTACTAAAGTAAATTAAGTACATTAGAATGATCCTAAATGACTCTGTACTCCAACTTACAATATAAAAACTGACTAAAACCTACAGAATAAAAACTTAAAAACATTATGGGGAACTCTTGTCAGCACATTCATCTTTATTTTTTTTCCCATGCGCAGCTGCACCATTGCACAACAGGAAAACCATGGAAAACTGTACCTGCTTATACTATACAACACTTCGTGATGGGGGTAAAAAAAACAAGACAATGAGTAGCACAGTGGCGCCGACATTCAGCAGCAGATACGACATTCAGGGACCCCAGGTCCAAAGTATGCTCTTATTGTGCCGTCCTGGTAGTGTCAAACCTAAGAGAGTGTAGGTTTTTCAGTCTACAGAAGTACTTAAGCATTCTATTGAACTAATTATTTTGCTAATTGGACCAATTTAGGCATAGAGGCTTGTAACAATTTAATGAGATCTGGACAAGGTGGCCATGAACAAGGTTGCAAATCAACGATATGGATTCATGGTTTTCACTCTTCATTACACACGTGTGTATTTCCATATTACATTTTTTTGTGTATTAAATGTGTTGCCAAGCACCTTTTCTTCAAATGCATTAGGTGAATGACCGTTTGATATTTGCCCAATGACCCTTTCCTTAAACAGCACTATATAATGGTTGGATGAAGTGTTTCTTGAGTGGAAAGAATGCAATGGATTTTTTAAAGGGTCTTTGCACAGGACAAAGTGAACCGCGTGAGCCCCCCCCCACCCCCGCCCCATATGCAGCTCTGGTGTTACATTTTTGGGGTTTAATTCCCCTCTACTGTTACCCATTACAAAGCAAAGAGTCACATCTTTAAAATGGGCTCAAATTTGATTTAAATAAAAACTGCTTGATCTATAAACATGAGTAAATCTAGTAAAGTTCAGAAGAGTGGACATTTCAAAGCGGATTATACAGTATGTTAGAAGAAAGATGTAGAAAGCAGTTGTTGATTTCAGGGACAGCATTAGCAGTAAATCACGCCGGGCCACACGCACGTCTTTGGCAAGGAAAACTTTTATAACACAGAGGCCGTTTCTGGATGCTGAACTCACTGCATGTGCCATCTGACAAATTTGGGTCGGACTGAGAATACATAAAATAGTGAACTGAGTGAATCGAGTAATTAGTGAATCCCAGAGAGTGCTCACGATCTCGACGGGCACACAATCCATTCCTTCCTTGATCTTAGAGGGTCTTTGTCCAAGATGTGCTGCTATTCTGACTCGCAGTCCAAGTGGGAAATGAAAAGGTCTTTAGAGCAGCAAATAATTAGCGGTAATGCCTCCATTCACATGGAAACCAGGGGTGTCTGCAGTGGTCTTCAGCTGCTCCAGGGACACCAACGGGTAGGGATGAAATGAGCATGTGTGTGTGAGTGTGCAAGTCAGCGTGCGACTGACTCTGTTAGTGTGTTTAGCCTAGTAATCATGTGAAAGTGACTGCATGGCAATGTGCAAAGACGTGTGTATCTATGTGAGCATGCTGAGTGTGTCCAGAAACGTGCAGGAGGGTCGGGGTGGGCGAAGGGGGGTCTGAGCACCTGCCACTTCTGCATAAACGATTAGCAGTGCCTTCCTTCTGAGTCCTGAGTGCCCCTGATCGAATTTTACCAAGGCAACACTCCCCTACATTTGGAAAATTTTACCGACTGCCTGTTTTCGATCACCGGCGGCACTTCCCCCCCCCAATCGGCAAATTTTACAGGTCAAGCACCTGGCCCTCAAAAAGTCTCTGCTCAGCCCTGCGTGTGTCTCATAGGGACAGCACACAAATGTAAAACGTCCCACAGACAAAATGAGAGGTTCAGCAGCAATCCAACTGTAATGCTAATACAACCATTAGCCTGACGCTAACCCAAACGTCAACACTACCCCAACATGCTATCCATAACCTTAACCATAATAATAATGTCAACACTAACCCTATTAATCGCAAAATTCATTCATTTACATAACATAAAAAGTGGAATACAAGTACTACCCTCACCTCATACCTCACTCACATGGGGGCGGTGTCAATTATACTTATTAGCTTTCCTACTCACTTTTAAAATTATTTTTAATGCAGTTTTGCTGAACAATGCTTTCTCCTCCCCCATAGCAAATTTCTAAGTCCAGCTCTAACCTGAACTGCAGTAAATATACCAGTCCTATATGCATAACTCTGCATGGCCGCTAGAGGGTGCCAAAGTAACTTACCATTTCATATTACTTTTGACAGTCCACTCCAGTCTCTTTCCTTCATAAAATCACAAAATCTCTTTCAACAAAGCTAGTTTTACAAATACGTAGTATATCATAGTATTAGTGTTCCTTTTAGCTCCCACAAAGGAAAATCTCAAACCACCCCCTGCCAGGCCACCAAGGCTTTTTCAGGTATGAAAGGCGGAGGTCCACTCATTCTGCTTTAGGGTGGGAGGTGACACATTAGGCTTTGGCAGGGCACTCAAAGAGGTTCCAGCGTGACAAAGGCCATATTTCACTCACATATCCCATCCCATGAGGTTGACAACGCCCTAGAAATTCTTCTCAAAAAACAGCAACCCCAGTTATGGCGCAGTCCAGTTGTGGGTTCGCCCCCATACTGCTTGGCAACCCACAACCATTTCCTGTTTCCCAGAGTCCCCCATCCCTTACTCAGCAGAGACCCAAAAAAACAGGCCTGGATCTGTGGTATAATTGTCAACAGGGATCAAATGGTGCCATAGGAACAGCTGGACTTGTTTAGCTGGCAGCGAGCAGGAAATGGGAATTCAGGCTCAATGAGGTCATCCAAGGTCGTAATGGTGACCTTGGTCAACTACAGAACTCCAGCTAGTCAGTATGCTGAGATTAGAACTTTGAAAAACACCAGGAGAAGCATGTTGCCTGGATGCCTGTTTATCAGTGGTACTTAGGAAGGCATCCTGACATGGGGCCGTTCCCTGCCTGCCCACCCAGCCTGACTACACATCTGCCATCCTCACCTTCCTGCTGCTGGACCACACCCCCGCTCCATCCTGACATCAGCTGGACCTTCTGCATTTATACCTGGACTAACCACAATTTTACTTCATTACCTGGGATTTTGCTATTTTGTACTTCCTCTGCTGCCCCCTGGAGGATGGGCTCCCCGTTTGGGTCTGGTTAGGGTTGGGGCTTCCTCTGCTGCCCCCTGGAGGATGGGCTCCCCCTTTTGGTCTGGTTAGGGTTAGGGCTTCCTCTGCTGCCCCCTGGTGAATGGGCTCCCCCTTTGGGTCTGATTAGGATTAGGGCATCCTCTGCTACCCCCTGGAGGATGGGGTCCCCCATTTCGGTCTGGTTTGGGTTAGTGCTTCCTCTGCTGCCCCCTGGAGGATGGGCTCCCCCTTTGGGTCTGATTAGGATTAGGGCTTCCTCTGCTACCCCCTGGAGGATGGGGTCCCCCATTTCGGTCTGGTTTGGGTAAGTGCTTCCTCTGCTGCCCCCTGGAGGATGGGCTCCCCCTTTGGGTCTGGTTAGGGTTGGGCTTCCTCTGGCAGCCCCTGAGAGATACACTACTGTCATCCTCCTTTACAGAAAGTGACAGATAATTCTTCAGATAGCGCCCCTCACATGTCCACTGAGTCTTCAGTGTTTGGAGACTGCTGATACACAAGTAAATTAAAATTTCAGCATGTGACAAGCAGACAAAGCCTATGGGCACTCAGTGTCCTTGTGCTCCAGTGTCCTGTGGAAGGTGATTTTAAAGACACCATGGCTGTTTTGAAGTAATCTCCCTGAGACGTCAGGTAGACCCCAGACTTCTGATAAATCATGCTGGTGTCTTGCTTTCTGGTCACATGCAGAACTCTGCAAGCCAAGAACCAGATGAAGTGAGTCATTTTGTCTCATAAATAACTGATGTCAAGGACAGCAGCTCATTCAATTATTCATGGGACTGAAACATCTTAAAATGAGACTGACACTGTTTTAAATTTAGCTCCTCCTTAATTCACTCTGTAAACAGAGGGATGCTGGAGCAAAGAAGCACCCAAATAAAACAACTATGATGCAACTTCCCAGGATGACAAGGAGTAGCTGTGCACATCTACAGTAACATGTCCTCCTGAACCTGGGCAAGGTTCACGCCTATCAAAAGATCAAAAAGATCCTCAGAGCACAGGGATTGACAGACGGGACTTCTTGGGAAATGCATTTTACTGAAAGTGGTGTGAAATTAGAACAAAGCAAAGGATACCAAGATGGATGTTTGAGCGTTTGGTGTGGTGTGAAGTCCTGAACATCTGAAAGGGGCTTGTCCTCCCTGCCCTCTCAACATAACAGCCTCACTTTAATAAAACGCCCAGTCTTCCTGCCACCACATCCACTGGTTGTGGACAAAAGTACTCATGTAGAAAATAGTGACCCTTCCAGCCCTGTTGGACCTTAGGTGCTGTCAGGACTCGTGTCCTCCTCTCCTCGCATTTTGCTGAGATCATCTGAGTAGGCGCCTCCTGAGGTGAGCGAAGACATATGTCATTACCTTCAGGGGACGGACCCGACAGCCATCTGCCTGGACGAGGCCCTACAGGCCAACCATGTTGCAGAGGAAAATCCCCCATGTCAGGGAACAGACAGTTTAGAGCAACTGATAAATGCTATCAGCAGATTTTAAAGAACATTGATCCTGCGACTCTTCCGCTCCTGTCAATTCCTATTCCCCTGGAAGCTCATCCCATTTGCGGACGTGACTGCTCCCTGGAAAGGATTTCCATGGCCACTGGGACACATGCATGTACAGTATAAGGAGATAAAGCAGGTCGACACTGCAGCCCAGGCAAGTTAGCCCCCAACGAGCCCGGATGCCACAATTAACTATTTTTCTTTCGTTTAATAACTTGCGCATCTTCAAAATGCCACAACCAGATAAAAAAAAATGCTTCTGCCCGTTGCAGAGACGTGGCAACCACAAATGTGTGAAATTAACGTCATTGCTCATGTTTGCATCTGAAGGGAACTTTGAGGGAATCGAATTCATTAGTGGATATTTCCTTGATGTGTGTGGTTATTCATATTTTGGAACAGCCTGGCCTTTCAGCGTGGTCACATCAATTTGTCTTCCTTTCAAGCAAACAAATCTGCTGGGTAAACGACGGAATGCCTGATGCTTTAGTACAAAGGCAGCATCTAACGAGGGAAACACAGGTATGCGTTTACATATTCATGAAGATCACGTGGGAGCAGGCAATAATGAGTGTGTCAAACAAGATTAAGGAGACTGACCTTTCTTGACCTTTCAAGCAGAGGGAATGACATCGGTTGATGATTCCTAAAATGAGGCGTTTTGTTCCATTTCTTCACTACACAAGAGGTAACGGTCAGCATGCAGTGCCTTCGGAACTGGCTCTCAAAATTAAAAAGAGAGACGGTGGGATCTGGAGAGGCTGAGCTGATGGAGATTGCTTGTGAAAGATGAATTCAATGCCGTGGACATTTGCATCACCAAACAGGAATTATGATCATCCACACAGCATGTGCAGATTTGAAGTCTTCTGTTCATTTGACTCCCCAGGTCTGGAAGCTGTCCAAGGTTGAATCTTACCATATATTTATCCAGAGACAAGATTCACACTATAGTGCACAGTTCACAAGATGGTTTGCAGGGACCAACAGACGGTCCATATTTTTGCACCAGTCCACTGTCAGTCACAAACATGGCACTTCTCAATCATAAGAAAGCCAGGCTTGCTAGATGTGATATGATATCTGTCCCTCAACCTAAAACCAGCTGCCACACCAGACCATCTCTTGCATAAATAAAAGACCTGGATCGTGCCTTTGGAGTTCTGGTAACAATTTAATCGCCGTCGCTAACTGAGTTCTGCTAACAGTTAATATTAACATCAATGATTTCATTAAAATTCAGTATGTTACTTGAACATCCACTTTGATAGATAAAGAAATATATACTCAGGAAATTAAAAATAATAACAAATAAACAGTGATTTCAAAATGTAGTCCAGTGGACTAAGTAAAATGATAGCATCTCAGGTGGGAAAGTTCATCCACACAGCACCTCTGACTGGGGTCGGCATATATTCTCCTCATATCCATCCATCCATCCCTCCATCCATCCGTCCATCAACCACCTTTCCAGTGATCCCAAATGGCACACATCAGAAGAAGAACATCAGTTCATCACAGGACACACATACACACACACTCACACACACACACACACGTCAGGTAAACATATCCTTATGGGGACCGCTCATTCATTTCTATGGGAAAAATGCTAATGCTAATTATGACAACCTTAACCCCCACCCAGCCCTAACCATAACCATAAGTAACCAAGCAAAATACTAGAGTTTTTGCATTTTCATTTTTTTCATTGCAGTCACAGATTTTTATTAAATAGAGGAAACTGGTCCCCATACGGGAAAAAAATGGGTATTCATCAAGTTGTGGGGACATTGTGTCCCCATAAGGTAAGGTCTACCCGCTCACACACACACACATTCAAAGCCTAAACCCTTGAGGTTGGCTCATACTGCTACCTGCAGGACCACCAAGTCATTCTATTCATATTCTTTATATGCTGTTCTTTACTGAATTGCATGATTAGCAGCACTGAGACATGTGCGTTCATGTAGGATAACAGAGGAGAAAAATGGTATCTATTGTTGATTAAAGTTGCAGAGATGTTCAGCAGCTGGTAACAATTTGTGGCAGCATAAGCGTATGTATTAAAAGCATCTGTCAGAGCACAGAACACAGGAGCAACTTACACACACTGTCCGAAGAATCATCTCCTGTTTCCCGGCAAAGATCCAGTCGTGAGTGTGAGTCATGCGGAGGAGCAGGCAGAGGGAACAGCCTCACATACTGCAGCTACGTCACAGAGCAACAGTAAAGGGTGAAGCATGAACACCAGGGGCACGTTGATGTACAGGCTTACCCAGGCTGAAGCCCAGGGGCCTCCGGTAAAGAGGGGCCACCACCCCTCCCATCGACAACTTTTCCTGTTGCCTACCCCTCCCCCCTCAGATGACAGTGACACCATCGCAGAAAGCAGTAAGGGGACCTCTGACAGCTCAAACAGCACAGGGAGATCTCTCAGGTGGTCAGTGGTTTGAATCCCATCCTAGTCAGATCTCCATTGGACCCTTTAGTGAGGCCCTTAGGGCCCCAAAATGCATTTCCAATGAACCTGTACTTGTGCAAATGGCAAATAAAACATCATTTCATTTCTATCTAACTGAATGTGATGACTGTCTAACAAGATGTCAGGCCTACAGACGGTGTCTCAAGGTCTTGGCAGTGAGAAAGATTAAAAATGCATCTTCCAGCTGCTTATCCAGTACCAGGTCCTGGGGGGAGATGGGGGAGGGACATACAGAGTCTGTTTTATATTATTAGAAACTGGCTACAGGTGAATGAAGCTGCTTGTCACAAGACTTCGCCCTGTGCCAAGACGTCGATGTCTTACACACACCGGAAAAACACACGAAAAATGCAGGCAGATCCACCAGGAGGATAATCCCATGTGAACATCAGAGTGACTAAGCGTGACATGAGCAGAATACAGGATGAACATAAATGCTGCACACTACACCTGCACAACACAGATAATCCTAACCCTAACCCGAACCCGAACCCTAACCCGAACCCTAACAGGCAAGAGCAGAACTCCGAAGACACAGGGACCACCTTCCTGATGCCACCCGCGGCTTGGATCTGTCAGTGAGTTGCCATGTTTGATTTTTTCTTCTTGCGTAATCTGTGTCGGCCGCATTAATCCAGCGTGAGGGTCTGGCTGATTCCAACACTCCAGCTGTGCCAGCCCCCCCACAGCCAGGAAGGGTACGGTCAGGAATGTAACCCACAGGCCCTGGGTACACTTACCCTGCACAGCTGTGCATGGAATTCATCTGTGGGCAATAACCACTACTGGGAAAAAAAGGTTTCATGCTACAACACATAAATAAAATGTATGTATATAAATGTTTTTCATCTATTCTACTGAGTGTATTTTAAATGTACAACTAAGAAGCAAAGCAGCAGGGCTACTTGCTGTAAAGCACTGCGACTGCAAACAGCTGCAAACGCACTGCAACTGCAAACAGCTGCAAACGCACTGCGACTGCAAACAGCTGCAAACGCACTGTGACTGCAAACAGCTGCAAACGCACTGCCCCTGTGGTCGGGCTCCTGGTTCTCCCTAGACCTGGGTAACTGACCAAAGATGAACAGAAGATGAAAAGATGGAGGCTGAAGGATATGATAAGGGGGAGAAGGAGAGAGGTCCGTAGTGGACTTGCTCCGCCTCACAGGATCTCCAGATCAGAAGCTGGCTCACCAAGCCATCTTCGAGAGTCCATTCAAGGTCCAGGTGTGTCTTACCAAAAAGGCGTGGCAGGGCATTACTTGACCTTTGGGTGACCCTTGGCTTTTTCATGCAGGCTTTGACTGTCCAGTTACTGGTATTCCTCCCTTCTGGCCTTTGGTTAGACCTCATGCAACCAGTGTCATGCCACTCACTGCCTCTGCCAGTTCCAGTACAAACAGTGAGACGTGAGCCCCTTTGGGGTGAGCCACACATAGTTCAGTCTGCAGGCTCGCTACCTATCGGCTGTCCTCTGTCTGCTCTGCTGGGGATGTCAGCCGTACACTTTGCTAAACAAGCAGCGGACCGGGGTGATTACCGGGACTGCTATTAAGCAGCCTGACCATGTACACTTGACCTTTTCTGCGTTCCTGACACAAGCATTTGTCCCTGGCACATCCTCTGCACATACCCTGCACGTCCCCTTCAAATCCCCTGCACACCCCTTGTATATGTCCTACACATTCCTTGTATATGCCCAGCACATCCCTTGTATATACCGTACACATCCCCTGCACGTCTTCTGCATGTTCCTTGCACGTCCTCGCAAGCCTTCTTATTTTGCACGTGTATTGGCGTGCTCCTGCACGTGCACTGGTGTATTCTTGCATGTGCATCAGTGTGCTCCCGCACTGGCATGTTTTAACACATACAGTACACTGGTTTGCTCCTACATGTGCACCGGTGTGTTATTGCATGAGCACCAGCGTGCTCCCGCACATGCACTGGCGTGTTCCTTTTTTCCACCCACCACTGGACGTGACCAGACCCTGATGCCTGACCAATGTTCATTTCCAGCCCCCTGTATTTCCCCGCTGTTTATGGCAAAATGGTCACCTTTTGTGTTTATCCCTCCCGACTCTGCTCCCATCCCAAAATAAACCAGGCGCTTCACCCTGCAGCTGCCAAGTGACTCTGTTGTACCAGCCACCTCCTGAGAGTCTAACACAGCTATAGTTGGTTAAAGCCGGCTTGGGTTAGCTTTTCCAGGCAGGCCCAGTTTCCAGCACCAGTCTGTGGAAAAACATGGAAGCCTGTCAGCACAGGTCTGGCGACTGCCTCCCCCCACCCATTCTCCCCTCTTCTATCCCTCTCTCCCCCTCTCCCTTTTTGTCCCTCTTCCTCTCTCCCCCTCACCTCCCCCCCCCTCCCACCTCCTCCCCCACCATCTCCAGTGGTCTTAGAGCCTAAAGCGGAAAGGCACTAAAACGCGGGACTGTGCTCTCACCCAGGTACTCTGATGTTACGGCTGTTGGTCCTTCTCCAGGAGATCTTACGGAAAATGGAAATGGAACCATGCCGTCTGGAAACATCTGCAGGGGTCGACACTGGGCTTGTGCAAACCTCTCTCTTCTCAGGCTCAATCGCTTGATCTTTCCCCTACAACCACACCAGGTACAAAATATAACCCCTTTTTACCTGCAATACCTGAATATTCACAGCATCCTACAGATAAACCATTATTTTTCAAATTATTAAATATAATATGTCCATCTATCTTCCAAGCATTTATCCATTACATGGTTATGAAGAAGAACAATATTGTGAGTAATATTTATAAAGAGTGAATTTTAGCTCTTTACTAGGAAATCTCTTACATATTCAGTGTGACAGAGGCCTCACAATGATGATGCATGATAGAGGCCTCACAATGATGATGCATGACAGAGGCCTCACAATGATGATGCATGACAGAGGCCTCACAATGATGATGCATGACAGAGGCCTCACAATGATGATGCATGATCGTTTTGTAATGCACAAGGCAACACCTGCTTTTTACTTCATTACCGTTGCTCTGATTGAGAGTTTTTGGCATTTTTTTTTATATAAAGGGCGTCCTATCTGCCAATCAAATCACTGTTAATGAGTGCTTTATATAACTTCACTGTCTAATTTGTCAAATTTTCAGCTAATCAGCCACATTAGATGGAGTCGTATGTAAGCTAGAGGACCCGGAAAGGGAAAACACTTCAGTCATAGCAGCCTGTCCTCCTAGGAGTGAAAATCATTTCACAGCATGACGGGGAGTCAGCAGCGGGAATTACGAAACCCTCTCAGGTGGCGTGTCATGAGGCTCTGTGGAAAGCTGCCAAATTAGCACCCAAAGGAAAACGAAAAGGCATGGAGATACAATCCTTTACGGAAGGGCTCGTCCTCCTCAGACCGATGTGCACAGTCTCTGCCGATGGGAGGCTGAGGGCAGGACAGTTACCCAAATCTGAGCTACGCCTTTAATTAGACTTCCCTTTGAGTTATGTGGCTTCTGAAGTTCATCACAGCTGACGGCAGCCTTTCGGTGAGGCTTAACGGACAAAGTTGGCCCATTCATTTAATTGGGGCTTCAGGCTTCTCCTCCCCCTCCACAAACAGGGCACACATTGGCACCCATTCCAAGGTTAAGGCCACCATAATATATTTGACTCTTGGTTCATAGTAGCTGGGTGTGATAAAAGGGTACAGGTTGTGTCATTCTGTGGACCAACACACTTTGTTACCCCGCCTACTTTACCCCCCCCACCTTACCCATCAAGCTTTCAGCTGCACTGAGGTCATCTAGATTTTACACCTCAGTAAAGCCACTGGACGTTCATGACGTGTTTGTGACACCATTCTTCAAGAAAAATAATTCAGTATTTCAATTTCATAATTCATAACTGAATTATAATTTTTAGCAATTTGAGCATAATCTTTTGGAGCAGGTAGTGTCCGTGTGTGAGAAGCCAAGACTGGGAGGGCTCAGCAAAGAGCAATGGTAGTGTGAACAAAAAATACGGTGTCGTCCAATGGATTGATTATTGGGAGAGAGGCTGCACTGAAGTGAGCAGAAGAGGGTCATGGACCCAAAGCTTCAATTCAAAAATCCATTTTCAGCAGACTGACTGACAAAAGAGGAAGCTCAGCTCCATTATCAAAGATCATATATGTGCAATCTGGGAACCCCGTGAAAACAACCAAGACTTCTTCTTGCAGTGGTCTCTAGCAGTCAAGTCTCTAGCACAATTTTACTCAATTTACTTATATTTCAAACAATTTTCTTATCTGTAATGTGGGAAGGGTTTATGTGAATTCCAAGCATGTTTACACATCCTGTAGTTCACCACAGGGAAATATGAAATTAAACCCAATTTAATAAAGTGTTAGATTACAACAAAGACATTCCACAATTTGTTTTCTTGAACAAACACAAGAAATAAATGAGAAAAAATGAGAAATATTTATGAGACAATGCAGACGTGAAGTATTATTGTAATTGGCTCAGGAAATCAGAAAAATCAGCGGCGGATGAGAGGGCTGGGGGGCATATCTGGGGTTCGGATCTGCATCCTCCCAATTGGTGGGACCACAGCAGGTGCCTTGTGAGTGATACTGGCACAAAAATGCCAAAAGTGTAATGCATGTAAAAAGGGGAACAAAGGTGGAGAGCAGAGCAAGATGATCGTAGAACAGTGTTTCCCAACCAAGATCTCGGGACCCGCTGACAGTCCACATTTTTGCTGCCTCCCAGCTCCCAGCGCACCTGTACTGGGGAATCTGAGTTCTTGATTGGCTGGGAGCTGGGAGGGAGCAAAAATGTGGACTGTCTGGGGGACCCCAAAGACTAAGACGGAAACACATGCTATAGAATATTTGTACAAGTTTAGTGGTGAAAGTACATTAATGTAATGACATGTGACCAATAAAGTTTACAATATTAAAGAGTTTAATGCGATCTTAGCTCTAACATCAAATGCATTTATGTTTAACTAGCCCTTAACAGCCTAATCAGTCAGAAGATGAGAATTTATTCATTGTTATGTGAAGCTCAGGGTTCAGCACACAGAGATATTTTTGCTGTCAGCAGTAAGTGTCTTTATCAGATGCTCCTGCTTTTCATTTCCTGCAGCCTACACGAATCTGGGTTTAAACATAAGCTTCTGGACAAAACTTGTGCAAATCACCGCTGCAGAAAATGAGACACTGGAGACAAACTCCATCTCTGATATTACCCTGCCAGCAATAACACTCCTTAAGTTTCTCCTTCATAAATAGTACACAGTAATGATGGATTGTGCATTATTGAAGGCTAATATCTTCAGCGTGATTAAAGAAGAACTTCGGGTCTCTTTAATAAAATGCAGCCATTGCGTAAATGCGGCACAACTAGAGCGTTAATTACACTCTGCCAACCACAGATTACCAGAAATAAATTGTGTGTGACTAGCGTAAAAGCTTGGATTGGAGCCCAATGTGTGAAGTCAGCCGAGGCTTTCAAAATATATATGAGGCGTCTCAGTGAGCTGAAGACATTAAGTTAGCATTGAACATTCAAGTCATTAATCAAAGTGCAATAATGAAATAAGTAACAAGCCACTGATCTGATGAAATCATCTCAGAACAAAAACTACACTAAATAAAGTCTCCACAGTATTGCTGCCCCACCTGGTCCTCAGGGACCCAGAGACGGTCCACGTTTCTGCCCCCTCCCAGCTCCCTACCAAAAATGTGGACTGTCTGGCAGGGAACACGGAGAGAGTAAAAACAAAGACCGTCTGGAGGTCCCTGAGGATCGGGTTAGGAAACGCAGCTCCAGAGCATCGTGGCAGACCCACACCTCTCGTCTTGAGTAATGAGGCACATTGATGATGATTATGCAAAGAGACAGCTACATGCTAGGGTGCAGCGGGAAAACCTGTGGCTGGCAGATAGTGAGGGACGGAGGCTGGAGTAAGTGACTACAAGAGCAGCACAGTAGCTGCATTGTGGAAGACAGTGGATTTAGCAGGTGGCTGAACTCGACTCGAAATGCAAAAACGTCCTGATGGGCAGAATCCACACTGACCCCCATCAGGGGCTAAATCTCTCTGCCTGTGATTGGAAGGTTGCCAGATCAAGCCCCAGCCTCTGCACAATATTCACATGTCCGTGGGCCCTTGAGTAAAGCCCTTCACACTCCGCCCAGTTCCAGGGGCACCACACATTGGCTGACCGATGTGTGACACACAGACCTCATAGCCAATCATGCTCAGACAGGGAAGGCCACTCTTACACAGGACAGCATAGTAACACAGAAGCAGAGACGACCTTGTGTCCTTCCAGATTTACAAGGACTTTATTTAATTAGTTACATATGCTAATGTCCTATGCAGGGGTCTCAGACTGCTAAATGTGAATGTGCAGGTGGTCAGCTATTGGTAAAACAGTAAAAACTCCTAATTAGACAAGCAAAAATTCTACTTTATAGCTAATTACATAGTTCTGTAATTATTAAGGAGAGCACGATTACACGATGTCCACTGTTGTTGGGTGACCCTTTCGGGGAGTTTGGCTCCGCCCTCCACCCCCTGTGCAGTTTACACATAGCCCTCAGCGGTTTGCCTGGGTTTTTTCTGGTTACCGCGAACGATTCAAAGACATACAGCTCCAGTAAAATGGTGACTCTAACTCATCAGGAAGCTCAACTATAACCACCCGAAACCCACGATAACTATAAATAACTAGAGAGCATTTCTCAGTGGCGAGTAAGAACAGCATCATGAGGCTAAACCTACAAAAAGCTATTTCTATGCAGGCCTTTGTAAAGGAGGCACATTCTCTTATATCCAAGCAGACATTTTTACAGACCACTGATGGCAAAAACATGCAGGCTGTGGTGGCCATGTGACCACATCGGGGAACTGCATGGAGTTATGTGCATTACATGCTTAGAGTTAAAAAGACAAGAATTATATCATTAAACACAAAATCAATGGCTTAAATTTTCCTGTACTGGACAAGAAGAAAATACATCATTAAAAGAATAAAACAAGTGCATTCTGAGGTAGAATTCAGACCTTACATTGGCTATGCACATGAAGATAACATGTCCCAGTTCCTGGTGGGGAGCAGAGGTCTCTCAGCGGCATAGTGAGAAAAGGCTGGAACCCTTGGGAACGTGACCATCTTCTATCATGAAGGCACTCCTGCTCAAAGTGTGGCCAAGATGGTCATTGCTAATGACTCAGTGTTTCATGCACACAGTTCTGCTGACATTTTTTGGATCAAGTTGAACCATCAACATCTAAACAAGGAACCCCACGAAGCTGGGGGGCAGGGGTGGCATATGTGCAGGTGGGGGGCAGCGGTGGCACATGTGCAGGAGATAAACTCCCATCAAGATTTGTGATGCTGGTGTCTTGACCCCTTAAATGAGTGCTTCCCAATCCGGATCTTGAGGACCCGCAGACGGTCCACATTTTTGCTCCCTCCCAGCTCCCAGTAAAGCATGGACTATCTGCGGGTCCCCAAGGAACCGGATTGGGAAACACTGCCTTAAATCATCGCTCAATTTTGATCAATAGAGAAAATTATTTCGAGCTCAGGCAGGTCGTCTGGAAGCCTTGAAATCTCAGGGCGTCTGACCCAGAAATTGAGCTACTGTAAGCTGAAAGCAAAAAGAGAACAACTGTAATTTCAGGGCCGCTTGTCTGGAGCAGCACCACAGCATTCTGGGGTCATTTTGTTCCACTTAGACTTCTGCACTAAGACAGAAGGTGACAGGGTGCCTGAGATGATGTGTAAAGAGACCTCTGTCCTTTTCCTACATCTTAGCTCCACTTACCAGTAGCTGCCTCTCCCCACCCTGCTCCCCTTATCTACCTGACCCCGATATTATGCCATTACACTGGGAGCCACACTTCCAGGACCAGCTGTACTCCAACATAAAGTCCAGGAACATAAACACCCTCCCAGCATCCGCCCCCCCTCCAAGGCTCTCCAGGGCCAGCTGATTGGCACATTCCTTAGAGGTAAGAGCTTGGAACCAGCCGGAAGGTCACCGCAACCGGCAGCGCAAGTTATGCTCAAGGCTCAGATCTCTGTCAAGTCAGAATCTACTGTAGAAGTTGTACTTCATCAAAAATCTAAAAAGCGAAAGAGATGGAAAAGAAGAAGAAGGACGGAGAGAGGCAGGAGACTCGATTGTTTTCCGGGCTGAGAGTCCATGGTTCTGAATTTCGGGTTTGCTGAACAGCATTGGTTTGGGGGTGGTACCCTTTTGGTGAGCTGAGTGGCCCAGTAAAGATGGATAGAATGCATGTTTGGATGACAGGCCCGGGGCGTCGCTGCAAGGACGACCAGCCACACTCCAATTCTCGAGCTTTGGCACGCATTTAATGAGAGACTATAGCAAGTGGGTCAATTTTTAGCCCAGCAATCAATGTGATGGTGAGTTGTGCCACATTTCCTATGAATTGCAGGCTCATAAAGCCCCTTCTCATAGTATTACTGCCCTGAAGAATCCCACTCCTACACTCGGGGGGGCCCATCACTCACAGGTCTGTTTACATTCCATGCCTCCTACCTCATATACAAACAGACAAATACACAAATTAAACACAAAAGACTTTATACGGCAATAAAAAAAATTGGATTAAATTTGTCAGGCAAGTTTAACCACTGAAACAGTACTTTATTGTTTGTCCAAGATAAAATTGCTGGTAATATATTAACTTCTTTGAAAGATCGAGAATAATGTGCTGACTAGAGATTAACTGAAAAACTTGAACAAAGCCAGTGACGTACATCATACAAATTCTCATTTTTTAGTGCTCAAGGTTACTGATTAAAAAGGTCTGTTCTTCAGAAAGGATGAGCAAAAGCACATTCACTAATCCATGAAATTGATCCTACTCAGAAGGATAATGAAAGCTATTGTCTAATTACACAAGAAAAGAATTTTAATCCTCCCTGTTGATTGTGGGAACCTTGGAGTTAAAATGAAGCAGGATGGGTTGATCAAGGGTATGATACACTTGGATTTGTGTGATGCTTTGCGGTACCATCACTGGGGTCTCAGGGGCACACGGCATGAAAATGGGGACTGAACACAAAGAGAGGAAGGAGGTCCTTCAGCTGAAGCACCTTCCATCCTTGTTGCCCGTAAATATTCCACAAGATGCAGGATTAAAATCTGGTTGGGCAGATCAGCTGCCCTGAGTTCTTACCTTTTATTTCCTGAAGCTAGTTCTTTCCGTTTTTTTTTTTGTTCCCAGATGTAAGCACAATTGCTGAAAAAGACAAGTCACCTGGTCTGGGCTCCAAGGAGACGGCATCAGTCGCACGAGTCGTATTGGAAATGGACGACTTTGCGGCTCAGTGCTTTTCCATCCTGTGGAAAATCGGCAGGGAATTTTTCCAGGCAAGATGTCATGGGCGTGTATTCATTTGCACAAAAATAAAACAGAAAGTTACTGTATGATTCTGAAGTCAAACTTCTTCCATTACGTCATTAGCGACGAGTTACATTTTAATGACTTGCACTGGACTGGTAATTTGCTTGCTGTCACAGCAACAAAGGATCTGCCTGTGTTTACATCTACTCGTCTGGCACCACAAAATGTTCTTCATTAGATTATTAAATGCTGCCACTCTGAAAATAAGCAAGGGCCAAGTTCTTTGTGCTGGTCTTTCTGGCACACGTTTCCAAAGCACCAAAAGTCTTTGAGAGACAACGGCAACGCAGCTAAAAACGTCTTGATTTTTGGCGCCAACTGGGCTTGAAAGGGAGCGAAATCGCTGCCTGGGGTCACTGCCAGAAGATGGCGATGCGGCCAAGAGGCGCCCAAAGTACAAGCTGTACTCGTTCCAAGAGAAGCACCGACTGCTTAGGCGAGTGATGGAGTGAGACGGCACCCCTCGGCCATCCAAAGTGCCCAGACGCTAGACGGAGATGGTGGGGAGTCTTATCCTAAGGACACCAGCAGACTCACAAAGGAATGCGACGGTCTTCGCCCAGCAGACAGGGTCTGTTATTTTCCAGAAGACACCCCATTGTCGATTGGACCTCTATCCTACCTCATTTTTATTAGAGAGGTTGAAGAGTTTAATATTTTCTAAGCACACTAGTGAAATCGAAGTCCTTCCATCTGTCGCTCAATTAAAGTGGAAAGGAGACGATGTTATTTTTGAGAGCACATGAGTTTCAGCGCAGTGCCTCTGTATTGCAGCACAGGGGCAGATAATTTAAAGAAAAATAAATGCTTGTCAGTAACCTTTAATTAACACTCTGGCATAAACGCATTTTCATTTGCAAGTACTTTTGTCAATGGCAAGTACAATGACACCGCTGCGGTGCTCTGCCTGAAATACTATTTATTTACCAGAGTTACTAGGGAATTTTTATACATTTGTACATGAGGATTTTTGAGTCTATTCTCAGCAGTTACACATTACAGTCTTCAGTAATGATGCTGGGTCCCACTGTATATCCACTCTTACCTTCTGTCATCTGCCATCCAGTGCTAATGCAGCAATAACCATAACCTTATGTCTGAGTTTGTCCTGTGCATGAGTGTAGAATTCCCTGTGACCCAGTGCTACATGAACAGTTATGGATGGATGGATGGATGGATGGGTGGGTGTATGGATGGATAGATGGATGAGTGAGTAGGTAGACAGATGATGGATGGATGGATGGATGGATGGATGGATGGATGGACAGACAATAGCTGTGTAGTGTAATTAGTACACATGCCGCCTGATGAGCCATTTGCAGCTGGGCATACAGTGAGGTACTATGGGCGTCCCTGAGAAAGACGGGCCTCTTATCCTGACTGAATGCCCATCGCCCAGGTGCAGCTCCACATTTTCTCAGAGCCTTGGCAGGGCCCTATCGGGCGGTCGCCCAAGGCGCACCCGGCACAGGCGGGATGGTGCCCCTTCACTGGTTGTGTGGGCGGGAGGAAGCCCGTCCAAAGCACTGCCACGTCGCCGGCCTCCCGGGGCCAGCGCATCCAGCTTGGGTGCCAAAAGCTGGGACGAGCCAACCGCCATTAAAGCAACATTTGAAAAGGAGAAAAGTCATTAAAGAGTCATTAGCAGCGAGGAAAAGAAAAGACTGGACTTCATCCAGCACAACACAATACAAAATCCGTGGCACAAATCAACACTGTTTTAATATTAGTCACAACAGACTAAGAACTGTGAATTATTTACAGTATTTCCATGATTTGTCTTTTGTATCCTACTGCGCCAGGGTGTTGAAATATTAAAAATGAAAAATGAATGACTGAATTCATGAATATAAATCCACACAAAGTACTTACTTAGCGTGGAACAAGAAGCAGGCAAAAGGAGGAACTCCACTGCCTGAAAGTTTACTTTAAATTCCTTTATTATAATACTATTAACATTTGCAATCATTCCGGTAGGAGCAAGTCAAGGCATATGTATTTTTATTATTGTGTTAAAGTGCTAATGTGCAATAAAGATGATGTATGATTCACTTCAGAGTGGCTAATTACACCATGGAAGCACAAAGGCTTGTGGGATACTGTTGTTTCTCATATTGTCAGAAGGCTTCGGGATGCCTGCTTCAGCGCAAAGTGAAGATCTCATCACTCCCTTTTTAATTACAAGCCTCACTCACTGGAAAGCAATAAGGACACAGCGATAACTCACTCCGAAAGTACGAGCCGCTCTGCTCATCTCTGCTCCGTGTTTCTCTCTCTTTAGACACGCACAGGAGGGTAACACCAACAACGCAAATCAGACATTATGGTTTCTGTAAAGCGATGGAACTCTCCACTGTCATCAGAGGCATTACATATTTATACCAACATTACCTATTTATACCGGGTACACGTATAAATCCGGGGGCAGTCTATTAGGTACACCTGCTTATTAACACATAGAAACACAGCCAGCCTGCGCCTAGAAACACCGAATGAATACACAAAGCACACAGGCAGGGTCAAAAGTGCAGCTAAGCAGTACGACAACTAAGACAAGCGATCTAAGCAATTTCCGGCCCTGTAAGTGGTTCTGGAGCTCCTGCCTGGCGCTATGCAGCGGTAGCTAATGAAGTGCTTACTGGGCGCATATGCTCATGTATGTAAATTAGCTCCAGTTATACCTTACAGAAGTGGTAGACAGCCATTTTATATGGATATAGAGAGATCAAGGATATAATTTTTTTTCACAAACTAATTGCAGGGATTTTTTACTCTTTTTTTGTACTTTAGCTTTGCGATTCGCCAACATTTCTAAAGATGATCCATATATATGCCTTTGCCTGGCAGTGAAGCTGAGGCGGCTTATATGATTTTAAGCATTTCTGTGCAGCGTGGGTGTTTATCCGGAAGGGCACGCACTGCTGATGTCAGCTGCGGAACGGGAGTGGTTTTCCCACAATGCAACAGGGAGCACCAGACTTGCCCAGTGACGTGGGCATGGAGTGGTGCAGGTAAAACAGGGACGACAGCAAGCAAACTGTACTTTATCAGGAACAAAATGCAATTTATCAGGAACAAGCTGTACTTTAATAGGAACATATACATACTATAACACAACACGTATTTTTCCTCCTAATATTTGGCAGCCATCATAATGCATTGTAGATACCTTCATAATGCATTATAACACATTCATAAACGTAATTTAACTTTTATGTATTATAAAAAGGCATTACACATTATAGCCATGTGTATCATGCATTATAAATGGTCTATGAAGTTGTCATCTATAATTCACTATACAGTAGATACTTTCATAATGCATGATAATGGCGAGTATAAGAATGAAGGATGCTTTGTACTGCATTATAATGGTATCTATAGTGCATTATGGATGAGAGCTTCATAAAGCATTCATAATGCATGATACACACGGCTATGTGTTATGCCTTTTTATAAATAGTTTTAGGTGTGTTTATAAAACTTTATGAATGCAATATAATGCATTATGAAGGTATCTATAATGCATTATGTATGACTAAGTTAAGTAGTTAAGTAAAGTATGATCAAATATTTTGAACCATCAAGAAAAAGGCATGCTCCCCACCCCTTCAGCTTCATTTCATTGGCTGATTGCATTTCCTAAAGTATTTTGAATGCGGCACATGTGTGTAGGGGACGGATGTGTTTTTGTTTTTCTTTCGAAACCCACATACGATTCTTCTTTGCACCTCGGCTGTTTCCTGATCAAAGAGTGAGGTGACGCCGGTGGAAATGAAGGCCTGGCCCATTCTGGAGCCAGGACATGCGGAGAAGGGTCAACGCTGCCACCAGGGATGGAGTGGAGGCCAAGACTCATCACTCATCTGCTGAGGGAGGCAGAAGCGGAGTCACCAGCCCGGAGATGGAGCAGGGGTGGACGGCCAAAATTCATACAACACAGGAGATTATGGCTGAAAACTCCTGCCTCAGTAAGGGCCCTTGACAGCAATTACTACCGAGTGTAATTGTTCATATCCTCTCTGTATACTGAGGGACCAGCTAATTGTTATGCTGTTGCTGTTATCTTTGGACCTTCCATGGCAGTGGATAACTGACTAAGAGCGTTTATCGATGCCATTAACTAACCAACAATAAACGCAACAATAAATATACTGTTTTATCTGCGCCAGTGTAGCGGTCAGGAAATGCAAACGAGTGTGAAACCTAAAGGTTTTTCAATCAAATTCCTGGGAGAGCTTAATCAGAATTGGCATACTAATATACCCAGCTGTAGTGATGAGTAAAAAGTGTAAGTAATTTTTGATAAATCTGGCAGGCAACCAAAACAACTATAATAATGATTCCGCGGTTTGCAGTGTAGTAGCGAGTGTGAGTGGACAAGAAAGCATTAGGACAAACAGGAGCAGAGCCAGGCCACTACAGTACTGATGGCACAAAGACCCACGCAAATACAGCAAGGATGAGGCAAACTGACAAAGAGTGCCAAAGGTAAACCCCAGGCAGGGCTGCTTCGAGGCCGGCGACTCCCTGCAGCCTTTACATGCTGTAAAATATTATTGATAAAAACAAGCAATATGATGCCTCTCTTCTGCTGGAGAATTCTCTTAGAGGTAAAACTTTTATATTACATCAGAAGCAAGTAGACAATCTCTGGTTGTTTTTGTTGAAAACCTGAGAGCAACATATCTGGCCCGGCCACCTGGGGCTGCTCCCCGTGGGCTGCTTCCCATGCCTGGGGCTGTACCCTGCGCCTGGGGCTGTTCCCCGTGGGCTGCTCCCCTCGCACACCCTCTGCT
The DNA here is from genome assembly GCA_026781065.1 of Mormyrops boulengeri. Classification (NCBI taxonomy): domain Eukaryota; kingdom Metazoa; phylum Chordata; class Actinopteri; order Osteoglossiformes; family Mormyridae; genus Mormyrops; species Mormyrops boulengeri. Next base: position 15,286,602 of record JAODLD010000021.1, read on the forward strand.
TGTCAGGGTCAGCAGTAGTAGAAAATGACCCTCTGTCACTGGCTTCAGCACAAGCGTCTACTATGGCACGTCTGAACGTTATACTTACAGGGAGCGGTCGAGAGGCCCTAATCAGGGCTCCAGTTGCCATGGGATAGGAGAGGATGCCCCTCATTGGAAAACATCTGGAAACACAGCACCCCCCACTTGGCAAATTTTACTGCCTGGACCCCCCTAGCCACAAAGATTTGATTCCACTAACCCCCGTGGATTATTTGTGCACTCGACCATGCCCCTAATATACAGTCTGACTGAAAAGTCAAGTGTATCCAAGAGAGGGCCACCGTGAACCTGCAGGCCAAGCCGTAGATGGGAAGATTACAAGATGGGAGAACATGCAGACACCGCAGGCACAGAGTCAGGGTGCTGACTGCACCTCCCACCACTGGAGGTGTGAGGCTCCACTGCCCAGTGAGCCGGCGCTTCATTCAGTTTTAATAATCAAGTTTAATAATCAGCATTAAACTGATGAGCCATGATTCACAGGAGACGATACGGTTTCTTTCCTCGCGATAGATTGCAACTTCATACAAAAGAAGCCATTCATACAGCAGCCGTAGCGGCAGGTGTTTCTGACCACTTTCTGAGCTCCACAGCCGCCCAAGACACACGTTCAAGAGGGAGCCAAGGGCAAACGGAGAGGCGGAGTCAAGCGGGGGCAAACGGAGAGGCGGAGTCAAGCGGGGGCAAACGGAGAGGCGGAGTCGAGCGGGGGCAAACGGTGAGGCGGAGTCGAGCGGGGGCAAACGGTGAGGCGGAGTCGAGCAGGGGCAAACAGTGTGGCGGAATCAAGCGTGGGCAAACGCTGAGGCGGAGTCAAGAAGGGGCAAACGGAGAGGTGGACTTAAGCGGGGGCAAATGGAGAGGCGGAGTCAAGTGGGGGCAAACAGTGTGGCGGAGTCAAGCGTTCACAAACGGAGAGGCGGAGTCAAGCGGGGGCAAACGGAGAGGTGGAGTCAAGTGGGGGCAAACAGTGTGGCGGAGTCAAGTGTTCACAAACGGAGAGGCGGAGTCAAGCGGGGGCAAACGGAGAGGTGGACTTAAGCGGGGGCAAACGGAGAGGCGGAGTCAAGCGGGGCAAACGGAGAGGCGGAGTCAAGTGGGGCAAATGGAGAGGCGGAGTCAAACGGGGGCAAACAGAGAGGCGGAGTTAAGCGGGGGCAAACGGTGAGGTGGAGTCAAGCTGGGGCAAACAGAGAGGTGGACTTAAGCGGGGGCAAACGGAGAGGCGGAGTCGAGCGGGGGCAAACGTACCCGGCCCTGTTAGCACGAGGACCTGTCAACAGCGCTGCAGAATTTTTATTTCACTATTCTGTTTTTGGTGCCTTTGCCTTGCGGAACCAGAGATGCATCCGGTATTCAGGCAGATGCAAATCCCTGCTCACATATAAACAGAGTCCTTAACGCCTCAGATTCCAGGATCCGGCAGACAGTCTGTCTGAAAGCCCCCAGCAAGGCTGATTTCTTCAGGCCCACAGAGAGAAGCTGCAGCCTGCCCACACATTTACAGCTTTCGGGAATGTCCCTCTCGTTTACTCAGAGCTGTAAGCTACAGCTTTCTACCGCCCAAGCTTAATATCAGCTATTCCTCCTAAAAGCATACAAAGCAAATCCAAAAGCTCCAAATTTTATTTATATACTTTATATCTTCTCTTATCCTTTTAACAAACTTAGCTCAGGATCCATACTACACCTTAATGATTATATGATGACATGAGACAAAATATTTGTTGGGAATAGGATCATAAGCAGCAGACATTGCAGTTTTTACTATCCATACATGAATAAAATGGTTAAAATTTGAGAAGGGACAGTACTTAAGGTAATTAACCTGGATTCCTCCAATGCCTAGCTGTGTTGGTTATTAAACGTTATTAGAAGTGCAGTGATTTTAATCTTCTGGAGTTCACTCCTATATGAAAGCATAGGTGAGCAAATACATTATGAAAAATAATTACCAGTGAACTTTCAAGATATGTGGAAGACTAATAAGACTAGGAAGATATAAGACAAACACAAAAACCTCCAACTATTCTGTATTATATCTCTTAATCTCTCTACCTTTATTCTTCCTTACTTGTCAAAAGACCAACCAAGCCGGCTATACACAATGTTATAGTAAATAATGTTGTGGTGGAATTAAATCCCTTGAAATACAAGCTGTGTTTCTGGCATTTCCATGTCGTGTAGTAAACACCCAGAGACCTATGAGAGGAACGCTTGCCTTCTGGGGGCGGGGCGGGCCCCCCGCGGGGGGCGGGGGGCGGCGGGGGGGGGAGGCGGGGGGGGGGGGGGTGGGGGGGGGGGGGGGTGGGGGGGGGGGGGGGGGGGGGG
>JAODLD010000021.1:15289074-15302725 GCA_026781065.1 Mormyrops boulengeri
CACGGCCCCCACTTCCTTGTGTCCGCGCATTACTTTCCTTTAGCTGTTGTAAACGTTAGCGTAGGACAGGGGTGGGCAATCTTATCCAGAAAGGGCCGCTGTGTGTGCAGGTTTTTGGGGTAACCTTTAGGTCAGCTGTTCAAACCCAGGTGTGAGGATTCTTCAGCCAATCATTCCTCTAATTAGTAATCTAATTAGGGAGTTGCAGTGAAAACCAGCATACACACCGGCCCTTCCTGGATAAGATTGCCCACCCCTGGTGTAGGATGACCTCGCCACAATTTTCCTCTTTGAAGCCTGGCAGCTCCATCCAGGGGAGACGGTGTGACCTTGTCGATGGAAGGTGCCAGCAAGCTGGTTTCAAACTGCCATGCTAGTGTGGTACAGTAATAACTATTATTGGCCCCTCGATCTGCATCTGCATTGGAGTGTTCCGGGTGTGTCTGAGTTGTGAGTATTTTTGTATATTGCAATGGGCTGAAGGGGGTGGGGGTCAAGTCATATGAAACAACTAGCAGAGTTTTTGAAAATAAGAAAATATTAGATATTTGAGACAATAATTATTCAGCATTAATTGTAAGTTACCCAAGGATGAAATTCTACTTTCGACAGCTAAGGGTGTGTAACGAGACATGTCTCTCCAGAAATCTAGGATTTATAGCCAAGCTAGAACATGTGCATTAAATCTGACCTGTTTGCTTCACACACAGAGGGGTGCCCTGGCGGCCTATCAGCCGTCACCTCCGATTCCTCACGTAAACACTACAACCAACAACCAGGTTCCCAGGCATGTTTTCTTCCTTCCCGTTGCGAGTAAAGTAATTCATTGTGGTGTGAGCCTTTCAAATGTAATCCCTTATTCGCTACTGAATATTTATTGAACATTAATATTTAATAGGCTAAAATGCCTGGGGAAAAACACCCTTCCTGTAAGGGACGAAATGATTTTGTTCAATAACATGCCATCATTAGCGAGTAAACTGACGGGCAAGGCTGGGAGCGGCCTGGAAAAAAGACGACAGGTCCATCCACCGCCAGTGACAGACAGATCCCAGCGGAGGGCGCCATTCCAGAGGTGTAAGGCTGTGGGGCAGCCGGCCGGTCTGACATGCCACCCGGGTTCATTGATTTCTTAAACTGATGAACTTTGATTCTGAGAAGCATATACTGTATGTTGTTGTCACACTGAAGAAACTGAAACTGATTAATGCCTAAATAAATGGATAGCAAGTGGCACTGAAATAAAAATGGGGAAGAGACATACAAACACATACAGAAAGAGTAGTATGTTTAAAAACCACAATTAAAAGAAGAATCCTGGTCTTCCCCAGGCTTGTACCCTAAGTTGCTTGAGACAGGAACCAAGTTAACCCAGCCATGTTCAACGGGTGGATGGAAGACTGAACAAAGACGGATGGATGGAAAGAAGGAAGAAAGAATTTTGGCTGAGATGGATGGATGGATGGATGAAAGGAAGGAAGGAAGGAAGGAAAAAATTTGGCTGACTCTTGATTCCAACCTCAGATTTGATTTCCTTGCATGAGGAGGGTGAGAATATGAGAGGGAAGGGCGGCAGCAGAGTGAAAGGCCTCATAATGACCTCATAATGACCCCACACGACAGTCAGACTGACGATGAGGTATCAAGATGTAGGGGGCTTTAGACCAAAATAGCAGTAAACAGGAACTTGCAAATCTGGGTAAGGTTTAAATTGTGAACTTTTATTGTACCTTCTATTGAGCGCATACCCAAAAAAAGGAGGTGAAATGAAGAAACTGGTGTGCAATACACTCCACGCTATCCTTGCCTGGCGTGATGGCAACAGTGGTATCCAATAGCAACGGAGATGCTGGCCAGAGGGGCTTTCATTTAGAGGTGTTCCTATGGACCTCCATCATGACCAGCAATAGGACACCCAGGATTTCCACACTCACCGTGATAAAAAAAAGCGCTCATTAACCGACCGCCTTTCTCAGGCAGCCGCTGCTGTCACAGCGAGCCTCTCCACACGCGACCCCGCTGCCTTCAGAGGTAATTACACCTCCACACATCAGCCGGGTCAAGGGTTATCACGCCGTCTGGCGCGTCCTTATCCGATGCCCGATGTTAATTGGATCCTTCCCTCCTCCCCTCCTCCCTTCTGATACGTTAAAGGGTCGTCCTGGGCACTCCCGCTGACGCTGCAGAGATCTGTAGCACTGCCACCTCTGCAGGAAGGTGCTCCGCTAGCGTGTGGCCCCCGCTGGCCAGTCTGACGGGCGGCGGCGAGACAGACTGTAGGGGTCACATGCCAAAATTGCATTGAATGCAGTCTCAGGGCACACCATCCTGTCTTCATTTCATTCTCTTTGTCCAAAGCACTTATGCTCCCCTTGGGCTGTGCCATTATTTTAAAACATATTTTCTTTCTAAAGCGCTTGCATAAGATGGTTAAAGTCGCCAGGTTCCTCTCACTGACTGGGTCTCACCGGACTGTCTGTGCACTCAAACCAAGTGGACAGGATGAACTGGGGGACCGCAGGTGTGGTCCAGGCTTGGTTGCCATGGTAACATTTGGCCAGAATGTACCTCCTCTCTGGCCAAAAACAAGGGATATGGATCATGAGCCAACATGTGTTGGACGTGAGCAGACTCATTTTGCGCTCTCACACGATCTTTTGGCCACTTTTCATCAGCAGACGGAAGCATAAGCAGGCCTGGATGCAGGTGAACCTGGGCACCCGCCCAGCTCTCATTTCCTGTCCTCCGAACTGTGGAGAGCAGCCGGGAGCAGTGAGGAGCAGTGAAGAGCAGTGCTACCGGGAACAGTGAGGAGCAGCCCTGCCGGGAGCAGTAAGGAGCAGTCCTGCCGGGAGCAGTGAGGAGCAGCCCTGCCAGGAGCAGTGAGGAGTAGTCCTACCAGGATCAGTGAGGAGCAGCCCTGCTGGGAGCAGTGAGGAACAGCCCTGTTGGGAGCCATCCCATCTCACAGCTGCCCTAGAAAAATACTGCAGCCACCAGTTCCCCCCTTTTAATTACAAGAAAATGCAAAAATGTGTTCCTTCTGGGTGCCATCAAACTTGTGAGAAATTAAGCCAATATGTATTTTTAAGACGTAAGCAGCAAGTATTAGGCAAATTAGATATAGAGTGTGTCTATTGATTTGATAATTCTCTGCAATGTCCATCTCCTCACAGGGCAGGGCAAGTAAGACTCTTCAGTCCTGATGCATGGTGGCTCTGGACCACTTATGAGAAGCAGTCAGGCCAGATGCAGGGAGGCCCAAAGGCTGGCAGACAGGCCTGGAGGTGTCCTCAACCCCACAGAGGGTGTGTGCATCAGAGGCAGCCAGCTTGGCTACAGCCCCCTCTGCCGCATCCAGTTACGCAGATCCAGTGACCAGGCCTCTGTTTTCCCAAAGCCGCAAAGGCCAGCGCTCGTCGCCATGTGATCTCAGTGCTGCCATTTTCACAGAGTGACCACAGAAGAAAGACAAACACACAAACAAGCAGGAACTGCTGGTCAAACCCATTTTTTTTATGAGTGTTGATCCTGTGCAACGACGTTTGCCGTGTCAGATGGCCACCTGGACAGGACTTCAGCCCATATGCAACACCCCCAAAATCTACTGAACACGTCCAGTGGACACCTACACAGCCATCGTGTCCATATTTCGTTCAGAGTTTTCTCTTTGCAGAAACTGCAAAGAGACAGTGAAATCACAAAAATGGCCACATAGCGCTTGGCTACTTAACACGGAGTGTCAAGGAGCACTGAACATTATTACATCAAATAATGCTTGGCTACTTAACATGGTGTGTTAAAGAGCAACGGACATCATTACATCATGTAACACTTGGCTACTTGCCATGGCCTGTCAAGCAGCAGACATCATTACATTAAATTGGATTAATGGTTTATATGCAGACAAATCGTGCTTTTTGAGGAATCCTTAATTTTGATTTGCTGCAAGACTGGAGAGCTAATGCATTAATTGCATTAAAATAACAATGATTTGTAAGTCCGTGCCAAGCTTGCTAAAACCCAGTTCAGCAGTTTCTGGAACAGAACCATTTACTGAGTACACAATTTAAAGTGATTTGCCTTATATATGTATGCAAATATGCATGGATATTTATGTAGAAAAGGAACAATTCAGCATGATTTCAGTTAAAATATAATTCAGTGTAATTCTGTAACATATAACAAGTTGTTTATAGTTGTTTGATATTATTTCAGTCGTATAATCAAATAAAGGTGAGGAATCTGGTTTAGTTACATACTACTAATAAGCTTGTGTAGAACCAATGAGATCCATCAATCTTTCACACCCGTCCAATCACAGGGCACACATTCAGTCATTAAAGGGCCATATAAAGACACCAAGCCACTTACACTGTGTATTTGGGACTGTGGGATGGATGAATGTTTTCAAGCTCACAGGTTAGGAGTCTAACCCACAACCCACCGGCTCTGAAATCACCATGCTACCCAAGATCCATCCATCCATCCATCCATTCATCATCAGCACCATTATTATTATTAACAATAACTAAGACCATAAGAAATTGAAAAAAAAAACGATTATATATATACACACACACACACACACACACACCAAAACTAACTAAATGAAAACAAGAAATATATACTTTTCAAAAACTAACTGAAAAAATAAGAAACAAATACTTTCTGTAATCATTTTAAATGCTATTTAGCTAACATTATTATTTGTTTATCTTTCATTACCATTTATAATAGCCAGAACATGTTCTCCCATTTTCAGGACATTAGTACTTAATGTGCACTGTGTATTCATGTAGGATTCTCTAAAGACCAGGCACATAAACAGCTCTACAATGTTTAGTCTATCCCTAGAAATAAAATTACCGAAACTAAAAAACTAAACAGAAATATATCAAAATAAAAACGAATAAAATCTACACTGAGGAAACGAAACTAAGTAAAACTAAACTGGATTTCAAATGAAAATTGAAATTAATATAAAAATAAAAACTAAATAAAAAAATCAACACTATAATAACACTGCAGAATAGCTGAGTGGTCCTCAGCCTTTCCCAATATCGTCCTTCCGCGCCGGCACTGAATTTGGAGTGTTTCTGATTTGCTGATGCACAGAGGAATGTCATTTGCACAGCGTCCCCCACTTTTTAATTACAGTGACCTTGCTCTGTTTGCATTCCAATAAAAGCCTGTTAATCCACCCCCCTCCCCAACCAACTCACACCCCAGGTCCTTCAGAGGACTGGGAACACCTCAAGGGATAAAGAATGGGAAGCGGGAAAAAAAAATGCAGGAAAAAGGTGTGAATCCGGAGGCCTTCTGCTAGGCTGTACGGCACTGCTACATGGCAGCAGGTAAGAGAGAGAAACCAATAAAACTTAAACGGAACACATTAAAAATGGAGTGGAAAAACATAGACACAAAGCAGGAAGGGACTCTTGAAATACGCATATTTCCACTTTTCAGTTATAAAATGAGCATGTTTAGTGATCACGCCCTACCTTCAAGGTGAGTCAAAGTCATAGATGAGTGTTTCCCAATCCGGTCCTCGGGGACCCGCAGCCGGTCCGTGTTTTTGCTCCCTCCCAGCTCCCTTACCAGGAGGGCGTCCCTGAGGACCGGGTGGGGAACACTGCCACAGAGGACACAGGGACACGCATCTAGAAACCCATCAAAGTACGAGTAAAAGTAGGATGGCAGCCTCTAAGTGTCCGTGTCAAGGGCAGTTGTGTGTTAAGCAGATGGCCAGACCCTGCGGCCACTGCAGTGAAGTTTAGCTGCTGCAGGTTTCATTATTATTGGTCAGGAGCATAAGTGACGTAATACGGCTCATCACCTATCAGCAGCAGCCATCGCGAACGATGACCATTAACAAACTGCATCCTCTGGACATGATGGCAAAGCAGGCAAACATGAGGACAAATCTAGCAACATTTATGCCGAAGACTTGGCACATGAAGGAACACTTGGAGGAACTAATTTACAAATAGGGGCAAGTGTGAATCTTCCCATAGAACAGTGGTTCTGAAATAATGTGTCCTAAATAACTGGAAGGAGTTGCAAAATTATTAAATTAAATGATTTTCTGAATGCACAAAAAAAAAAAATAACCTGACATTTCTTTATCAGTTACATGATTAATTATTCAGCAGATGCACAATTTAAAATATTTTAATTGGGATATGGAGAAACTGGATGTATCGACAAATACAGCGACCATATGTTTTAACACCAAGGAGGTTAGCCATGACAGTACGCTGTTAGATAAGTGCATGAGAAACGTTATTCATCACTCCACAGAACACATTTCCATCGCTCCAGAGTCCAGTGGCAGTGTGTTTAACACCACTCCATCTGACGCTTGGCATTGCACTAGGTGATGCGAGGCTTGCATGCAGCTGCTCAGCCATGGAGGCCAATTCCATGAAGCTCCCGGCACAGTTTTTATGCTGGGGTTAATGCCAGAGGGAGTTTGGAACTCAGAAGTTACCGAGTCAACAGAGCAATGGTGACTTTTACACACTATGCGCCTCAGCACTCGCCGACCCTGCTCTGTTACTGTATGTGGTCCGACACTTCGTGGTTGACTTTCTGTGGTTCCTAAATGCTTCCACTTTGCAGTAATACCACTTACCCTTGATCATGGAATATCCAGCAGGGAAGAAATTTCACAAGCTGACTTATTGCACAGGTGGCATCCTGTGACCACATTTCAATTCACTGACCTCATCCAAACGACCCAGGGTGAGTTTCTCGAAGACTTCTTAACGCTACGTCGTTCGTTAGTTCTATCTTTTAACGCAGAACTTACGAACGACGTAGTGTTAAGAAGGCTTCGGGAAACTCACCCCCATTCTTTCACATGTTTGTGAACCTGACTGCATGGCTTGATTGATTGACTGCAACTGCTTGATTTTATACACCTGTGGTAATGGCTCTGAATAATACACCTGAATTCAGTGATTAAGAGGCGTGCCCTGGTACTTGTGTCCATATAGTGCACCCAGAAGAGTTTTTAAAATTTATCCTTGTTGTTAGTTAGTTTGATACAGGAATCTCACTCAGCACAGAGCCTATAGAGGTGAAGTCTCTGAAATAATGGCAGCTGATTAATCATTCCTTTGCAATGACCAAATCCTTTGGAGGGAAATCCCAGCATTTCAGTTGTCAACTGGCCTGTTTACATGAGGTACGGGAACAGGCTATAGGTCATCGCAATTAATTCCAGGCCACACAAGTAAAAGGAGTGATGATCAGCAAAAGGGACTGTTCAGAATCCTCGTTACTGGAAACCTTGTCAGAATGACCAGGGTGAAAGGTGTGTGCTGCCCTTAGGAGGGCCTCTGGGGCTCCAGTGAGGAACCTAATTACTCCGATACAGAGCTTCACATCGCAGAGAGTAGCTACTCTGTTACCATTTTAGTCTCACACATAAGTTTAATTACAACAGTAATGAGAGTGAAAGAAGTAATGCAGAACCTGTATTATTGAGAGACACATTCCTTACTTATACAGAAAGTGAAGGGGGGGGTATCCTGGTTTCACAGTAAAACTAGAGTGAATTAGAGAGCATTGTGACATTGTGAAACAAAGCCATTATCACAGGAGGTGCCGACAATAACCCCTTTCGGCTCTCTTCTTGTGAATGAGGAGGCTTCTCCGTTTCCAGGTGTAAATGAAGGTCTTGGGGTTCAGCAGAGAACAGCAGGTGTATCAGGTCCCACTCGAGACTTCGGTGGCTACTGATGGCTTCAATTACTCCCGCAGACCCTGAGCAGCAAATGTCATTCTTCTGCACCCCAGGACTTTTGTGTGCGAGGGAGAAGTGTGGAAAGGAAATAGGCTGTGCAATCACTTTCAAAGATTTTACAAACTCCAATCCACCCTTACAAACAGTGTACCCATCTTCACATACTCATCATCTCCAAAGTGGATCCTGAAGCTTCAAAGGAGACAGTTGACCTGCATTTTGCATCAGCCCAGAGCGGCTGTTGGTGCTCTCAGAGCTAAAGACCTGCATTTCTTAGCTTTTCACCTTCAAAAGGAAAATATTCATTCTCTTTTCATCGCCTGCAGCACGGTGCTGTGATCTAAGTGGCTGAGACTTGGGCTCCCATAACCTTGAACGGTTAATGAGACTCAGCATCACAGATCATTTACCTCAGGAAAGATGGAACCTCAATGATATTATTCCCTTCCTCACATTTGGTGATTTCATTGTTCCTAATTATTTCTCAATGATTAGTCTTGCCTTTAATGTCCCTGAAATCATACATACTTTAAAAGTTGTTTAAACTAAGATCAGCAATCTGGATGGATCATGAATTTACATGCAGAGATTAAATTAGCAAAGAATTCCTATTTGCACAGGACAACACTTTTTCCTTATAGGGGTCAGCATTGTACATTATAATTACTGCAATATACTACTTTTCCTATGTCACTTCCTGGCATATTATTATCTTTGTTATTTTCTGAGAAATGAGAGTAATGCTAATCAATTTGTGGGAAAAAATCCAAGTATTTCCATTCAGCATAGATCTTGTTCTCTTGAACAGGATATATTTAGACAATTTAGTTGCTAAGCAGATGCTTTTAGGCAGAGCCTTTAGCTCACATGTTTACCCTTTATAAAGACAGATACGCACTGAAGTAATTCTACTTAAGTGGCTTTTCTTAAATACCCTGCAAGAATTTGCCCACGACTTCAAAGTCTTACAGTAAATGCCGTCTTTCACAGTCCTCAACCCGCACAAAAAAACAACTAACCCAGTTACTGGCTTATTGTGTTCAAAATATTGCTTCCAGGCTTTCAGGTATAGAGACTGTAGCCCTGGAAACCGCTTTCCCAGAAAGGCGAGCAGAACCACACACTCCAGTCGTAATTATTTATGAGAAAATTCCAGTGTGTGGCTAATTAATAGACAGATGAACAAGATTGCCGAGAGGAATGATTATTATAGACGTCTCCTAATTTTGAATTTGAATCAATAATTTATTTTGATTTTGGCACTTTATTCAAATCAGTCTGTAAATAATGTTGGGGAAAATGACAAGAAAACGCCAGTATGCAAGGACAGAAATGGTGAAAAATATTTTTCCTTGAGAGAAATGTTTTATTTGCATCATGCTTAGAAAATCAGTCCTCCTTTAGTTTTGCCTGCTGCCGCTCTTCCCGGTTTCTTTAGGGCCCTTTCGGAGTCAGGCATCCCAAACCAATCAGAGAGTTTTCAGAGACCCTGATGGAGTTACACAGCAACGCTGGCAGGCTGTATTTGGCTGGGGTTTTCCGCCACACGCTCCCCCAGCCGTCACACGTCTAGACTTATATATCACGCTGAATATCAGAAAGGTAAACAGAAGGATGTTAACTCCATTGAGATGGGAGGGGCCTTTGTGGCATTTGACGACAAGTCGTAAGCGAATGTGTCTTGAAATGTCCCTACAGCATGAGCTGAAGGAGAATGTGCAGATGGGAAGCAGCATTTTGTTTCATATTAATCACTTCCCCATCACTCCTCAGTCTCAAAACACCCCGTCGATGCGAAATGCCGAAGCGTCCACAGCTGTCCATGAGTTAGAGACAAATCATTGTGCAGTTGCCTAACAGGATTCCATGTGGGAAGACGAACATTGCACTTTTCAACCTGTACAATTTGGCACTATTACGTTAGCAGGAAATCCCAGCGGTAACCAGCTGATTCCTCTGAGACCTGCATGATCCACAGGGCTGCCCCTGAATATGAATGAGTATGACCTACTAGATCCACGCAATAGCTCCGTTAACCTTTGACTGACGAAACATTTAGCAGAGCAGGATTGACGGAAATCAACCATGCAACACGAGTGTTTCAGAATGGGAAAGTTTTATGTTGGAATTCCCTTTTCAAGGACGAGTAGAGAAGACACAAAAGAAGACATAAAAAGAGTAAATAAATAATAAATAAATAATAAGTAAAAGTAAACAGTAATTTCAGCCAGATGGGAAAGAAGATGAATACTCTTCCTGCGATGGTGTCAAAGCAAAGACGTCCAACATGAAGGGGGTGGGGGGGGTAGCTTTGGATTGTGATCAAAACGAAAAGAGAACAACCTGGGAAGAAGGAACAGGTGGAACAAATAGGCACCTGACCTCCTCGCCTGAGACAGATGGTAGTCTCACCGGCCCAGTTCCCACTTTAGAGGTGCGTCTGCCCTGCTGGTGGCGAAGAGGTGCTTCTCAGGAAATCCAATTCCAGCGTCCACAGGAGACAGGACAGACTGTGGCATACGCCGCCGCTAAGCTACCTTTGAAGCTCCAGTCTCTGAACCCAAAGAAATTGACGCCTGGCGCCCTCCCCGGAACGTTCTGGGGGAACATGCACACCAATAGCTATCAATTTGCAATGATGGAAAACTGAAAACTAGAAGTAATTCAGACATGCATTTAGGAGCAACATCTCAGCCGGCCTATTCCAACACGTTAAGCATGCATTATGTAGAAAGGGCATGTAGTACCCATAGGTGGCCACTAGGAGGAAAAGTAACAGAGGAACAGGACAGGCAGAGGAGGCCTCCACTGTGCCAGTAATCCGTCCAAGCAGAGAAATGGGTTAAAGAGCAGAAAGAGCAAACAGGTGTCTGCTCCATAACCATGTAACTTTAGGGCTCTTCTGCCATCCACATATGGCCCAGTGAGCCCCACAGTGACCTGCCATATTCACGAATGTTCAACAACACCGCCATTTCCGTAAATATATCAGCCTGTCCTGTGACACGGGGGTGGTCAGTAAAGCAGCCAATGGGAGCGAGGGAAGTTCAGGCATTTAGCAGAGGGGCAGAATAAAAATGAGTGTCTATCGATCGCTATGGCCCCCCACCCTTGTGGCCTCATTAAGTTCCCGTCAACTCGGAATGACTGAGCATGTCTGACATTTAAACCCCCCTCCCCCATCGAACAGGCCACTCCACCCTCGCCTGAGGACCCGGGTGAGATATATCAATAAACGATTTTAGAAATTGATTTCAAATGATTTTCAGAAGGCTTCTTCTGAGAGAAATCTGTACCACCTACGTGATAAAATTGATTTGTATTAAGGATTACTGCGCACTTTCTTACGTCGTCTCAAAATGCGTATTTGTCAGTGAATGGCGGTGTGCCCCATTGCCTAAATTGTGAGTGAATAACTTCATTTACTTAATGAATAACTGCAGTGAATGATGCACGGTTCTTGGGCAGAATCCCTCAGGGGGCCAGAGGCTCTGGTGTTTGGTTTGATTTTCACATCACACTCCTCTGCGTTACTTGCCTCAGACATGCCTACTACACCGAGCACCTTTTCTTTCTCGGCGAAACCCCAGCGACTCTTCCTCAGACTGCCAAAGCAATGACCTCATCTTCCACAACATCTCGAATCTGGCGCGAGCTGCCAAAGAAACTGCCAGGGGGTTTTGTCAGCCTGCCGCCTCATCACAGCCTGCTCTTTGTCTGCTTGACCTCGCTCCTCCATGTTTTGGGAGGATCCGCATTTCAGGCTGCATATTAAGTGTTTGGTTTAATCCGGAATTGGATTCATCGGGTGCCACTGAATCATCCTTCCCCTTCAAAACATAAAAATGGAGATTAAGGACATGGCCGGTCCAGCAATCTGAGTTCTACATGCCCATCCTGACCTCCCATAATCATCTACTTGCTTTAAAAATATTTTCAAATTGCATTTATTATTTATTACTTACTCAGAGTTATTTCCAGCTCAATGATTTCCTTTCCTCCAGGAAGCCAAGGGATTTGATTCAGGCCGTTACTGTTTTCACTTTACAAAATGCTAAGACAAATATATTTAGCAATTAATTTTAGGTTTATATTTTATATACAATTTTATTAACAGCAGTATCAAAAGCAAAGTCTTTTCTTCTGATTAATAAGAAAATACCCACAAATGTATGATTTTTTTTTCCCCGAACTTATGACCTAGAAAACTAGGTCATAAGTTCCACAGAAGCAACCTTTCGCAGACGTGAGGTGATTTGATTTGGTTCTTGCCAGAAGATAAATAACTCTAATCACCATTCTTAATATGTCATTCTCCCTCTTTCACCAAAATCAGTAGGATTTTCTGAAGCAGATTCATAAGCTGCACATGAAATAAGCAGACAGGCATTTAGTAAATGTTACGGAGCACTTAGCAATGATTTAAGGCGTAACTGATTTAAGGCGTTACAAAGGAAAGAAATTAAAAAATTAAATATTAAATTTTAAAAAAAGTATAACACTGGGTAGCAGTGTTGCCTGCAGGGTTGTGGGTTCGAATCCCACCTCCGCTCTGTGAGTAGAGTTTGTGTATTCTGCCTGTGTTACACGGGTTTCCTCTGCTACTCTGCTATCCTCCAGCAGTCCATAAACATGCAGTTAGGCTACATACATATGATATTTTTCTATTTATAAAGAGTGCAGCATCGATGGGTGAGAAGCTGCCCTGAAGCGGGCGTGTGCCATTTCCCGCAGCGCCGCCCTCCACGCAGCCACCTTTTTTAGCGATGTGACTTCACGGCGCCGGCTGGCTGCTGGTCGCGGCTTCCTGCCCCCCAGCCCATGGGAAGCGTGCCAGCGCGAGGCTCCATGCTACACTGGGCGTGCCGCACACCTCTCACTCGAGGTGGCGCAAGAGAAGGAGGAAGTGAGTTACAGAGCCATAACCCAGCGGCTCGATGCAGCTCGTGTGCAGACAGGCAGCTGCAGGCCCCACCGAGAGCCGTGAGCTTGGCACCACGAGGTCATGCTTCACTGTGAAACGGTGGCCTTGGGGTGCCACTGAACACCATTAGAACAACTCATACATTCACATGCCGCCGTACTCAGTGAGCATTATGTGGTGAATCCACCCCTCGCCATATTCACATAACTAAAAATCAGATTTTTCTGTCAGTCTGAAAGTAACGCCATAAAACATTAATATCGAATCAAAAGAGTATGATTTTACTGGCTCTCAATGATGCTTATTTAACCAAAACAAATGGAACTTGTTTAATTTCCTTAAGTTCACAGTACAATGGTGCGATGACAATGAAATATTAAACCCTTAGAAATTTATACTGCCAGTCAAGGATCTCTTTCAGCTACTGCAAATTTCCGGAAATTACTCAATGCTGCTTATTTCAATTTGAATGCAGTCTGCCAGCGGAACCTTCCGTGGTGGAAAGACCACCTTGACATGGAAGAGATGAACCTTAAAGTTCTAGCGATTGTACAAAATAAACCAGTTAAATACTAGAGGAGATGAAGGCCATTTTTTAGGGACGTGCTGCGTTACTGACAGTTCACACATGCAGACAGAGACTGTAAATGGACAGTCTAACGTAAGTGCAACAAAATGCGAGTGACACAGAGGGCGGCCATGCAGTTTGCTGGCTCCGAGAGCCTTGTTTCGATTATACAGATACACACTGTTCTGCCACAGAGGGGCTGGCAGAGACAGACCTGCCCGCCAGCCGACAGTTGGGTCCATCACGGACTCATACGCTGAGGAGAGCGCTTCTTAGCCTGGGCCCCAAAACAGCCTTCATCCCACACCACTGGGTGCCAGCCGACAGTTGGGTCATAAGAACATAAGAACATAAGAAATTTACAAACGAGAGGAGGCCATTCGGCCCATCAAGCTCGTTTGGGGAG
>JAODLD010000021.1:15324938-15335533 GCA_026781065.1 Mormyrops boulengeri
CCCCCCCCCCCCCCCCCCCCCCCCCCCCCCCCCCCCGCCCGGCGCCCGGGGCGACGGAGGGCGGCCTTAATGCTTGGGGATTATAGTCTCTCTCTGAGCCGACAGATAACAATGCCGATGGCTGTGGTTAGTGCCACGTTACTCCAACCTCCCAATGTTCCTGTTACCTAAAGCCAAGGTAGTGCAGATTTTTTGTCTGGACACTCAGATCAACAGTTTGGTGCTTCTGCCAGTCTAAGCAGTCATCCTGCAAAAAAAAAGAAGAAAACAACAAATAAATAAAAGGGACTCTGGGAACTGTGTGGAATGACAGTCACACTGGTGTCTCCCATCACTGTTCCTATACCCAACTGGCACAGAGAAAACCCACAGCAATGTGGGTGAGGCATGCGGCTGAATCTGTCCCACGTTCCTGTGGGAATGGAAACCAGGTCAGGGATCAGAGAAGATACACAAGACAGCGCATACAGGGCCTGCCTGAGCAGCTCTCCGCCTGGGGCGGGGACCAGCTGAAGCGTTTACCGTTTGCGTGTCATGGAGGCCGGCACACACTAGCATGAACACACAAGAGAAGATCTGTTCTAGCAACAAAAACAGAAACTAACAGCACCGGTTCTGACCTTTCAGACAACTTATAAAAAGGCAGCCGTCGCGTGCTGTGAGTGCCTCTGCTAGAATAAAGCATGGGTCATTTCTTCAATTCACATTAAAGGAATGACCAGTATCTACTTTCAGAGGCACTGAAAAAAAATTCATTTGTAATTATGACACAAAACATCACCGACAATCAGACAAAACTGCATAGTTAAGTTTTATATTCATAACTAGAGAACAGTGATTTCAGAGTCACACCTGTACTGCGTCTTTAAATCCTGGGGATACTGCAGCAGAGAGTGGGAGTGGGGAGAAGATCATTGATCAGCTCTAAAAAGATCAGCTGACAATTTCACACACGCTCTGTACTGGCTAATGGTGGGGGTTACAGGGCTCAGCCAGTGTCCTTACAGGCTGAGCGAGAAAGCGGATTGACGGGGGCATGAATCATGCTTATTGGCAGGAATGAGTGGCTGGGAATGAGTGGGACGGGGAGCTTCTGGAACATTTTACTGCTTGATCTGTGCATCACATTCCCCCTGAAAACCCCGATTAGCTCACAGAGGCCTGTTTTAGGGGAGAGTCTGCAGACTCATTTTAAACATACAAGCCTGCTCCACAGACAGTGCTGGGAACATGACAACACATGTCCTGCAGATTCTGAAGAAGTGTCCAGCCTGTGATCCGTACAGCACAAACGCTAATTCCGCTGTGCTTTAAGCACCAGTGAGTTAACATTAACTGTTAAATAGTTCAATAGTTCAGCCTTTCCTCTAACTTCATCTTCATAAATATAATGATTTGCCATTTCATTGCCTCGAGAGACATACTGCATATTATAATTTGTTGGGAAAAAACAGCAGTGTTACATAGAGTTCACAGGGTGAAATTTACCTGCAGCACCTGATCTTCATAAAATCTATCTCAGGGAAAAATCTGCAGGGAATCTGTAAAAATGGAAACAGGCGTGACATGAAATTCAATCGGTGCATGTTTAAGTTCTTCCTGAAGCACTTTTTTATATTGTTTCCTTCCATTGGCATAACACTGCAACTTTACCATAAACAATCATTCATGTTCATGAAACGCTGCAATAAAACATTTCCATTACCCTGCAGAGATTTGATACTGGGAACGCGGGGGATAAATGAGAAATAAGGGCACAAGTTTATGAACAAATAAATGCGTATATAAAAGCAGTGTTTGAGGTCGTAAACGTTGGTCAGAATGGGTTGGACAAGGTGTCAGACATACAGAAAAGAAAGTCTGTTTACTTGCAATGCATCCATATTCATCATACCTGACAGAGAATCGGCAGCTGGAGGTCAGGGACCGTGGGGGAGACACAGGAGCTCTGTCTCAGTGTGTCCCACAGAGCAAACCATGCATACCCCCCCTGGGGTGGAGGGAGCCATCCCGAAAGCGACGAGGCGGCCACACGTGGGCCCAGACAAAGCCGGCCCCAAGCCACAGAGAGCAGTAGGTGCCTGCTGTTTCCCAAACATCACCGACATCTGCAGGGGTCCAGCACAGAAACAAACACCTAGTCCAGGACTAGCAGACTCTGCCTGAGTTTCTGTCTGTACAGTGCCCCAGAGCTCCCTATCATCACCGTCATAAACACTCGATGGCAGTAATTCTCATAATAGCAATGCACTGGAATACTCTGGAGCCTCTGGTTAATTACCATAACTATTATTAGGCAATGAACAAAGTTTTGCGGCTTATCATTCTGCTGTATTCTGTTTAGGGCTATATTTCGGATATAAACTTCATCATATTAAAAGGGCAGGGCTGATCATAACAGAATGGGTCAGAGAAAAGAGAAAATATGTGAGAATGACACAAACCCTGGAAAATGTGAGCAAAAGGAATTCTTACAGCAAAACCTGGGGCATACTGTCAGGGAACACTGTGATATACTCTCAGTGAACACTGAGGTATACTCTCATAGAAGACAGATATATTGTCAAAGATGACTGAGGTGTACTATAAAAGATGACTGCAGTACACTTTCAGCAGACATTGACATACAGTATACTCTCAAAGAAGACTGAAGCACACTGAAAAAAACACTGAAGTATTCTCTAAAAGAAGACTGAGTTATACTCTCAGCAAATACTGATGTATACTCTCAAAGAAGACTGAGGTACACTCTGAACAAAGAGTACTATACATTTTCCATCTTCTCTTCATGATCCACCTCACTGCCCCTCCACCTGTTCTTTCATCCAGGTAACCATTGCATCAGCACGTATCTAGACCAAACCAGGCCTCTTGCTCAGTCTGCTTTGCCCTACTGTACATGACGAGGTCTGGCAGCTCCCCTGGAAATGGGGTAAACAAGGTCCATATTTAGAACAGCTCGGAGAACATCAGTCTGTGCTCAGGAAGCACTGGAGGCGTCAACGGGTCTTCCGGGGAAGATCATTTAACGCTGGCTGATCACTTGGGTATGCATATAAATGACCAATACAGCAATAAATCCCAAAACTCTGAAACACTTTAAATAAATAAAGGTAAAATGAAGGCAGTAATTACTTATCTGTGCCTGCTGTCTGCCCCTGTAAACAGACGTGAGACCATACATTGGTCTGAGAGTCTTTTTTGTTGTTGTCCTTAATTTTAACCCAGTGGCACAAACCAGGGTGATTTTATGGACGTGTGTCCATCTCCCCAGTCTTGAGAGAGATCTACACCAGGGAGCTACTCCTCAGGAGGCGTTTGAGGACCACTGAGAAAGGTACCAACAGTAAGGCTGGTAATGTAGGGCTTCAATGTGCTCCTATACATTTTTTATTTTACTTTTATCCATCCATGAAGGTGAATATTTTCTGAAGCTATTTAAGGTACCCCCGACTTGGGAACCTCACTGGGTGATTTAACACAGTAACCACAAAGTCGGGGGGGGTTATTTTACTGCTGGAGTCCTGAAACCAGCTATTTTAACACCCCTAAAAAGTGTAAAAATATCCCATCAGTAGCTGACCATTGGGTAGGACGACACTTTGGTGAGTGTAGTCCAGACAAGAAGGTGTTTTGCAATGTGCCTTATGTCTGGCCATACAATAGTTTCCCTTGACGGACCCTGCTGAAAGGTCACCCGGTCCAGATCCCACCTTCGCGCATGCCAGCATGCTGCTCCAGACGCCTCCCAGTTGGTCTCCATTACCCCCCCAAGTATACGACGCACTTGATCATACTGACGCGCTCCAGTGGTGCTGTTGTGCGGTGATGCTGTCCCGACCGCGACATGTCACACATGGAGCAATGGGACATGGGGCTCCTTGCTCTCCGGCACAAAAACCACTCCATTTGATCCCGAACATGCATGTTTGCGGTGCTGGAGGAACTGGGCCGCTGGCATCAAGGACAAGAAAATCCATGAAAACCACTTCTCTGCTATTTGTGGAAATGTTATTTCCTGGACTAATTTACCAAAGCTGTTATACTCTAATTAATGCGGCTCGATACTGACTGGTAATCTCACGCTGCGATAAATAACACGCCGCTTATCTAAAACCCATTTTTACCTAATTGAATCAACACAGGATATAAAAAGAAACTTTTTTCTTAATCCCTCGTTTTTAAGTTTCACCATAAAATAGCTGAGTAGAAAAAAACAGAGATATCAAGAATGACATCGCCACTTCGATCGAACCACCTGCAATGCGTGTCAGTTTCCTGGACTCCTGT
The DNA here is from genome assembly GCA_026781065.1 of Mormyrops boulengeri. Taxonomy (NCBI): domain Eukaryota; kingdom Metazoa; phylum Chordata; class Actinopteri; order Osteoglossiformes; family Mormyridae; genus Mormyrops; species Mormyrops boulengeri. The sequence continues at coordinate 15,329,229 of JAODLD010000021.1, forward strand.
TCGGGTCACACGGTGCCCCTGCTGATCTACAGATGTCAGGCAGAACACTTTACTGGTACCAGCGTAATTGACTTGTTTTCTAACCATCCACTACATCTCCAGTGCTGATGGGTAGAGAGCTGCTCCCTATATGTAGAGGTCACGTAAAACACGTTTTACTGTGTTCCCAACAAACCAGTGCTAACAGTAGGGTATTCACTTTAACATAGAAAGCTGTGATCACGAGATAGTGAGTGATAAGCTGCCTTGATTATGGGTGAGCTCCTCTGAGGGGGGGCACACTATATCAGTAATTCATCAGGAGAGGAATTCCCCTAACGCACCCGACCCCCCGTGACTAAACACAGATGCTGCATGCGGAACAATCAAATCGTACCTGCACGTATCTGCAGCAGCTTTAGAGCACAGATCCCTGATTGCCTCTTGTGATTTACTACCCATGAATCCACGCGTCACACCAAGCTGATCACAATCTTACACTTCACGCCCGAGCCAACAGCTTGATTTGTCAAGAGACGAACTCTGCAGCCTGCCAATAACACCAATTCCTACTGAGGAACAGAAATAATGAAGCCAGCATCAAGTTGATGTTCCCACTGTTTTCTGAGATTAATAGTAAAGATTGGGCCCTTTTAATAGGAAAAGAGACAACGAGAGACCACCTTCAGATGACCCCTACCTTCCATCCACTATAGATTGTCCTCATCATTGCTTTACGAGAAGCCAGCTGTGTGTGTGTGGGGGGGGGGCAGGTTGTCTAATGTCTGCAACTCTGAAGAATAACGGAATGAGTTATATTTACTCTCGACACACAATTAGTGGCATTCTTTTTGTGGGTAGCATGTGGAGGATGAATCAGCAATGTAACGACAGGATACAAAGTGTGGAAAGGGTCCTCTTGCAATGCAAGCAACAACGTCCACCGTAGCCTAAAATACTCCTGCATATCTACAGCTGTCTGGCTACAGATGAAAGCCCTGTGTGTAGGTGGTTGGTGGAGATTTGATTATCCATAATTCCTTACATGCCCAGAAGAAGAATCTAGATGCTGGTGAAGACAGGGAGATGCTGAAAAAGATCCAGACGTATACTTATGGCGGATAGTCACTTCCTGTCTCTATTGACCAGTTTTACTAAATTCATTGTGGCCCTTTAAAAATGTACCACAGAGTAGTAACAGAGAGAATGCAATAAACTGCACTGTGGCATCTCTCTAAACAGCCCTGGGCTGGGGTGGGTAACATGAAGTGAGACTACGGTGGCATCCAAGGTGCCCCATGAGACCCATCTATGAGGACGGATTATTGACTGGCATATTGACTCATATTGACTGGATGACCAAAACTGACTTGAAGAGACAAAGAGGAGACATGGAGGAGCCTAAGGACCTACGATGCTGAAGGAGCACCCCCCAACACACACCCACACCCACTATCAACACCCCTTTCACACGGTCACTCATGATCGAGGAGTCAGAACGCAGAAGCCACGGTCTGATGGCAGACACAGGAGAGCAATGAAGTTCACGGCTTTGTGCTTTCCTTCAGTTTCTTCTGCTTTCCGGCAGATTCACCTGTGCCAGCCGCTCACCTTGTACCAAGAGCACTAAGGAAATGAGCTGTGAAATGAGGATGTATGCAGCCTTCCCTCAAAGGTACCGGGATACCGATTCCATAACACTTCAGCGGCTCTGGGCCGCAAGGGAGCCATGCGATCAAACGGAAACTTCTGTTTGAGCGTCTGAGCCAGAGTTCTTTCCTGGCGCTCGTGGGGAAAGAACAGAATCTGCATGGCGTCCGGCACTCATCTCGAGATGTTATGGGGCGTCAAGGAGAACAGTCGATAGCGAAAAAGGGGTACATTAAGAAAAGTTCAGTTTTTTTGCTGAAGTGGGACCAACTCAAATAAGATTAAAGTGCCAGGGGTTGCTTCCCAGAGATGCTCTCTTGTCCACTGGTTAAATAACATCATCATCAGAGTCAAAAGGAGGAACCCAGAGAGACTCCTCTAAGCATTTCATAAAGTGCTGATTGCATCTCTTTGAATTTGGGAGGGATTATAATTGATCCTTTGCTCTTGTGTTGTTCATACACACAGAAGCTCAGGGGAACAGGTACGCCACTCTCCTTATGATTTATCATCAACAGCTACATCATGAAAACAGCACTGCATAATGAAAGCATTTCCTTAGCTTAACAGTATTGCTTTCCAGGCCTGAGACAGGAAGGTTTATACATCATTGACTATTTTGTTATTGTTCTTAAGATTTGATACAAGAAAATGCGAGGAAATTCATTTATAAGGACAAAAAACAAAAACAACTTGTAGAACAAATCTTATTACTTCAGGTCCATGTCTAGAAAACCAAATGAGTTTGCTCCTACCTGTCTAAAAACAACATTAAATAAACTAAAACAATTTATTCTAAAAGAAAAAAAACAGTCTTGCTTTAAGGTCAAGAACCCATTAGCAAAGCCAAATATATTTTAAACAAAAAAGTGCATGAGACGATTTGTACAAGAAAATGTATTTCCCACACAAGGAGAAGCTATTGAGATGTCACCGGGAAAGGCAGAGGCGTGCACAGAATGGTAATTAGGCAAATACGGCTTTTAAAGGAGACATAAAACAGTTCAAACTCCCACAATACCAAGTCGGCAATGGGGAATGAATTCCTCAAGCATGTGGAATACGATGTCGGATTGATAGTGTGCCTCCTTTGTCTTGTTTGGCCTTACAATTCCGCACTTAGACTTTCAAAGAAATGGGCCATATATCAAGATGCTTTACGGTTTTACACACCACCCCCAAGATCCTTCTAAAATTCACCACATTTCCTACCTCAGTCCCAGTTCCTGTGTCCGTCTTTGTCACATCAATTCCTGCCAATATCTGAAATCTTGTTCCAAGTAACGAAAAAACAGGGGATTAAAAATAGGAGTTGGACAAACATATAGCAAAATCGAATTCGTTTATTCCTTTGTTTAATTGCATTGTTTAAATGGCCATTGTGATCTCCAGCTAACACAATGAAGCCTGGTAAACATCAGCCCCAGTTCATTCCAGCCTCCTGCATCTCTGCCTTCCATGGAGGAGCCCTGACCTTACAGCCCAATCCTGTCTTCTACTGTGCTCTGCTTTCAACAAGACAGCCATCAAGGTGCTGGTCAAGCCTCTCAGGAAATGTTCAGGGAGGACTAGTGAACTTAACATCCTTATTATTATTTTGGATATATTTTCTGACCATCAGTCTTCCAAAGTTGTATTCTGTTGCAGGTCATCATCGACTTACGACCATGATCGCTTCCAACAATCCGGTCGCAAGTCAATTTCCTCATAAGTCGGCCATTTATTTACATAATAATATTCTATCATCTTTAATTCAAATTGTTTGGGGTTTTTTAACCTTTTTATCACCGTTTGCTGCTGGCAGCTGGCGCTGTAGGGTGCTCAAGCTGCCAGACGCGGCAAGGTCATGGTCACATTTTTGCGATCTCAGAACGGTCATAAAGTCAATCAGTCGTAAGCCGCATAGATCATAAGTGGACGAGGACTTGTACATGTAAACCTGATGGACAACTCCGTGACAAAAAAAGTTAAGCACCCAGAAGTAATGGTCGATTTGGATGTAACTTGCTACACATGCAGACCAGCTATGGGCATGTAAATGATTCGATTTGCAAGGAGCTGGGACGTCTAGTCACCAGACACAGAGAAGGTCTTGTAGACGCATTAGACAGCATTACTAGCACTTGATGGAGTTTGATAGGGATCACATTGTGAGTGTCTCGATGACTGGCATCAGCCGGACTATGGTTTTACCATGCCATGCGTAGGCTGACGTTAACACCAGCGCAGAGACGGCTGTGTATACAGTGCCACCGTAACCGAGAGGCATGGACTGACAATGAATGACGTCGTACCATAATTAGCGATGAATCTCGGTTCTGCATTACCACGGAAGACCGTCTTGTGTGCATATGGTGGCGCTGTGGGGAGAGGACCAATCCTGCCAATGTTGTGGAGAGACACACCGGTGTTACTCCTGGCATCATGGTGTGGGGAGCCATAGGATATGACATCATGGTGTGGGGAGCCATAGGATATGACATCATGGTGTGGGGAGCCATAGGGTATGACTTCAGGTCATCTCTGGTAGTGATTCGGGGGACCCTGACGGCATAGCGCTAAGTCAGTGACATCCTGCATCCGTATGTCTTATCCGTCCTGAGACCGCACCTTGGTACAGTCTTTCATCAAGACAACACCTGTCCACAAACAGCACGTGTGTCTATGGACTGCCTGCGTCATGGTGAGGTCCTCCCGTGGCCAGCCAGGTCCCCCGATCTTTCCCCAATCAAACATGTGTTGGATCAACTCAGACCCAGTGCCAATCTGCAGGATCTCATGGGTCAGTTACAACAGCTGTGGACAAACTTGCCGCAGGAGAGGATACAACGGCTGTATTACTCCCTCCCGCACCGTATTGCCGCATGTATCCAGTTCCATGGGGGGGGGGGGGGGCACACCCTCCAGACAGGGGACCACCAGTGTGCCCATACTGCCAAATCTGTTGTCCATTTGATCTGATATTATAAGAATCGCGCAACAGTCAACTGACCATGTGCAGATTCTTTTAATTTCTGCCACTCCGCTTTGCTTTTTTTTCTCACTGAGTGTGTATTTTTCCCCCCTAGGGCAACTGGAAATTTCAACATCTCTTTTCCCATAACAGCATTCGTGGCATTTCCAGTATAAATACATTTGACTTGTCCCGACAACTCTTCATATACACGGGACATCTGAAGTACCGACAAAATCTCTCCAAAGTTAAAAACAAACATGTTAAAACAGCATAAAACCGGGTCAAAAGTCAGGAGTTATTACTGCTGGCTTTATATGCGCTTCTGGTGGATTAAGGTGCCTGAGATGGAGCTGAGACACACTTGGGCAGAAAACTCTTTGCACCCTGTCAAATTATAATGGTTAAACTCCTGAATTTCCTGGTCATGGCACTTTTAGGAGTCAGTCCACAGCATGCACACGAAGAGCAGGCTCAGTGGAAATCAATACGATTTTTGATCCCTTTTCGATAATGTCTAGCACTTTGCGATGTTACTTAAGCCTGATTTGAGTGTGTCACTTGATCACAGGCATGTCATTCTGGGGCAACATGGTGTTCACCCTACAGGAGAGGAACACCACAATCCGTCATATCCATAGGTCTAACAGATGATGTCTGTATAAATCAGAGTCAGATCTCCTTAGCTTGAGGAGGTCATAAAAAGGTCATAGAGTGAGAAACCTCTGATGATTGACTGGTTAAAAGATCTGAAACAATTAATTTATTTAAAGGTAAATTCCTTGCAAGGATATTTTACCAGACCTTTTCGAGATCTGTATGGCCTTACCTGGCTTTTGTAGACAAGATGATGGTGAGGAAACAAGCTTGGCAGGCAAACAGTGAGTTAGTATGTAGAGGTCCAAGTACTCGGTAGAACATATCATTACAGAAGAGCTAAGAACGCCGTAACCTAGAGGGATCATATTAATATGTTAGCACTGTCGCATGCATCATCTGCAAGTCCCCTACTTACTGTTTAGAATGCAGCCGATGGAATCCTCTTGGAGCTTACCGGTATCCCGTCTGGATGGAGATTTACCTGTTCCAGGGATTTTAAATTCTACACCCTGTGAACACCCCCCTTCGATTTGCCCACAGCCAGGAGTGAGAAGATACCGTCTAATTTATGCTTGACCATGTCTTGAGGAACACAGCTGGAGATATTCAAGCACAGGGTGCCGCAAGTGGGCATAATTTGTCGCATTTTTGAATATTTCACTCTGCATAATCATAAAGATATAAGCCGTCCCTTACAAAACACTACATTCTGTGGTAAATACTGAATCATGGAGATGGAGAGGAATTATCGTGAGTGAATGTGGTCTGAAAGCAGGTGCTACAGTACAACTCATATTAAATGAGAAAACGTCAAAGAGAAACCTGTAGACTTTAAATATATTGTTTCAAAACATCCAACAATCCAAACATCCATCCATCTTCCATAACTGCTTATACAGCAGAGTAGTGCAGTGACCTGGAGCATATCAGAAAAATCACAGAGTACAAGGCAGGGGACAGCCAGGACAGGGTACCCCTCCATCACCGGGCACAAGACAGAGGACAGCCAGGACAGGGTACCCCTCCATCACCGGGCACAAGACAGGGGACAGCCAGGACAGGGTACCCCTCCATCACCGGGCACAAGACAGGGGACAGCCAGGACAGGGTACCCCTCCATCAC
>JAODLD010000021.1:15335633-15349080 GCA_026781065.1 Mormyrops boulengeri
GACAGCCAGGACAGGGTACCCCTTCATCACCGGGCACAAGACAGGGGACAGCCAGGACAGGGTACCCCTCCATCACCGGGCACAGGGCAGGGAACAGCCTGGACAGGGTACCCCTCCATCACCGGGCACAGGGCAGGGGACAGCCAGGACAGGGTACCCCTCCATCACCGGGCACAGGGCAGGGGACAGCCAGGACAGGGTACCCCTCCATTACCGGGCACAAGGCTGGGGACAGCCAGGACAGGGTACCTGTCACACACAGGCAGACAGAGAAAACCCAAACATCAAAAGGAGAACAAGCTAACCCGACAGGCGAAGCAGGTGGCTGGATTCAAACCCCCGGCTCTGGATGCACGGTGCTACAGCCCTAACCACCCAGGCAGCTGCACTGCCACAATACAAGTGTCAGCTTTTTCATTTTTTCATTTACACATTTCTGATATTAAACTCAAGTTTTAAAACTACTGGATGTATCACTTAGCATGCATCACAGCTAGTAATGTTTTATGCCCCCCCACATTGATCCATGTCGCTGACTCTGGGAAACTGCTTCACCTGTTGTAAATATTGCATCTTACCACTTAATTGAAACAGCACACCGCTGCACTCCAAAGCAAGTATTGGAATTAATTTACGGGCCACTCTTATCGAAGGCACTGAGCACAGCATGCAGAGCGTCATAAATCACAGGAATTAAAACAACGCAGAAGACATACCAGCCAGCTCAATCTGATCGAGCAGCAGACAGAGAGACTAGAGTCCAGCCCAAACAGAGAATGACTGGCAAAAGTTTCTGCTCTTCTGACATGTCTATTATTCTTATTGTTATGTAATTCTGAAGTTAGCTGAAATGGAATTGAAAATGCAATTGAAAGGTAACAGATTGTCTGTGCAATACAAAGGAGCTACTTTAAAATGACCCTGGATATATTTGCTTGGACCAAGACTATGCTGCTAAAATAGCTACAGACACAGGTGACCACAGCAATAAGACAATGTTTTCCTTGTTATTTTGTTTATGGCTGTGGAGTAATTCCATCAAACAGCTCGGGTTTCAAAAGCAAAACGCATAAAGCGGAATCCCATTGCACCCAGGGTTACTGAAGGGCAGCATCGTTTTGTCACTATAAAGAGAGCAAAGCAAGGAGAGGCTGTGACCTGGCTGGGCCGTGTATGGGAGCACATAGCAGAGGAAACAATCCTGGAAGGGAATGGCCGATCGGGTTTGAACTGGTTATAATGGCCCGAGCCAACCCGAGGCTGTGGAGCTTCAGGCTGGAGTCTCCTCTGCAGAGATCAGGCATGGACAGAGTCACGCGGCAGAACCACACCTGATCTCACCGCCGTTCCAGAGGTTCCAGGTGGTGTCAGATCTGCACGCCCGCCTGCAGGAGCACCAGTCTCATCTTCCTCAGAGTAAGGCTAAGTACAGCATTAGAGGCACTAATGAACGTGTTATTACTGTAGGCCGGACCCTTTAGAAGGACATTGAAAAGGCTCCAGTGAAGGGCTCCGTGCCGCTAAATGCCACATAGTGTTCTCAGGCACAGGACATCGATCGCCGCCCGCACCCAGCAGAGACACCCCGCCCCCCCATTCTAAGAACCCGCCCTTTCTCAGTCACAGAGAAATCAAAGACACTATTATCTAGCTAACGTTAACTGTGGGGTTGATCTCCGCGGTACACAAGCGGAGAGCTGCTTTCATTATCATAATCATGGGATTACTGTAATCCCAGATTACAAGCGATCCAAGGCAGTGCGCCCTTACTCCACTCGCTGAACATCACCATTTTAAACAGGAGAAAAACAGGGGCACCTTCCTTCCCTCTGGGTGACCTGTGCTTCAGAGCCCGACTGGCATTTGCGTAGGGCTCCTTCCCAGAGCCGCGGAGACCGCGTTCAGGAAAAAATAAACGAAAGCAATGACTCACCCTCCATCCCACTAATGCTGCGGCCTCGGAATACATTAAAAGGAAACAAAGGGGGAGAGATTTTTCCTCAAAACCCCTGAGCAGAGGAGGAGGAGAATGAATATTCCCCTCACTTGCATCACGGCACCGGCAGCCGCTAATTACTTGCTAATTATAACGCAGCTGGACGGCAGAGAGTGTCGTGAACGTGTCATTAAACGGGGACGAAATAACAACAGCTCTGTGGATGGGCAGCGTCGCGGGCCAGGAGTGTGGCGGCCGCGCAGCAAGCTGCGGCCGTGGGGCGGCGTTGGACGGGGGGGGCCTCGTGCTGTCCCAAGCGACCAGGCAGTTATTCTCACCTAAAATTCCAGAAGGTGGTGGAGGGGCCTACATCCCAGCAAAAACAGTCTGCTGGCTGCCGTTAGCGTCGGGTGGAAGGGCTGAACACCGGCTGCCTGGAGGGATGTGGAAAACACAGCAGAGGCCATCGAGCCAGATATACTAACACAGCTTCATCAGACGACATCGTGCGAGACGCCGCGGGCAGTGAAAACAGAACGCAGAGTTAATTAAGAGTTAACACTCGTTAAACCAGACGGACTGGTCCAGCCAACGCGCCTGTAACGTCTACATTTGGAAACTGATCCCCCATGTTCAGAGTAACTGTACGAAAAACTAATCAGCGCACTACTGAGGCTCAGTGTTCCCGGAATCATATTCCAGGTGCTTTTCAACAGAGATCTCCAAATTGCATGCACCCCCCACACCACCAGACATTGCTGAGGTGACGTTAATGGACCGGCTCTGTGACATTGTAGCACGAGTGGCAAGGTGTCGGCAAAAATTACTCTAAAGTTACTATTTCAGACACAAACCCTCCGGTGTTTCCAACCCTTCGGCCAGACCCTCCCTATCCAGGCCTTTCTGGCAGTGTTCTATGTGCCGTACACAGGACATGTTCTGCGGTTGAGTCACACTGGAAGTGAAGCAGCAGGTGTGGACGTAGAGGCATGAATAAAGGCAGGAATAAAGCTGCCAAGCTTTTGGAGCTGAGCAAGGAAGGAGCCCACCGTGCAGAATAGCGTGTGGAATGCCGTCCCAGACACTCTGTATGCTGCATCCTGCAGTCGGAGAAAGACACCCCCATCTCATGCAGAGGATGCGGTGTACAACACAGCCCCCGTGCCCCTTTATCGCACAAAAGCTCGTCCGGTGAAAAATTCACCCTGAAAGCTGTTTAATCTTTTTTATCCGGGACAAAAAGGGCAGCGACAGAGCGGGTGACACGCAGGGTGCCTGTGACCTGCGCCCTGCTCCAGTGTTTGACACCTCATTGCAGTGCCTGCCAGGCATAATGCACCCCCCCATACAGGTACAGCAGGGGAATTGGCCTAAGTAAAGGGACACATTCTCATTCAGTTGTCACATAAGCAGGTTCAGAGGCGATGTGTGCCCTAGCGCAGTGGCTCCACACACACACATACACACAGGTTTGTAATTATATCTTTGTGGCGACTCTCCACTTATTCCTATGGGGAAAACTCTAATCCCAATATAACGACCTTACCCCCCAACCAGCCCTAACCGTAGCCATAAGTAACCAAACTAAATATGAGACTTCTGGCCTTTTTAGTTTTTTAATTGCATTCACAGATCTTTGTAGGGATCTGAAAAATGATCCCCAAGTCAATATAAAACGTTTTTATCACATTGTGCGGTATATTTTTAATATAATGTAATGTAAACATAACCCACACAAACAGACACAAAGATACACGCACACAGATTTAACTGTTGTAATGGTTCTAATATGAAACACTGCAATAATTCTAGTATGACTTCATATTATGAACTTATGAATTTATCATTAAATTAAATATAAATAAAACCAACATTTTGTATCATTCTTGCATTCGATTTTTATAAGAAAAAATGCAGCGCATAGAACTAGAATAAAGAAAACTCAAGTGGCCTCTCAGAAATGTAAACAAGTATCAGACTAGTGAAAAGTGACTGGGTTGTACTTATTTCTATACCTAATTCAGTCCATGACTTTTCAAAAACAGTAAATGAAAAATCATCAATTTGTTTCTATCCATTTCATTGCGCTTCAAGTTTGTGGTGTGTTTCCCTGTTACTGCTGCTCCACATCACTTTTATTTTGTATCAGATGTGAAATTTATCCATATGTCGTCACTTTTTCCCTACCTAAAGTCGACTGTGGCAGAGAGTAGGGTTGGGCGGTATCTAATTTTTCATACCGCCATACACTGTGGTATAGGGTATTTTGACGGTATTTTCAGAAGCAAAGCAATTCTGTTATTTTAAGTCTTGCTAATAAATCTTGCTGAGTAGGGGAAGGGTCCCCCATGATAAAATTGAAAATTCACCCAAGCCTTGGACGCATGTAAAGAATTTGCACACACACTTCAGAGACAGAACTGCATGGTTTATCGCTTGAAGACCAACGTGATCCAATCATACCTAGCTACAATAAACACTAACCAAAGATACTACTTCTGATTTGACCTATTTCAAATTCATTGTTTCCTGATATCTTCAACAAATTTTTATTTTTATTCATTTACCATAGTTTTTTGCATCATAAATTAATTTATATTTTATTATTGTTTCGTTTTCCTCAATGAAAAATCTTTGTTGACTAGTAATTTTCATCATAGTTTTCGTTAATAAAATTAAGACTGACTCAGCCATCAGGACATGCCGCCACTGTGGTGAATCCCCACCCCCAGCCGGAGTGTGGGAACCTCTGCCCTCCCAGACGTCCTTCAAAACACCTCCCAAACAAAAAACATTCTGGATGTCATCTGCATAGGAACATCAGCCAGGTTGGCTAGAACCGATATGGTCACGCCATCAACGGGAGCTATCATTCGGGCAGCCGCCGAAGCTATCTAAAGCCATTCTGGAACATTGTGCTTTGTTATATCTTCCTTGGCCCATTAAGTGGGAAACCAGCCTGAAATGCTCACACTGGTTCTAGTTGTAAAGTTTGAAACCAGACATTATTTTGGCATGTAAGCTTCAATGTCGGCTATAAGATGCAGGGCCAGATCTCAGAGCCATAATGGCCGTCCTCTGGGGATATGTAAAAGTCTATCTGAGACGCAGACCACAAATGACCTTTGTTTGGCTTTTATATTAGAGGGAATGGCTTTTTAAAACTGAACTTATATTAAAGGGGGCAGCCATTTACCAAAATAAAAGTCCGCTGAGGGCTGCAGCAGGCTGCTCTTTGCTCTTTTTGGACTTTCAAAAGAAAATTAAAGTCACTCTATGCTCATAAAAATACTTAGAATGGGGTAGTCTGGTGAAGAATGAAGCAATCAGATGCATGGTGCGTGGGGTCATGTAGGAAAATGAATATCACACTGAGTATACATGATGTTCATTCCTCGGAAAAGGAACTTTCCAATAACTTTGGCTGTTTGAGCTTATAGCGTGGCATCGTTAACCTCAAAGAGCCGTTAAATGTAGCAGTGTGAGTTTAGTGTATGTGTATAAACAGAAGAACGCTAATTTCACTGCGAGACTTGAAAACTGCACGCTGGCAGCGCACTTTCCTACCTGTTATATAGGCCTGACGATAGGCACACTTAAAGCTCATTTCGAGCTCACATAATCATCCGCTCTTCTGCGCTAAGCAGATTTCCGTCTTGCTAGTTTTACAACAGTGTGCACGGCACTTCATAAACTCCCACGCGCTTAACGGCGGCCTGTAGGCAGTGTGCTCGCACTTGCGGCCCTCTAATGGCGGAACGCCGTCAAGGAAAGCGTAGAAATGAGTGACAGAGCATGCTCTGCCGTCCCACACACTGTTTGGAATTGTAATTGCCCACTTAATCTTTCCATGGTGTAATGAGTCCACAGCTACATCCATAATCTATAGCTGGGGAATTGAGATTAAGGTCCAAAGTGGCAAATCGGCAGATTCGTATGCAAAACGAAGTGCGGGTGAGATCTGCATTAGCCTCACAGGCAACCGGAGACCTTCGAGGGTCGGGCTAGCACGGCCAGTCACGGAAGCCCCTGCTGGCATTTCTCTAAGGATTCCTCTTGGTTTCTGTCAAGAGTGACTCTTTCTTCCATTAGAATGGGTCTCGCATTGACCCCCTCAGGTCAAGATACCGGTGCAATGGGGTTCATTCACCTAGGGTCAGGTGCCAATGAGAAAAACGATCCCTATTTAAGGAGGAGAGATCTGATAGACAGGACCGTAGAGGACAGGGATAACGGTGTGCCTTAAGGACAGCTTAGTGTCCTCACTGCTGGCGTCCTCATAAGGACGCCGGACAGGGCTTCCACATGCAGACATCTGTCACACGTCACTGGCACGACAGAAGAAGGGTTTACGTCAAAGCGTACTGAACAGCTAGCTCGATATACAGTACACTACACCACCAAGAAACTCCTGGGGTTTTTAAGTATATAGAGAACAAAATGTCTACTGCCACACTAACCTGATACTGGGACTTGTATTTCATGAGGGAAGATTAGGTTTTTTCCCAATTAATAAAGAACCTGATTAATATTTAATGGACCACGCTCGCTCTGAATGCGTAACTCCAGCGAAGCGAAAGTTCGCTTCCACACAATGTGTCAGGAGCAGGGTGGTGCTAACAATGCTACTGTAGGGGCAGCGATGTGCCTTGGAAGAGCAAATTACATGCCTTCGGACATGAAAGGAGGAAGTCGGTTCATATGCAGATCACCCAAGGGGCACCTTGAAATGTCAGCAGGCCCACTGTGTCTCAGCCAGCCTTATTTACATGTAGGCTCGGCATCGGGGGGGTCGCTGGAGAACGACTCCATCTTATTAATGTGCGCTTAGCAGCTGTATTTGTAACACATATACCAGACGAATAAAGGAAAAAGAGGGAAAACTCTGTACCCAGCAGAAGTGTCAGGAAACCCCCCCCCCCATCCCCCCCCAGGCACAGGGTGCCTGCTGCTGTTCCGAGTGATGGGCCAACGGGGGGGACGGGACCCTAGACACCCATCTGACCTGCCTGAATTAAATATTCATGAGGCGGCAGGACGGCGCTCACACGGGGGCACTGCGCGGTGTGAGGCTGCCCCCCGCCGTGGGCCCTGCCCTCACCCCGCAGGTGGCCTGCGTGGCGGGCCATGACGACCCCCCCACCCCCACTCTCCGTGGCAGCACTTCAAGCTGTAATTATTCTTGTTTTGTTTTCCCCCAGTAAAGGCTGGCACAACATATATTAGTCAAGCAGCTTGATATGTTCCTAGCTGTGGCCCATAATGCATATGGATTATCAGCTTGTGAAGATATATATATATGGTATGCATGTCATTTGTATTAAATCGTAGCTAAATAATAATCACATCAGTCACCTCCTGTGGTTGCTCTTGAAAGTGATCATAACGCTGAGGCATGCTGAGCAGCCGGCAGCTACACATTACCCTAAACCAGATCGCTAGAAATTTCTGCGGTTCTTTACTGCCAGATATCGGGGTTATATATCATGAGAGGAGATGGGATTTTTTTCCCCAATTAATATTGAACTGGATTAATATTTAACCGCTCTCTAAATATTCAAAAAATATTCAGTTGTGAAAAAAATGCATGCTAGACATATAATTTATATTACATTGCAGTCAAATAACAATAACGATGACAGTAACCCCCCTGCAGTTGTTCTTGAAAGTGATTTCCGACTGGGAGAAGACAGTCGACAAACACACCATCATCTAAATGACACAGCTGATGGAAGAGCATGGTCCAATGGTAACAGAGACAATAGTATGAATGGCAGCCACATTGAAAACTAGCTTCCTTTGTCATCTGAAACCGTGTGGAGGGCTTCCATGTTCCATATTCCTGTTGGACTGGACTCATATGAAATCCCGGGCAGGCGTGGAGGTGCAGGAGCCAACTGAGTGACATGTGTTTTTTTTGGATCCGTGGCTGATTGAGAGCTCTGGGTCTTTGTGGCCGGCCAAGCGCGGATAAGGCACTGTCTCCATCGCAGTAGCCCATTTGTTTTCCATTCGGTTAGACGCCGACGACATTGCACCTACATCCCCAGCACTCCTCCGAACAAGAAGCAGGGCAGGGGCACAGGAACAGAGAGCAGGTACACCCATAAATCACGGCGGGAGCGACGCAGAAGCCTCATACATATGCAGGCACGCTGGGCCTCGGCGCACATGTGTCACAGCCTGTGAAGAATGGGAGCCATCAGCTCCGTTTGGCCGGCCGGAGAGCTAAGGATCCTTCTGGGAAGGGAGAGCGGCAGGTGCTTTCAAACAACTGCAACAACCACACGCAGAAAGCACGTGATACCCAATAATGAGGAGGACCTGAAGGGAGACATCTCCCCCCAGCAGAGAGGAGAGGCTGTGACATGACAGAGGAGGGCTGGCTGAGGAACAACACGGCTGCAACCAACAACTAACAAAGCCGGCCTGAAGATCGCAAGCCTAGAGGACGACAGCTCTGCTCCTAGGTTTTTTCAGGCACAATCATGACAATAATGAGGGCTGTTTTTAATCCTATATGATGACCATGTTCAAGAAATCTGACATAGACCACCACTGGTCAAGGTATGGAAAGAGAACATCTTACCAGAGCCACGTCACCACACAAACCTTCAAAGCAGAGCGCATGAAAATCAACACTGCCCTCATTACAAGAAACACCCGTTGAATCACACTATGACAAAGCGATCAGGAAATATTACTGGGCCGCAGTGAGCCAGAAGGGGGCGCCAGGAAGCGCAGTGCACAAGGTGAGGGCCCCCCCGGACGGCATGCCAGCTCAGCACACGGCATGCACACACATAGTGACACGCTACAAAGGAAATGTTGAGGGAAATCCACAGAACACGGGGAAAACATGTGAAGCTCACACATACACAGAGCCTGGGGCGGAATCAGGCCCAATTAGAAGCAGGGTTGGCCTGGGGGGGTAGCCAAGAGATTTTGATGTCGCATTTTTACCAGATTCTCTCTCATTCATGGGAGAAGCACTGTCATACCATTATATATTTCATAATTTTCATGGTGTAGAGTTTTAATGACCAATCAGAATTTAAAAAAAAAGTTGTGTGACATGCTGAACACTTGTAGACCCCCCCCGCCCAGCAGACCTCCAGAGCAGGCCATGAAAGGGGGGTACTCTCCTAACCTACTCCTCCTTTGCTCAGTACTGACATTCCAGTCAGTTTCAGGTCAAGAAAATCATAATACATTACTTTATGATTAGCTAAGGCAGTGTCACAGAGGTGGATGGATGGATGGATGGATGGATGAGACAAATATTGACAAATATTGTGATACTTATATGTGGGAATAAATTATGATGTAATAATGTTGTCATGTATCACAACACACCCATGTAAAGCCCCTTGGGGCGACTCTGTAGTGAAATGCGCTATATAAATTTTTTTATTGAACTGAATAGAATAGAATAGAATAGAACAGAATAAACCCTGTCGCAGTTGTAAGGTGTCAGACAAGCCGTCATGGTGATGCTGTTTCACTTCCGAACAGCATCATTAACATTATCCATACTGACTTTAAAAACTTGAAAACTTTTTTAAACAAAGTGCTGACTGACTACGAAATTTGCCGGGCGAATAAAGCAATAAACAGAGCAAGAGCAGCCTGCACATTTAATTATCAAGTACGCGCAGTCAATACAGGACGCGCCGGAGAGTGGAGGATGAATCACTTTATACAAAACGACAGACAGGTCTAAATGTCAACATATCGAAAATTTAGCTGGGAACGAGTATTATTGATGCCAAAACCATCTTTTCTGAAACATAATGGAAACAGATGGCGGCCGTCTTAATTAGTAATTGTAATCAATGCGCCTATCAGCACGCTCCAGAAATTCTGATCATAATTGTAATTCATTAATGAAGTAGGCTATCGGAACAGAAATGGATCAGTCTGTTTTACAATGACCTATTGTCTGAATGCCTTATCTTTCATAAACACATAATATAACGTATTGGTCCATGGAAAAACAAAGCGTCCGCTGTGTCCATTTACATTGGTTTGGGGGAAAAAATGAGAAACAGATGACGGCATTATCTCCAGATAGCTGAAGACAGCCGCTGCGTAAAGCGCGCTTGGACCGGGATGCGCTCCGCTCCCCGGAGCGTCCAGAGACGGGTGGCATACGGATCTGCGGCTGTGAGCTTCGCGGAGCCAACCGAGGGGGGAGTACGGGCGCAAATTTGCGCGAATCCCACAGGAAACTACAACTACAGAAGAACGACAGAAGCAAACAAGCGGACTCCGTTACCCTGAATCTGAGACTTTGACAACTATTAATCATCGCATCCTCAAATCACTGGGATTCCGGGAGAGGCGCGTCCCTTTGTTTGCCGTGAAGTAAGTGCGTCTTTCGCTCCACCTGTCTGTCTGCTCATGGCACACCGCGCTGCCATAAAACTTAGCGTTGGCGTCTGAATGGAGATCGGTGGTTTCGTTCTCAATCAACGTGGTCTTTGCTTTTACTCTTACTACACCCGCTGCCTGTGCTGCGATGTATCGCAGTTGTTCACAAAGCGAGAAAGCGGAGGATGAAGAAGAGTATGGCAAGGGGAGGAATAACTTGTTTTCATAGTGCACATTATCGGTATATCACCCGTACTACCTTAAAAATACGTGCATAGCAACATAACAAAGCTCGGGAAACGGAAACGAGCAGCATCCACACAAACGGCGGGGCTGCCAGTTGCATGCCCAGCGGAGCCCCGCGGACTGGCGATCGGCCGCGCTCTCTCTTTGTGGTGCCTCTTAAATTCCCAGTCGCAACGGCTCTTGCGGATCTGATTTCTGCTTCTGTTGACTCAGGAGTGTGAGACCAAGTAATGTATCCAAGGACTGATTACAGTGACTTTAGGTCGCATGAATAATTTATGGATTCCGTTGTAAGCTGTTGTACATCTGAAAAGCAGCTAAGTAACTTGCAAATTTCATGCATTATGATAATCGTGCACATTTTGGCTTAAGTAGGAGAAAGACAAGTTAAGGATTGCCAGAATTCGGGTATATTGGCAATAGCTATACAGGGACCTTTAATACTGGTGTTGGTTCAGCAGAAAGAAATAGTTGACACCTTAAACTAAAGGAAAGTTTGGGGGGGGGGGGGGTGTTTGTTTGTTTTGCCCTGAGTTTGATTGTGACAGATGAAGGAGAGAAAAAATTATGAGTAAGCTCCGTTCCATCAGAAATGGACACCGACTCCTGGCTGAGGGACTCGTCGTACAATGCCGTGTCTCTCTTAGCCCCATTAAATAGGGTCTCTGGTGTTTTCTGTCCTTTAGCCAAGATTTGCTGGAAGATGGGCTCTCTCTACAGTGTGCGGGTCCCAGGCCTGCCCGCCGGAACCACCCTTTTCAATGAATTATAAATGCAGATGAGGTTCCGGCAGTTTCCGTTGCTATAAACCGGTAAAGCAGTGACTAGCGTAATGAATGCCCCCGTTTATCAGGCCGGAGAGCTCGCTTCTGAGCCCGACGGCTTTCTGGGTCTGAAGAATCGATCCGTGGCCATCGTCCTTTTGGCTCAGAAGGAAATTTTCTCCCCGGGAAATCAGATTGTTTTATTAATCCTGTTGCCTGGGCCCCTCTGGGGATGTAGCCTTTATTCCTGGTGTACTGTATTGCAGTCCTACTTTCTCATGCCTATTTTTTCCTGCACATTTTTACAGTTAATTAATGTGATGTTTTTAAAGTTGACCACAGATATATGGCATGCAGTTTGTTTACCACAAAAGCTACCTTACAGTTTCTAACTTGAGCAAAGAATTTTGTTGCGTTCTACTTTTGCTTGGACAGTTACTCATTCATGGGAAAAAACAAGGATCAATGTATGCTCCTTCAGAGAAATGTCCTGTTTTAACTGCCTGTCAGCTTTTGGCACTCCTGTCTTCAGTAAGAGCGGCCTCTTTAATTAATCTCTTAATAATCTTCTTCCGCGAGGCAGCAGCCACAAAGGCTCGTTATAAATTCTGAACCTGGATGAGCTCTCTGATGATCTTGCTGCTGCTTCTGTGCCGGCCCAGGATCCTGCTTGGCGCCCTGTTCACGCTTCCTGTTCAGACGACGGTAGCAGCACTGTATCGTTACTCTGTGATATGACCTCTTAAATCCTGCAGTTCTCTGACTCCCCATGCTGAAGGCTGTATTATTTATTTGTTTGATCTGAGGCGATTCGCTCAGCCTTATTGTTTACTGGGTGGCAGTGGATCTGCACATGCAGCCATCATCTCTCTAAGCCCCTGCCAGTGATATTCACACCCGAAGGGTGACTACCCGAATGACCCTCTCCCTCTGAGGCCTCATAAATACCCCTTCATTAATTATTTGCTTAAGCCGATTCTTTTTGTCCTGAGTGACATCCAGGTGATTATTTTTATTGAAGCCATTCAGCTTAAGGTACAAAGAGTGCTTGAGACGGCCATTTTCTTCCCAGGACTCGAGGCAGAATTGCACAATTAATTTTCACTCAGTCTCTGTACTTCCACCCCCCTCCCCCCCAAAAAAAAACTGCATGAAGGAAAATACCAGGGAAAGAATCAAAGGACTTGGGGGATTTCTGTAAGTGTCCCTGGGGAGGCCTCGACTGGGCGTTGTTGTGGTGGTGTGGTAGGTCACACGCCTTTCCCTACGGGTGTCCCTCAGCGTCAAGGGTGTGTCTACAGCTCAACAGTACGGAAAACAAGCAGAGCGCATAGCTGCCGCGGCCGTCAGGACCTCCACATGGCGTAGCATCATCTCACCTGTCCGAGAGGTCTATCGCAGCAGGGATCCCTATCACAGCGGGGAAACACACGCAGGGCAGGAGAGGCGGTACGCCACACAGCCGTGCAGTCCGCAGCTCACGCTCGCATGCGGAAGGCGGATAGCGACTGCCAGCGATATGATCTGTGTGCGTGTGTGTGTGCGTGTGTGTGCAGACCCGGTACACCTTACATCGTGGGGACCAAATGTCCCATTTTTTGGTCCCCATAAGGGGAATTTCAATTTCATAAAAATCTGCAATCAAAAAACTAAAAATGCCAAAACTCTTGTATTTTGTTGATTACTCATGGTTAAGGTTAGGGCTGGGTGGGGGTTAAGGTCGTCATATTGGTAATATAGATTTCCCCACAGAAATGAATGGAGAGTCCCCACAAAGATAAAATTACAAACCTGTGTGTGGGTGTGTGTGTCGAGGGGGCAAGCACCAAGGTGAATATGTGACCTCCGAGAAAGGTCAGCTGGCCTCACCCAGTATCCGTGCCCAGCTCCGACAGACACCTACATCTGCTGGGGGCCGAGGTGGCGGGAGGGACACATTTGAAGGACGGGCAAACGGTCAAGGACTCTCAGGGTATACAGATGGCACACTTTGCGATGAACATAACACACCTCACTGGCCTGAAACGGCGAGTGAGAGAAGCCAGACCCCAAGCCATGATTCAGCGCAGGATACAACCATGGTAAACATTCAGCAGGTGAAAGTAGAAAAAAAGTAGGAAACATATAA
>JAODLD010000021.1:15363898-15390536 GCA_026781065.1 Mormyrops boulengeri
TGCACAGAGACTGTGCTGTCATCTTTAGCTGTGCACAGAGACTGTGCTGTCATCTTTAGCTATTCACAGAGACTGTGTTGTCATCTTTAGCTGTGCACAGATACTGGGCTGTCATCTTTAGCTGTGCACAGAGACTGGGCTGTCATCTTTAGCTGTGCACAGAGACTGTGCTGTCATCTTTAGCTATTCACAGAGACTGGGCTGTCATCTTTAGCTGTGCACAGAGACTGTGCTGTCATCTTTAGCTGTGCACAGAGACTGTGCTGTCATCTTTAGCTATTCACAGAGACTGTGCTGTCATCTTTAGCTGTGCACGGAGACTGGGCTGTCATCTTTAGCTGTACACAGAGACAAATATATACCATCCAGGGGAAACGCCCTTACAGGAAATGAGGTCTCCCAATCACTCTTCCACATATACCATAAATACCATCTAGCGGAAATGCCTTTCAGGAAATGAGGTTTCTCAACAGCTCTTCCATATGTACCATATGTACAACCCAATGGAAGTGATCATACAGGAAATGAGGTCTCCCAATCGCTCTTCTACATATACCATATATACCATTCAGGGAAAATGCCCATACAGGAAGGTACAATCTCCATGGAGGACTTGAACCTGTCTAGATCACAACTTCATAATCTCTGATGAGAGCAGTAAGAGCCTTTTGGCCCGGAGGCACGGGAGATAACTGTCTCAGTGTTCTGGCAGGTTGGGAGTAAGCACATGGCAGCGTTTGTTTGGCTAACTGCAGCTCACAGGTTATGCGTTATGGACGGAAAAGGGCTCCACATATAACAACAAAGACTGGCTTCCCAGTGTGCATTTAATCAGTGTCTTTCCCTTTAATTCATGTTTGTAATACCTCATAATAGGGCTGCACCATACAAACCAAACACTATATCCCGATATTTTAGGCAGAATTGCGATACATGATATATATCTTAGTACCTTCTAGCAGGTGGGCTAAATGTTTAGTTATCAGTCAGAGCCGTATGTCACAAACACAAAACACAAAATGTGGTCAAAATACAGGGTTTCCTTCCCTGTTTGCAAGTATACAACTACAACTGTTCAGTATAGATATTTTCATTATTTCAAACAGAAGTCTCAAAACAAAGACAAAAATAAATGATGCCCCTATCAGTGTTGCATGAGTCAAATAAAGCAGCTCTAACATAAAACCGTTTCAGTCCATTATGTCCACCAACGGACTTTTCCTTCTCAGTTTAGCACACTGCTCCCAAAAAAGGCAAATGTTTAGAACCCATTTGGCAAATGGCTCTAAAACAAGCCTGATAAGCAATGAAAGTGCATTTAATAACTGGATAGAGCTTCCTGTTAGCTCTTAACAAAACAAATATTGCAAATCACGATATTTTTAACCTGTTGTGATGTTTACATCCTGGAAGTAATACTATTAGTCTCTATTAAATATCTTTAATAGAGCCCTAGTTTTATTGCACAGTATAAGTGTAAAAAAGATAAATGGTATCATATCTTATATCTCATTTTGAATACACACTGAAATACTGTAAACATTTTATATACCGTCCAGCGATTTATCATAAACTAAAAAAAAACACATTAAGGACAAGATAGCACTTTCAAGTAATCTGATAAAAACACAGAAACCATGGATGGGCAAGCTTTTAATAGTCAAAGCTACAAGATCTACTGAATCACAATTAACAGCACTTAAAAATAAGTTATGTGTGTTGAAGATGAGGGGTATAATTCTGACATTGGTTTCCTCACTGGGCAGTAAATAAGTGACTTGAGTGATGAAAGGCATTTGCGTCATATAAACAAACCTCATCAGAGGGCCGACATGAGAAAGATCCCCACAACTGCGTAAACACACCGTCACTCCTGACAGCTACATCATACGCTGTTAACCTGGGTGTTTTTCATCGTACATGGATGCGTAAATCCGGAAGCGCTAATCTTGAGCCGTTTAACCTCACAGGACTGCGTGATCGATATTGAGCGGGCCAGCCGCCCCTGGGCCTCAGCATGCCCTGACCTCCAGAGGTCAGGCCTGGCTTGGCACTCTAATGGAACCTGATGCATGGGATGGCGGCCCGTGGCTCGATTTGGCTGACGCAATCCCCATGGGATGCCCCTCAAGGAGGGCTCGTCAGCTAAGTGTCGCAACAGCATGCCACTGCACGACTCGTCAGGAGCACGCCTCCTCCGTCCGCACACCCACATGGGCTCTTGGCCTTGTCCTGTGACTTGTGCCGGCCCGGAGATTTATACCCTCCCAGTTAACATCCCCAAGTACCTGCACGGCCACTCGAAAATGTCCGGTAGCCAGCATTTCATGGATTCAGTTGTTCACCATTTAATTATTTTATGGCCAATGTGAAAATCACACAGCAGCAGTAATGGCATGCAGGAAGCCGCTGTCTGTGACGCATTCCCATAATGGAGTGTGTGCTATAACAAATACCATATTAATTTTGCTGCTGCCGGCCGTTTTATTTAGTACTAGAGAGATGGGGTGGGTGAAACGGTGAGTATGGAAAAGCAGCCACATCTGATCCTACTTTCTATCTAAAGCAGTGTTTCCCAATCCAGTCCATGTTTTTGCTCCCACCCAGCTCCTGGTAGGGATAGACGAAGGAGCAAAAACATGGACCGGCTGAAGGTCCCCAAGGACTGGATTGGGAAACGCTGACCTAAGGCATTCCAAAGGTCCCCCCATACTTAAAGGAGCTTCATTTAATGCTTTGCAAATTCTGATATAGTTACTTCCCCAATTCTTATCTAAGGGGTGCTTCGTAACAACATTCAAGGAAGGGAAGAGCAGGGAGGCTTAGCGTGTGCAAGGCTCAGCACCGAGAAGGTCACTTTTGCAAATTGGGTTCAGTAATCTCCAGGCACATTGCTGACCCTCTGGGGGCCGACTTCATACAGCAGATTAAAGCCAGTCACGTGTGTGGAGATTAGTCAGCGGTGAAATTTCGGTAAACTGATAAAGACAGAGGTTGTACTTGGACTCCCTTAATAAGATTGGCCCCCCGTCTTTGTTAAGCTCAGAAATCGTTCTGGGCGGAGAAGGGATCATGATGCTCGGATCAGTTTTTACTGCATTACTGAGCAGCTGTTTTTTGGTTGTGTTTCCATTCTTTTTTTGTTTTATGTAAGATGGTTGACACCATGTTCTAGAATGGCTTCTTTTAACCAACAGGAACAGATGGTACCAATCGAATCCCAGGTTTTGAAACAGGCCACTAGCAAGACACATACTCATGTTCAGCAACGTGTCCTTGTCTGAGACAGTGGCCATAGCCTACCTACTGGAAACCCAGTTATAAAAAATAAAATCGGGAATAAACCAGTTCTAAGGTGCCCATAAGGTACAGCAGTAAGTAAAATTATCTTGTGACCAGAAGCTGGTGAGTTCAAGAAGCAGTGCTTGACTTGTGTTATTTGGTAAATATTGAGCTGCGTAATAAATTAGGTGTGATTTCTGTGAGCTCTGTAACATATGGAGTATAAAAGCTTTCTCTAAATACATAAATTACTTCAACTAATAAAGACCCTATGAACTGGGCTGAGTCATATGTGACTCAGCTCTTGGATAATATTCTCCAAACTGGTAACCATCTCTGGGCCAATTCGGTAAAACAAAAGGGAGCAGGAAAATTGAGCCTATAGCACAGAGCAATTCTAAGTACCTAGTCATTAGTGATAGTGTGCAATGAAAAATCAAGCCGCCATGTTTTGTGAAAAGCCAGAACCTCATTCCAGGCAAGGCCGACATGCTAAAGAGTCACGTTAATTAGATACTTTGTTCTCTAAATAAGGTCATCTAAATTTCATCAACAGCTTTGGTGAACTTCCACATTCCGTATGGCGGCCTTTGTCCGTGGTTCCACTCCTCTGTAATGACGCTCATCAAAGATTTAGGCTCCATACCAGGATCGGTGACTGTTTTTCGTTCCCCTGTAACAGTCATGGCCTGCATGATCGCCGGCGTGTGCTGGAGAGTGCTGCCCCGCCGGATGGACAGGCCTGTTCAATGCTTCAGTCTTTATTCACCAGTACAGTCGGCATACTGGTCAACACAGTGGACCTTTAATTCCAGGTCCAAGACCAAGTTTCCATAGGAAAATAAATCACCTGGATTTTTCTCATCATGTAAAAGTTTAATAAAGAAGTGTAGATAGCAGTGTCTGCTTAACAAGGAAGCAGTCACTCTTATACAATTCATTGTCATCCCAGCCATTTCAGCTTTACAAAATATATGAAGTTTACACAAGCCAATCAAGCAGGAACGTATTAACATTTCATATAATTGTGGTAATGTGGCAGAAAACAATTTCCTTGTTTCCAATCAGCCACTCCAGATCTACATTTTATTAATTTGATTGAAGAACAAGTTAGATTATCACCATGTAAAGATCTTTTTTATCATGTGGTTGCTCTAAATAATGACAGATTGACTTTTTAAGGTACTCATGGGAAATCCGCTACACTCTCAGTCTGTTTGTGTGTGTGTGTGTGTGTTACAAAGTATAGTTCAGTGTCAAAAGGAAGTCCAACTGAGCAACCTTACACTGTTCCATGGCATGGCACATACACTCCTGAAAGCTGTTTCAGTCTACCACAGGGTCCAGTTACCTCCTGTTTGTGTGTGTGTGTGTTTGTATGTGTGTCCATGCAGGCCAGCAAAGAAGATCAAATTCACTGCTTCACTGCTCTGGCCTATTAGCTGCAGTTGCAATGAGAATGAGCTGTCATGAATTCAGCATGCTTTTCTGTAGGATTTCATTAACTGGGTGGCTAAATAAATCATTAAAACAAGCTTTTGCCCAGACTGGAAATGATGTCTTGTTGCTCAAATAAATACCCCGGCCGCCAGAATATGCTTAGCGCTGATTGCAAGACAGGAGGAGTGCCTGAGAGGACAGACGGCTAATTTGGAAATCCTCTCGACTCCGAAACAGCTTCACACTTCTATTTCATTAAATAAAAAAATGAAGAGGAGACTTATGGCAGATGTGCACACTGAATAAGGGTAAATTAATGTTTGTGAGCCTGCATGCAGGCCTATCAGGTATGACATCATAATTGCGCTGACATCACAGCAGCAGACCTCCAGCCGGACTGAAATGCATTATGGATCTCCTGTCATCAGTGACGATTCCATCAGCAGCCTCGAGCTCAGACCACAGAAGGTCTCTGTCTCGAACTGTCAGAATTCCTGCTGTTTCCATCGACTGAGTTTCAAGTACCTCCATACGTTCTTTGGGCTGTCTCACAACTAACCACGACGTGTGACAAATGCAGGTCAGATGTAGCGTCAGACTACAAGCACCTACACCCTCGGAGTACTCCTAAAATGATGCCTACTTCTGGACACCGTGTCACAGGGCGGTGATGTGGTTCTAGCTGTAACCATGTAGGACAGTGTTTCCCAATCCGGTCCTCGGGGCCCCAAAGATGGTCCACATTTTTGCTCCCTCCCAGCTCCCACAACATGTACAAACATGTGGACAGTCTATGAGGAAGCAAAAATTGGGACTTTCTGGCAGGGAGCAAAAATGTGGACTGTCTGTGGGTTCCTGAAGAAGGGGTTGGGAAACATTGACGTACGAAAAAAAACGATTTCCCTGATCTCCATCCGCGTCAGAGCCCTCATCATCTAACACTCTCTCTCCTTATAATGAAAACGGCATCCTGGCTTACAGAACCTTGACGTTAGCCGCCGCCAGCCGGAAAGAAATGACACTTTTTATATTAGGCTGCCAGAGCCTTCGGAACTGTTTCTGAACAAATTAAAATTTCCTCACAGCCACGTCGAAGAAGGCTGACGCGTGTGTAACAGGTCACAGAATAGCCCACAGTGGCCCTGAGGAGCAGCACTATTACACACACAGAGGAACATTTGTTTGGCTGATTGTCTTTAAAGCATGAACGTCCCGCCGGCTTATGAGCTAAAGAATCTGCACATCACTGAAAGTGGAGAGCAGCAGCATAAAGGACGAACGGAAAGCACCACTCACTCCCCTCGTTCCCTTGGGCCACTCACTTTATTACACCTCTCATTTTCACCGCCATAAATAATTTATTATCAATCATTTGTTTTATGTTATAAACTTCCAAAGATTGCATATTGCCTCCGTGAGTTAAACGTTAATTAGATTTTACGTGGCCTTTTCCCCGGCACGGGCAGAATCTACGCTTGGCTGGATGCAGACTGAAAGTAAATAAACCAAGCGGCCATTATGAATGTTGTTTACGCAGACTTTTTTCGGTTTCTTTTTTTTTTCTGACCTAGCGGTTCTGGCGGTAAGCGAAACCCCCGCTGGGATTTCCCCAGCGGAATTTGGGTGGCCGGGATTAGCGTGGTGGTCACAGCACAGCCAGCTCCACACGTGGGCGAGTGACAGCAAGGGGGAAGTTACTGGTTCTGGCTGGGGTACTGCTGTATTACCTTTCGGGGCTACTGGGCTTCCCTTTACAGTCCAAAGACACACATTTCGGTTTAACCGGTAGCTCAAAATCGCCATCAGTGTGTCCTTTGAGGAACTTTAACAAGTCTTTTGATATGAAAACTGGATCTTAGCTAGCTTACATTATATTGCCCATACGTTTCATTATCCATTTATTAGTACATCTGCAAAGACTGTGCCTCCTCTAAGCCTACTTGCACTGCTAATCTAACAGATTATCACTTTATATGGCTAGAGATTTATGCAAATTATGTTCTTTATCAGCCATATTTGTCCCAGGATGAGATCCAGCAGCTTAATGCTGAACGTTTGAGACTCCAAACCAAGCCTCCCCAGTACTGCGGCAACCTTAGGGGAGCAGAAGCACAAGTCAGCATTGCCCTTTTCTCCTTGGCTTGCAAACCACACCAGGTCAATATCATGGCTGTTAAGTGAATTACAACATCTTGTAGACACAGTGTTTTATTGAATGGCACAGTAACAGAACGGGTGATGAATCAGGGCTGAGGGAGACTGGGGGCACTCAGGAGGAGCGCAGCGCACCTTGGCATGATGTCAAGTGGGCAAATTATCTAAACAGAGAGGTGGCAGCGATCTCCTGGTGTACTGATGCAGGCCTGCCCTGTCTGCTCCACGCGGCGACTTTCCACCGCGGCACAGATCTCCTGGTGTACTGATGCAGGCCTGCCCTGTCTGCTCCACGCGGCGACTTTCCACCGCAGCACAGATTTCCGAAAGCACACTAATCATTTCTTATTCAGAATACCTCTTTCTGCGAACAGACACAAATAAATAATGAAACTAATTAGCCACGGATTCTAATTTCTTTCTAAAGTGCGATTTTGAAATTAAAAGGTCTATATATATAATCAGCCAGATCTGGGAGAGGAACAAATTGATAAGCATGGAAAATTTCAATTATTTTCATGCATATCTAACTGAAAGAACAGAAAGTTTAAAATCAAAACAGGATTTTAGAGAGGAGTGCCGTGCCATACCGGTTAAAATAAGATACCCTTTCCACAAATAACTGAGAAAAACAACTGTTCTTACTTGAATTTAAATTGTACAGATAAGTAACTGTAAAGATAAAGCAAGCACACAGTTTGGGTGACAGAATCATAGGCTGGGATAACTCTGTGACTCCCTTGCAGAGGGAAGTAAATAGTGCGGTAAGTGTCCCTGCAGCTGTGAGGTGATTCTGATTCCCGACGGCTAACGCTAATAACGAGGGAGACCAAGACGATCCTTCAGCAGAGAGCAGCTAGAGGAGCTGGGATTACAATCTGCCAGCATGTGTAATCAGCAGTAGTGCTGACCATAATGCCACCCCCTGGCCCCCACACCCGTCACCCAAAGCCATCCCTGCCAGACAGCCTGGAGAATTTCCTGGAGAAATACTACAGGCACACATCAGGCCTGCATATAGCCTTTTGTGTGGGCAGGTTCAGCTGGGAACTTCCTTTTTACCTTGTGCCTATTGTTGTCGCCGGAATACTAGCCGCAGGCCATGCCATCTACGGCGAGCAGGCTGCGGGCGGGGATGGGGGGGCGGGGCATTTGATCATGCCCCTCGTGAGTATGAATCACTCAATGCACATCAGACTGCTCTCGTCAAGTTCATCCAAAGGTTGGGAATGTCGCTCACTGGATGGCACTGCGGTTCCCGGGAAGCCGCTGTCGATCCGTGATGACACAGCATGTCCGCGGCCCCGCCACCTCAAAGCCCATCAAAGTAACACGGCATCGCGCCCGCTTCATTCCATTACAGGGTGCTGTGGCCACGGTTCCAGCTGCTCTCAGTCACTCTCTGATAGCAGCAAGCGGAGCTCCAGCAGGAATAAATGAACGGCACAGTGTACAATAACCAGGTTTCAGCATTTCCAAATGATCTCAGCGTAGCTGCAAATCACCTCCATCACATTATATTGATTGAAAGTTTATTTCTCTCTTTCTCAGCGGAAGGAGCGGCATACCGACGCAGGAAAGCGGGAGGAATCGATCAAACGGGCAAACAGAAGCAGACTGACAGAACCCATGATTGGATTCTATTATATTTGTCATTTAGCGGAATACTGTCACATCTAACAGCTAAATGAAACTCTAACGGCCTCGCCTGCTTGTGACGTTGTCTTTGTTTTTTTTAGATATTCACATTAAAGGTGTGTCATCTGTTATCTGGCTAATGTTAATAGTTCAAGACGCAGCGGTAATGCATTGGTTTATCGTTCGGGTATGACTCCGACATACCTCATCCCATTGCAGGGAGGCAGTCACGAGGGACAGATAATAGGTATCAGTCCAAGAAAATGTTTTTAAAAATCACCCCTGGCAGCCATTAGTGAGACTCGTACTGGGTGTCATGTGACCATGTCCATCCTGTAAGGCCCATGCATGGCGTATTCCCCAATTTGCCCTAAGGCCCCTATAAATTAAGTCTATGCGTTGTCAAGTACACGTGTAATTCAATTTCCCATTTTGTCCAAGCGAGCCCTCCCCCATGTAATCCCAACACAACGTGGCATGTGACGGGAGCAGAGGACCATGGAGGAATGCTGATGGATGTGGTCTCTCTGCATGGGGGGGTTGAGGGAGGGGGGGGATCATGGAAACCATGTCCAAGGGAAACAGGTCAGGGTCCTGTGGATGTGGTCTGCTGAGATCCCAGTGATAAACGAAGCACCCGAGACACTGGGCAGCTTAGCATTACTTCCTTAAACACGATGCCCCCTGGCTGCCCCCTCCCAAGTGTCCACCTCTCCACGCTGCTATTAGCAGAGGTTTCTCTTGTTAATGACCTGACAGTATTCTCCTCCCGCAGACTGCGAGAAACAGGCAGGTGGTGTTTCCGGCTCTCGCCGTGTCACCGGGCAGGCTGTGCGCACCGTGTAAGGAGATGCAGGCATCCGTCTGATCTTTGACCCTAAGGTGCAACCCGCCTGTTCGCCTGCTTAAATGCTGGACATGTTTTTAGTTAATGAATTTGAGGAGAAGGCAATGGATGTGGCCATTACAAGAGGAAGAGTCAGATGTTGGGTTTCACGTTGTTCAGTTCATCCTTAACCTTACTCCCGTAAAAGGTCTAAAGTAATTTCTTGTGCTTCATTTGTCTGCTACACTGTAGACATTAGCTATTGTTCATGTGTCCTTTTCCAAGCTTTTCATCCATCACAACAGCTTCTTAACTTTCATGTTTTTTTGTGTGGTGTTGAGTCCTTATCCAGTCACCATAACAATGCATGCTTCCGGTCACTGTCCCAATCAGAGGGATTCTCTCAATAAGGTGACATTTTTAAGCATGGCACGGTTCTCTCTTCCCAGACAACACCTTGTTAGCTTTGAATTCCTGCAGCACTTCCATGCTTTCTCCGCAATCTGCCATCTTTGTTGGCCTTCCGAATCAGACCTGACGGTAACTGCAGTTGATCAGGCAAGCCTGCTTTTTATTGTTCTTCCACATGTGCTGGACACTCGTGTTTCTCTCGGAAAGCTGAGCACCTGAGCACCGGCAGGCCTGTCTGTGTCGTATCCTGGGATCAGTAAAAACGGATTCATCCCGAGAGGCTCCACCCCTTTAGTGCACCTGCTTTGACACCTGACCTCTCTGAGCCAGGGCTCACGCACACAGGAGGCAGGGAGAAGGTCAGCTGGGAGGTAACGCTAAAGTAAGGTGTGTCCCACTTCCTTTATCCAAGTGATCATATTAATGGAATACGAAGATGTACTGGGAACCCGCAGCAGCGTTGCTGTCTTAGCTATTAGCCGGAGAACTAATGCTATACCTCTGTGAACAGCCCCAGACCTTCACCAGCCCTAACAAGCCCCAATCACTGGCCAAATAATTTGACTATCATGAATACATAAACCTTGATTGATTGCATATAAATCATCAGTATTCAGTCTGCAGATTCATTAAGCACCGCATTTATTAATGAACTCCAAATTGGGCAACTAATACCGGATAAACCCGTCTACACACAGAGCACTTTCTCAGAACACAGTGCAACCAGAGATACCAGTGCCTAAGGCTCTCAGGTACCTCCTTACAGGCAACAGAGCCGCGATTCCACTGGGCGCGGCTTTCGTTTCTCTCCCTGTTTTGTGGTTCGTTTCTTTTTATTGCAAACGGTTGTGGCATGCTGTACAATTACACAAACATCACAGATTTATAATGTAACTCTTTATCAACCATTTGACAGCTCCTCTTGCCCACAAGTATAAGACTTAATGCAGGCAATAAAGGTAGACTTCAGGCGTGAGTCAGACCTCGACATTGTTTGGGTTCACCATTCGGACTCCTGCTGTATTTATGAAGCAAACGAGGCACTTAAGGCAGGACCCAGATGATTCTGCTTTTGTATTATCCCTCAAGCAAACCGCTGGAAGGCAGGGGGTGGTACTTCATTAAACCACTGGTAAATACAGATGAACTGAGCATCTCGGGCTGACAAGAACTAGTGTGGTGGTGTCATGTTCCATTAATGGTATTCTTCTTCCTCCTTTTCCAAGTCCCTTTCTCCTCGGCATTCTTATCTACATGGAAAAAGCAGTTTCCTTGGGGCGGGGGGTCGGTAATGTCAAGAATATGTCACTGTGCAGTGACGTGTTTCGGATGGGAGCCCTGTTTTGTGAGCTCCAACAGATCCATCTGTCTGGTTTTTGCTAATCACTCAGCGCCTGAGATGAGGAGAGGCAGGAAAGGACTCCAGGTGTGACTTGACGGCCCTCGTATCTAACAAAGGTCTGAGACACTGTTTATCGTAGCGTTTTTGGGAACCAGCCAGGTGGACGATTACGTGCAGAAGCTGCAAGGCGTCTGATAGAGACAGCATGTCCCTTTGCAGACTGGCTGATGGGCTCGCAGCCCTCGCACAGCAATCAGCAGGCTAATACCAAGCTCTCGAAGGTGACAGCTACACCAGTACCAGGGCTGTGGGCAGGTTTACATGCCCTGTCAATCAATCACTACCCTCTTCCCATTGGCTTAAATCATTTTGCGACTGACAACATACTGACTGCCTCATTCCTCCCATGAAACCCTATGTAAAACACTATGTAGGGTAGTTCATCCTAGTTCATTCTGCTGTATCACGGAGAGTGATTCTGGCACAGAACCACCCGCTCCTGTGAAGCTGCAGTAACACCTTTGCTTTTTACTGAGCTTCAGGAAGTCAGGCTTGGCAGGATGTTACAGCTTGCATATGGCAACGTTTCATGCCAATGTCAGAATGTAAACACGAGCCTCCCTCTTGTCTGTCTCCCCTTATGTGAATGGCGTTTGGAGCATCTTCACTGTGCCTCCATATCAGTACGACAGCAATATGTAATTCTGTGAATGTGCTAATAATACCCTTCCATCCCCCGCATTTGATATGCAGAGAAAGTTAACAAAGACACATTTTAACCCGAAACACCCTCATGGTTCATGAACACACAGAGGCAGAACCTTTCCAATAAAAAAGCCATCCAGGATCATGTCCCTGGTCATTATAATGAAATGCATCATTATAACAGTTCCAGTATAAAACTTGCTGGTGCCCATATACACATAGCTTCTGGTCGTTCATTAACCCAAACGAGGCTGCCAGACTCTTTTCTTTTTGGCCACATTCCACAACAGTTGCCATAAATATGCCTGACCGTCCCATGAGCTAACAGGAACGTTAGCAAATGCTAACAGTAAAAGAATGGGGAATGACCAGAGCGGTGTACAAGAGTTATCGTGGCTGTCACAGCTAAGCTATTCCTTTAGTCCGGTTTACCCCATTAATGAACGCCAAATGCTGACATCAGTCTTTCCTAACAGCAGTCTAAACGTTCATTAAGAAAAATGGCTGGAGGCTTTGCACGTTACAACATAGCCTATCCAGGACCGGTCTCCGCTCCACCTTGTTTTGCAGATACTGTATACATCTTCCAACTGCTTTTCTACTATAGAGTCTCATGGAACCTGGAGTCTATCCCAGTGCATAGGGCACAAGGCAGGGAGACACCGTGACGAGATGCCAGTGCATAACACACACACACATTCTCTCTCACCTGCTGTGAGAAACCTGGAGATGCCAATTCACCTAATTGCATATCTTTAGACTGCGGCAGGAAATAAATACAGTACAGGAAAAAACATGCAAGCTTTCTGACACGGAGCACAGGTGGGATCCAGAGCCCCTGCACTGGTGTCGTAGGGTGACCACTGCTACCCACTAAGCCATTTTGCTGTGCTGTAGGTAATCCAGGGAAAAGGGCTGAAATAACATAAATGGTTAAGGCATGGGCAGGATGCATACACCACAGGGATCACCAAGAGCACTGTGCTGAAGAGGATGCCATTACTTAGAATACTTATTACTTATCCATGGGAACTGCTGTAACCTAGGTCAAGAACAGTCCGGTTGCCAGAACCAAGAGCTAGAGTGTCACATGACACTAGGGTCATACAGCTTGGTTGCTAAAGGAACATAGCTTGACATGGGGAGTTTCTCAAGATGCATACTCAACCATACTCGTGTTCTCACATACCCGTTTGATGTCATATTCCATTGCCGAAGATCGGTTCCAATACAAAAGAACAGAAGTGCAGAGGATGGTGAAAATCCCTGGATGTCGTTCTTGCCCCGCCCCAAATATAAAGGATATATCGGTTGCATCATTGCCAAATTAGAAAAATCCCATGATTCACTGCAACCCAATGTCTTTCTTGGGAGGCAAGTTATCAAGACCGCTCTTGCCAAGATTACAAGTACAATCTGGTATTGAGAAACACCCAGGAACAAGGTTAACCTCAAACTGTGACTCCATTTTTTAGAAACGAGTCCAATTACAATTAGTGACACTCTGATAAATGAACAAAGCATAAAAATCATAGAATCTGCAGGCAGTTAAAAGAGCATACAATTTACACGCAGCAAAGATAACGCAAGTATTACGTAATCCAAACCTAATGCGCAGTCGCATTTTAGGGGACTGTTATGTGAGATGCGTGGAGAGCAGCGCGTTGGCAGTATGACACTGGGTGCGGCGGCAATCAGCAGGGGGCAGTGATGACGCGTGGGGTGGCACTGCCAACAAATCGGTAAGGGGTCTGCAAGCTCGCTGGTCATCTGTGCTGGTTCTTCACACAACAGAAAATCAGCAGATGCTGCAACGGATTCCCCCAGTTGATCAGGAAAAAGGCAGCGCAGGGCTCTAACACGGTGATCTGGCTTGACTGAGAAGCCTTTAAATGGACTCTAACCTGCTACAATAGTGCCGTTAAAATGTCATAAAAAGAAAAAACATTTTTCCATGTAGGATGCACGTGTCACTTGGGAACGCAGAGCTCATGTATGACCATGGTGTCGCTCGGATGGCAAAACCGGCTGAGGAGGCCGCGTGGCTGATGGGTGCAGCACAGCAGAGCACTACACACTTAGGTCTGCTGAGTCACCGCCTGGCCCGTCATGCCACACGGCCATAATCGTCACACCCAAGTAAGCGCCCACCTTGTTGAGGGAAACCTCATTAGCTTCCCTGTTTCCTGGCCCGCGTTGCCCTCGTACGCCTCCTCGGTCCAACCCCGCGGACTGATCTGCAGCATACAGGCAGCCATGACATCAAACGGGTGGCGTGGGGGGGAGGGGCATGGTGCTGCTCAGCAAGGCTCATTTTAGCACGATAATTATGCCGAGCATGATGCAGCCTGCTCCAGAGTTTCTGAGGAAGAGGAAGATCGGGTACAGATTCTGAAATGCGCCAGGGATCCATCCGTATCGTGACGAAAGTGTACCCGTGTAGGGGCTGTCTCCTCCCCCAGGCGCGCACATGTTTGCGTGCTCTTATGGACACACCTAAGCTGTACGCCTGTACCTCTGCTTGAAATGAGAGCAGCACGATGAGTATGTCCTATCCTAACTATAGGGGATGGATGTCACCTCGGGGCCGAAACAGATAGAATTCCTGAGTATTAAAAGAGAAAAGGCCTCGCAATGTAAATATTTTGCCAGGCACTGACTCCCCTGATCAATAATTCTCTCACATGAACTAGAGCTTTGTTGAATCTTCGCGCCGTCGCCACAGAAAACAGAGGGGTCACGACAGAGGCTGTATTTAGATGACCAGCAAGGATTGAACATGTTTTGGTCTGAGCAGAGAGAGTCAAAGGGTCGAGAGCCACATACGTGTGGTTTTGTGGTGCCAGCTTGGGCCAAAATCCGAGGCTTAACAAGTCGCAGTTCAAACAGATTTGAACCTGCAGTGATCAGACTACTCTCAGAGCCGCAGTATGGAAATGTGGATCTGGAGAATAATGGCTGGTCTAAATCTTCGTAGACAAGGAGGACATTATGTGAGATGTTGGGCGAACAGATTCATGTATCAGCTGTGTTTGCCAAGTTCTATTAAGCTAGATAAAAATGCAAAAATGGACATGCTCAGTGGCGCCCCCATTGGGTCACTACTGGAGCATAGTCTCCCCTGAGTCTGAGGGAGGTGCTTGGGTGACACTCCTCCCCCCTCCCAAGAAAACATCTGAGTGTTATCCTTACTTTGTTGGCCCCAAAACCAGGGGGCAGGCCATGAGCAGATGGCGGAGAGCGCTACACCACCAGAAGAGTGCTGGAAGCTGTCGCGTCTAGACAACCAACGTGACGAGAAGCGGGCGTGTTCCTCCTCAGACCAGGCACTTCTACAAAGTCGGCCCCTGAAGAAGAGTGTGAGAGACACTTTGACAGTGTATGCACCCCGTGTCCGTATCCAGGCAGTGCGGTCCCACTGGAGCCTGGCTGCTCTGACATTATGCGGGCAATCAGCTCCGTATTCAGGCGACGGAGAGCGCGGCTGAATTATGGCTGACGGGGGCCCCAGGGCACATGGGAGGCATGGCGCAAGCCTTGTTTTCTTGAAGGATGCAGCCCGTAAATTAAAACGCAGCGTGCCAACGATGGCTGCCGCCCCCGCCTGGCAAGCAGCACAAAGGATACGGAGGGCGTGAGCAGGCCGCCACTGTGCCGCCGATTCCCTCGCACTCGCGCGAAATCACGATGGCTCATTAGCCGCGAGAGGTCAACCACTGATGTCAGAAGGAAAAACGGGTGTAAACAAACACGGAGACGGACACACTTCGCTGATTACTTCACGGTGTGAATTTCCAAGCGTGTTCCTCACAGTAAATGGAACAAACAGGTCACTGTGGGTTAAGCTCCCGACACAGTGCAGGGTCGGCAAGTTCTAGTGAATAAAAAGGACATCCCGCAGGATCTCAGGTGAACCACACTGGGATTTACACTAGAAAGACGAGGTGAGCGGGAATACCAACCTTTAAGAGCTGAACGTGAGCAATTCTGCAGTTTCGGCCAGAGGCTTCCTGGTTAAAAGTCACACGACAGTGTGAGAGAATGACTCAATTCCTGGAAGCCCGGCCCCCCCGCCCCCCCATCCTCCTTAACCACACCTTCCTGGGAGCGCTGTCCCCAGAGTCTCCCCAGCATCCCTCTCCACACGCTGGAGGTCAGCAGGTCGGGCCGTGGTCGTAATCTGTCTCGCTGTCCCACCTGAAGCTGTGTGATTAACGGCGGCAGGGATCTTCCGAGTTCGGCCTCTGGCCACGTCTGGCTTTGTCCTCCTTCCGCCCAGGGCATCACAGTTCCTCAGAAGAATTCCTTTGTGCTGTTTCAATGGAAGCACTGGGGACTGTCCCTCATTCAGATGGCCCACAATGAGGTCTGTCCTTGGGCAAATTCAAGAAAGCGTGATATATGCGAGCCCCCTGAAAACGCCCGACCACGGAACGCTTAGACTGAACCAGGCCCTTCATCATTAAGCTCATTTAACACTCAGATAAAGGAGGCTCCTTCTGCGGCATTGATCTGTTTCATTCCCATCTTTATTTAACCCACCACGCTTTATATAACCAGCAAGTGGGTCTGGGAAGGCAAGCTCATCCACAAGGTGAAAAGTCTCACGTGGGTCTGCCTTCTCGCGTTCATGTTATGGAGGAGGGAGTATGAAGCTTGGGGCCGCCATTCCCCGCGGGAGACGTGAGCCCCTGGCCTCTGGCGGAGCTCTTTTTGGCTGCAGCTCTTAGCAAAAAACCATTTGTCTGCATTACAAGGGGGCTCCAGCACTCTGCAGCTGACCTACGACCGAGCCCCAGCGCTGAGGGCCTTGTTTGGGGAGGGCCGAGAGGCCCCCACCCATTTCCTGTTTCTATTTCTAGACCAATGGGAGGTCAGAGAAGGAGAGGCCTCAAACAGGCCCTGCGGAAGGCAAAGCAGGAACGGCAAGCAGAGGAGGTGTGTGGGAGAACAGCAGGACAGACTCCGGCGGATACGCAGGGGAACTGGGACAGTTTTACGCTTCGCTTTGCAAGGAGCTGGGTTTTCATGGGAATCCATACTGCACTGCTCAGACAAGTAGGCACGCCAGAAGGCCAAGGAAGGTAAAGGAAAAGGACGTACAAGGCCCAGGAGGAACCTGCTGCTGTACCATGCTGCTTAACATGAACCGCTCCATTGTGCTGCTGTGTTAATGGTCTTTATATCGACTTGCTTTCTATAAAAGTGTCAGCTGTGGAAGGTGACTACAGACAAACTGCTTGGGGATAAGAGCACCAATCAGTTGATATAACAAACATTTAATGTGAAATATTTGTTAGAATATAAATAACTCTTTTCCATTAAAAAGCAGTTCCCTCTGTACGACCTTGAAAGAGCTACAGAAATGTCAGGGCGATAAACTGCCAGCCAAATCACAAGTTTGTGAGCGCTACTTTTCAAGTGGGCCCTCCCGGAGCCGTTGCCGTGACCTGGGTGCCCCCCAGTGCCCGCCCGCGCAGGACAGTTTGAATTCGCATCCATCTAACCCCCACCATCTTTAAAGGCTCACCCAGCCCCGAGCCGCCAGAGGTACCCTTGATCCCCGAAGCGGGCGGCGCTCCTCCTCCGGGGCAAGAAGGCACCTCGCGGCGGCCGGCTCTTTCTGGAAAGTTCTTGACTTTCACTTTAATCGGACCCCTCGGGAGGTGAGGGAGGGAGCTGTCGTCCCTGTGGGCTCTGTGTCCCTCCGATGTAGCAGTTTCCTGCGAATAATTACTGGGGACAGGCGATAAAGCGAGCTGTCATCGTCCAATTTCCCTGTCATGGGCAGAGAGGAGCCCATCCTTACACCTGGCTGGACGATAAGCCGAGCATGCGGCTGATGGCACCTGCTGGCTCTCTTTCCCGTGATGACTGTGCCGGCCCTGGATCCCAGTGGCTTCCTCCATCTCGCGGAAACACACTGTAATGAGGGCCTTTGCTGTCCCTGTGAGACAGGACTCATTACTCTGCTACCTCCATGCCACAGTCCAGCCCCTGCTGTCCCGCGGTTTTTGGAGCAGGACAGTTTTACCATCACATCCTGATCCCCGGACTTACGTTCCTTGGGGAAGGTCCTTGTCCCTGTGTGGAGTCACTTTTTCTCGTGTGACAGCAACAAAACACTATACACTACGATGGCTACGCAGCAGAGTGCTACTAGTGGATGGCCTCTGCATCGTGATGGGGGGGGGGGGTCCTGTGCTTGTATTTTCTCTCGTATAACAGAACACATGGCTTTCAGGCAGATACAGTTAATGTCTCTCTCTAGCCATATCGACGCCCACAATGCAGCTCAATATTTAACGCCTATAAAAATATCCATGGTGCTCAAACCATGAGCTCCGCCCCCCACGGTACTTTAGGATACCATAATGAGATCAGACTCACATTCTGACTGACTGCATAATACAGCACTCACAACCCAAGCATGACATACTTTATAAAACCGCCACAGATACCCCACACTCCATTATTAACGATTAGCAAAAGAGAGCATAGATTATGATGCAGTAATAGAAGATGAGCAGAATCCCAAAGTGGGATCCAAAACACCGACAGGGGGGAAGATGATTTCCAGAATGTGTGTGTAAAAAATTTTAAATGTCAAAAAATTCCATTATGACTGTAGAAATCTACTGAGGGGACCCCACATCCCGATCGGCGAAATCTGCTAAAGGGGAATTCCAGGCCCCCGCCCCCAGGTTGGCAAAATGGGGGTCGCAAGTCCCTGGCACTTATTCTATTGGTTATTTTGTGAGTCCAAGGCTGAAAAGTTTATGAACCCATGCGTTAGAGAGTGACTATAACAGACAGCTCACCCTATCAATGTCCACAATGCGCATGAAGTCAATCCTCCTGGCTGTACCGGGAAGGTCTATGGCTGCGAATCACTGCTCGTTCAGGTCATGGTGACCAAGACAGCAACCAGGATGGCCTTGTGTCGAGAGCTTAACCCACAGAATTGGGCCTGTTCGTAAGTGTGTGGGTTTGACATGACATTACACAACAAACGCTCATCGCTGGCAGCACATTCTGTAGCCATAAAGTGAGCTTGGGCTTGTTACCGAAAAACTTTGTTAAACTTTCGGGACGCCATGCTGTTGTAACCTTGAGAACTCAAATTGCTTTGGTAAACATCATATCGATTACATTTGCTATATTTGGAAAATCATTGCCTTGGATGAACTCAGCAAATAAATAATGTCATAGACATCCCCCATGTATGACAGCAACATTCTTGTCACCCAGAATGCATTTCTTTATAACTGCCTCAGAGCTTGCGTTGAGTGGGAACCACTTTAATTACATTAAGTGCAGAGGTTATAGTAAATATCGGAATAAGGCCTAGACTCCTAGGTCCCAGTTGGTACTAACTCTATTCCGTAGACTGAGTGATGTTTCTGTGATCGATACGGCCTCCCTCTTGTGAGGGGACTTTATTTATGGCCTGTTCCTTCAGCGAGCTGGCAAAGACACAGCGTCCTTAATGAGCATTTTCCAGAAGCAGGCCGGCATTTTCGCGTGTTACAGATGGCTGACAGGTCTCTATCAATAGGTGCTACCCAACACCCAATCTTTCTCAGAGGTTTACTGTGTTTCACCCACTAGGGTCTTTTTAATGTTTCTTTTCAGTTGTTAATATGGAATATAAACTGAAATCTTATCGTCAGCATTAATGAGAAATGATCGTTTTCGCTGTTTCTCGAACTAAAGTCCAAGGCAAAATCAGAGGTATTGACTCCCTGTATGCAATTCAGAACCATGGGGAGATGGTAGACCTTAATTATGTACCTGCTGCACTGTGTCACTCCCCCAAGCCTTTCAGCTACACTCTCCCATCAGCTTCACAAGCTCTACCTGGCCAGCGCCATGTTGGAAGGCGTCTCGTTAACATCAGGCCATGTTTCGTTCAGAAAGTGCCTCGTTAAAGCCTCCACCAGCCCAGCCTCCAATCTCTGGTTCCTGCACCATCTCCACAAATGCTCTGCTGCTCACTAATTCAGCCCACCGGTGTCTGCCTAAGGTTGGGACTATAGGCCTGATTATTACCGTGAAACCTGAGGTGTTATTTCCTGTTATTCAAGCAGGTGCTAATAAGCAGTGGGGAAAGGAGGATTTATCTGGCAATTAATAAAGTCTTAATGTCACCATTATTAATCAATGCTGTTGAAATATTGGATAATAAATGCAAGAATGTCCATGTTACGAATATTTGTGCATATATGTACAGGGCCGGCATATGCTAATCAAGTACCACCAGCAAAAGCTAGAAAACACGGCCCACTCCTGACCAATAAGAACAAGGGTTTCAGGTGATGTCACACTTAGCGTTCATACTAAGCATTTTGCCGTGCTCGTCATGGCCGGATGTGCTGCTGCCGGCTGCAACAACGCCAGTGTTTGCGACAAAGGTAAAGGATCCTTTAGGATTCCCACAACTGTAAGTAAATAAGTAAGAAGGGAAATAAATAAATAAATAGAAAAAATCAATACATAAAAAATACATCTAGCACGACACTTAAAAAACACATGATACTCTATTACCATGACTGAGAATGCACCAAGATGGCGTACAAGGCCATCCTTGCAACCCCCCCGCCCAAGTGGTTGGCGCCCCTAGCCAACACCAGCCCTGTCATTCCTCTGGCTAAGTTTAAGATTTAACATTTTCAACTGTTTCTTTTTTTAAAAAAAAAACTTACAACAGCAAGACAAAAACTTAGAGTATCTTTCACACAGAATCCACCACCAGGGAGACGCATTCGTTACGATCCCCCCACAAAGGACTTTGCGGCACCACGATTAAACCCAAACAGCACCTTGGGCAGTAAAACTAATTAACAGCCGTATTAAAGTGCGGAAATTATGACCCCGAGTAAAGACTATGAGCTGGACCTAAATATGGTAGTGTTTATTCTCCTATATTCCTTTATGCATTTGGAGCAGAGGGAATAAAATGTAACGAAAGGAAGAACAGACGATGAGGACAACTCAAGTGATGAGAAAGAATGTGAGTGTGGCTGAAACAGGAATAAAGTCACTTAATGACAGCTGCCTTGGTAATGAATGAATAAAATCATATTAATATCTATTGTACTATTGTTGTATATAAACATACATACATAAAATATCTAAATATATACATATATATTAGGGCTGTCAAAATTAACGGGTTAACGCGGATTAATCCATCATGATGATTAATCTGATTAAGATTTTTAACGCAATTAACCCATCTGCAGTGCAGAATGGCTCAAAATCCCTGAAATGTCTCTGTCAACGCATTACGGACAGTTTGGGTGCGTTCCATTTGCCCTCGGAACTCGTATTCCGAGTCGGATTCCGAGTTTTGAAGCCGGAAGTGACGACATGCGCACTCCCGTTTCTCGGAGATCCGAGAAATATCTCGGAGCAGCACAGAGGATCCCGAGTTCAGAATCCAAGATGGCTGCACCCTTTATCAACAGAAGGGAAAGTTGTAGTTTTATACTGTTTAAGCGCTACTTCTCATTTGTGGCTCATTAAATCGGTCGCGCACACTATACCGTCCAACTTATCTGTGGACGTGTTGCTACGGAGTTTCATATGTAAAGCACCGCGCGTAATGTGTAATCAACTGATATTGCTAACAATGGCAATTAAGCGGGCTAGAATTGGTTTTCATGATTAGTCGGATTATTGGTCAGATTTACATGAATGTTCAAGATGTTCAATAAACATGTTAAGTGCATATATATTCCCTTTCTTCTTGAGTCTATTTGTTCATGCAAAATGAAATGTGATTAATATAGATTAAAAATGAATGATATTTAATCGTGATTAATCGAAATTAATCCACAGCAACCCTGTGATTAATCTGATTAAAAATTTTAATCGTTTGACAGCACTTTATAAAGTATATATATATATACTTTATATCCATCTTCCAACCAGGTATACAGCACAGCGTAGCAAGTTATGTAATATTTCTAGTTTAGATGACCCTTGATGTTGCGTTCCACTACAGATAAAGGCAGAGAGGGAGGGAGGGCAGATACAGGGGAATTGGGATGGCCCCGTTCTTTATCTGATGTGAGGCCTGCTTGAGTCAGGGATGGTAACAAAAAGCCAAAAGGGAGAGTGACCACTGGACAAGCAGAGTGATGAGTGCAGGGTCACACTCTGGGTCAGAAGGGGACAGCCCTTGTTAGAAGGGTCTGCTGACTCTTTGGGCGCGACATCTGAAGATCGCTGGTTTGAATCTCGGGAGGATTACTGTGCCCAACACGAGCATCCAACTGCACGGGGGGGGGGGAGAAGTGTCAAATGGTTGGCTTTTAAAAAAGCTCTGAACACATGCCACTGCAGCGTGTATCTTAAGGAAATAAAACCAAAAAACACTACCCCAGAGACCCCCCCCCCCCTTCCCCAGAGTCTGCTCGGGGAACCAATCCACTCTCACGGCAAGAGGCAGTTCCCCCCCCCCCAGGTAACGGCAGCCGGGCAGACATCGGTCAGTGCCACCCGGCGACAGTGTGGCTCTTTCTCATTGGACCCCTGCTGGCTTGCTTCACTGGCCGGGAGCAGCACTGTAATAACAGTCCGGGACACCCCCTTGCTGCTAATCATGGCTGTGGCCATCAATCAGTCCCAAATAAGTGGGCACACAGCAGGTCTGCACTGAGAGTGCCCCCACGCCGAGCCCACTGACTATCCGGCTGCACTTTCCAACTCGGTCAGGGGAGGGGGCCGGACCATTTAAAGGAATAAGTGCATCTATGGACATGGCAGTCTAACAAAAAGCAGGCATAAATAAGTGTAGCCTTGAAAACCACATAGGACACTGTACAATACCACTCTATATAGCTAGTACAGGTTCTGGTTCTTCCAGTATTAACCTATTTGTTGTGAATGAGCTTTTCTCATATCTATGGTGGTTATATATCTAAGGTGGTATATTACCTATGGTGGTTAAATGTCTATATAGATTAAATAACTATGGTGGTTTAATATCTATGGTGGTTTAGCACTGCTGCCTGACACCTCCAGTGTTCCCACCTGCAGCTCTGTGTGTGTGTGTGTGTGTGTGTGTGTGTGTGTGTGTGTGTGTGTGTGTGTGTGTGTGTGTGTGTGTGTGTGTGCATGCGTGCGTGCTCCCTTGTGTCGTGGGGGATTCCTCCCTGCCTCCAGGCTCAGTGTGACTCTGTACTGGATAAGCCGTATCGAAAATGGATGGTTAAAAATAACCATGCTGAAATGTTTCGTATAAGCCCTAACCCTTAAAACTCTGGGATCTCGGTCCCAAGCCAAACACGCCGGCCAGGTAGGAACACAGCTGAGGTCGCTACTAAATATAAATGCATTAGTACAGAGAACGAGCCCAGTGGTGAAGCGGTGTCGTCTGGATGGATTCTGATGGAGCACCGGGCCGGCCCTCTTATCAGGAACCCGGGCCGTGCCTGTCTGCGCATCTCAGCCAGCAGCCCTAGAGCTGGCCAGCCATGTCCTGCCGGGAGACAACGCTAATCTAACGGAGGACACCAGGGCCCGCCGAGAGCGGCAACAAAAAAAGGTACCAATTTCCATATATCTATCCCAGAGCCGCTCACCCAGGACAGGTCTGAGGTGAGCCTGGAGCAATTCCCGGGAAGCTCAGAGGACACCCCAGCCTGTCCGTGAAAAATGAAACACTCACTGTTTAATTCTGAACATTACAATGGATAATAGTTCATTTTCCCCCCTTGACTAAAGTGGCTACTTTGTTCTGGGGCTATAAATTCAATAGCCTGCTATTCTCTTTAGTTCATATTGTCAGCAGCCCTGTTTGAACAAATCCACCTCGAGTACGGCCTCGCTCTGGCAGCCTGCAGGAAGGGCTGTGTGAGCTTTCCTTAATAAGAAGAGGTTTCTCCATGAAACACATTTATGAATGACTCTAGCCGTATATAAATAAAGCTACAAGCAGCAGCAGTGTAAACACGTTCCCCATCAGTAGTGAGGCAGCTTTCATCCAGTCATGCGGGTCAAGGTCACGGGGTGGCCTCAGCCTATGCCAGGCAGCACAAGGCACCTGGCT
The DNA here is from genome assembly GCA_026781065.1 of Mormyrops boulengeri. Lineage (NCBI taxonomy): Eukaryota > Metazoa > Chordata > Actinopteri > Osteoglossiformes > Mormyridae > Mormyrops > Mormyrops boulengeri. The sequence continues at coordinate 15,387,755 of JAODLD010000021.1, forward strand.
GGGGGAACCTTGGAGGAGATGCCAGTCCCTCACAGGGTACCCATACAATCCTACCCTACAGGGAATTTATGGGAGCCATGCATGTCTATGGGCTGGGGCTGGAACTCATGCGACACAGGGGGAACATGCAAACTCCGAACACACACACACACACACACACACACAAACACACAGAAGAGGTGGGATTCAAACGCTAACCAACTCTGACTAACTGACACTCAGCCAAGTTCTCTGTTTTGTGGAAAACATGCAGAAACTCCGCTGCAGATGCAGGAAGCGGTTCTAAGTTTTTTACCCGCTGGGTCTCTGCTTTCGTGCACCATGAAGATATTTTGGAAAATCATCTCAGACGTTGTTATCGTCACCCCTGCTGAAAAAATGGGGGTATTATTTTTGGCCGTCACCCACCCCTAATACACACACGCATGCATGGTGCACAGATCAGTTATCTGCATGCATATCTGTGAGCCTGTTTCCAATTTTATCACCCCCCCAACCCCGCACCCCCAGCATTTTTTTTTTTATGTAGCCTCTCAAAGGTCGTCTAACGCCTCCTCGCTCCAGCAGAGCATTGGAGAGAGTTACCGAAAGGGTAGAACACACATTCAGGGGCCTTGCACTAGGGCTGGGCGATATGACTTCAAATCAATATCACAATTAATTGAACATTTTACCTCGATCACGATTAATGAACGATTATTTCGTTTTTGTTTTTTTGACCCTCATATTTCATTGATAAGGTTTGTACTGTTAAACTGTTAAAAACTATTAAAACTGGGACATTTTTTCTAATGAAAGATATATCTATATGATTTTAAAATAATTTAAGGAAACCATTTATGGTTATCCATTGAATATTTCGAACAACTGAAATCAGAGCACAAAACACTTGAAATGAAAACATCTTATGAAAAAGGTCACATTTTAGTTTTAATGTAAAAAGCAAGTTCCCTATAAAGTAGAAAATAAATAGTTTGCATTTCTTGCAAACAAAATAAATTTATATTTATACTGATCATGTCTGTCTGGTGAAATTGATCACTATAAGCTTCTTCGTAATGTCTCAGACAGACTACCATCTAATTAACATTTGTATATTTATTACACTAACATATGTAATAAAAAGGATGCCGCTATTTACTGCATTTTATTGACTCTTTCAAAATACAGTATGGCTGTTTTAAAAACGCTTTTCAAATTACAGTACTGCACAAAGTAAATTACTGAATTGTGTATAACTCAAATACGCTATAATACAGTATAATACAGTACAGTACTGTACATAAAATATAGATTTTTGTAGTTTCGCTACTGCATCTCGGTGGCTCGCTTTTGGCAGTTTATCATAAACTTTGATAAGTCTATATTTGAAATTGAGAGAAAATTAATTTATTTTGCTCGTCCTGTGCATACAGCATTAGCCTCAGGTAGAATTACCATGCAGTTTTAATGTTGTTATGTACAATAAGGCCCAAAATGAACACTGTCAGCGGATTACTTGATTACTATAAACGAATTATTTAAACAGTTTTTGTACAGGAATGATTCTGTCCCAAGCTTTTTGATCCATATAAGCGGTTGAGCACTATAACCTTGATCACTATAAGCGGCTTCCAGTATTTTAAATATTGCTAGTGTTGAAACCGATTGATGGTATTACCTTTGTTAAACTGAAACTGTTTTTCCGCAGTGTTTACATCTGACCTCTTTTTGTTCGGTGTCGTCTTCACTAAAGCCACATGTCCAAATGACGGACACGGCATTTTTCTTTGGCACAAGCTGCTGGAGTAGCTCAGTCGGCTCGGTATTTGAGTTCGCCGCCATGCTGCGTCCATGTCACAGACTGGACGGGGTGGAGTCATGTGACAGCATGCATGGTAGTATATAGTTAAGGGGACAGTACATGTGGTATTATGTTTTTAAAGGGACAGTAGAAGTGGTAGTATGTTTTTAAAGGGACAGTAGATGTGGTAGTATGTTTTTAAAGGGACAGTACATGTGATAGTATGTTTTTAAAGGGACAGTAGATGTGGTAGTATGTTTTTAAAGGGACAGTAGATGTGGTAGTATGTTTTTAAAGGGATAGTACATGAACACACTGGGGAAAGTTTTAACAGATTTTTTTAAGTATTAACAGAATTTTTTTTAAAAAGCCAAAATAACTAACATGGGCACCATTACATCGATTAGAGGTTCTGAACATCTGTCTTGATTAATTTTCCATCAATTGCCCAGCCCTAGCTTCCGCTTATCATTCGTTATCATTCGTGTGCTTCTCTCTGTACGTTACGTGGGGTTTCAAACCTCACCCTTGGTCCCTCTCCCCTCTAACGAGCTCCCCCACACCATCCTTCCCAGAACAGTGGAGCTGGACGCTGCTGCATTTCTGTCTTCTCCTTCTATTGACACACCCCAGAACCCCAGCTGAAAACAGGGTCGTCCTAAAAGCATCTGTCATTTGTTCATCAGCTCTCTGCTTCTTGTGGACGCTCATGCAGGGGAGGGGGGCTGCTGGAAGGCAGGCTAGGCTAGGCTACCACTGCAGGTAGTGCCCTCAGCATGTGGGTGGGGTAATAGCTGATCTCCCCACCACAGGATGGCGCACAGGAGCATCTCCTGAGCACATAAACAGAGGACAGGTCTGCCCACGCAGCCATGCATACACGCTGGGGCACTCCTCCACAAGTGTGACTCCCCAAGCTCCCATACAGCCCTGTCCCGTACCTGAGGGGACCAGCTTTATCTGGTGGGGGGGGGGGGGGGGTTCACTGGCGGAAAGATA
>JAODLD010000021.1:15413353-15445853 GCA_026781065.1 Mormyrops boulengeri
TGGATACGAGCAAGATGTGGACTACGGCAATGAAGCAGGGCTGGCAGATTGTCACGGTATGAGCCTAGAGCTGAATCACGTTCGTCACCACCATTTCTGGGCCAGTAGTGACCTCCACCGTGTTCTTCTACACACACACCTTCAACGTCCAACTAACACCACCCCCATAGCACCTGAACATTCCTCTGGATTACAGCCACAGCCAATGACTTTCCCCTCACAGAACATCATGTAAAGCCTTTCTCCCTGGTGACGAGTTAATGGTTCAGTCGGGACTTTGGTCTGACGTTTCCTTTATTTGGGGTTTTTTTCCCTACTGATTTTTCTTGTTCCTTTAATTCCTTTAGAGTTTTTGCCTACAACATCTACGCCAGATTACAAATCATTTGGCGACCCAACATCTGGTTAGTTTTTCCTTTTTCCCCACCCACGTTCAGTTTTGTTTTTTTCCCTGAGTTCAGCGCATCTCAAACCCCATCACCTCTGTCAGCCACTGGTCTAATAAGCTTGCCTTTGTCCAGGCTCCTGAGCGTTACCTGCCACCTAGCCATGCTTAAGATCATGAGTCTCTTGCTGGCTGACCATCCATCTCTCCACCAGCATGTTCTGCATGATTACTTAACTTTTTTTCCCCGAGTTTCTCCATACAGCTTGGTCCACCTCATCAGTTTATGTAAAAGTCTCTTCTAATGCATTTCTCGTAGTGGCAATTAACCTTCTTCCTGATTTGCTAAATCTAAGCACTTTATTAGTTTGAATATAATTCCCTTAAATCTGGACAGCAATGAAAAACAAGCCAATTAACTGCTTTTATACCATAAAAAATTGAAAAAGACTAACCAAACCAAGTGACTGGCCGCCTACTAACTGGCCCTTTTCCGTATGCTTGGCCCATGACGTGCGCGTGTGCCATTTTTGTTAACGGTTTGTTTGTTACCACAGACATGGAGTTGCCATCACCTTCAGTCACCACCCTGCCATCTGGCCTCATGTCATCACCTCAAATCACTGCCACTCAGAAACCTGAACTGTTTGGTTCAAGGAAGTCTGTGCTCCAAGATGACCCAGCCACCTCACATTCTTATGAGTCCTTACCAGTTGTCCCAGAGGGTAAGGCCTTTGTAAGGAAGTGCCCCCAAGGCTGAATGCAAGGCTGGTTGCTAACGGCCAGTGTCTGAGAGCAGGCTGTAATCCGAGACCAGGCGCCACCGGGCCCTTTCGAAGAAGAACGCCCAAGTGCTAACTTGCACGCTAGTCATAAAATATCTGCCTGGAAATCACCTGAACGATGTTATTCTCCCAAGAAACATCTTCAGTTAGCGGGACTTAATTACAATTATAGCCTTCCAGGAATTCTAGCTATATGATATGGCAGTGATTTCATTTTCATCTATTTTTTAGCCATATGTTCTGTGATGTTTGTGTTAAGCATTTTTTAATTAAGATGTCAGTGTTTTCATTTATGTGATATGATTTAATCACCAAGCCTTCCTTTCTCTGTCTGTTTTCACTGCCGGTGGAAACCTGTCATCGTAGCATTCTGGATCTTTCAAAACCCTTCACCTAACATCTTACCTTTAGTTAGTTTAGAAGGTTAGAGGACTAACTCCTTTAAAACGTCTGTGGTCATTAACAAACCTTCAGTACTAACAGATTCTTATAAAGGCTACCCACTAACCTCATTCGGTTTTTCTTCTGCATTTTTAACTGCATGTAACCTCTCAACTGAATTATTTCAAATAAACCTGCATTGAAATAGTTGTGCAACCCAATCTTATAATGTTTCTCCGAAACAAAAGTATGGTTCTCGTTTCTGATGTGTGAATACTTTCAGTAACCCTCAACTATTTTAACTGTGGGTTTCTAAAGACGTTTGTCTCGCACTAACACGAATGTTCACATTACTACCCAGCCTATGGTACGTGTCTGGAATGCCGTCATCTGAAATCCCATCCATTTGCTGTCATTTGTACCTAGAAATCAAACGGTCCTGCAGAACCAAGCAAGTTGCCCTGCTTTCTAGATAATAACATTGATCTTCCGTGTTCCAGGTGTGTGGGAGGTTCAGTCTGGAGAGTCCAATCACATGGTGCACATGAATGTGCTGATCACCTGTGTTCTCGCTGCCTTTTTGCTGGGAGCATTGATCGCGGGGATGGTGGTCTACTGCTACCGGGACGCCTTCCTACAGAAGCCCAGGAAGATTCACAAGGATGCAGAGTCAGCCCAGTCCTGCACAGACTCTGGGGAGAGCTTTGCAAAGCTAAACGGCTTGTTCGATAGTCCAGTGAAGGAATACCAGCCAAGTGTGGAGTCTCCAAAACTCTACACAAATTTGCTGAGGAATGGGAAGGAGCTTGTCTCCAATGGTGATACGAAGACCATTTTGAGCGGCCAGTGTCACCCACCAGAACTGGCTGCCCTTCCTACACCAGAATCAACACCCATCCTTCCACAGAGGAATCTGCAGCCAATTCGGAATCAGTGGGAAAAGGCTCATGGCAAGTCCTGCTCTTCCCGCAGGGAGTCACAGCCAAAGGGCCCCCATTATTTCTCTTCAAGCCCACCTTCTCAGTCAGTACCACCGCACGCCCCGATTCCCAGTGCTGTGGTTCTGCCCAATGCCACGCATGAATACCGGGCTTCCTTCACCAATGCTGATACACCCCGGTCTGAAATTAAAGTCCATAATGGAGATCCACACACAAGTGGAAAGCACTGCAAGAGAGACTTGCGGCACTCGGTGGATGCCAGGAACACCCTGAATGACCTCCTGAAACACCTGAACGAGAATGGTGGCAGTGTCAACCCCCAAGCCATCCTTGTCGAAGGGCCAAAATCCCGTCACCACATGATGCTGGACCCCATGAACATAAACGAGACCCCGCCAAAAGTCCCCAGCAGAGAAGCTTCATTGTACTCACCTTCCTCATCCCTGCCTAGGAACAGTCCAACGAAACGGATGGATGTGCCCACGACTCCGACGACACCTACAGGTCAAATGAACACTTTAGAGAGACAGAGGGGCTTGCACAGGACCCCCTCACAGAGGCACTCAATGTCAGCGCCTCCAAAAAGCATTAACTCTCCCAGTGGGGTTGGCTTATCACGCCAGCCCAGTATGAACCGGGGGGGCTACATGCCTCCTACTCCTCCTTCGAGACTTGACTCCCATGGAGCACCTCTGGGGGGACACAACCAGCCTTCTGTGTCCCGGCAGAGTAGCTACAATGGGCACGACTCCCTACCTCGAATGGGAGTCAAGAGGACACCTTCTTTCAAACCAGATGTTCCCCCAAAGCCCAATGGGTTCCCCCAACAGACTGCACAAATCCGGATAGTGAACAAGTACAACTACTAACAAGCGTGTATGGTTGGGTTTTGGTCTGGGGAGCCAACCGTGAGGCTTAATGAAGACCTCGGTCTGGTCAAGAGGCCTGGCTGACTGCACTCAGAGGGAATTCAGCACAAGGGAATATCGGAAATCGCTTAGGGAAGATTCCTTGGGATGTATCATGGTAATGGCGGACAGAGCGATTTACACCAGGGAAACTGCTTTGGCTGATCTGACTACCATTCCAGCTCCGGTAATGGGGGGCGGGGACTTGAAGAACGGGTCCTGTCATTTTCTACCACTGTCTTCCCATTAAATGTGAACAAAATGTATTTTCTGGGTGTAGAGACTTGGAGGAGCCTGAGGACAAACCCATCCTGAATTTCAAAACAAAATACACCTGTGGTGGGTGGTAAAACGTGCAGTGGGGGGAACTGGAGAGCCTGTGGGCCAGCTGTATTGACCAGGGGTGCAGATAACGGTATCTGTCGTGGTACACAACCAGAACAATGCGGCACAGCTATTCGAGCACTACTTCCCAATGAATATGGGTATTAGATTCTCAGTGAACATCCAGCGTTCTGCGGGGATGAGTTTCAACTCACTGGAAGATCATTAATCATGCTCGCTGCTATGGATTTAATCCCAAATACAGTCTGTGTCCCCTGGACTCAGTACCTCTGCCACTGAGGTCTGGTAGCAAAATCCCCTCCATCATGATTCAGTTTTGAGTAGAGTAACAAGGGAATGTAGGGGCTGGTCAGGCGTCACAGCGTACCTGGGGCGCAAGTGAACAGTCACGCTATGCGAGGTCCAGACAGAGCTGAACTGTGATTTCCGGTGAATTCTACAACCCAACCCCCAACGCCGAGGAACATCTGTGTGCAGCTCAGTATGCCAAAACGGAAAAAAAAGCTTTCACCCTTTTATTGTTTGAGAACTCTTTTTTTCATAAATACTGCAAAAGGTGGTTTGAGTTTCAAGAAACCGTTTTGAGAACTGAACCCTTTCAATGATGATTGTGCAATCTCCTAAGAGTTCTAACCGTGCCCTGAGAAGTCATGCCGGTAATGACAGAACTGTATATACAGAACCCTGTTTGTTTGTTTTTTTTAAGCCATTTCCCTGAATCTGTGCATTGTGTGCCTTATTCAACACGTGTTGGTCCGTGGTTGAAACGTCAGCTCCTCAAAGGCTTCCTGTGTCTTGGGTTAGTTTTTGGAATTCAGAGGCAGTGAGCTCTCATAGTGGAGAGCTGGCGTGGAAAATGGTGGCAGCTAGAAACAAGAGTTTGGTCAGGCACAAAACCCCCAAGGTAAATCCCAGTCCCAAAAGATATCCCCACAGATTTCCAGCTATGTTTCAGCAGGATGTAATTGACGTATTATGCAATGTGTGCCCTTAACAGCCAAATCACAGAAAGCAGATTTTGCTCCATGTTCCCTGTACTCTGCTATTGATATGGGATTGTAATGGATCCCCACAGAGATATTGCAGTGTGTCAAGGGTTACTTGCAATACTTGCATTTTCTAGCCAAAAACTCAACAACAGACATTAGAAATCATCTAATGAGTGTACTTAACTTCCTGTGTGTGCCTACACGCGTGTGTGTTTCCAGATGGCCCTTGGGAAATCCTCACACAAGATTGGCTACAATGGAGTTATTTTTTTAAATTGAGGCCATGTATTATATTTCCAGGATACAGACATCACTAATTTGCTTGCCTGTTTAAGCCCAAAGTTATTTTGTGAACAAGCATTGTGTGTATTTAAAGAATCACCTGTTCAACAAGACTGATGTTGCTACCTGCTAATAACTTTCTCTAGCACAAAAGGAAAATATGTAATCCATTTTCAGGGCTCTGTATCAGTCCAGCTACCCTGTAGATTGCAGTATGAACCCAGGCTTATTGCAATTGGACCTCCGAGTCTTTACATTTCAGTCAATGCTTTGTGTGAGAACAAACCAGACTGACTTAATCTTTAATACTGTGCACATTAGTGGCCGAAATAGTGTGTCCTAACGTGTAGATATTGTAAAACTTGTACTGTGAATGTGTAAATAGTTTTTGTTTTTTATATTTTAAAAAAACAGCATGTATAGTCCAAATAAACCATTACTACCCAGAGGATCGGATCTGGTTGTGTCAAAATGCCTGAGTAGGATGCCTTGGCCTGCCTGTGCTTTAAGACAGACACACCGAGCTGGACCCAGGCAAAATCTTATGGGACACGGACTGCCCAGTCAAGAGGCAAGCCAGACCTCCAGTGCCCCCCCCCCCGTGACCCCCTTTTTTGGCACGATTTAAGGGGCAATTCTGCTTTTCTGTTTAATAGATCTTCTGCAGCTGGATTCCTCAAAGCACCGAGTCGGACGTAAATCCTTCCTATAAATCTGTAAATAAATCTGGTTTTGCTTAGTTAGTAGTTACGGCAATGCGATGCACAGGCCCGGGTTTTGTGGGGCGGCAGGTGGAGGGCAGAGGCTGGCACAGGCGGGCACAGGCGCTCGGTCTGCAGCCCTGGCTGTGACCATAACAGGCCGACAGCAGAGAAGTGTGTTTACACAGACCGCCTCCAATGCACATCATGTTGCCAGTTTATTTCAGCCCAACAGACCTTAAACACATTAAGTATGGATTTAACAGTGTTTAACAAATAAATACAATGCCAGTTGATTAGCAAAAATAAAGTGCTTCACTGGTAAGCTGTATGGGGCGTGCAGTAGGGTGTGTTGGCAACTGATTGCAAAATAATGATAAAACTGGAAAGTTATTAGTGTTGGGACTGTCCTGGAGTTTTAACCAAGAGTACTACTTTGAAGGAAAAAGAGATACCTTAAAAATTCAAACTATCTGTCCATCCATCCATCTTCCAGCTGCGTATCTCATGTAGGGTCACAGGGAGGTTCTCACTAGTTAAAATCCTAATATACAAAATGTGATTTTGAGCAGAGGCTTTTCAACTGAAAGGAGGTTTCTTCCAGTTAAAAGCACACATTAGTGTAAGGGAGGTGCTTAAAAAGTGAGCAGCTCTCCTCCCCGATAGCAAAAATAACCTGACAAAACACAGTAACGGAGCCTTGATCTACAAATTCTTCCTTGACAAGGCTACCGAGTGGGACCCGAGCAGTACACAGAGAGGTCACGTTCCCATCAATTTCAATGTGGTAAACAAGCGAGATGACAAGAATGCAGCAGTAACACCCACGGCAAGGTCAGACCACAACGCCAGGAAAAGTGTTTAAGGAAATGTATTATGTATTACCTTCTAAAATGTATTCTGAAACGCTGGAAAAGGTTGAGATCCCATCACTATATTTAAATATTATGCAAGAGTTTCACATTTGAAAGTTTTAAACATGCTCTTTAATTTAATCACAGCAACACTGGTCGGGTGGTTAGGCTCTCACAGGGTGTAAGCGATGGATGTCATCCACAGCTTTGTCTGCTGGGAAAAAGAACGTATGGGGGCGTACAAAGACGCAGCAGTGTGCAGCTAACCTGTGGTATGAGGTGAGGGGCCCCTCTGCGCTGGCTACAACGCGGCAGGGCACGGTGCAGAAGGCCGTGGCAGGGCAAGGCAGGGCACAGAGGGGCAGCATCAAGCCACTTTTGTGCCTCTCCTTTGTGGTTCTCGTTCCATTTAAAAAAAAAAAAAAAAAGAGTAGAAAAAAAAGTGTCTCTTCATTTGCTTTCAACAGAAGGGTTTGAAAAATCACACCTCACAGCTGCCAAGGATCCCCCAGGTCCCATTCTCAGGGCTCTCACACAGCTCCGACAGATTCCAGCATTTCTAGCAGGGCCCTGCTGCGGAGCTGTGGCGTTTGGGACAGGGGGAGGGGGACGCTTCTCATGCAGGCCACGCCGCAGCACCTCCGCTTCCATCCCACGGGTAAATACGGGCCAGCCATGCCGGTTCCTCTCCTTTCATTCAGACGGCCGGGACTGTGACCACCTGGCTCCGTTTTGCTGACCGTTTCACGGTGACCGTTTCGGGTGAGGGGGGTGCTTTCACTTACAATGTGAGTTGCGGTCTGATTCAGATCCTATCCAGGTCAGCTGGCTTACCGGAGGAAATCATCCAGGTTCAACAGCATCAACTAGTCATTGGTTTAATTTTAATTTGATGAGGAAATGTAATATGGTGATGGGAGATAACTAGGAATCACCCTGATTCAAGTAGGCCTCTGAAGTGGCTCCCAGGGATAAAAAAGAAAAAAAACACTATCACCCACCCCAAGCCCTCATGCTTTATAAGTCAGAAATCGCACAAACGCCAGAGGATCATTTACGTGCAAATGGTTAGGGTGGAATACAAGGAGTTCAGTGAAGAGGTCTGAAATCCAGGCAGAAAGTAAATGAAATCTCTCTGCGGTCTCCACCTGATTTGTATGCCAAGGCCCTGTGAGAGGAAAGTCACCTGGTAGTACATGAAAGCTACTTTTAGAGCATTGAGATAAAAGGGATTTAAGAAAAAAGGACAGTTTAGCTGATGTGAAAGAGGTCCTTTAAAGAACAACAACCCCGAGGAGGGGCAAAGCGGCCATATTCTGGTTCTAAAATTTACATGGAAAGCTGACAGGAAGTCAGGATTAATGAAAGGGGTCTGTTTGACGACTCGTTTTCCCTGCAGTCAGAACTTACGTAAAGTACTGAGACTGGAGTGGAAAGTCCAGAGGGCCACTCAGCCAGTATGGGGGTATCGCAGAAATCTGATGAATGTTAGTGGTAAAACGTCTAACTGTGAATCGCTTTCCTGAAAGTCTGAGAGATTGCCCAATAAGCCCCGATCTGAGACACAGCAATAGGGATCCTCCATCAACCACCCCCCACCACTCTGAAAAGTACTCCTCCTCCTTTCATCTCTCTCTGAATACAGAATGAAGTAACTTGGGCTGCAGTAAGATTTTAATAAGATTTCCCCTCTACTGGATGAGAAAATGTTCCACTTGACAGGCAGAGTCAGGCGGTGTTCAGCCAGAAAAAGGATGTGGGACTCTGATTTATGTTAAAACAACAAAGAAATAAAAAGAAATTACAAAAAAGCTAGTTTCATTGCACTAAAGCTGAAATGCAAAGGCAAGAACTAGGAGACTTTCAATTTGTCACAAAAAAGAATCGTGAATGGAAATCTCCTGTTACCATAAATGACCATAATTCTATTTATGTACTGCCTTAGGTAGGCCGTACATAGAGTATGTATACACACACACACATACAGTTATATACATGATTACTTATGGATTTTGAGTGCCTTCCTTGCTTACCATTAAACCCAGAAATTCAGTGTATAGCTTACAAGTCCAGTTTTGGGAGAACAGGACACATTTTTTGGTGCATGTCCAAAACAAGGATTGATCAAATGATCACTTATGAAAATAGGTCCAGATCAGCAAATTAAGGGCGGTAGCTATACATGTACCAGTAAACATGAACAAACGTGTTCACGTCGCCTCTCTGACGCTGCGGAGCTCGTCCCATGACTGCACACCCGCTGTGGGGGAGGGCGCTGATGCATCACATTAATCTGGGTCACGGGGAATGGAACCGAGAGAAAGGCAGGCAAGGCTGAAGAGGTCCTGCAAGGCGAGATTAAACTGCAACACAGGGAGCTCACCTCCATCTCAGACCTTGGCACAGCCCCGTGAACCATCTGCGGTGGAAGCCTATATCCCACATTTCCCAGGCCCCGCCCCAACGCCTACATGCCCCGTGTGGCAAGATCCTGACACAGACCTGATGATTCGTCCCCAATATAAAACTGGGATTTCTTCATCGCCTACAGTGACACCCCAAGCCCCAGGAGCAAGCTGACAAGACCAGGCTGATTTGATCCCTGCCCTTTGTCACACACCCATAAGGGTGTCTGGTTTCATCAGCAGGGTGCTCGAGGTGTGCCAAGCGAAAACAGAGTTTGTGCAGAGGATCTGCGCACTTGTCAATCATGCGGCATGCAGGGCGCATGAAACGCGAAGCATCTGCGTGAGAGAGCATGACACAAACAAGATTCTTTTCCTGGCTAAAAGTACACAACTGAGGACCCAGGAGAAAATTGCCCATTATTGTTTTTGATGGAAGCCTGTAACTTATGATCATTTAGGGTTACTCTTTTCAAGTTGTGACGAGGATTCAATTTCCAACTCATGACTTTCCCTTTCTTTGAAGTAAAAATCATCATTTATCAGTTCGCCTGCTCACTGGAAGAGCTCAGTGGCACACATAAAACATTCTGGAAGAGAGGACCCCTGAGGACTGCAAACACACACACATACACAGAGGTACAAAATTACAGTGTGAGTTGAGCCTTAATCTTTTGTTTTAAACATAGTTTTAAACTAACAGGTGCAGCTTGTAAACAAATGGGTGGGGCTTGTAATAAAAGGGGCGTGGCCAAATCAATCAAATCAACCCACATGCCAGTTCTCAGCACCAAGGAGGTCCCTCCTCTTAGATCACCACAAGAGGCCTACAGAAGTGCAGTGAGGATTCCCAGCACTCCGCTTTTCCTGCATACACCGCAGCGTTGTTCCACAGGGCTCACAGGCGACTCGGCGCAGCCTGGCGGCTGAGACTGTGAGGTAATGACTGACAGCTGCCAGCTGCAGAGGCCGCCTCACAACGCCACTCTGTGAGCAAGAACAGGCCTGGGATTCATAGCGTGGTGCGAGCAAACAAGCGAATGTGGCTGGCTTTTGTCAGGACCCGCCATTAAAAACAAGTCAATAAAGCCGACAGAACAGAGAGGCCAGGATGGAGTTTCAGCTGGGCCAGCTCAAAAGCAGGTGGGCTAGATGCAGCACGAGTGACAGCAGGACAAGGCGGTACAGACTCACAACCCAGCCCCATGCACCACGAGGCCCCACTCCAAGGGGAGCCACAGGATTTAAGCTAAAAGTCAGCCATCCTGTGACACACACCACTTTTCTGATCAACAGAACGAGAACCGTGAAGTCTCTCGGCACAAACGGCACCGCGATGCAGAACGAACGCAAAGCAATTAGGCAACACATCTGCCTTTGGTGGCTGCAAAAGCCGTCTCTTTGCCTGCCTGTGGCATTTCCAGCATACGAGCAAATCTCTCCTTATTAAATGTCATTTTATGGGCCTAAACAAACCTGCCAAACAACAAATCGCCCTGCCATTATAAATCTTTATTTAGCACAAACCACCCTCTACCCTCAGATAAAAGGTACACAAATACTGATACAGTACATTGTACTCCAGCTCAGTTGATTCAGATCAAAAACAACACATATAAAATAAAACTTTTTCTCAGCTATCTGCAAAGGCTGGATGCAAGACCAAATTGGAGGCTCGAGTGAAGTGGTTACTACACCAGCCTGGCAAAGATAATGAAGCAGCGTGCTCACGGCATTGAGTGAAGGTGATTTATACATGACATGTGTTGACAACCAACACCATCCCTCCCTAAGCTCACCGACAGGCTTCCGACATCCGACCCACCGCCAAGGACCTTAACATGCCCATCGTTCTCGTCCAAAAATCCTGGATCATCAGGCAGTCATGGAATGTAAAGGGAAAGTATCTGATGGTGTGTAAGCATAGCCTGCAGACGGGGGTGTCTGCCAAGATAAGGGTACTGTCATTTGACCATAAGAGATAAACTCTAAACCCACGTTCCATTACTGAGTCCCATAGGGAAGCTAAGCAGGTCGAGAGTCTTGTAGGAACACATCAGAAAACAAGTACTAGCAAAGAGGAATGGGATTACTTGGAAATCAATATCCACAACTTTGTTCTTGCCAACCGGTAACACTGAGTACCAGCCTGAACACATTCACCTCTCGCTGTCTGGCAACATAGGCATGCGCTTTGGCGTTGGGCTCCATGCATGCCAGAACTCGTGGCAGAGCTGAGAGAGTCAGTGCGGCCACTTCACACATCCCGCTGCCAGGTGCCCTCTAGTCAAACACACACACAAATTTGTATACACATCTTTATGGAGACTCTCCATTTATTTCTATGGGCAAAACCCTAATCCCGACAATGACACCCTTATCTCCTGCCTGCCCTGACCTTAACCAGAAGTAGCCAAAGAAAATACAAGACTTTTGGCATTTTTAGTTTTTTGATTGCAGTCAGATATTTTATAAAATACAGTTTCCCTTTGTGGTGACCGAAAAAATGTCAAAACATCAAAATATCAGGTTTTATCACATTGTGGGGACCTTTGCATGCACACATACACGGCTGACCTCACTGACCAAGCACAGACATGGCTGGACTGGACTGGCCGCCTCCTCCATTAACGGATTTGCATCTTGATCCGATAGCAGAGGTGGTTTTGATTGAATTTCTGGATGTAAACGTTTCTGACTGACTGTGATCTTTCCAAGTCAATTTTTTTTGTCATTTACATAGCTCACAGATTAAATTTTACATCCTTGGTTGATCACATTAAACTCACAACCCGGAGTGAAATTACACTGAGCTGAAATCAGACTCTCTGATCGCCAGCCTACATAAAGCAGGGCCAGGTCTATTCAAGGAGGTTCCGTATCGTGCTCACTAAAAGACGCAGAATGGACCGGAGTTTCAGCAAAGTGTGCTTCCTGTCTACGCTCAGTTCAGTTTAAAACTGAAAATTGTTTGTTTGGGCAAAACAAGCCCTTTCCAAGATCTTAAATGTTTAAATATGTATACATTGGTGAAGCCAGTAAATCCCAGTGCTGCTGAAGCACACCTCCCATTTCTCAGAAGATGCATTTTCCATTTTGGCATTGGTGTCATGGTTTTCTAAGAGAAAAATGGTAAGGTCAGACATTAGGGTAGCCAGCAGGTCATTAGCACCACACAACAGAGGGCAAGTTTCCTTTGTGTGGCTTCTATCACATATTAAAAAAAGAAAATCATACAGCACAAGACGGCTGACACATAAATACAGGACTGAGATTCAAAGAAAGGTTGGGATCCATAAAAATGCTAAACTGCCCCAGTCTTTCTCCAAAAATAGCATCAGACAACAACAGTTCAAAGCACTTATCCATTACCCCTTAACCACTCATTTAGTGCAGGGCTGTAGTGAGTCTGGAGCCTAATGCCAGGAAGCAGAGGGCAGGACACACGTTACATGGGATGTCAGCCCATCACTGGGCACCTACACACTACGGACAACTCAGCAGTTCACCTAGACGGCATGTTTTACCACTATGGGAGGAAGCCCACTCTTACTCAACAAACCGACTGAGGCACTGTGTTTCCCATTTCAAAGCACATGTGGCTTGAACTATTCCTCAATAGTGTTCACACCAAGTCCTTCAATGTGGCGCCCACTACAGTCTACTTGCTCAACACGAAGAGTTAACAGCTACTCTTTCCTCGACTTTGATCGCTTTTCTGCTGATAAAACCTTAACATTATGTATATTATGCAGTTTATCTTTAGCTAGTCCACACAAGCAATTAGACTTAATGGTTTAAATAGTAATAATGAGGGTTTAAAGATAAACCAAGAATGACTATAATACCAACAGTCACATGACTGCGCACGGCCAGCGTACTGAACACGCACCCGCCCCACCTTCAGCTCTTGCCAGCTCAAAGTCCATCTCGCCTGCTTTCCCTTAAATTACCACCCACTTCTGTGGGAGTTCATTCCTGTGGCAGCCAGACCCTGATTTGATTTTAAATCTGCTGCCATTGGTGCTGCGCGAATCGCACCAGAGGCCCCGCTTCATGCCTGCTGTACCGCGGACAGATAAAGGGCATGGGGGAGGGTGACATTTCTTTGGAAATGTGATAAAAACAAACCCTTTGGCCTTGAAAACAAACAGAGCTTCTGTGTTTGCTCACATACCCACACCCCAAATTTAACACCTGTGATGAAAAGCTGTAGCAGGAGGCCTGGAATGGGAGGGGCACATGCAGGCTATGCTAAGAGGGCAAGTGACAGCACGCCTAGCCCTGTCTATAGCAAAGCCATTCACTGTACTGACAAGGAGCCTCTGCCCACCAATTACATTTATTAGCGATGGGGGGCAGAGCTAATCTGATCCAAACCTCGTCAGAATAGCCACGTCTGTGGGCCCTTGAGCGTGGCCCTTAACCCCCAGCTCCACGGGCACCACTGCAGGTGGTTGTCCTTCACTGCCAAACTTGCTCTCACCTACTGTATATGTGCATCTGTGTGCCAAAACAGAATTTCCCCACAGGGATCAATAAAGTTTCACCATTTCATGATTCCAGAAACATCACCAGCATACCTCTGGTCACACCAAGGTGGTCACAACAGTCACTCAGTCAAAAGTGACAATGCACAGGGCCCAGCTTGGATCTAGAGCTAAGCTCAGGCTCACACTGTACCAGTGACTCAACACTGTCCTCTGGAGCAGCACCTTAACTGAGAGAACCGTACCATTTAAATATCTTCTGTTCTAAATGTTTGCTGGTGGTATCCACTAAACCTCCGCAAAGGACATACATCGTTTGGCTATTATAATCTAATAACCGCAAAAGTGATTTTGATAAGAGACAGGATCCCAAACCATTACACACACACACACATTTCATCATAACCAGTTCCCAAAACTGTGTTTCTATCATCTTGCTAAAGTATGGTGTGTGTTCAGATGGGATTCAGTGCAGAATCCCAGACACCGAGATTCCCAACCTCCGAGTGCCGAGCCCAGCCATCCGTTAAGCCAGAATTCCATCTCCGTGACGAGGCCTCATTTGAACCCCCCAGCCCACTCGTCTTTCACAAGCACAACGAGTTCTGGCAGGGTGGCCGCAACATGTGCGCGGTCATCAGGTGGTCTGACGGTTCAGGACCGATGACCACAGTGTTGCCAGGTCACATACTGGCACGTTTCTGTCACACCCTTTAGCTAAAGGAAAATTAACCCAAACTGCGGCAGCAACAATTTTGTAAACCGAAAGGCAGGGGAAGGGATGTTGGAGGCCACGATCTAAGGGGCCTCAGGCCCACATATTAGAAACTCCATCACAGAAGAGCCGGTGCAGAGAGCACTGCCATGGCCCCACTCCTCAAGCACCACGTCGTCATCGCAACTCTGCCCCTGAAAGTGGCAAACGCGACAATGCCCGCTGGAGGCGGCGCCTGGAGCAGCCATCGGCACATCAAGTGGAGCAGCCTGCATTAATTAAGCTTTTAAAGGAACGGACGCCCTATTTCTAGGGAGATGTTTATAGCCCTATAAATATAAACCATTTACCCACAATTCCCATGATTGCTTTTCACAAATCAATCCCGTAATCAGTTTCCGTCTCTCCCGCACCAACTTGTAAGAGCCAGCTAATAAGGCCGTCTGACACCCAACCAAATCAGCCTCTACTCCAGAGTAAAGGAGGGTTGTCCCCCATGAACACGACCAGGGGCTCCATAGCGGGGCGAGCAAGCCACTCCCCCCTGCCACAGGGCAAGCAAGCCGCTCCCGGAGATCACTAACTAATGGTAAAGTGGTAACACTTCACCTAAGGCCATGTTTTTAGTAATTTATAAACACACTCATAATGCATTCATGAAGCATTATAAACATGGCTATAGTTATAAAAAGCCATAACACATTATAGTCATGTTTATCATGCATTATGAATCCTCTATGAAGTTCTCATCTATAATGCACTGTAGACACCTTCACGATGGATTTTAATGGTCGGTATAGGAATTAAAGTATCTATAGTGCATTATAAAAGAGAGCTTCATAAATCATCCATAATGCATAATACACAAGGCTATAATCTATTATGCTTTTTGATAAATAAGTATAGCCATGTCTATAATGCTTTATGAATGCATATTATTTGTTATGAATGCGTTTATAAATAACTAAAAACATGTCCTTAAGTCAAGTGTTACCGATAAAGCTGCAGACCCTTCATGAGCAGTACACGAAGGGCGCTGTCCGTGACCTTGAAATTGCTCTTTAAACGCTTTCAATCATCAACAGATGGTCCCTCAGTATAGGAGGTCTAGGGGCCAGGTGTCACCCCAGAATGGATTCAACAACAAAAAAAAAACCATAATAAACACACAAAGTCACACATATCTGGCTAAATATACATTCTCCATGACAAGCCGTTCAGCCTGTACAATTAGAAACAAAAATACCTATAGATAAATTTCATAAGCACCATAAATATACAGGGGCAACAAAACCTCAATTCGTACTGAAACCTCAAGCACCATCCCAGCATACTAGCAGGGCCAGGCTGGCAACTAGGTGACACCTGTCCAGTACCCAGAAACCCAAATGCAGGTGCACGACAGGCCCCCTGGGACTGACACAGCCCCACCATTGGGAGGAGGATGGTATTCTTCCCCCATCAAATCTTATGGCATGGTATATAGGGAGCGGCAGTCAGCTGTGCTGTAACACATGGTTTGCTCCTGAAAACGGAGCATAATACCGTCAATGTATCAAATGACACAGCACTCTGTATGACATTATTGACTTTTAACATTCCTTGTTATTTAATACATTACTTAAACAAGAATGAAGTTGATTAAAAGGACTAAAATTCACTGTTAAGTGCAACTCATAAGTTCAGATGCAGGGAGCTAAGTGTGGCAGATTCCCATCACACCGTTCTACTGCCCAGCCACAAGGGGGAGCCTGTCAGTCACACAGCTAGACCACCACTTTCAATCACAATGGGCTGCAAATTTCCCAACTTATTAAAATATGACTTTCCATTAAGATCCGGACAGCTGGCACAGAACCGACAGGACATATGGCCAGCTTCAGAGTCCACTGGCTGGCTGTGTTCCTTCTGTCAGGACACCATAATGGGGGATGGGTGCAGTCTTTAAAAGTATATTTGGCATCATACCCCCTTCACTGTGAAGCACACACTCAGAGATGCAGTGCTGCATAACCAATAGATGTCAAATAAGGACAGTTTTTAATTGTGGGAGGGGCCTAAAAGGGGAACCAGACTGCAGGGAGAACAGCCACGCCCCCCTACAGAAGTGGGCCAGCCCACAGGTCAATGGAGTTCTCATCAGCAGTGCTGCCATTTCAGCGGAGAAGCCTGACACCAGACGTGGGCGTCACCACAGAGACCGCCTTGCCGTCTGGGCTGACAGGTCTCACAGCGGCATGGAGGTCAAGGACAACAAATTCAGGACTCCCCTGCCGAGTCTGGCACAACAAGAGGGATCACTGACCAGAAAACAGTGTTAAGGATCAGAGTTTGTGAGGAGCCTTCTTCCTGTTGATAAATATTCCAAGCTTTCAGTTTGACAACTTCTTCTCATGACAGCAGGCAAGTAGCAGAAGAATCGAGCTTAACTGTCATACTCGAGCTTCACATCAGCAATGGGACCCACCCTTTATAGCCTTTCAAGCGCTCGTAAACTGAAAAGACATACATTTTAGGAATCGCTGAATATAGGGTGCCTCACGAAGCCATGCAACCTTGAGACTCGCCATGTCTGTTGTCAGAACAGTATAATAAAGCATATAGCAACATATAATGCAGAATATGTAGAGTAGGATGTGAAATGTGCTGTACGGCTTAGACAGTGTCAGAGTGAGAGCACAGCAACACTGATCTGTACTACTGGTCTACATATGAACATCCGCACACACGCACACACACACATCTGTATTATTAACTGTGTTTCTCAACCCGGTCCTCAGAGACCCGCAGACGGTCCACGATTTTGCTCCCTCCCAGCTCTCTTACCAGGAGCAGAAATGTCAACTGTCTGGCAAGGAGCTGGTAGGGAGCCGTCTGTGGGTCCCTGAGGACCAAACTGGGAAACACTGATATAGGTGCACGGTACTTGTAGGTACAATAGAAAACTCCTGAGCCAACACCTGGAATCACCTGTCCAACTGGATAAACAGCTGGAATCAACCACTTTCCATCCATCTATCGAGTCCAGCAGCAGGTGAAACAGGAGAACCAAGAGAGGCAGATATGCCAAAGAGGGCCAGCCACACCCTGAGCCAGCTTACAATTTCCACTGAGCAGCTGGATCTCTGCTGAAGCAATTACGTATGGATGCCCCTTCGGAGGGTATGCTGGTTTCTCCAAGGACCTGATGCAGCTCCTTTATGGGTAGTTGCTATAGCTGTAAGTAAAGGCTCCCATCCTCGGAGAGGGCACTGCAGCGTGTCAAATGCACACTGCGACAGATCTCAAAGGAACATAATAACCATTGTTGGAATTTGAACCGGAGTAAGAAAGCAATTGCCCAAGGAGGATATACGTGGGCAGAAGGTCCTCATGCTGGAAAATAGACTGATAAAAGACTGAAGGCAGCATCTGATACAAATTCAAACACAAGTATGGAATCAACATTTGAAAAATCTAAATGCCCTTCCTATTAGCCATCAGACCACCTGCCTACTGATATCATTATGAAGCCCATTCGCATTTGTCAAGCCCTTTTTGTCTTAATCACACTTATTTGTTCCACATTAGACTGATGAATTAAAGGATGAAACCATTCTGGCGTACAGATTTGATTAGGGTGCCTCTGACCCAACCCTCATCCCTGCAACAAACCGTGGTCCCCAGTAGAATAGCACCCCCTACATGAGGACCCAGGAATGGGTGAGGGACACAAACGCACTTTGCAGTCAACACACTGGTTGGTCCCCTGTAAGCAGAAAAACAGGCCTTGACTAGGGGCCCATTAGTGTTAACTGGTTATCACAGGTTTCATTCAGTATCTTTTCTAAAAGCAAAAAAAGTAAGATGCAGCTAAACTGGAGTTTAAAATGTGTGATATATGGCAGCATTTAATGTGCAGGTTATTATTTTAAACTGAAACCTCTAGTATGTCCTAGGCATACTACACAAAACAAGATCGAATTTACAAGTAAAGAAACAAAGACTGTACATCTGAAACGGAACTCAGACCAAAGATGTGACCACCACAGAGTGAAAGCAGGCCAAACCAACCAACAGGGGTCTTAATTGATGGCATGAGTCTGCATGAGGCAGGCTGCAGACACTGAGCTGCATTTTCCAGCAACAATGACGATGCCTAATTGCTTCCAGCCCACGTGGAGCAGGAACTAATTGAACTGGGCGGAGAGGACTTAAAAAGTAAAAGAGGCATTTGGGCACAATAAGGAAGAACAGGAAGAACAGACCCCGCTAATCAGACCAGAAGGACCCAGCTTTATTTCTTTTTTCTTGACAGTGTTGTTCTAAAATGTCTGCACAGCCATTTCAAGACCGTATGATCCCATCATGAGCTTCTTCAGTTTAATTCGGCTTCCCGAGTTGGTCCCGAGCTGCTGCACCGTGATGGGGCTGGTCAGAGTACGACCTCAGCCAAAAATGATCGCATTGGGGACCACGAGTAGAGGCGGAAACAGGAGGAAGAACGTGATTTGGTGCACGGGTTGCCCTGTAGCAGACTGCGCAACAAAGTCCTGCATGATGCGGCTGCAGCATCCATTTCACTTCCTGCGGGGCCTTTTCCTGTTTGTGTTTCCTGAAGGGCCAATTCTCCTTCTGTTTAACTTGGAAACGTCATTGTCCTGAAGGTTAAGCTGCACCCGACCGTAGAATGAATGGCACGCGGAACTCATCGCACAGAGAATATTTCCCAGCTGACTTGCTCTCTGCTCTCAGTCCCATGTAACATAAGGCTACAACTGCATGAGTGGCCAAGCTGAACCATTTTGGTTATAAGTTAAGAACTCAAAAGGTTCAGTTCCAAACACTGGCATCAACATTTAATCCACAGGAAGGCATTCGACATTAATCCTTAGTCCCATTGTTCAAGCACCCTGAGTCTATGAACCATGAATGCACACTAACGCTCCAGTTGTATGGAAAATAAAGGCATTACAGACGCTCCCTGGGTTACGATGGTCGATGTCACGATATTTCAACTTTACGAGGGGTATTCCAATTTCCGTTTTTCACATTCAGTACATTATTCAATAAATCACAAGAGATGTTCAATACTTTATTATAAAATACAGTAGGTTTTGTGTTTTTGTGATTTTGCACAACTGTATACTAACGAAAGTGTTCTAAGCGTGTTTAAGGTAAGCTAGAATAGGCTATGATGTTTGTTAGGGTAGGTGTACTGTATTAAAATGCATTTTCAGCTTAGGTTTATGGGAACGTAATCCCATCGTAACCTTCTTTCAGATGTGCGTGTTCCTGATAACGTAGATCACCGCTCTCACCCCCGGCACCGAGCTTACAGGGAAAGTTAAACGGAGCATCAGGTTAATGTTTCTAAACAAAAACACACAGCCTTGTTCTTCTTCTGCTTACCACAAATACGCGATTCACCAAAGTACATCAACCCCCCCCCCAACTGCCCCAAAAAAATGCATTATGAGAAATACTGAATAGGGACAAAGCCCTACCTTGCTAATTAACTGCTAGTTTGTGGGGTGAGCGTCAAACGGGGCAAAACCAGCAGATAGGAGTGTGCCAGCAATGGAGTTCAGCGGGGATGTAAAGGACATGATCGGAGTGTTAATTAAACACCAGCTTGCATGCAACACATCACACACGCCTCAGAGCAGCTAGTCACTTCTAATCAAAGCATGATCACTGATCAGTGTGGAACCAGGAAAAAGGAAAATGAAATCATAGTACTACAGACCACAATATTACAAGACAGTGATTCTTCATATGACATAGGACCAGTTTTTGTAATCTAGCATCAGATAATGTAAGTATAAATACAGATTAGTTTTACTTTCAGTGGATTGATACAGAGTGGGTTAATATTTCCCCACCACTGGCCAAGGCAGCTTGTGTCACCTGGGCTGACTACAGCTACAGCGCCTCCTAGGGGCAAGTGGGGGGACTTGCATGTTGCCAGCTGTCACCACAGTACACACAGGCTGTTTACCCAGCCATTCTTAACCGAGCCATGCGGTTCTGTGGTGAAGCAGACAGCTATCATTTACCAGGCACGTAAACACACACGCACCTTTGGTTGTCACTCCGCTGTTCAGTCAGGTATTACCAACCACTGCAGACCACAAGAGACAAAGGGAAGCATAATAAAATAAAATTAAATAAAATAAAAACATACCCGCCCCCCCACAATCCTCCCTTTTCAGGCTTAACACTTTATTGCCCAGATTCTTCCCGCATGCTGTTCCTCCATTCCTCAGGCACAAAGCCGCCAGCATCGTCGTCTGGCACTCCTGCAGTTTCCACAAACACAACAGCAGGACGAAAGTTCACTTCAGGTCCTGAGAATAATTTTTTTTTTCTTCCCGGTGAGCAATTCAAGAGCAAACAGCGTCTCACCTATCAATAAGAAACAATTCAATTTTTCTGCAAGTTTTAATGTTTACATTACAGATATCTTAATTTCCCCTGAGGTCCCAGTGTATCGCAGGGCGGTCGAAGGGCAGCCAGAACTGCTAGAGGCAGCACCTGTCCCTGCAGCAGGCTATGGAAAACATAGCAGAAAAATAGTATATAAATCACTGAAAAGAATACCAGCTGGAGCAGGCCCTAATACAGAACGAGGAAATTAAAACGTACCTGCTGGAACCACACCTTTCCCAAGTAACATGAAAAGCACTTTTTTCAAATAGGGCTTGCTCAGATTTGCAAATGTTCTATTAAACTGTCAATATTATTCACTGCTGGGGGGGCTGATGTCTTATTGTGCAAGGGGTGGGAGGGAGATTATGTTTCCACATAAACCCAGTGGACAAAAATGTAATGAAACCAAAATGTGAAAATCGCATACTTCCACTTTGTCCATTGACCGCTATTCCTTAGTGGCTTTTGGTATAAACTTTTAGACTCATACACTGGCCTGGTGTGTAATGGTCCACAGGAAGGACACTGTACCCCCAGCTAGTGCAGAAAGAAAGATGAGCTTTTCTACTGAGCCGTCTAGCGAGCTCTAAGAAGCAGAAACTCCCAGCTCCTCTCTGCCTCGCCTGGCCAGTAAAGTCAACTCACTCCATAAACACAGACACAGCAAGGCTGTAAAGCACATCATCTAATCAGCTTAACTCCACTCTCTGGAAAGGGGACATCTGATACACTCCGCTGTGAGATTCCAAGAAAACATGAAGAGTGAAAGAAAAGGCTGGTTTCCACACATCTCTCAGGAATTAAAGCAAACTGATCTCAACTGCTATGTTTTGTCCGTTTTATTTTCCCCTTAAAAGGTTTTTGGAAGAATAAGCAAACAAATTAATAGACAAGAACAGTGCACACAACAACTACATACTCGAACAGTGCAATAGCCTTGGTTCTGCAGAAAGAGTAGGAATTAAAACAATGCACTGGAACAGCCCAAAGTAATTGAGAAAATTGAATATTCAGCCCCGTGGTTCAGGTTCTAAGGCTAAATTTATTTGTTAAAATATGCTGCCACCTGCTGGACAAGGGAAATGGATTTAAACGTAGGGGCTTGAGAGTGAATTGGGCCAGAGGACACGCACTCTCAGGCCCCTTCTACAGCCAGACACTCGTGTTGCTTACATACGATTTCTGTTTATTCAAAATGCTATAGGCAAGTCATTTTCCAAACTGATCAGTTAGTGTCTCCCTTACAACGTTATAAGTCATGTCATAGTACTTGTACATTGTACTTTTTGTACTGTATGCCATCTGTATGTGTACGGTGCTACGCTGCTACTGGGAACTGAATTTCCCGGAGGAACCATCCCGAGGGATAAATAAAAGTTTACCTACCTACCTACCTACCTACCTAGTAGAGATGGCACATATGTAATAAGGATCATCTTACTTATACAAGTTTTGTGGCATGGTCACAATATTTTATAATCAATTAATGAAAAGAAGCTAAAAAGGTCGACACATGTGAAATGGGGGTTCCCAGTAAAAGCAAACCGTTATCGTCCAGGAAATTATTAGCCACATCATGAAATGTAACCGTGCGGAGTTGTCTGTAAATGTGAAACGCCGAGACAGGTTTTCGCTGCAATATCACACCCTGGCGTCCGGTCTCCGCTACTACGCGTAGACTGGGCTTAAAAAGCTGACGGTGAATACAGTAAAATGGAACTTACTGAAAAATCAAAACTTTCTAGCAAAGAAAAAACAACAGCAACAAATATAACCAATTAAAAATGGGTAGAGAATCCACCCATTTAAGGTGACCCAGTCTCAATGTACTTTACCTTCGTTCACTTACATTTAGCCCAGACTATCTGACAAGTTATCTGGCTAGAAGGCCAGCTTCGTGATACATACCCAAGCGAACAGCACATACCTGACAGTTCATATCTAAATAGTTTTCTAATTTTAAGTAAAGTAAGTAAAGGGGACTACATGGATGTCACTTTTCAGCGTAGTCTACTCAGAGACTAAGAAAGCGGCAGACATGCATCCCACCATGCAGATTTAATCAATCAATTAATGCATTTTCAACAGAAATAAGGTTACTCACCCGTCAAAAGATCTGATGCAGAAAATCTGGAGCCATCAGCCCATGTGTGCCGAGCAGAAGGCGACCGAGGTTCAGCTCCATTTTACACATGATTCCGATAGGACCAAAAATCATTCCGTTATGTCCAATCTACATGACCTTATGATGGTTTATAAACAGTTCCTATTCTGGATAACCCAGGCTCCAACTCAGAGGAAGAGCAATAAAACAAAGTTGATGTAGTCACTTTTGACACAATTTGCGAGGCTTGATGCATACTGAATCGGCGCTAGAAAGTGGAAACCTTTTTACTATAACAGTTATTCGGTATTTTCTACAGTCTTGCACATTTGTGAATGAGTTGATGACACGTTCATGAAGCGATAAATTTGCGCCGATAAAAATCAGCGGCACGACTTCAGTTTGGATCACCGGCTGTTAACTTCGGCGTGTTTGCCTGCATCCTTCACGAGCGCTTTTCTTAAAAGACGCGCACGCAAGAAAGACAAGTTTCCCTGGTAGTAAGGTTTAGCTCCAAACATCTCACTGAATGTATTGTGTTACAGTTAAGTAAACTGAGGAAAGATGACTTGACCAGTTTCCAGCTGTGTTCTGTTATCCGACAGAAAATTAACCGGTAAGCCGGTATATTTAGTTAGACATTTGACCGCCTGTTACTGGTGACCGCGGGCCGCGCGGTCCGCCTCAGCTGCCAACTTCGGGCGACTGCGCCGCCCGCGCGCCCGGCGCGCGAAACGAGTCGACGTGCTCGTGCCCCTAGGAGCAGTGGCGCCCTCTGCAGTGCCGGCTCAGAACAGCTACGTGCAAAGCGGGATGAACGGGGATGTTTTAATGCTCAGTGACTCGGGTTTAAGTCCAGCGGTCTCAGCTAAACAGGGGCCTCAACTAACCTCGATCAATACAATTTTGAACTTGGAGTTAGCACCCGTCCGGTTCCGTATGCCAGTTTTCGGATCGGGACCAGTCCCACTCAATATATTGTTTAAATGTTATCGTCAGGAAACCCCACCCCCCACGACAATTTTTTAATTTAATCGTGGAAAATAATTTAATTGGTCTGGGTTTGGGGCCGAGTATGAGATGCTTTCGTGAGGCCCGAAATCAGTCATTTCAGTAAAGCAGTGATTGTGTAAGAAATAATATAGGCCATCTGACTAATGCAATTTGATCAAATTACCTTGGGGAAACCAAAGAGTGTGTGTTTTGTGTGTGTGTGTCTGTGTATATATGTATAGAAGGAAACAACTGGCATGCATGTGTAACTGCTTTAATACAGCTGGTGATCATCGAATGTACTGCAAAATCCATAGGTACCTGAACAGTACAGTACTTTAACAGCTTCTTTGGGGAATATAAATAGATCAAGCTCTTAGTTAACTATGGTTTTAAAACTGTCAGTTAAAAATATTTATTAAAGGCGACTTTGTTGAACTCCCCTGAAATGTAAATGACACAATGATGTATTATTAGGCCCATTATTTAGGCAGAATGCATCTTAAACTGATGTGGACAAACTAAAATATGAGCATATTTTTATTTCTTATAAGTGCAAATGTTCAGTAAGGATGTCTAACCTAGTAAGGATACATTGTAGATCTTCAATACAGCAGCAGGGAAACCCATAGATTCATACAATTATGCATGAGCGCAGTTCTAGGTGAATTCACTGGGATGCTGGTGAGAATAAAATAATGAAACACCCTAAACGGCCAGATAATCGGGCGTTTTAGTTTGCCCATTGCAAATAAGGATCGGTGTTTCCAATCAGCTTAGCAACCCTATTAATGGGAGAATAATGACTCAAGATGGTGATTTAAAAAATCTAATTAATGTTTGCTGTGGGACTTGATGGTCTTTCAGTTGTGTTACTGCAACAGCACATAGTAAATGCAATATTTCTTGCTGCAAAGATAATTAAGTTTAATTAAATAAGCAAGATGTATGGCTTATTTTTTTCAGAAAATGAGTCCCAATGCTTATCCTACTGCACTGTTTCCAGAGGTCGTTTTTCAGAGAACAAGAAAGAAAAGACAATGACAATCACTAAAATTTTAAAATTCAAATTAAAATAAAATAAAAAAAATGTTGTTGGCCGTCTCTTTAGAATAGATTTAGCACCATCGCTCATAGTTCTAAGGGTATATGCAAGTTTTTTTATTTTAAGGATATTGACTCCTCTTTCAGTCTAATTAGGATGTAGGACTGTGGTGGTGCACTTGTTCATTTTGAAGTGCAGGGCGTGTAATTAATCTCCAGGTCTCTGTCTAGGGACGTTGCCAAGGCTACACTGATGGCAGCTGGGAACTCCAGAAGCAGTAACTCGTGAAGGAACAAGGGACAGATAAAGACTGTTCTTTGTGTTCACAGAACTAAAATTGCTCATCCCATGGTTCTTAACACTACCCAGGTGGGCTGTATTTCCCACCGGCCTTTATTCAGGGTCTGCATGGCATATTCAGTATGGATCGTGACCGTAATTGCCGTCATCTCAGATAAAGTGGACTGTTGAGCTTTCCTCTTCATGCATCGTCACATTTGAAAAAGGTCAGCTGAAAGCAAATGAGCACCTGCAAGAACTTCGGCGAGTGGACATCTTGTTATTTTAGGAAGTTTATAGTTGCAGTTGTACCTGCTAACATCTCCTGCTCCTTTGTCTGTCCATAAAGGCACCAGGCCACCGACCGAACAGAAGTAGCCTGCATATGAATGTTATTCTTCTAATTGTAAATGCTGATCTTCAGCAAACATTAGCTAAGTGCTTAGTAATTCTCAGGCATATTGAGAAGGAATACCCTCCTTTTTCCAATCTACAAGGCAGCTTACTTCTATGGTCTGTATATTATCCTTCTCTGCTTTGACACTCAAATGGGTGATTTTGTCAGGATGGTCACAGTTTGCTTCTAAAGCAGTCAGCCTGAGCTTGGCTACGATAGCAGCAGTAGCCCAGGGACCCAATCTTGTGGGACCTTTCAAGGACGAACATGAGTACTGCAATCTCTCCCTAAGCCTTTGGCATCGCAGTGAAATTTCTGAAGGTGAGAAAATATATTTTGATTATATTTAAGATAAACAGAACTTCAGGAGTATGGAACAGCTGAGAGAGAGAAAAAAAAAAAAAAAAAAAAAATCACTATTGCTGCAAAATGTGTTGCAGTATCTTCACAGCACCAGGGCACATCCTGGAGAGAATGTTCTGGGTGCACTCCTCACTCGCCATTGCCCCACCATATCTGACTGTCTTAGACTGCGGAGGAACCTGCTGGTGAGCTTCCTCATGTCAGTGGTGTAGATCTCGTCCAATAGTATGGTCATCATACTAGGCTAAGCTTCCAATATCCTTGAAACGGCATCTAGCAAAAGAATAAGTAAAAAGGATTCATCTGTACTTTATCTGTAAAATATTGTGAAATATTTGTATAGCAAGTTTACAGCATGAGCTTGACCAGTAGCTTCTTGTTGCTTGTTTTTCCATATGCTTATTTTAATTCCTTTCTTATAAACGTCTTATAAGCACTTTGCAAACCCTGTAGGTAAAACAGTGATATATAAATAAGCAAAATGCTATCCTGTTGTTTAGAGTTGCCAACTTTGGTCAGCTGGCCGGAGATTTGGCCGGAGTCAAGTCTGCACATGCTTACATGTATGCAAGTTTTATTACCTTGTAAATAGTCTGTAGGGTTTGCAAACTACCCCAACTCTTTTGATGTAGCTAATTTTAGGTTTATGATAGCAAATCTGTATTATTCCGTCGAATTTCTTGCACGCGAGAGTCTGAAAGCATGAGTGTTATGCCAGATTTGTGAGAGCTGGTGACCCTGGGATGGAGCACAACAGACCCCCTTCACATTCATTGGCCATTCAGAAACTCCTGCTCATTTATCTGGTTTAATTATATAAACAGGACGGAACAGTTGTTGAATTTCATCCTTCTTGCAAGGTGTCATTTGGCACCAATTCTGAGGCAGAATCCTATCATCAAAATCTTTAGAACAAGTGAAGATGGACCTGCTCTAGTGAGGGGTCAGTCTCTGAGTCTGGCTGGTTACATGCAATGCCATGGACATCCCTGACAGCTATGGGCCCTACTGGTGCAAGTATTCCTGAGTCACCAGTGTCATACTGGAAAAGTGGTACACTTCAGGGGCACACTTAAGTACTGGGGTCTCAAACCTCAGTTCCTGGTGGATTGTGCATCTGGTTTAATTTTTGCCAATGAAAACCTCTATAGTTTTTTTAATTTTTTTAACTGGATTAAAAAATATATTGTTAAAAAATAAACAAACACACACACATTTCTGCTTAAGTCAATCCTGAATCATGCTTTGACAGCTCTGATTATTTAAGAATGAGGACTGGTACAAAAAGCCATACTCACAGGCCCATAGTGCTCGGCATTCCTGTTTTCTTTTTGTGAGGCAGAGATGCTCCGAAAGGGTCGATCTTCGTCTCCGGGAAAGCAGACACGGCCATATCCGACATCGAAGCCACGACATCATCGACTTGCCATTCCTGGGTTGCCCCGAATCATAAAAATGCGTTGGACCTCTCGCCCCCCGTGGACACCCACGGCACAGACCCTCACACGCCACCCGATACCGACGGTACTGCTGGGCCTGACCTCCCTGCTGCTTTATGATCTCTTCGCAACAGTGGTCGTCCTTTACGAGCCAGGGATCCTCCAGCCAACCAGGATCATATGGAAAACTGAGCCAGGTCCCAGTGGCCTACAAGCAACTTCAGGAACAACCACAGGCACTGGAAGGCTACTTGGTGGCTCAGTCCTGTGTGCTGCCTATTTAACACGCTTGATGTTACGTGTGAAATGGAACAGCAACGTTGGTTTAGAGAAGCTACTAGGTGCACAGCCTACCTTAATGGAACAGAACGTGAAGGTGGACCGTACTGCACAAGCCATCAGCAAAGGAACCTCTGTAGGTCTGGCTAACTGAGATCAGTTAAAGTGGCGCGTTTAACTGAGATCAGTTAAAGTGGCGCGTTTAACTGAGATCAGTTAAAGTGGCGCGTTTAACTGAGATCAGTTAAAGTGGCGCGTTTAACTGATCTTATGTAGCTTGTTAGCTAGTAAAATTTCTTCCAGACCACTGATACAACCTACATTAGAACACTCACTGGAGATAAAATCAAAATCACTAGAACAATGTTAAAAATTAAAAAAGTTTATTTATTCAAATAAACCGGTGGCCCACAAATTTAAAAGTATTTAAAAAAAAAAAAAAAAATGTAATTATATAAACTCACCCATGACTCATTCAGGCAGAGGGACTGTCAACCATAACTAATATTGTTACGACACCAGAGACTGAGGAAATGCGTTTTTAAAACAAAACCAAAAGTGGGGGGAGTGAGGATGTGGCGGCGCGGCGGCTTCAGGCGTTTCGGTCGATGCGGACGTCCACCTCCCTGCCATTGATCTTGGTGCCGTTCATCAGGCGGCAGGCCTGCTCCGCACTCTCCGGGGAATCAAAGCGAACCGTGCCACAGCCCTTAGACCTTCCATTTTCCATCTTTATTTCAGCAAACATCACCTGACCTGCATCAACGCAGATAACACGGCTTGACATTCTGCTATGGAGGCGGCCAGATACTCATTTTTTTGCCCAAAGTGGGACTCCTGTCTGTCTGGATTCTAAAATGTAATAAGAATACATTTCATATACAGAGGGTCAGCTACCTCTAATAGAGGCACACGGTTTTTAATCTGATGCCCTGAGTACTTTCAGCACCTACCACAATGCCTGAATTTTTCCTTCAACTGCTGCCACGTAACGTCATAGGAAAGCTGAAAAACAGAAATTAGGGATATTAAGTTTAAAAAGGTCCAAGCAGTGACAAACCTCTTATACATGGAAGTTAAACGACACAATTCAAGATGGCTGCCATTTCATGGAAGTCCTCACAGCTTATCTACTCTCTCGTGTATTCTTATTTTTGATATTTTTCCAGAAATTGGATGTATGCACAGCCCCCACCTCTACTCCTTGACAGTGACATGGGCTGACAGTTATTCAGTTATATGTTTACTACAATCACCATTTATTGACCTTTACTTTTTAAGTCACACCTGAGGTTGTGAACATCTTTGTGTGAAGAATTTACAGTGAGGGCACATGACATTCAAATGTGGAGGGACTTACATTCCGTACAAATATCTGGCAACCCGCCTTGGACCCAGAGCCTCTGTCTGACATCACGGCACCCATGTGTGCGGTGCCAGTGCCGAAGCCGCCATAGCCGCGGTTCATGTCCATGCCGACCCGGTCAAAGCTGGAACCCATGCGGTCCATGCCACCCCCTGCACAAGCCGCACAGGTTAGTGTGAAATGCTCGCCCCCCCCGCAAGTTTAGTCTCATAGTAGGTCCTCTGCTACAAGTAACAGAGAAGCATCCTGCAGCTCTCTGCTGAAAATTCTATAGAAATTAAAACAGGAAGTGTCAGGTTACCCAATCCGGAGCCCATGGGCCCACCGCCCGCGCTGGCCATGCCGCCGCCATAGGCCCCCATCCCGCCACCTGCAGGACGACAGCCCAGCTGAGAATGCGGCACCAGGCAGCGACCGGGCACAACCAGCCTCGTGCGAGAAACACGCCACCTGGCCCTCTGTAGGTCCATCAGGCGCATATGCACTGTCTCTCTCACACACACACACACACTCGCTCACTCACCCATTCCCCGGCTCATCGACATGTCGTTTCGGCCATAGTCGCGGTTCATGCCCCCCATCGCTGAAGGATACATGTCTGAAAGAGTTACAGGGTAGACAAATGTCCCAAAAAATGAGATACACTCAGGTGCTCTGACGGAATGTTACCCAGCATTATATCTACAGGGGCAATATCTAAAGAAGAAAAAAAAAAAAAAAAAGAATTGATAGTGATGGACCTTTCAACTCCAAAGCGACCAGCCGGTGCCACGTAAGAGGGTATCCATAAGAAAGAAGGCTGGGCCCTGAGCTCGGGGGGGTCATGTGGGGGCAAAGATCAGCCAGTACTGCGTCTGCTGGGCCAAGGCCACAGGGTGACCGGGCAAATGGCCATAAGTGCCACAGACCCCAGGAGTGGAATTAGCTGCCCCAGGACATCTGACACAGCAAATACCATCCATTGAAAGCAGAACAACAGGATGTGGCCAGTTTGAAGATGAAGAGGCAGCCGTGTGGATTGCTGCCTTGCGAAGGGTGCAACGTTGGGCTACAAGAATGATTCCTGGTCTTATGAGGAGAGGTTAGCTGAGCTGAATCTGTTCAGCCTCGAGCAAAGGAGACTAATGGGGGACATGATCCAGGTATATAAGATTCTAACAGGTCAGGATGTAGTTGAGCTAAATTTCAATATTAGTTTAAATACTAGAACTTGTGGCCATAGGCAGAAATTAGCGGGAGAACATTTTAAAATGGATTTGAGAAAGCACTTTACACAGCGTGCAATTACAGAATAGAATAGCCCTGTGTGTGTAGCACAAGCTAAAACCCTGGGTTCCTTTAAATCAGAGCTAGATAAGATTTTAACAACTCTGAGCTATTAGTTAGGTTCTCCCCAAACGAGCTTGATGGACCGAATGGCCTCCTCTCGTTTGTAAATTTCTCATGCTCTTAATGGGGGTCAGTGCCGTACCTCCCATGCTGTTCCCCATGCCTCCGAGACCCATCCCGGTCATGGCAGGACCACCCCTGTAATCATCCATTCCTGGGTAAGAGAGCCAACCAAATGAATCAGGGAGGGCTGCGCATTTTTCCCCATCACATCACACAAGGACCAGAATGCACCTGGGCTTCAAACTACACACTCAGCCAGGCCTTGTACCATCAAAAGTAAGACCGGGACGAGGGTGATTACCTCCCATTCTGCTCATGGGGGTCATGTCTCTGCCCCCGTAGCTGCCCATGCCATCCATACTGTTAAAGGCTCCTGTGCCTCCAATCCCTAGCAGAGCAAAGTTAAGGTCCTGATTAGTTATAAACTCCAGACGGCACAGACACGACGACGGGCAGACGGAGACACACCTGACATCCGGCTCATTCCTCCATATCCAGGTCCATCCATCCCTGCAAAACACACAATATTTGTGCAACAGATTCACAAAAACTTTCCAGCAAAATAAACGTTTGCTTATACTGCCCGCAGAAAATAAATCTGGGCAGCTTTGTAATAAGAAAGGCAGAGCGGACATCAGCTTTCAAAGCAGCATACAGGCCATTTTCAAATCAATATATAAATTTTGTGTGGTGTATTAAGACTACTGAAGCTGCAATATCGTGGTCTTATTGCCTCAAGCTTAGGTGATGAGAAAAATGACCGATATATAGGGATTGACATAATTGGTACGCAAGTACGCATTCACCTTTAAAAGCGATATGTGCGGCAATCGATCGTTATAACAGCGCGAATGCGTACGTATTTTAAGTTCATGTGTGTCGATATGACAAGAACTTATTGCGTATTTTAACTTATATGCTAATTCGTACTTCATTTGCGGTACAGAGGTTAAAATGCATGGTAATTTTTTGTCATATCGACGCAAATGCACATAAAATACTTACGTATTTACGCTGTTACATTAATCAATCGCCGCACGTATCGCTTCTAAAGGTGAATGCGTACTCGCGTGCCAGTTATGTCAATCCCTGCCAATATATTATGTTTAAAAACAGGTATAGTAGGTAGAGTGCAGAGGTACACTGTGAGAGACGCAGCACACACTAACCTCCCATGTTACCCATGGCTCCTCCTCCTCCACCGCTGCTGCCTAACCGACTGGCGCTGAGCGGCTGCCCCCCAGGGCCCAGCCCCATGCCGATCCCGCCGAGACCCCCTGCACAGATCACATGGTCCAAGCTCATCCATGACACTTCACACTGCACCCAGAAGTGATATTTGCGGGACGATTTCATCGTAAAGTTCACGACGACTAGAAGGGGCTGGACAAGAGAAGACTTACGAGGAAGCTGCGGAGATTTCTCCATGCCACGGAAATCATCAGGAGGAAGAGACTTGTCATCCTGGAATGAAATGCGAGTTCATTATACTCTGCTTGACAAAAACATGGGTGTAGAGGCTTTTTAAAAAGCCTGTGCAAACAAGCAAATAAAGACCTTACCATCTTCACATGCATAGGCCTGTCAAACAGCATCTGACCGTTGAACATCGCTGAGAGGCTTCAGTCAAGGACTGTCACAATCACCAGGCCAAAAATGTAGAGGTACCTAAATTCAACCACATACCCTGAAACGTAGAGGGTTATTCCACTGTATATAGAAACCCTAAAAGTTACCTGAGCAGTTCAGATTCTGAAAGTAGCTTAGAGGTTAAGGACCAGACTGAGTCTGAGAAACATCCAAAAGCGGCTCTATAAATGAGCACCAGCTGGAAGCAGCTTTGGGATATTTAGACAAACTAAATGCATTAATCATTCATTTGAAACACAGCCCGCAAGTGCCCTCTAGACAGCAGGCAGAGGATACAGATGGCCTGCACGGCCTCAAACGGCTGGTCGAAGGTGACGGTCCCCATCCCGCGACTCTTCCCGTCTTTGTCTTCTTTTATGTCGGCCCTTTTGACCGCCCCAGCCATACTAAAAACCTCCTTCAGCTTTTTCCAACCAACTTTGAAGTCAAGCTGAGTGACAGAGAGACAAGTCGTTCAGGGAATATCAAATCAGCAAATGGCTTTTTGAATTATGAGCCGCCAGAAATAAGACACTCACATTGGCAACAAACACAGTGGCGCCCAAGCGGCCAGCCTGGAGAGAGTGTATGATCTCCGGAGGGATGTTGGGATTGTTGGCAA
>JAODLD010000021.1:15450853-15454806 GCA_026781065.1 Mormyrops boulengeri
CGACAAGACATGAGTGTGTCTTTTGGCAAGGAGTGGAATTCCTTTGACATTTCAGGGCGTCATCCTGTAAACAGCCAATGTTAACGGGGGCAGGAGGGACCTCACCCAGCCACACTGTTGCTGGTGCAGCACGCTTGACAGAGACACAGGCTCAGGCTGAGCACTGAGATGCACTCAAGCCTTCTGTGGAGGGGACGGGCGGCCAGCAGGAAAGAGCCTGAGACTCTCTAAGCCCCCGACATGAGCAGATCTACAACGACGATGCGAAATCTGCTTCCGTCTACCTCTCACCCTTTAAAAATGGCAGAAGCTTAGCCTTTGACTGCTAGGGTGGCTCTCAGTTTGTGAGGGGGGGGGGACCTGATACTCTTCTGCTGCTGATACATAAGCTCAGGGGAGGGGTCGGAGGGTGGGGTGGGGGGTTTCTTTGCTCTGTTGCCACCAGAGGGACACAAGGAGTGCCAGCAACAGGTCAGAGGAGAGGAGAGTGGGATGAGCCAAGCTGCAGCAGCGCCGGCAGCCAGCCCCCAGCCCCCAGCTTGCCTCCTGGGCTCGCTCACGCCAGCACGGGCAGAGACCAGCTCACCCAGATTCTTCCTCATCGCTGTGCTGAGATCTCTGCCAGGAAGATAAACACGTCCTCTTCGCTCTAATCATGTGGTTTTCGTCCATAGGTGGGTTCGCCAACCTTTCTCTCACGCCCGCATCACAATTCTGCCACTGACGATGAACTATCCAGAGCCGTGAGGAAAGCAACAGGTCAGAGTCGCTCATTTTATTCTTTGTGCCGAAGCCGATTGTTGCCATTTCGCCTGGCAGCCGTGCGTGACTGTGATGTGTCACGTAAAGTGGAATAGTAAGCTAATGACTCCAAGTTGTGTGTGTATGTGTGTGTGTGTGTGTGTGTGTGTGTGTGTGTGTGTGTGTTGAGCTTAAGGCTTACTGCAAGTGTCTTGCAAATACAAAACCTGTGCAGTTGCTGTTCTTAGACTTGAGGTGCTGGGTGTATCGTATCAATGCAGCCATGTCAACTACATACCTACATTTCTGTTTTACAAATGCGCGTTTCAGCGACTGGAGAAAAACATGCTTTATTCCATAAACTATAAATGTGTCCAGTGACATGCAGATAAAAGGCCATCTGCAGTTGACATGTATTTACTGGGAAAAAAATGGCAGCATTACCATTTCTGCTATTGTTATTGGTAATAGGTGGAAGCAGTCTATCTACCCGTCTTCCAACCTGCTACCCAGGAAAGGATTGTGGGAGACTGAAGGCACGTCTAAATTCAAATTTCTTGATGCCAATGAATCTGGAGTATCGAGCTAATTATTCCATACCTGGGCTAAAGTGCGTGTGAACTGCATTTCTGTTTTTAATTTTTTCAGACATTATCTGATGTCCAGCACCCCCAGGACTGTGGTGAGGACACCTCACCATGTGTAACATTCACTTCAACCACTCCCTATCCCCAATGAGTGGCAGTAACATCATAGGATATTCTCTGACTCTGGAACAGAAGACGGCCTTTGCGTTTGTGGGCATGCTGCTGGTGTTCCTGGGGCTACTTATAGTCAGGTGCTTCCGAATCCTTCTGGATCCCTACAGCAGCATGCCCTCCTCTACATGGGCAGACGGCGTGGAGGGCTTGGAGAAGGGTACCTTTGAGTATGCTTTAGCCTAAATCACCCAAGGCCAGCAATGGACAGAGGGCATCTCTCTTCCAAAGAGTTTGAAGCGACAGGAGACTAAGACTGCCCCGTGTGCCGTAAGCTTGCTGCTGCATCACTGCCCATTTGTGGTCGATGACTGTGTTTGTCGTCGTAAAATTTACCAGGGTTGTTTGGCTGTAAATCACAGAAGGCTGTGATGTACTGAGGGAGATGTCCAAGCCTCAAGGAAAGTGGGAAATTTATTAACAAAACATGAAAAAAAGAGACATAAACTGTGACACCTGAGAACTGGATTAAGTTTACCCTGTACACAAAAGAAGTTTTCTCAAGCAAACAGGCAGCATACTGAAGTACACCATGTACATCTCTTCATTCTGGATATCTCATAAAAGAGCTAAGCTCTACTCCTGTTTGAGTATAATAATCACATGTCATGCATAAGGATTAAATATTCAGCATAGTGATTTCAGGTCAATTGATTGGTCTATTAACGTCCACTGATACAGTAACTGTGTGGGTAGGTCTGGCTTTTAGCTTTTTCCAGCAATGATTTTGGCGACATCTGCACACAGTCATCATGCAGTACTGTATTTAGCACTGGTAACAGCTCATAATGTTGATCCACTGTGTTTAAGGTGTTTGTGACCATGTGACATTCAAGAAATTCTTTGCTGTATAGCTGCGGCAAAATGAGAGTATTTCATCCTGTTGCCCATTGCCTGCCGCCCATTGGATGGCACGGAAATGTCGTTAGTTTGCCACGGGTTCCTGGTTACATCCCGAATAATCATAGTAGGAGGTTGTCTTCCAGCCGTCTGGTACAGCCCGAAGTTCTCCCTGTAGATGGTGGGAGAGTGGCAAAAAACACCCATCATGGTCACCCCAGTAAAGCGACAGGAACCCAGTATGATGGGTCCAGGAGTCTGTCAATGAGTGAGCTTGTCCAGTTTCTTTCCAGGGATAAAACGGGCCAGGAGTGCTCTTTGGAAGAGAGTTCATCCGGTTCAGCCCATGCCAAGTTTTCATGCTGTGGGTTTGCCTTACTGTAACCTAGAATCGGTTTATGTGCCTTCATTTTGAACTGTTCCAACGTTCTCCCACCAGGTGGCACCTGCTGTAGATATTATGTTTGTCTCCACACCAACACTAGCTCTGGGGAAGGCGATAGCTCCCTGCGGTGGCTGTCCCTGTGCCCTGTGAAATAAACCATCCTCTTGGTCTAGCGTCTTCTCTTTTACTGTGTTTTGACTCTAAAGGATCCCTGTCTCACATGAACATCCAGAAATGCAGAAAGCAGCGAGAAGTGACCCGAACCAGCGGCATGATGAGAATTTTAAGCAATTGGCTTTCTGCGCCTGTTGCTGCCACAGAGCAGCTCCTAGTGGTGAGACACTGCATTTCACTGCCAGCACCTGTGTGCATGAAGTGTGGCTGGTGGGCAGACACGCTGATCACAAAGTTAGTGTAGGGTTCTGAACCTCTATCATTTTTTCATTCTTTATTACAATTACTTTGTGAAATGCTATATAAGAACAATACAATAATCAATTGTTAAATGCATCTTTGCTGCAAGTGCTACTAAAATGAGACACTTAATGAATTAGCACATATTCAGAACGATAAATTGCTCAAACAGGCCTTTCCATGAAGAGCTTTACACTGTCAAGCTGACTGATTAAGGAAATTTATTATGCTAGCATTGGAAGTCATTAAAATGTCCAAAACATATACAGCCACCCAAAAATCAATGAATACCAATGCACACAAGGGTCCTATTCCAATCTACAATTTGGCACCTTATCCCCGAAAGCGTTCTAAGCCTAGAACCATGCTTTGCTGGTGAGAACCATTCCAGAATCAATAGCTGACACTGCCAAACGCCAGCAAGACTTTATTTTGA
This sequence comes from Mormyrops boulengeri, assembly GCA_026781065.1. Classification (NCBI taxonomy): domain Eukaryota; kingdom Metazoa; phylum Chordata; class Actinopteri; order Osteoglossiformes; family Mormyridae; genus Mormyrops; species Mormyrops boulengeri. The sequence goes on from JAODLD010000021.1 coordinate 15,454,428, forward strand.
TGAGGCAATATAAAGCTAAATGCAGCTGAAGTCAGGGCAATGAGATCAGAAGCAGGACTGCAGCAGTACGATTCACATCAGCCTATTTACGCAGAAATACACTCTGCTAAAATGAATTCACTTGGAAAGAAGCCCTATGTCAGGCTCGGTTGGGTTCGAGTCTATAAATGTCGCCAGGCCGTCTGGACCAAGTTGTGTCTACATCTATGCTAATGAAGACCTTTTTGTGCCCCTCCTGAGCACCGAGCGGCAGAGTGAGATGTGCACCTGCTCACAGCACGAGTCCGGGGGGGGGCGCGCCCCCCCGGGGGGGGGCGGGGGGGGGGGGGGGGGGGGGGGGGGGGGGGGGGGGGGGGGGGGGGGGGGGGGGGGGGGGGGG
>JAODLD010000021.1:15454906-15475910 GCA_026781065.1 Mormyrops boulengeri
GTGCCCCTCCTTAGCACCGTGCGGCATCTTTTTTTGTGCACCTTCTCACATCAAAAAAACACCCCCCCCCCCCCCCATGAGACTGACGGGCTGTGTGTATCAGACACTGTTGTCAAGAGCGTATCCAGCTCCGTTCTGTAATGTTACCTGACAGGCAGCTGCATAAAAGTATGCATCTGGTCCGGTTTAACTGGTATGATCCTCAAGATGACAGGTTTCACCCAGTATTTTTATTTATAAAATTCATTTGCATGAGTACAGAAATTCCTTTTGCACACCCTGTCATACTCTCCTTTGAAAGGTCTCACGGTACCTGACTACTCTACCAACCTGGGATTTCAACCTTCTGTTTACAGGCAGAGATGTTTAACCTGCTGGGTTACACACAGCCCACCCCCAAAGCCAACAGAAATAAATACAGTCCTTATTACTGCGCTTTCGCATACTCCTTCTGGACGACAAGGAATGTATGCAGCAACAGAAAAAAGCACAGGTACATGTTTAAGGGCATGCGTGATGTAAGCTCTCATGTAAGCCGCACAGTATAGTCCATTTCATTGTTGATTTTTGCATGTTCAGATTGTTATAAGGGGACCAAATGTTTCTGCATGGTGAGCAGTCTCGTGATATTTCAGTTTATGGCAAATAATAGAGTTTTGTTGTAGATGTCGGACCCGAAGGAGAGAGCTGTCCAGTTTCATTATTTCATGTCTCTCTCAATCCGGCCAGATATTCAATCAGAAATTTTGCCCTCAGTTCTCAGACTAAAAAGCATCCCAAATAAAACAAAACACGCAATCAGATTTTTAGAGACAAAATGTTACAAAACTGACCAGACAGTGTCCTGCCTGCCCTCCTATAACCTAATAACAGAGTCGCTTTAATATTAGAGTCTTTGGGAGCCAGCACAGGATGCCTCAGTATTGCTCTCTATCTCTTTGTACATCACATTGGGCTCTAGGCTTCTTCCACTGGGCCATTTGTCACACTTGTTGCAGCTGATGCATGGCTGAGAGACTAGCAGCCACCCTGAATGGAAAGAACAGAATCTAAAGCTATATATAGCAAATGTGTTCAGTCCCAGCTAATGCTTCCCTGCCTTTCTCTTCCATTACTAAATTCCTTATATGCTGGCATTAAGCTCTTAACAACTTAAGTCATTCATTTTTCTTGCTCACCGCATTCCTATACCTCCCTCCTTCCATATATCCAGCTCCTGGAAGCTACCAAGGCTCCTTTGTGAGGCTGAGCATTTTGGGGTGGGGGGGCATTTGTGAAGGACACAGTAAGCAAACATCACTCTTAATGTGTGGTGTCCCTGTCCTGAAATAAGAAAAGGCACACTGCAGTGAATTAACAAAGCTGCAGCCATTCATTGGCGGGCTACACTTGGTCCTGTTTGTTTTGGGCAGTTGAAGACTCTGTAACTCATTCTCTTCATTTGCAAAATTAATTCCCTGAACACTTACCAATAGAATAAAAGTGATATACGCCTACTTAAAGCACAATAAATTATTCTCTGCACAGGTTGCCCTTAATTACCAACAGTATAACCTACAGGTGTGTTGGGATAGAGGCAAATAAATGTTTTAATGCAGACAGAAATATACACATAGGTTATATCCAGGGTCAAAAATATGTGCATAGATCACCATAAATTTCATATTAGTTTGTAAAATTAAGTCCATTCTAATTGTCGTCACGATCGAATATGCTAAAATCGGTGCAAAACTCGGCAAGGCGAGGGAATAAGACAATTGGAAAAGGGGAACATTGAATTTACCGTCCTGGATTCAAAATGTTTTGTAGTTTAACTTTTGAAGGTGTGTTATATGGCAGCGCAGACCGAGGTTAGAGCGCCGATCCGCGTAACGGAGGCGCTCCTGCGGTCCGGGGTGTCGGATCCGCGTACCGCTTCAGCACGGAGCAGCGTAAGCAGGAAGGTGCGCTTCGCAAACCTCTGCGGATGGGTACGTCCGCGAAGCACGTAAGAAAGAAAAATAACGCGGGACAATCCTCAGATTAATGAACGCCACGTCTCGGGGGCGCAAAAGACAATGTTCGACGCAGTTTTGTATTTAAACGTAGGTATAAGGTTCTGGCAGACTTGACGTGCTTGACATGCGCATTGCCGTCTTTCTGTACATAGATACCCAGAATATATCCGTGTGCTTATCAAAGCCATCTATTTTAGGGATGTAGGGCTAAGGGTCTAAGTCGCAAATTGTTTGAGTATATGAATATTTTTAATTCCTTTATGCTACATTGAGAGTCTGAACGGAAGATACGGTTCTTTTAAATCCCCGGGGCAAGGGCGATGTTAATGGTATTGCTTAAATATATCGTAAACATGCACGTATACATTATACACATTGTACATATCTGTTCGACGCCCTCCTTAGGAAGTTGTTCGACTCAGATAAATAAATTACGTTTTAATATTATATTTAATATTATTCCCATATATATTCATAGCTAGAATTAAGAAATAATGAATTATATTGGTCCCTGGCTGTCCGAGATGAGGGCAGGCGAAATCTAACCGTAAAAAAAAGCCGAGGCATGCTTAATAAACCACATTTCTGTTCAGTAAGCATACTAGCTTCCTCGGCACCTGAAACAGTCTGTGTCCGACTGCACCTCGCCATTGTCACTATCAGGACTACATCACGTTAAATAAATAAATAAAGCTGCACTTCGGATATAATAGGAGCCAGATCAGCCTCGCACTATTATTTTGACGTAATATCTGATTATAATTGAATAATTTCAAGATGGCGCCGCGGATGGACATTGACTTTGTTCTTGTCCTGTTTTGTTTTGTTGTGTTTTGTTGTATTATGTTGTACTGGACTGACGCCAACTGCCGGAAGCGAGTCCCTTGCGCGTGCAACACACACGCCGATTCTGATTCTAACGCGCGACTTCCGAGTCTCGCGAGAAGCTGCTTATTTACAACGTTATTATAAACTAGTATTACAAAACCCTGCAGCGATTACTGTATATATGTGAATATCTTACATCTCGGGGTATAATTTTCTGAAGGAAAAAAATAAAACCGGATGATAGTGATTATTTCCCCCCATAACTGTTTTGTAATAAGAGAAGCGCGGACTTGGCGCGAGTATTTAAACATCGGTGCCGGTAATTTGTTTCATTTAGCGCGGGTACAGGGGGGGCGAGCGGCAAGGGCTGCAGGGTTTCAGCAGCGAAATTGCTTTTTAAAAATAATTTAGTGTGATTTTTATTATTGTTTTAATAAATCTCAGCAAATATGCCCTGCTCTGAAGTCACAACGCTGGAAAATGAAGCGACTTCTCCGGCGAAGCGCGGCAGAACGGAGGATGCAGCCGGAGGGAGATTCGTGCTGAAATTCGCCCGATTGTCCGAAAACGCCACAATCCCGACGAGAGGCTCCACCAAAGCTGCCGGTTACGACCTTTACAGGTTAGACATGCACTTCATCGCAATGATAGTGATTAAATAGCTTGCTGTAAACCTGCATGACCGCGATGTCAGAGCCCGTCGATACATAGTATCACGCGTGTGGATACTGGCTTGTGTCTGAATAGCGCATATGAATATACCCTGGCGCCGATGGACAAAGCGTTGGTGAAGACGGACATCCAGATCGCCGTCCCCCCGGGTTGTTACGGCAGGGTCGGTGAGTGCCGGGCGGCCGGCGGGCGGTCGGCCTGTATCCCCGCGCGGTTTCTCACCGATTTCTGATTTATCTGTGCAGCTCCGCGGTCTGGATTGGCGGCGAAAAACTTCATAGATGTCGGAGGTAAGTTGTTCTTCAACCTGTATTTTGAGCGATTTTGTATGTACGGAGCGTAATACCCACAAGCTTCATGTGTGCCCGTGCATTTCCGCCCCAAGCCGGCGTGGTGGACGAGGACTACAGAGGAAATGTAGGCATCGTGCTCTTCAACTTTGGGAAAGAGCCCTTTGAAGGTAAGAGCTCCATCGAACTTGCAGTTTTACCCCTGAAGCCGCTATTTAAGAAACCAGTGTGTCTGAGATGGGAGCTTAGTCACATGGTTCGTTATCCTGCTGGAAGAAGCCATTAAGTGAGGTACAGTGGTCAGCAGCAGTACTGACTGGCATGTAAAAGATGCTTAATTGGTACTGTTACACCCCCTCCAGCAGCCCGAATTGTTGATACAAAGCAAGAGGGATCCATGCTTTCATGTTGATCGTGCAAAGTTCTAACCCTACCATCTGAATGTCGCATCTGAAATCGAAACTCATCTGACCGGGCGATGCGTTCCTACTTTCCATTGTCCGGTTCTGTTGAGCCCGTGTCCACTGTAGCCTCAGTTTCCTGTCCTTAGCTGACAGGAGAGGCACCCGGTGTGGTCTGCTGCTAGCGTAGCCCGTCTGCTTCAAGGTTCAGAGATGCCCTTCTGCATGCCTTGGTTGTAACATATCTTTATTGATCCCACACTAAGGGGGAATTTACTTGTAACAATAGCCTAAAGATAGACCGCAATAAAGAACAAACCAAAGGATACTACCAATAGATTAAAAAAATGAAATTTTTGGACAGATTGTTGCACAGATGTGATTATTTTATTGCTGCCTTTCAATTAGCTTGAACCAGTCTGGCCATTTTTCTCTAACCTCTGCCAACAGTATGGCATTTTTGCCCAGAGAACCACCGTTCACTGGATCTTTTTTTTTTTTTTTTTTTTGTCAGCCCATTGTCTGTAAACCCCAGAGATGGTCATGCCTGAATATCCCAGTAGAGGAGCAGATTCTGGAATACTCATACCGACCTGTCTGGCACCATTTACCATGCCACAATCAAAGTCGGTTAAATCCACCTTCCTTTCCCATTCTGGTGTTTGACGTGAACATTAACTGAAGCTCCTGACCTGTATCTTATGCTGCTGACATGTGACTGGCTGATCAGGTATTTGCATCGATGAGCAGTCGAATAGGTGTAGCTGATAAAGTGGCCAGTGAATGTATATCCTATAAATGTCATTGCAGTGAAGAAAGGGGACCGTGTGGCGCAGCTGATCTGTGAGAGAATATGCTACCCAGAGCTGGAGGAACATGAGGTAGCGGTGATGCTCAGATCTCGCCTTTTAATTCCTGCGGTAATACAGCATATGATTTGACCTCGGTGTTGACGACGACCCCTACACTCTGTCCTGCAGAGCCTGGACGAAACTGCGAGGGGGGCCGGTGGCTTTGGATCGACGGGTAGAAACTGAAACGCTGTCTTTTACCTACTGCAAATACTTGAATTTGTTTTAAAAGTGTATTCCGGTTTCATGAATTGTGAGTTACCAGATATTTGAAGGTCTTTCTTGGTGCTGTTTTCATTCAGAATTGCAATAAAGTTTCAGGGAAACTGTCAGAGTGGTACCTTTCATTTCATTATATGAAACTCATTTATCCACCCTGCTCAAGGATTTAAAAAATGATCATGCATGATGTATATCAGTCTCCTGATCACTTAAGGTCATGGCAGCAGGGGGCTGGAAGTCTATCCTTGGCAGCGTGGGGCACAAGGGTAAGATACTTCTGAAGAGTCACCACAACTGCCGAATAGCACTGACCTTAAGTTCAGATGGGGCGTAATATTCATTCTATACCCAATTTCATTCGTTCCATCTTCATGTAAAAATTAAAGCCTGTGTGATGAAGTGGGATATGGTGGTAGAACTTAGTAGGCCTGGTCTCCTGGTGGGAGAAGATTCTAAATTCAGTGAAGCCAAGCAGGCCACATTCAGAAGATTAATACATTTAAGTTAGAAATATAACTTAGAAAGCTAGAGTTAATAGTACAGTTTATAACAAAGGTTCCTGGGGAAAAAACAATTTGGATTTTTTTTTTCTCCATCGAAAGCTAAGAGTCGGTGGGGGGATTCCAAGTGTCCAATTACGGGCTTATAAATTTGCCCTGAATATAACAAGCTATTCGTACTTCACAATAAATATGTTCTTAATGCCAAATGCTAATCTGGAAGACATGACGCATGCTAATAAGTAGCACTGTTCCATGTCCAATTTTGTTTATAGCAGTGTAGTATATAAAAATGGGGGTATGTGCGACTAGTAAACTTTTTAAAAGGGTTGCTGTAAAACGCATTAGTCAGATCAGGCACAGAAAGGGGAGAGGCCATCCAACTACCCAAACCTTGACTTCAGAGGAGGAAGATGTTGCACCTGAGTCTTGCTGGGATTCCTTCTTTCCTGTTCTCGTACCAGTTACAGGCCAGTACCCAAGAACCAATAATGAGCTCAGCAGTTTCTGCAGCTGGGTACATTTGATCCAGTCTATGCAGAAATCTGTTCTGTTCCACAAAAGAAGCACTGCGTTATTTATGGTCCATGCTTAAGATTAGCGATGCACCAATAAGGGAATTTCGGGTCAATACCAATAGCAGATTATTTCGAAAACTGACACCAATATTGATTGTTCGGGAGGTTCTGCTTAAATAAGTTTAAAGGGACACTCCACCCAAATAAATACAAAAATAAATAAATTACATTACAAACATACAAAAAAGTATTTTTTTTTGGTAATTTCTGGCATACAACACCAGTCCCAGAGAACTATATTTTACAACTGTATACATCTTATATATTTATAAGAGTAATTTTTTGAGTAATGTATTTTGATTTTGCACTGAATTCTCTTGCCTTAAAGTGAACAATCACATTTGTTGTGTTGAAATGTTTTTTAGTGGATCCTCTTTGTGACATTTTAGCTTTGCAAAGTTTACAAAATGCATTTCCAACATAGTTTTTACTTGTGCTAAAATAATTCCACACAGCAAACATTTTTCTGTTCAGTGGCGGGCGTGCAAAGAGATTTGGGTCACCATTTTAAAGGGAATTATCGGCTGTAAATAAATCGGCTCGTGTTGAATCGTCGGCCGATACTGATGGCTAGCTGATCGCTGCATCTCTACTTAAGATATTTGAACCTGGTATCCCATCCAGGTCGTCTCCTGCCTTGAGCCTCCAAGCTCCCCACAACCCTGTAACAGATAAGCGTTTGGAAGATGGATAGATGTTGATTTAGTGTAAGGCAATCAAATTTGTTGCCAACTACAAAAAAAAAAACACAAAAGACATTTTACTTGGAGTGTTAAAATTTATCCACCAATTTTACAACACTGGCCAGTGTTACAGATCAGCAACATTTCCAAACTGAAAAACCCAGTCCACCCTAAACCAGTTACACTTCCTTTCATCTTTAAATTATTTTTAATATTTTTTTTTATGATATTGGTTGATGTTAAAGACGTGGACAAAACAGTAAAGCAGAGTGAGACCACAAATGAAAACCAAAAATGTTTTATTGTAAGTTTATGGAAACTGAACCGCTGCACAAGACAGAGAGAATGAATGAATGAATATGTGTGTGTGTGTGTGTGTGTGTGTGTGTGTGTCAAATTGACACAAGTGGGAAGATGGATTCCTTGATGTCTCCTCCAGTGGACGCACTGATTAGACTTGTTATGTATAGATTCACAAGAGTCCTCAGACTGGAGTACAGAGTTACACAGAAAAGTAAGAGTTGGTAATAAAAGCACCATTAGAAAACCCTTCAGTACAGGGCTTTACCTAGTTTTAAAAGGCTTCTTTGATTAAAAAAGTGACATGGTTACAGTATAAACACACTCAATGTACATGTAGTATGGCTATAACAGAACAAAAAGAGACAACTTTGGTTGCAAAGTAACAATCTTCAGACAGTAGAAAGTTGTGTTTTTTTTGGCTATTTGCATTTGTTAAATATTACAGTGCATTCATAAATCTATGATGTCATGTTACTAGCACCAGTTACTATAATACAATGCAGATAATTCAGTGGAAAAGATGGAAAAGCAAAGTTACAGAAACATCAAATCTCTCGATCCTGAACTAATAAGTCACTGAACCTCTGCTAAGCAGCACAGGGTCTCAGCGTCAGTGCCTTCCTGCCTGCGATGTGCCTCACGGCGCATCACACCATTCTACATATCATCGTACAAACCCTTATGCAGGAAACTACAAGTGAGGCCTGAGATAGCGGTTTCTCCAAGGGACGGCTCTCTTAACAGACTTCTCCGGCTCTTAGGCCTTGGTTTGCCCTCAGCTCTGTAAACACGGATTGGTGCTTTCGAGTGAACGTAAGACGCCTCATAAGAGATTGTATCCATGATATGTGGAACTGTCTTTGGGAACAAAATGATGCAGCCCTTTCCTGTCTTGGGTCTACGAGCAATTTTTGCGGTTACCTTGTGCTGTTAGTGAAGGACAATCTGTACCCTTATCTTCAGAGCGTCGCCCAGCTGTCCAGTGAGATAGTCTCTGTCATGCTTGTCTTCCAGCAGGACCAGCTCCTCTCTGTTGTACAGTGGCACGCTGGTGACGTGTAAATAATACGCTCCCGGAAGCAGCTTCTTCTTGGTTAAGTGAAGGTAGCTAATGCCATCCTTTTGGTTGATCCTGAAGAAGCCGTCCTCGTTGCCGAAGCTGATGGTGTAACGGACGTGGTCGGTGAGGGTGGACAGGGCAGGGATGAACTCCAGAAGGTGGTCTCTGCTGTTCAGCTCAGTCAGGTTGAAGTGGAACATCATCGTGCTGAGTGTGTCCACACTGGCCAGACTGGCTGCCTCTTCACTCTGTCAAATCACACACATTTTTATTTTTATTATTTTATTTTTTAGTTTTATTACCAATATTACCGTTAGAAAACTGTCTAGAGGATATTAAGCCACAAAGCACCAAGTCCTGGAATTTATATCTAATATGAATATTTTTACCATTTACTGCTTATCCGTGGCACATTCGTTGTCTGCATGGGCATGGTTGGGGGCGGGGTTAACACACACACACACACACACACACACACACGTTTGTGTTCATATCTTTGTGGGGGCCATCCAGTCTTTTCTATGGGGAAAAACCCTAATCCCAGCAATGACACACTTTTTATCAAGCTAATTCCTGATTCTGTTCTTTTAATCATCTCGTAATATTCACCCCAATGCACAAAGGTGTTTGAGAGCTTTGGTATTTTCTTGTAAAACCAGATGCCCAGGTCACCAGTGTGGATATCATGGACGCTGGTGGGAACACCCTGCTCGCACTCATGTAGGGACACTGTATCTACCTTTTTTATGAGTGTCGATATTCATTCATCTTCTTTCATTCATTCATTCTCCGCACAAGGTGCATGGTTCTCCGCACTCTCCGCATCACCCTACCTGCTGGCCTCCCATGTGCCTGTGGTTGGTCGCGTTGGCGTTTCGTCGTGCCCGCCCCTTCTTGGGGTAGCCGTTGATCTTGCATTCGTAGCAGGCCTCGGGGGAGAGGGAGTTGTCATCGGCCTCTCCCTCCCGGCCTGGCGCTGGGCCTCCACTGCTGAAGCCCAGTCCTGATACACAGTGTCTGCACAGGAAGGCGGGGGCCCATCAGCAGCTCGTCCCACTGGCCTTATATCGCACATCAGAGATCCTTTCGGCTAAAGGCTGATTAATACTTCAACGTGAAATCGACGCTGTAAGAACCGACGCCGCAAGAACCGTGCAGCCGCGGATCCTGCGCCATAGTCTGACACGCACCTCCCCAGAAATGTAACTACACATCGTGGCAACGCAGACCGCGAAAACTGATTGGTCTGCTTAATAGCATTTGTTTTTTTTTTTAATGTGAGTGAAGGAAGCGTACATCCCAGGTGTTCCTATATCAGCTAGCATTAAATGACCCACCCTAGGTGTTGTAGCAACAGGTCTATAGAACACTCAGCATGACAGCGCTAATTTCACTTACCTCCATTAAGTTTATTCACACTTTATGAGACTAAAAAAGTTACGTTAGAAGGGAAAATGCATAAAAAGTAACTGTATAGGGGCTCGTAGCAGCATAAGTATAAGCTGGACTCGATAAATGGATACTTTGTTAAATGTTTGGGTTTTTTTCTGTTTCAGCTGCATGGTTCAACAACTGAATATATCGCAGGATGGAAAGACAAAAAACGTCCAAACATCCAAAGCTATGCATCAGCAAGCGTATTGGCGTGTAATTTCTGAGCGACATGGACACACCAGCGCCCAAGTATAAATGCTCATGACGGCGTTGGCCGCTTGCCTGGGTCACAGCGAAGGACCGACACAGAATAAAATCAGCCTAAAGATGTGTGTCCTTGCAGTACTGAACCTCAGAGGCCCCCTAAGCGTGGGGTGAATATTGATTGATGAGCAGATGGTGACTTGTTGGGCCCTGATTTTTACACCCGAGCTCCATCCTGGTAGACACACACTCACCCCTGTCCCGCTCGGTAGTAGCCTGGTGGGCACGCACACAGGTAGCCCCCATCTGTGTTGGAACAGCCATAATTGCATGGGTTCTGGGAGCTGGAGCACTCGTTGACGTCCTGGCATCCGCCGTTGGCCTGCTGGTAGCTGAAGCCGGTGGGGCAGAGGCAGCGGAAGCTGCCCAGGGTGTTGTGGCAGGCGGCGTCCCCGCACACCTGACTGTTCTGACACTCGTTCTCATCTGGCCAAGACGGGGGTGAGCATCAGTGGGCAGAAAACGCCAGGTAGCCTGATCCACAGTCAAAGTGACATCCGTCTACGGTGACAGGACACAGGCGGAGAGCCTGACATGCAGCCCTGGGGGGCACTAGGCTTTTCATGATTAAAAAAGCTTTTATTACGGTATGTAGCACCATACATGACTAAACTTAGTTTCTAATATGCCTGTGTTAAAGAAAATGGCAAGCAGGAAAAATAAACTATAATCTTTCCAAAATACCAAAATGCGGACGTCTGAAGTAGGGCTGCAGAATCATCAGAGAAGGTGAGGATAAGCAGCAATGAAGAGCATCAGACAAGGACTCGTACTTCTGGTGGACAGCTAACATCAGCATATCTCATACATCCCATCAAGTTAGAGACGAAAAGACATAGATTATGTGTGTATATATCCAAACCTAAGAGGGCAATCATAGGGTCTTTGTGGAGGTATTTGTGACAGTTATCGCTTAGCAGTTCTCCACACCACCAGGAGGGGGCACTCACCTATGCACTGGTTCCACTGGTAGTGCTGGAGGTAGCCCTGGGGACAACTGCAGCGGTAGCCTCCCACCAGGTTCTGGCAGCCATGTTGGCACCGGTGCTCCCCCTCACACTCGTTCAGGTCTGCCGGGGGGGGCAGAAGCAGGCAGCGGCATTAGCACAGGACTGCGTGGTGCGGCTAGGCGTGACGTGTCTGTCATGACATTAAATACCATGCCGGCAATAACGGCTACCTTCGTGGCAAGAGAATATGCATAGTAGACAGAGAGATTAATCCAAAAGGTAAAATCTTCATAAGTAACTATAAAATATTACAAACAGGTGAACGAGGTGCTTAAGATTAGCTTTTGATTAAAAAAAAAAAAATCTAAAAAAAAGCTTCTGGCTGAACTTCACTATAAACCTTTTTTAAAGGGTCAGTAAAATGGTACCTTCAGCTAAGGACAACACAATAAAACCAGTTTAACAGTTATGGGAGCGTTACATGTAGGATATACAGGTGGATTTTCTATTGTAATTTAAAAACAGTCAGCCTGGTGTGCCTAAAACAGATCCGTGTATAGCTGACCTGCTGCCAACAATTTTTAAGGTTAGCTTCCATCATCTTTTCAGTTTTTGGGCTGATTTCATAAAGTTTGTTATAAATATTTTCCATATTTTCGCATGTTTATATCAAGGCAGATTAATATAACTGTGGTGGGCAGGAAGCCAGTCGTCTAACAGCAGTATGTCTGCCTGAAAAAGGGGTCCTGAACGTGCTCGGGATTTTAGACCCTTCCTGCCTCGGGGCTCACATGATGACGGCCAAACAGCCCCCATAAAGCCAATCCACTGCCCCAGCCTCCCGCTACCACAAAGAAAACACTTATCGACCAATTACAGGAGAGCTCTAAGGCTTGTCACCTAACCTGTGGAGTGGAGAACTCGCATGGCGTTAAGCTCAGATATAGCTTTCTGTTTTTCCGAATCCGAATTCCGAACCAGCACCCCATACCCTCTTCTTTCGTTTACCTGCTTGACGAAGTACTGCTTTTACAAGGTGTAGGTCATGTGATTATGACTCACCTTCACACTTTTGTCCACTTTGCTCTAGAGAGAAGCCGCGTTGGCACTCGCAGCTGAAGCTGCCCGGACTGTTCTGACACACGCCGTGGGAGCCGCACAGGCCTGGGTCCGTGGCACACTCATTGTTGTCTGCATGGGCATGGTTGGGGGTGGGGTTAACACACACACACACACACACACACAAGGTATCTAAATGTTTGTGGGGACTCTCCATTCACTTCCATGGACAAAACCCAAATCCTAACAATGACAACCTTAACCCTAACCCTAACCCTAACCCATCCCTAAACTTAAGCTTAAGTAAACAAACAAAAAATACAGATACAAAAATTGGGCATATTTAGCTTTTTGAATGTGGTCACAACTTTTTTATAAAATTGAAAAAATGAAAAATTCCTCCACAAGCTCAAAATAACAGTTTATCATCATATTATGAGGAACATTCACACACACACATTCACAGACTAGATTTGAGATCCTACTTTTCCCATAATTCCACCACAAAAAAAGCTCCACCCATCTGGAAAACACACCCTGAGTGGCCAGCCTGCGGCCACAAGTGACTTGGGCTGCTTGGTAATATTTACCGTGTTTCCCAGTTTAAGACTGAGCTCGTGCACTGGGAAGTCACTCTGTTACTATGGAACACAACGAGTCCCCAGTCAAGCGTCCACAATGTTAAATCCTGCTGACTGTTAAACGTCAGCGAGAAGCTCACCGATGCAGGCGGTGTGGTGCTGGGTGAAGCCGGGGGGGCACTTGCAGGTGAAGCCCCCGATGGTGTTGACACACAGGAACTGGCAGTTGTGCTGCTTGGTGGAGCATTCATCCAGGTCTGGGGGTTGGGGTAGACAGGAGAGTCTCCACTGAAGTAGCCCCAGTGCTGAGGCTTCCCACAAGCCCCGGTGTTACCCCGCCCACACACATAAAAAATAAAAACTGGAGAGAAACTAGAGTGTAGGGGGATGAGTAAGGCAATCAGAGGCCTATTGTCCAAAACCGCACCCCACAAAAATCCCCATGGACCACCCAGCCCAGGCGAGTTTGACCAAAAGCCCACAGACAGGAAGCGGCAGCGTTATCAACAGGAAGCTCTGGGATGTGTGCATGAGTGATGCTGCCACACATACACACTCTCAGTACCCAGAATGCCCAGCCCCTGAGCATACACCGGCTGGTCCAAAGCACACACCGCCCTGAAAAGCGACCTGTGTGAATTTCAGCTAAGGCGAGAGAAGCTGTCCTGAGGAAAGAAGTTTCCAGCCATGCGCTTCTGACCATTTGCGTGTAAATGTTCATGTCCGAAAGCTAACGTACTGAAACCAAACTCCCAGGGGAGTGCGTTTCCCAAAAGCATAGTTTTTCAAAGAAAACATGTCTCCACAAGCTCAAAATAACAGTCTTTCATCATATTATGGGGACCAAATACACCAAATACACAGACAGACAGACAGACACACACACACACACACACACACACACACACACACGTGCCCTAGATTTGATTTAGTTTTCCCATAATTCCACCACAACAAAAGCTGTGCCCATCTGGATATATACAAATGTTAGCAACTTACATAGTTGGAACCAGGCAACCGAATGGGTCCAACTATGAAAGTTGCAAACGGGAGCTCTTGGGAAAGGTACCCCAGGCTGGCTTCTACCAGGCCCCCCCAGCCCTACCTCTGCAGCTCCTGCTGTCCTCCTGCAGGAGGTACCCCCTGGGACAGGAGCACAGGTAGCCGCCCTCGGTGTTCTTACACAGGAAGTTGCAGGGCTTCGGTGCCTGAGAGCACTCATCCACGTCTGCAAGAGCGACAGAGGAGCCGGCATTAGGCTGTCTGCACCAAGACAACGGAGCGTGACGGAACCCGCACCAGTACTGGCACACTCCAAAATGGAGCGGGAGCAGCTCATTACACACTATGTGCAAGCTGTTTCACCAGGCCGCGACCTGCCGTCACGAAGCATTAAGGAAGGGTAACTAGCCGTAACGGTGCAGTGAACAGCTTACCCACACAGGTGGGGCCAGTGAAGTCGGCAGTGTATCCCGGTTTGCACACACAGCTGTAGGAGCCCAGGGAGTTGATGCACTGTCCGTTACGGCACAGGTTGCCCATGATGCGGCACTCGTCGATATCTGGGCAGGGCAGGGAGCAGTGAATGAGAAGGGGCCCTCGTATCTCAGCAAGCCGAGCGTCAGGCTGTTTCCGTGCCCTCACCTTTTCCGTCGGTAGTGTAGCCGGGCCCCTGCGGGCACATGCGCTTGTACTGGGTGGTGCCAGGCAAGGGGCACAGGTCACAGTTGGGGCCCCAGCCCCGCCCCCCGGTGCAGCAGCACTCCGACTTGGTGACCTGGACACGGTTGGTGGAGGTCATCTGGCAGAGCGTCTGCAGAGCTTCTGTGAAACAGAAGCCCTCCCTGTTGTCTGGGGGGGCAGAAAACATGGCAGTTAATGAACAACATGCCCATAATGCTGTTTGTGCCACATGCCCCACCCCCTGATTTCCCAAGACAATGGATGTGTACATCCCAGAAATAGGGGGCATTTCCACATCAACCTCCAATTTCCTGTTTCAGAGATGGAAAAGAACAGATTGAGAAACAAAAATGAGAACAGCTAAGAAGCTCTTTTTACCGTGGTAACCTGTCATGCAGAAGATTTCCATGACAACACTGCCAGCTCAGAGCCTGATAAATCTGGCTGTAGTTAGGCCCTTAACTGCTGGAGGGCTGTGCACTGTATATCAACCTGACCTACATGGGAGGAAGTTTGGACGATTTTCCATGCCTGGAAAATGGCTAAAGACCCCAGATTTGGGATCCAAGTGCAGACAGCATGTTGCAGGCCTAACCTTAACTAAACACACAACAAAAACATAACAAAAACACAGATAGTAGTTCAGTTATTGATAGACAGAAACGCATGCAGTTTAAGTGCTTCTCATTGGACAGCAGGGGGCGCCAGTGCGGAGCAGCACTCACCGATGCACTCTGTGTGACTGGGGTTGGGGACAAAGCCCTGGTCGCACCTGCAGCGGTAGCTGCCTACGGTGTTCTCACAGCGGCCGTTCACGCAGATGCCTGGTTTGGCTGAGCACTCGTTCATATCTGGCAGAACAGAACGAGTGAAACCAAGCTAAAAGAACACAGGCCGCCATCACGGGATCGTGGGCCAGACATTGTGGCGTGACGAAGGCTGGCAATGCCCCTCACTCTGGGGGAGCTTGGTGTCAGGGCACGCTTTACACGGGCGTAGTACCTCGCTCGTTACCCAGCAAAGGGGAGGAGCTAGGAAGTATTTCAGATTTCATCAAACCATTACTTTGGCAGAGTAACAGCAATAAGGATGACATTAAGGCACCTCTCAAGGAAATGAACAAGATGGCGGCCTGTCTTACCCATGCATGCTTCTCCATCGGGTTGTCTGACGTAACCTTCTGGGCAGATGCACATGTAGGTCCCAATGAGGTTCTTGCAGGCCATTCCTTTGTTCTCACAATCGTGAACGCCGTCCTCACACTCGTTTTGGTCTGGGGGAGAGAGGAGGGTTTTCGTCCAGTCACATACAAGGTTCACAGCATGTGGAAACCAGCACTTCATAAGCGAGAGGGGACAGGGAGGAAGTCCAAGTCAGCCACCCAGGATGGCTAAAGATCTAGCGGACAGTCTGTTAGGAAGGCATGGAAGGTTTAGCACCATATTTACGTGACCAAAAAGTGTGGACACCAGCTTGTCCAACATCTCATTCCATAACCAAGGTATTAATATGAAGCCGGTCAGCCCACTGTCACTGTAACAGCCCCTGCTCTTCTGGGACGGCTTTCCATTAGATGTTGGAACATTGCTGGTGGGATCTGCAGCCACCGGTTGGATATTGATGTTGAGTAATCAGGTCCCTTTCTGTGAGCTTGTGAGGTCAAACTTGTTCCCAGAAGTTTTGTCCTTCACAATCACTTAACTTGTGGTTGAGGGCAGAAATGTAGCAGATGACTTGTTGTAAAGATAGTATCCTGTGATGGTGCCAAGTGGAAAGTCACTAACCTCTTTTTGTACTACTGTATAACAACCCATGCTGCTGATAATGTTTATTGCAGGAAATTGCACAACCATGTGCTTAATTATCCTCCTGTGTCAGTAACGAGTGTGGCTTGATTAAACAAATCCTCCATATCAGTGTTTCCCAACCCAGTCCTCGGGGAACATCAGACAGTCCACGTTTTTGCTTCCTCTCAGCACCTGTACCAGGTATTCGGTGTTCCTGATTGGTTGGGAACTGGGAGGGAGCAAAAACGTGGACTCTCCAGGGTTCCCCGAGGACTGGGTTGGGGAACACTGCTCCATATAATAGGGGTGTCCATACACTTTTGGCCATATACTGTTATCAGGGAGATTACATTGGTGTCGAACAGCCAGGAGGTTGGGGTGTATGTTAAGCCCACAGGAGTGGCTTCTAAACGGCACCATGGGAATGCTTTACCTTTACACATCCTCCGGTCCTCCCGCAGCACGTAGCCTGCGGGGCACTTGCACTCGTAGGAGCCCACGGTGTTGACGCAGCGGAAGGCGCACAGCAGAGGGTTCTGGGCACACTCGTTCACATCTGGGGGTGCAGGCACAGTCACGGGCACCTGGCAACACCTCAGCAAGCGTTTATATGTAGTCATGGATCCATACCACAAAGTGGACCATACCTTCACATGACATCATCGGCCCGGGTTCGAATCCCTCATCGCAGGCGCACTCAAATGCCCCGATGACATTGGTGCAGGTCCCATTGCCGCAAGGATTGCCCAGTTCGCACTCGTCAGCGTCTATGGAAACCAGGAGTTCCAACATAAACCCCTGTCAGAGGTGACATGTCCTGGCCACCAGCAGGGGGCATTCTGGGCAGCGTGACGGGACCTACCTTCGCACCTCTTGCGCGAGGGGTCCAGCTGGAAGCCGAAGGGGCACTCGCAGCGATATGCGCCATCGGTGTTTATGCATTCCCCGTTCCTGCAGATTCCGGGGGTCAAGCATTCGTCGATGTCTGGTGATTTAAGGAAGGAAGTGGAACAGCAGCCTTCAGTCTTTCACACAAAACTTGACGCTTCTGAGGCCCTGACAAACATCTGGAAATCCACGCAACATACCTACGAGGCTGCCGTCCAGCCCCATGACATGTCCGGCGGCGGGGCAGAGCTGCCTATAGCCCTCTGGAACAAAAACATGAAACATTAGGAAAACAGGCCTGCAGTTTTTGGACATGACAGTTTCTTTTTTTTTTTTTTTTTTTTTAAGTTTCGGTGAATTTATGATAATCAGTGACATGCAAACATCTGCCTGTACGGATCAAACATGGATCCATTGCCCTTTTAACAGCGGACCTTTTCACATACAAGGAAAAATACATGAGAGGGGCAGCCGTCACTGCCTGGGACATCAGCTGGAAGCCCTGCCCCTTCCTCTTCTCCTGCCCCACCCTCCTCTCCTGCCCCACCCTACTCTCCTGCCCCACCCTACTCTCCCATCTTGGCCACCTTGCTCTCCTCTCTCACTTCCATCTCCCACCCACCTCTCTCTCCTCTCCCGCCTGCCTCTCCCGCCTCACCTGCCTTACCCTACCCCTCCTGCCTCGACTTCCTTGCCCTCCTCTCCAGCCTTCCTGGCCGACCTCACGCTCCTCTCCTGCCCACCTCACCCTCCTCCTCACCATCTTCCTTGGCGGGGCAGATCTCACATGGGCTGCCCCAGCCCTGGCCAGGCATTTCACTGCAGCAGCACTCTGCTTTGGTGGTGTTGTGTGGCTGCGGTGCCTGGCAGCGGCCGTTCTCAAACATGGTGTAGCAGTAGTTCACACGGACATCTGTGCAGGTAAAAGGCGGGGGGGGGGGGGAGGGGTGCCAGTCAGTTATGTGGTTAGCAGATCTTGCCTAGAGGTGACTCACTGTGTGGTTTTACCCTGGACCAGTTCATGTAGCTGGATACAGACCAGAACTAAGCAGGTACTTCAGTAAAAAGCGGCACCAGCTTCATCCCGCATTTCAACCCACTGGACGTCCATTTTTTTTACCAACAGTACTTATGAAGATGTTACGTGTCTCAGTACTCATGAACCACGTTACTCACGTGTCTCAGTACTCATGAACCACATGTTACTCACATGTCTGTCTGGGGTTTGTTTGCTCTTCAGCAACTTTCCCAGCTGTTCACAAGCTCAAAAGCCAGGGCAGGATCCAAAGTGGAGCTCAAAGGTAGCTGAGGAAGGTAGAGAGCCTGAAGGCCTGTAGTGACCATGTGAGACCTGCAGGGTGTAACCCTGTGATGTCCTGAGTGGCGTATGAGGGAAGGGGAGCGAGGAACCGGTGACAGGCAGGACCTCAAGGAAGCCGCACAATCACATGGCTGCGATGCCCCTCCCCTCCCACGCGTCATGCATCCCGATGGGAGGGGGGGGTTCTCCCCTGAAACGTTCTGGACAGTCGGTTTCAGTGCAAAAACACAAATCCTGTTCTGATCTGATTTATGTGTGAAGCTTTGGCTGTGAAGATTGTGTGGAACTGCGGGACACGGGCAAGCTCTCGCATGTCGTACCCAGCGGGACCCAACGCTAATGGGAAGTCACTTACAGGCCGCTAAAAATTAGTCAACGACAAAGGTATCAGATTTCCTCAGCTACACCGTCGCACAAAAACATCACTGTAGGTAGAAGCCATTCACAGCTGTGGACATCATCTTCCAGGCTCCAAACTGTACAAGATCAGCAAACCACCTGGCTCCAATTTAAAGCTCTTCCTAACTTCCAGCTTAGATCCTAAGAGACTTCAGCTATGGCTCCACCTCTGTCCCATTTCGGTTGCGTTTGCCTGCCTGATCCCCGCCTGCCAACCATGACTCCTGCCTGGTAGACCCGCACATTCCTGCCATACTCGTTTCGGAGCTTGAAGTCTCAGGTGCAGTCCTGGCAGCTGCGCATCAGCCCTCTCAGGTGTCAGCGGTCACGCACCCCAAGTCGGGGCCCCGGCCGGCAGTGGTGGGGGTGCCAGGGGGGGGACTCACCCACACACCTGGTCCCCAGGGAGGTGAGCTGGAAGCCTGTGGGACACTGGCACCGGAAACTGCCCTCTGTGTTGGAGCAGGTGCCGAAGTGGCAGATGTCGGGACTCGACACGCACTCGTCAATGTCTGCATGGGGGGTGGGGGGTGGGGGCGGTAATACATCACTCCATAAATGGGCAATTCTACACAAAGGCACGTTTTATGTCACATACCCAACACTGATGGAATGCTAAACTAATATATGAATTTTTAGGATTTTACGATTTGCCTAAATTCCCTCCAGAAGGTTGCATATCTCTTCAGGTAAATGGAGTCACACACACCCCCCCCCAGACTCTCGGGGTGGCAGTTACTCCCGTTGGCACGTACCTGTGCACCTCTCGTTCTCCACGTAGTAGCCTGGCGGGCAGATGCACCTGAAGGTGCCTTCCAGGTTCTGGCATGTTCCCGGAGCGCACGTGTTGGGCCTCACGAAACACTCATTCACATCTGTGTGGGAAAACAGTGGCTCAGTGGCTTCTTGGCATCCAACATCAGCAGGAAGCGTTATGAAGAGGACCAGCTTAGATTTCTTTGCAGCAAACTAACGTTCCTGAGAGCAGATTTTCCAAAGACTGAGCCGTGCATCCCTTTTGTATGTCGGGTCCACCACCCAAACATCTGTACTACTGACTACAGGCGTCTGTCAACCACAAGCAACCCTGAGCAACTCAGGGGTAAACAAAAGCTGTGGAGCATATGAGGGATACAGACATCAGAATATCTGTGAATATCAGTGGGATGCAGGACCATAAGCTGGCTGCAGTACAGACACAGAAAGATGGACCTGGAAGTCAGAGACACAGTACAGACACAGAAAGATGGACCTGGAGCTCAGAGATGCAGTACAGACACAGAAAGATGGACCTGGAAGTCAGAGACGCAGTACAGGCGAGTAATCGGAGCCTCACCCACGCAGTTCCTCTGGTCTGCAGTGTGCTCGAAGCCGCTTTGGCACAAACACAAGAATGAGCCCACAGTGTTGAAGCAGTCGCCGTTCCTGCACACGCTCCTCTGGCACTCGTCGACATCTGAAGCGCAAGGAGTCATGGGTTTGTATTCATCTCTATGTGGGCGCTGTCCTTTCATTTCTACGGGAAAAACCCTAATCCCAACTATGAGAACTGTAAACCCCAACCCAGCCCTATAATTTGTATTAAATTGAGTTTTCCCAGAAAAATGGTCCCTATGTCCTCAAAATAACAATGTATGTCCCCACAATGTAATACATACATGACCCCCCCCCCCCCCACACACACACACACACACACACACAACATTGGCTGCAGAAGCCCAGGCTTCCCATACCCACCCACACAGTCCTTGTTGTGTGATAGCTGGAAGCCAGGGTTGCACACGCAGTTGTATGATCCCACGGTGTTCTTACACGTCCCATTTCCACACGGCTGCCTCTCGCACTCGTCCACATCTGTAATGAAACCGCGTGCTCTGTTACCACAGCTCAATCTCACCAGGATGCTCCGCTGGCTGGTCAAACTGTCCCGCTCAGAGTGACCAGAGGGCTTCACTGCAAAGTGCCAGAAGTGATCTACCCACCGATGCACATGGAGGAGTCCGGCGTGGTCTTGTAGCCGTTGGGACAGGTGCAGCGGTAACTCCCCACCAAGTCGATGCACTGCCCGGGGTTGCAGACGTTGGGGTTCTCCACACACTCGTTACGGTCTGTCCAAGGGGAGCAGAGGTTGCAGGTCAAAGGTCAGCCAACCCATTGGCAGCCCTACAGTCTAGCTAAGCTGCTGCAGAAGATGGCGAGACCCTGAGTAATGAAATGAAAACCTTGCCGGGGGGGTGGGGGGGGAACTCCACA
>JAODLD010000021.1:15480664-15496941 GCA_026781065.1 Mormyrops boulengeri
TAGGTTCTCCCCAAACGAGCTTGATGGGCCGAATGGCCTCCTCTCGTTTGTAAATTTCTTATGTTCTTATGTTCAATAATTACCATTCTAACTCCAACCTTCCTTCTTTCTCCAAAATTCTCAAACATGCCGTTGCTAGTCAACTAGCTTATCTCCAACACAACAATCTGCTTGATCCAATTCAGTCTGGCTTCCGCCCTCTCCACAGCGGCAAAACTGCCTTAAACAATATTCTCAATGATCATCTTATATCTGCTGACTGCAAAGCCTCAGAGTCCTGCTCCTCCTCGACCTGAGTGCAGTCTTCAACACAGTGTCCCATAGCATCCTCCCCACAAGATTCCATGACCTGGGCATTGAGGGTACTGCCCTAAACTGGTTCTCATCATACCTGACGGACAGGAAACGGTTCATTTCTGTCTCTGGCTATTCATCTTCCTCCTCTGCAGTCACTCATGGGGTCCCCCAATCAGTTCTTGGGCTTCTGCTCTTTGTCCAGTACATCCTCCCTCTCAGTAGCATCACTCGTTAATTTAATCCAAATTTCCAATGTAATGGCAAAGACACCCAGATCTTCTCCAGCACTAAATCGATCTGATCACCACCCTGGTCCCAAATAGAAACACGCCTGCCCGCAATTAAGACCTGGATGACTCATAATTTCCTCAAACTGAACAGTGACAAAAAAGAGTTTATATATTGGCTGTAAAATCATCCTCAGTAAAGGTGGCTTGTTTCTGCTCCTCATTGATGACGCACTAGTTTATCCCTCTTCTGCTGTTAGCAACTCTGTCATTTTTCTGGACCCTTCTCTCTCATTACACAGTCATGTCTCACTCACCAGGAAAACCCCATTTTCCCACCTGAATAACATGACCCATATCAAATCCTGCCTCTCCCAACCTACTGCTAAATCATCCCTCATCCATGCCTCAACTACTGTAACTCCATCTTGATTGGCATCAGCTACTAATCTCTACACGAGCTTCAAACAGTTCAGAACTCGGCAGCTCACCGCCTCACCAACACCTAGTCCCACCTACACATCTCTCCTGTTCATCATGACCTGCAC
Source organism: Mormyrops boulengeri (assembly GCA_026781065.1). Taxonomy (NCBI): domain Eukaryota; kingdom Metazoa; phylum Chordata; class Actinopteri; order Osteoglossiformes; family Mormyridae; genus Mormyrops; species Mormyrops boulengeri. The sequence continues at coordinate 15,481,737 of JAODLD010000021.1, forward strand.
TGACTGCCTGCCAGCTGATTCAAAGTTCTTCCCCTCACCCTCAATAATCTTGCTCTCCCCTGTCTGTCTGATCTTCTCCTACCCAACCAGCCCTCTCATGCTCTTAGATCTTCCTCTTCTGGGCTCCTCACTGTTCCTCCTTCCAAACTCCACAGCTTTGGTGGTGTCAGCCTTCTCTGTGGTGGCTCCTCACCTTTGGAATTCCCTTCCTTATGATATGTGTCACTCTCTCCCAGTCTTCATATCTCATCTTAAATCCTTTATGTTCTCCCCAGCTTCCTAGTTCCCTCTGCTCTGGTTTTTTTAAATATTGATAGCATCTTTGGGTTTTGAAAAGCACTGTATGAATCTAATCTATTATTAACACATTAGCATCCAACACAGACTTGTTAACAAGTGTTTTCAGATGCATATCCTAGAAAGGCACCTTTTTTGTAGGTGCTAAGCCAAGAACCGGCCTTCAATGGCCAGTTGGCTTGGGGGAGCGGGTGGAGAACCTGATGGAGAAGCTCACTTACCGGTGCAGTTGCCTCCACTGCGGTCCAATTCATAGCCCAAGCTGCACTGGCACTGGAACAGGCCCGGCGTGTTCTGGCACCTTCCATTAACACAGATTTCTGAGAAGGTGCACTCGTCTATGTCTGAGGTGTGGGCAGAGTAAATGGCAAGTCACGAGCAGGAAGGATCATGGGACGAGTGTTCTTTCATGTCTCGGGTCACAAGCAAAAGCACAGCTCAACAGTCCGCGTTCACGGACTGTTTAAGCGGGCCAGAGAGAGCGGCGGCGGGTTGGTATACCTTCGCAGGCCTTGCTGTCCAGCGTCGGCACGAAGCCCATGTCGCACTCGCAGCGGTAGCCACCCTGGACGTTCAGGCAGTGGCCATTCTCGCACAGGTTGAGGTTCTCAGCGCATTCGTCGCTATCTGTTAGCCAGCACACCAGCCATGTCATAATGCAGCAGGGCTCACACGTCTCCTGTACCGTTTGGCTCCACTGAGAGAAACACTCAGCTTTATATTAGCCGGCCACAAACTGATCGATTATCCTAAATACCTCTGTGGGCTTACAAACGTGTATTTTTGTGTTATTGTACATATTTAATGTAGGACAGTGTGTTTGTGCCCCTTACACATGAAGAGGGTAGTACATCAAAATGTGTGTGTATGTGTGTGTGTGTGGATTAGGTTGATACTACTTTGTGGGGACCAAATGTCCCTTACAATTTAATAAAGAGCTGTTATTTTGATGTTGTCTGGACCACAAAGATCTGTGAAGGCAATCAAAAAAGTGAAAATGCCAAGTTTCATATTTTGTTTTGTTACTTATGGTTAAAGTTAGGGCTGGGTAGGGGTTAAGGTCTTCATGTGGGGATTAGAGTTTTGCCCATAGAAAGGGGGAGTCCCCATAAAGATGTAACTACAAACCTGTGTGCTTGTGTGTGTAGTGCTCAGGAGAAGCTGGCCTTGCCTGTACAGAAGAAACCATCCCCGGAGAAGCCCTCCTTGCACACACAGCGATAGGAGCCCATGGTGTTCATGCACTCTGCATTGTTGCTGCACATGTGTGTTCCGTTGGAGCACTCGTCCAGGTCTGGAACACAGAGACGCCTTTATGAGTTCCTATTCGGTGCCACCTATAATATCGGTGTTGGCCAATCTCACAGTGAACTTTGGCGCCTCCCTGCACCTGGGACTCACCAGTACACCGGACCCCGTTACCAATCCATCCGGGACTACAGCTGCACTTGAAGCTGCCGGCGGTGTTGGTACAGGAGGCATGATGGTCGCAGTCGTGAGCTCCTATCTCACACTCGTTGATGTCTGCAGACGAGCCAGCAACACAGACAGGACAGTAAGGCCAGGTTTTGAATCCAGGAGTGAATTTGAGAGAGCAGACTTGAGCTGGGTGGGGATGAGGGAGCTGTAGGGGTGGGGGACGTGAGGCGGGGGCCTAGGCTCTCCTCTCACAGGTAAGTGAGATGTTGTCCTGGAGATCAGGTGATGTCTGCTGTTGTTTGAGAGACCGGCAGGGCTGGGGTGTCGTTCAGCATTGAAACCACAATGTCAGTTGCACTTCAATAGGCACCAGAATCAGCAACACCATGGAACTGTTTACAGAGCTAATCTAATCCTCTAAAGTATGTAACAAACATCCTGACCACTGGAACCAACCTCATCTTGCATGTCATATTTTCCAGAGCTGCTGAACTGAAACGGGGACCCAAAGGAAACAGACATTACTCAACCCTGACCCCATGGGGGCAGGGGGTCCTTTACAACGCTTCTCTGGTGTCCTGTGAGGGAACCATCTGCTGATTTAAATCCCCATTAATCTCAGCATGGTCACAACATCCAGTCGTTAGTGAATATGCAAGAATTCCAAAGCGACGGAACACAATGTACCACTGCATTTTTGGCCTGTCACGCAAGTCCAATAACGGCATGGCAAGAGGCACTTCAAAAGGCCCACAGCTGTGTGCTGCATGTTGGAGTTTCTCTCTGCACCGTGCTGTGGTGGCAGCTCTGGCCTAGACAAGCCACAGTCGGCTCCAGCGAGGCAGGGACCTGCACATTGCAGCGCCGTGCCACTTCGAAGAATTATCACCTAGCAAGCTAATTTGTGACAAATTCACAAACCCAGTGCCACCCATGCAGTAGCACCACTGTAAAGCCACGATCACCGCGCCTTCCATAAGCGTAACACTCCAGGCTTTTACAGTCACCGTGATGCAGGGGTCATAGCGGTTAAGGATCACGGTCTCTCTGCACATCCGGAACGGTACACCTCAGCATGGTGCCCCAGATGTGCCCTTTACAAAAAAAAGCATAGAGGTGGTATTTGGCTGTTATTAGGGTCCAAGTAGGTGCAGGTACAAGGCACACATATATGTAATAAAACGCAGTGGGAATAATGAAAGTAAGCAGTGTAATAAAAAAAATGCATTTTGTTGAAGCCATAATCTGTTCTATATCACATATTTTATAAAAAAAATAAATAAATAAAAAAACTGATATTAAAAAAACACCCAAAAAGCTCAGACCAGGAGCTGGCGACCCGCACAAAACCTGACTACATGAAACAGAACATGGCGAACGGATTAGCAAGGAATCTCACAAGGTTTTTGGAATGTGAAGCGTTTGATTGTGGATTCAATGAGTCATTTAGAAAGTCTCCAAACAAAAGCAGTTTGCAATCAATTACACCTCCTCTGAGCGGGCCGTGCGCAGTCCTCCAGACACAGCCGGCCCGCCTCTGCAGGGGAGTCCAGCGGGCCTTTGATGGAGGGAGAAAAAAAAAAGAGAAAACCTGAGCATCGGAGCCAAAAAAATGCAGAAGAGCCCACCAATAAAGGGGGGGCAGAAGTGGCTGCGCTCAGAAACAGTGTCAAGGATCCTCGAACTGGGTTCAGTAATGATGAAAGCAGACAGCAATGGCTTTAGAGGGGCTAAGGCTTTGCACGTGAGGCGGGGGCGGAGGGGAGGGAGCAGAGGGGGAGGAATGACTTCAGGGATTCCGGAACCCTCTGTGATTTGAGGCATGCTGTTGGTCGCTGTGGACTCCCCATATGGGCTACAAAGCCGCTGGGAGCGGCCGGGTGCAAGTCAACGCTGACCCCTCCCATGCATGTACTTGTCATACCTCTGGGATTAGATGAGCTCAATAAACAGCTCTGTGTCAGGACATGGGCTTTACTGAAGCTTTCGTTATCTCTATGGTATCTTTATGTCGCACGAAATACAAAAAGGTCAACTCTGGGGCTGCCTCATTCTGTGGCGCATTCACTTATAAGGTAATCCGCCCCAGAGACGAACCATGTGATGTTTGGGGTTTCTGTAATGCTGGGCGCCAATGGCGAGGGTGTGGCTGCCGCCCACCAGTCAGAGGCCACGACGGGACTCGGGTGAGGAGAAATGTGTCATCCATATGCAGGAGCAGCATGACTGACAGGACTCTGAGACACACGACGAGATGGGCTGTGAAGGTACTGCCCTTGAACATCTCCCAACAGTGCCACCCGTCCCCAACATCCTGAGCACTCTAGAAGCACAAAGGCTGAAAGGCAGCACCGTGTTTTACACCACGCCCACTTTGTCCGTGCGCGTCTAACATGGCTTGTGCCGCCGGCCATTTCGCCTGACCGCGCGCCGCATGATTGGCGCAGATCATCAACTCATCTAACAAGTCTCCAGAAATCCCAGCAAATGGCAAGTATCTGGAACTTTCCTGCTCAAAGACTGACCGGTGTCGATTTTAATGAACACTAATTAAAAGAGTCTGCAGTTTATTTTTGTCTAACCTTTGCCCCAGCCAGCTGTAACGTTCACTTAGACTCCCTCTTCATTGGCTGCGCAGCGGGCAGTTTTATTGACATGGCATAAATTGAACGTAATGTTTATTCCACTTTAATAGCAATGGCGCGGCGGAACAAACAAAGTAATTCAACACACGTTTCCTGCGCTGCCGTTCCTGACGTGATGTCACCCTCGCCAGCTGGGCTCACACGGAAACCCCCGTCTGAGGGCCGCAAGCTGGCGAGTTCACAGACGCTCATCAAACACTTGTTTTCCTCTTGATTTCTTTGAGCCTCCTGATGTTAATGACAGCACTTGACTCATGTAACACCCCGCCTCCCCCCTAATGGAGTACGCCCGTGGTTTCAGCTTCTCCGAAAGTTGCAGGACATGCCCGTCTTCTACTCTGCCTCCAAGCCCCGTCCCAGTGCATGCAAGGACGCCCCTGCCCCATCTGCTCTGGGCCCCCTCGCCCTCCCTGGCAGGCCTACCTGTACAGCCAGTGCTGCCCTTCCTGACAGAGAATCCCAGGTCGCAGTGGCAGATGAAGGAGCCCTTCGTGTTCTCGCAGTTCCCGCTCAAGCAGATGTTCGGGTTGAGGACACACTCATCCACATCTGGAGGAGGACAGCAGGGAGAAGAGGTGCATGGCCTAAAAATGCAGAGGCTCTTTGGCCAGAGCAGGAAAGGAGCCCCTGGATTCACAGGGAAAACCTTCAGAAATCTCTACAAGCTGGATTTATCAGGCCAGACCTCTGAGTTTCAAGCAAACTCATCATGTTGCAGGACACCTGATACCTGATCCGTGTCCCACTGTGCAAAAGAGCAGCAGCCCCTGCACTGCGCAAACAAACTCATAACTTCACTGGCTTTTCAACACCTTGCAGCTTATAAAACAATTAATTAGCAGAGAAACAGTTCACTGCCTTACCAAGACACATCTTCATATTTTCAGAGGACATGAACCCGTCAAAGCACAGACACTGGTAATGCCCGGGATGGTTCGTGCACTGGCCCCCTTCACAGACGTCAGGGTTGTCCTCACACTCGTCGATATCTATGGAGAAGGAATGGGGGGGGGGCATGCCATCAAACATTGTCACTTCATGGGGTACAGGGAGGAAATGTCTCTGTGGGCAGTTAACTGCTCCCTCCCACAGGTGCAGGGGACTGGCGCATGGCAGCCATGCCTAACCCGTGCAGCTCCTCTGGTCGGGCATCAGTGCGTAGCCGTGGCGACAGCTGCATTCGTAACTGCCCTCGGAGTTGGTGCAGAAGCTCTCGCAGCCTCCATTCTGGATGGTGCACTCGTCAATATCTGGGACAGGTAGATGGATGGGTGAGCAGACAGCAGGCTTTGGCATGGAGAACGGCATCGATCCCAGTCATGCAATCCATACCGACGCAGGAGAGCCGGTCCTCGGTGGACTGATAGCCCGTGTTGCAGGAGCACTGGTAGCCCCCCACCATGTTGACACACTGCCCGTTCTTGCACAGCTTGTCGCTCAGCTCACACTCGTTGATGTCTGGCAGGTGTACAGAAAAGTGACAGGAGTTTAACATTCCTGTATCCCTACTGATCACAGTGGGGGTTTGGGGGGGACAGAGGGATGTCCTTCCGTTCTACATGAGGCCCACCTCTACAATGCCACTCTCTCTCTCATACACACACAAAAATACATCCTGACAAATGAACATCCCACTAGATTTATCTCACACAGATGTCTGGAAGTAACCACTGAAGCCATAGTCTTCCCGGGACTTGAACGCAATTGAATCCATCTGCGACCTGCTTCCAGACAGCTCATATTTATCTCCTCATGTGGAGAAGCTTCCTGGCTGCAGTCTAAGTTGGCCAGGAGCTCTCTCCATCTGCGGGGCCCAAATCCCAAGCCCAGGGCCCGGCCCGTCTGCGCCGCACCTCTTATCTGCCCTGCCGTGGGAGTGAGCAGCTTCCCCAGGGCTTACTCAGACCGAGGTTCTGTCTACACACGTGGGATGTGGGCTATCCGGGCCCCTTATCTGTCTAGACATGCAGCAACAGTTGAGTGTCTTCAACATCTTGCCATACCGCCTGAACATCTCTGCTGCCAGATGACAGAAGTTCCAGGGATTTGAAAAACGAGCTTAAAGTGATCCTAAAATGATATTAAAGTGAACCGTGAACTCATTGGCCCAGAAAAGGCAATGCCCACCTGCAAACCCCGCCCCCTGAGCTGCCCAAGTCCCGCCCCCTGAGCTGCCCAAGTCCCGCCCCCAGCTCACCCAGGCAGGCAGATCCGTCGGGCGCGACCTCATGACCAGGGGGGCAGACACAGTGGAAGCTGCCTTCTGTGTTGATGCACAGGCCGCCCCGGCACAGCAGCGGGTTGCGCTCACACTCATCAATGTCTGCGGGGACAGAGATGTTGACCTCAGGACATGGAGATCCTGCGACGGTGTGACGGGCGCAACGGGGCGTGACAGGGTGTCTGGCACTCACCCATGCAGTTCTTCATCATCATGAAGCCACTCTCATACCCCTCAAAACACTGACACTCGAAGTCGCCCGGTGTGTTGACACACGTGCCCTGGCCACACAAGTCTGGCGAGATGCGGCACTCGTCGATATCTGCACAGGGAACAGGACAGCATCAGAGCCACGCGATGCAATAAACACAGGGGCTAATGTAGTCAGGACTGCTATCACTATCGATGGGGAGAATGCATGTTAGGGCCACTATAACATTATGTTTTCAAGGTGGCTGCCAAACAGGGTTACAGTTCCATAGAGGAGGTCAGCTTAACACCGCAAGCCCCCCAGAGGTGGACCGCTCACCTGTGCAGTTCCTTTCATGGGAGTCCAAGGCGAAGCCATTATTGCACTTGCACTTGAAGCTGCCGACTGTGTTCCTGCACTTCCCGTTGGTGCACAGGCTGTGGATCATCTTGCACTCGTTGATGTCTGCACGTGCACATGGCGAGAACGGGTGGAGGAAGACGAAGGAAAGGTCAAGGGTTGCAGAAGCACAATGGGGAAGGCCGCTGCCATTCCCTGCCGATCTACTGAAGTCCTACTCACCCACTCTGAGCCACGTACCTTTCAGGAAGGGCTTCCCGTTGACGAAATCGCCCCTGTGGGAGAAGCCAAGGCCGCGGGGGCAGAGTAGGCTGGATTCGGGGCTGCCCCTCTCCGGACACTCGTCGCACTCAGGGCCCCAAGCCACGCCCACTGAGCAGCAACAGGTGTCCACGCGGTGCCGGCCTGGGATGGGGGCACCACAGCGCTCGTCCTCATGGGTCAGATAGCATTGCTCAGTGCGGAGATCTGTGACACACACACACACACACACACACACACACAGGAATGTCTGCATTACTGTCTCTGCAGGCATGTGGAAATCTATATAATGCAATTAACTGGGGAAAAAAAAGAATATTTCCTTTTTTAATTAACTGTAGAAAATGCATTTCTTTGCTTTGGCAGCATCATGGTATTTTGGGAAGACCGCGCTATTTTGAAACCTAGGTGACAAAATTAGCAGAAGTGTGGACAGTGATTTAGTAAAGTATATAGTGGGAGTGTGCTTCCCCGCCCCCCCCCCAGAGAATTTCATCATCAAGATTTCAAAATACTGAAACAACACGGCTTTAAAAAAAAAAAAACACACACTCAAAACACAATATAATGTTTGGAGGGTATGACAATATTGACAGTATTGTCAAAGCGTAATATTTGTATTTATGATTTTGTTTAAAAACACGAGCTGCAATTTGCAATGGTTGTAAGCCGTGTGACAGCGAGTCTGCACAGACCACATGGTTCAGACCACACAACTGACAAGCAGCAAGGACAACAGAAAGAAAACCACAGTGTTGGATCTGAGCCTCGGGCTGCTGTCGCCAATAGTAATCAGAATGGCATGATGGCAGAGAGAGAGAAGCGGGGGGTAGGCAAGACTACATACCGATGCACGTTCTACCAGAGTCGTCCAGTGTCATTCCACTGGGGCACTGGCAAATAAAAGAGCCCAGGGTGTTTACACACTTTCCGTTGATGCAAACTCCAGGAAACACCTCACACTCATTCACATCTATCGCCGGAAAAGAGAGTTAACAACACGGCCAGGAACAAATCCAGCAGTGACAAATGACTGACGAAGGACGACAGAAGAAGCCGGACAGCAAGAGACCGGGATGGGGACACAGTTCATGTAAATACAGTCCAGGGTTTAGACATGTCTGCTTGAAAACAACCAAATGTCACTTTTCAGGTGGGTGACTTTCACGGGAATACAAGGTGAAGGTGACACAGATGCCTTGATGTGAAGCAGGATGGGTGTTGTCCCCAGACGTCCTCACCTTCACACTCTGTCCCCCTCACTCGGGCAAATCCCTTAGGGCATAACCGATCTGAAAGCAGATGACACAAGTCTTCACATCCGTCGGCGGCACTCGGCCAATGTCATTGATGTCTAGAACTCGCTGGAAAGGACCTCAGCCAACAGAGCCCTTACCTGGCTCACAGCGGATGCAGGGACTGCCCCAGGCGGCCCCCAGCGTGGCGCAGCATTGCGACTTCAGTATGCCTCCATTGATGTTGATCTCGCAGCGGTTGTCAATCATCTTCAGCCAGCATGTGCCCTTGATGGTCTCTGCAGATCAGACATATCGCGGTACTGCTGGGTCAGTGAGCACTGGGTACCGGGGGCCGCTGGATCCGAGCGCAGCAAAGGGCAGGTGGAATCTACAAGTGCTGTACATTTTTCTGCAGCTAAAACATGCAGTATCCCAGCATGCACTGGGCTCATTCCTCCCACAGCCCCTGGCAGCGAAGTAACATCTAGACCTAGTGAGTATGTGTTCTTGCATACCCATTTGACGTCATCTTCAAACTCAACTTCATACTTAAGAACAGAAGTACAGAGTACAGTAAAAATCCCCAGACGTTGTTCTTGCCTCGCCCCAAATATCAAGGATACATCAGTTGCATCCTCATCAAATGAGACCAATCCTCATTGCACCCAGAGTTTGTTCTTGGGAGGCAGGTTTGCAAGACCGGTCTTGCAAAGATCACAAGTACGATCTTTGTATTCTTGGTATTGAGAAACTCCCATATTGATTCAAGTCACAAATGACTCAAGACTTCAATTCTACTTGGACCCTATGACTCGAGAAGACTTGAGGTTATAGTCCCCCTCTGGATACCATAACATTATTTTTATAATTTTAGTGCATATTAATTCTCTGCTGTCTGCATTTTCAGTTAGCTGAATGCAAGGTCTCCTGAGAACGTTTGGTGCAAAGATGCATCACTCCCTGCACATACATGGACGTAAAAACTGTGTGAGGACAACCGTGAGTGGACACACTCTTTTCAAACTCTCTCTGCCTACAGAGAATGTAATCTATGACGTACTGTGGTGGGTTTCTGCTGCAGCAAGTTTGAATCACTAAAGGTTAAAAAAAAATTGACATAGGTAGGGACTCAAGTTACATGGCTCACAACTCAACTTGGACTCAAGTCAACAATTTGATGACTTGTGACTTTACATCAAAAATTATGGAAAGACTTGGACTTGAGGGCAAATGACTTGAGATTTGACTCGGACTCCCCAAGGAATGACTTGTTCCCATCCCTGTCTGAGACACATAGAGGGTCACGTACCCACACACTGGGTTCCAGAGCTGTCCAGGATGCTGCCTGGGGAACACTGGCAGGTGAAGGACCCCACTGTATTCTTACACTCCGCGCCCACACAGGGGTTGGACTCACACTCATCCACATCTATAGAAGAGGGGGGGAAAAAAAAACATGCGAGTCACACTCCATGCTCAGGTTCAGGTCACACCCACTGGAATGCACACGCAGTGCAGTGACAAATACCTTCAGCTCCAGCGGCACCTGTGATGGGATTACCGGATTATCTATTCCTCAATCTACGGACGCCCTTATGGCATTATGCCCGCACAGGTTCATGTGACAGACAGGGCGAGAGGGTGCGCCAAGATCACCTTCGCACACGTCAGTCAGTGCATGGAAGTAGAAACCCTTTGGGCACTGGCAGGAGAAGCTTCCGGGCGTGTTCCTGCAGATTCCGTTGTCACACAGGAGCCGGTTCATTGCACACTCATCTATGTCTGCAGAAGGATAGGGCTGTCAGCGCTGATAGCCAGAAGGGGACGCCAATGAGCTGATGAGTGTGGGGGTGAGATGGTAACCCACCAACGCAGTTTTTGCCCGTAGAATCCACCTCATATCCCACATTACAGTTACACTTGTAGGTCCTCAGCATGTTCTCGCAGACGCCATTCTGACAGATGTCTGGGTCCAGAGCGCACTCGTTGATATCTACGGGGGGCAGTATGGGTGATCAATGGACCATCCTGTCCAACTCCTTCCTTGCTGAGGAGGTGACAAGGCCATACTCACCTCTTCCATCGCTGGTGCTGCCAATCCCATGACTGCATAGGGCCAGGAAGTCAGCTGAAAAGCAGGGCACAGTCAGAACATCCTGACAGACTTAAGGTTTCGAGGGTCCACCGGTGTGGCGACGAACCCCACCCCGTCACAACCAACCACAAATGCCTTGACACCCCTATGAGCTCACAAGGAGCCTTGTGTCCGACTGGCACATGTGCGAGCCATTGGAGGCGGAATGCTTGGTGTCCAGACCACAGAGAACAACATAAACCACATCAAAACACAAGTGGGATGCTGACTTGACCGCAGAGAGGCTGCCAAAGGAGAATAACTTTGATGCTGACAACAGAATGCACGCCTCTCTCGTCCCTGCCTTCTCTCACTCCCAAAGGGACGGCTCATCACCGGGACCACACGGACATCTTTGTGACTCACGGCGCAGCAGAACATGCAGCCATAAATAATATCCCCATTCGACATTCTTCAAGGTGTCTGTATCCAATCAGAGCTGACCGCAGAAGTCCCGTGTCAGGTAGACAAGTGCTTCAGCTTCGCGCACGTCTGTCGTCTCACACCAGGGGGCCCCCCCACATGCTCTGTGGTGGAATGCGCTCTCTAGATCTCTTAAACACTTGTCAGTCAAACACCTGTGCAGGTGGATCTCCATTATGGGTCACACTTGCTACAGTGAAGTATACTGCTAGGGTGAACAACCTCCTTCCCTGTGGGTGGCGCTGTTGCTTCAAGCACTAGTATGAAGCGCAACTGTTCACGCAATTAACTACATTCATAGAAGGAGTCTGGCCTCCAACAGGTGGCACAGAGCAATCAGCTTCAGGGGCCAAAAAATTAAAAACCTTGGAATATGCACATAAGTGGGGTATTACCATTTAGTAAAGGTATTTTTTAAATATGCCATTTGGTATTTATAGATCCATTATCTCTAAGATGAGAGGTAATATAAAATTTAAAGTCTGTAAAGGAATGTGCAGAAACAGAAAAAAAAAAATTCAGAAACAATAAGGAATGCATGATAGTTCATCACAAATGGTCATTTGTCTTTGTTTTTAATATTCATATTTACCAGAAACTGAACCACAGCATGCATGTGTTTGGCTGCCCAATCAACCGGATGGATGTGAGATGAAAGGGATTCTGGGAAATGGGAGGATGCTCGCTCAATCTCACTGTTTGAATCCAGACTGATGCTATGGGGGGCACGAGAAATCAGGTGACCTGTCTGTCTCCTCTCCTCCGCTGTCTTCTGGCTCTGGATTACTATCCATTTAGACTTGCATTACCGTGAACTATGCTACTGTTGTTGGGACAACCATGCATACCCAAGACGCTATATAAAAATGAAGTGAGTAGAATGAATACCTGAATTCTGGGCGGGGCACGGCTGGCAGGGCTCCCCGAAGGCGTACTCCAGGTTGGAGCAGCAGCATTCAGACTTGGTGACGGCACCGGGGAAGGGGGCCACACACTGGCCGCGCTTGTAGCCGCCGTAGCAGGTGCTGCGCATGTGTGTGTCTGTGGGGGGAGGGCTGTGACTGAGGGGGACACACGTGGCAGCATGCAGGATGCCTGGAGGTCCCCTCTGAGTCCTTTTGCACTGATGTTTCATCAGATGCATATGAAATATGTACTTGGACAAGTACACGGCGACCTCCAGACAGCAACGAATGTGCAGGGAGTTTATGTGTACAACTGGATAAGCACAATGCACAACAAATCCCAGATTTCCATGGCAAAGAGCTGGCCTCCATGTGGGATCTCAGAATGTTCCAACAGAGATGTAAAGTCCTGAACAGCCCTGGAAAGTCTCCCTCCCCCCACTTGGGGATACAACAAACAGAGTGCCCTGGATTAGCAGTTAGCAGCAAGTCTATAAAGGAGAGCGGGACTCACCCACACAGACGCGCCCGTCCAGGCCCACGGCCAGGCCGGCCATGCACTCACAGCGGAAGGAGCCCTCAGTGTTGACGCAGTGGCCGTTCATGCACATCCCAGGGACCTCGCATTCGTCAATGTCTGCAGAGAAGCAGGGGGAAAGGCTTGTGCTCATTCCGGAGGGCAGAACCCCATGATGGGACCGGCCACTCGAACATACAGTCTTAAACTGGGAAGAGGTTCTGCGTCCTTATTAAACCATACTGCAGCATTAGGGCCAAAGAGAGTTTGGAGTACTTATTAAAGGTGTGTATCACTTCGCCTCAGGAATATCCCCCCCTCCCGATTCATTGCGTTGCTTAACACTGCACACAGCTTCACCCAAACAGCATGTGTTCAGCTGGCCCAAACCATTACGTGACTTTACAGATTAGGCTGTAAAAATAGCTGAATAAAATGAGGTGGTCAATCCTACCACTATTATTTCTCCAACAAACCCTGCAGCCTTATAAGGAAACAATGCGACGGGCGTTCCAGCACACAGGGGTAATTACATCCCACTGTGCTGCCCAAGCCGAGAGGCCTTAAGGCTGGAATCTAAGGAAATGTTCAGCCCTATAAACACAATTGATTTCCTGAGAACAGAAGCGTGAATTTATGGATTGTGTAACATTGTGGATATATACTGAGGGATATTAAATTCCCATAATATTCACTCATGCAAGAGATGCTCCTCAGCACAGAAATTAGTGAAGCTTTCTGCTGCCTGGCAGCTGCTTCAGTGTATGTGCTTCACACCCACCTGTGCAGAAGCGGCCGGTCGGGTTCAAGACGAAGCCTGGCTTGCAGACGCATTTGAAGCTGCCGTCCTCATTGATGCACATGCCATTCAGGCACATGTTTCTGATCAGGCACTCGTCCTGGTCTGAAAACAAACATTCGCAAATAGCCGACTTGAAAGGTGTACATTTCCGGTTCACCGCGATGGGTTACGCGGTGCGCCGCGATGGGTTATGCGGTGCACCGCGTGGAGAATTCACAACCCCAGGGGCGCTTACCCCAAGCACTGCTGTGATTGGAATTGTAAATGCTTATTAAAACAGAAGAAGCAGTGGTCCAACACATGCCCTCCATTCTTACTAGGCTACTGGGTCTCTGATATTCATTCGACGGCCGATGAGAGACATGCACTTCCTGGCACTGTCATTGTAATATAAAACTTGGCCATATCTGAGAACATCAACAGGCAACAGAAAGAGTGGAGTCAGAGCAGAGTCAAAGTCAGAGAAGAGCCAGAGTAGAGAAAGGCATCCCCTAGACCTTGGCAGTTCTTTCCATCTGAGGAGAGCTCGAAGCCGGCGTTGCAGACGCAGTGGAAGCTGCCGTCGGTGTTGACACAGCGGCCGTTGTTGCAGATGCGCCCATTCGCCACACACTCGTCCAGATCTGAGAGACAGACAGGTGGGTAGAGGGGAGAGGGATAGACCTTACTGACACCCACCTCAGGCACAGCAAGGACTGAGGGACATGTGGAACCCTGTAGCAGCAGTGTGAATGCGGAATAACACCTGGGGACCATGTAAAGTCATCCGTTAGGAGACTTCAGCAGGAGAAATCAGGAACTGACTTCAACAGTTCTTATGGAAGGGGAGGGGTTGGTTCCACAGGAGTGTATATTGGTTATAAAGGAATGGTTGTAACACCGGGCCAATGGCATGTGTGGAATCCAGGATTGGGCACTGCTCTTTGACCTTTCAGTATGGGTACCACTATGAAGTGCTCAGCTGTAGTATAGTGTAAAATGTGTAGTATAGTGTAAAATGTGTAGTATAATGTAAAGTGTGTAGTATAGTGTAGCATGTCCAGCTGTTTGGGACACAGAGCGGTGTGTCTCGGCCAGCAGTACCGGTTCTGGATAGAGGTGTGAGCCGCATCTCACCTCTGCACTCTGTCCGTGTGGCAGTGCTTTGGAAGCCCGGAGGACACTCGCAGAAGTAGGAGCCAGCTGTGTTGACACACTGGCCATGCACACATGGGCTATGTTGACACTCATCCGTGTCTGGTGGGGATGCCATTAAATAACAAGAATCCAAAATGAACCAAGGGGGAAATCGCACAGCAGACATGGTGTGATGTTTTAAAACAGCATGTTGGTCACAGGGTCCGGGCACATGTGGGAGAGAAAAGGCTCACCGATGCACTCGCCGCGCACGTCTAGGTAGAAGCCTCTGTTACATTCACAGTAGTAGCTGCCTGGGGTGGGAACGCAGCGGCCATTCAGGCACAGGTTGCGGTACGCCTGGCATATGTTTGTGATGTTCTGGGACTGGATGACTGCAGAGAGAAGAAGAAGTCAAGCGGACATCTTAGAGCAGATAGGCAAAGATTAGAACTAATCTGAACTGACAGAATAAGTATTAACTCAGTAAATCTGAGTAAGTATGGGGAAAGGCAGTAATCTGAGTAAGTACAGAAGGGGGTCAGTAATCTGAGCAAGTGCAGATGGGGGTCAGTAATCTGAGTGAGTGCAGAAGGGGGGCAGTAATCTGAGTAAGTACAGAAGGGGTCAGTAATCTGAGTAAGTACAGAAGGGGTCAGTAATCTGAGTAAGTACAG
>JAODLD010000021.1:15507046-15526447 GCA_026781065.1 Mormyrops boulengeri
TTCCCCCACCCCCCCCCACTCAAACAGCATATGGCAAGCAAATTAATTGGATCATTTGAATTCCTGGCTCAAATGTGGAGGAACTGTTCAAATGGAGACACTGTTCATATACTGCAGCTGCGTTGGGTGGTCCGAACTAAACCCCGCCCCACACGGCACTGTCACGCGGCATTGGCTGGACCTATCACAGCTGTCCGTCTACTGAGCATCCATCTCGGGATGAGGAGGCATGCAGCCTTGACCCACATCCAAGCAATCAGCTAGTGTTTACTTAAAAACCATCACCATGGAGCCCAACTGCCACTGAAGAAGATATACACATACATACATATACACATACACACACACACACACACACACACACACACACACACACACACAATTTGTATTCATCTTTGTGGGGACCGTCCATTCATTTCTATAGGGGAAACCCCTAATCCTAACAATGACAACCTTATCCCCCACTCATCCCTAACCTTAACAGTCAGGAACCAAACAAAATACAAGACTTTTGCCATTTTTAGTTTTTTGACTGCGGTCACATTAATTCATTTTCAGAGAAACAGCCTATGAATATATGCCCATGACATGTGGGAGCTTCTGAAACAGGCAGCCTCTGTGGACACAGGTCTACACAGGATGGCAAGACTCCCGGCCAGCCCCATCAGTGCAGTCAGGTGACTATTACAGTCCCCTTTGAAGCGGAGTCACAGAGAGCACCTCAGCAACTCTGCAGATGTTACAGCTGCAAGTCAGGTAATTACATTGTTTGTAGACCGGTAACGTATTTTCTGGCACTGGCTGGATGCCGGCCAAAGAGGAATATCAGACCTAATACTGTGTATCTTACGCCATCCATGTAAAGTGCTCATGTGGCCCCACCGTGCTCATTCAGGCCCGGGAAGTGACTCAGCTCCACCTTCCAGGCAAATTACACTGGCGTAATCGGATCTCACCAGGATCGCCATAGCGGTGGAGCGGTCTAGGAGAAATCGGCGGTAATGAAACTCTATGGGAGATGACCAGCAGAGCAAAGGAGCTGCGGTGGCAGTGGGCCGCTTTCCAGGGTGAGCCAGGTTCTGTTTTGCCACACGGTGCCCAGTGGCCTTTCAGCACTTGCGTTACGGCACCGGACTGGTAACTATTAAAGGAAGGCTAGGCAGGCCTATAACACCGGGGCCTGCAGAGGGCCGCAGAGAGAATGGACAATCAGACACAGAGTCAGCATAAATGTGATCTTTCGAATTCAGGGTTGCCAACTCTCACGCATCTGGCGTGACACGCACGCTTTCAGACTCTGACGTTCACGCATGAAATCTTACGGCAAATATATATTATTCCATCATAAACCTAAAATTAGCTACACAATAACAC
The DNA here is from genome assembly GCA_026781065.1 of Mormyrops boulengeri. Lineage (NCBI taxonomy): Eukaryota > Metazoa > Chordata > Actinopteri > Osteoglossiformes > Mormyridae > Mormyrops > Mormyrops boulengeri. The sequence goes on from JAODLD010000021.1 coordinate 15,508,421, forward strand.
TGGGGTAGTTTGCAAACCCTACAGACTATTTACAAGGTAATAAAACATATCACATGTATTACATACACGTTACATACATGTAAATGCGTGTGCATGTGTATGCAGACTTGTTTCAAATTCTCACTCCAAACAGCTGACCAAAGTTGGCAGCCCTGCAAATTCCATTTGAAATGCAGAGCTATACATACTCACAGGGAATATTTAGTATTCTGATAAAACAGAAACATATCCCAAGTTACTGTCAATATTAATCTGTAACATTTTTTTAATAGAACAAACATTTCATTAAAGGTGGTCAAAATACTGCAGTTTAATGAAAACATTGCATTTAATGAAATAAAGAGGGCGAAAATGTTTAATGAAGAACATGATCTTGCCAGATAAGTAGATGACTGATTAGGTGAGGACAACTGCTAGCTTGTATCCGCGAGACAGTTAAGTTACTTTGTTGAAGAACAGTAGTCCAAACTTCCTGCCCATAAAAGACAAACTAAGCATCTTTGTTTCTGCTGGAGACCCGGAATGCATCGACATTCTTTGGGTTTAGACGAGACCTCAGCGTGAAGCCTGCACAGTGGTGTGTTTGGGACAGACGCACCCGCTACGCCTACAAACGCTTGTTCCCATAATGTTTACTTATACACCAATGGAACTTCACAAAAAATAAAATTTGTCAAACCTGGCACAATAAAAAATGCAAGAACATCTTCATATGCTCAGAAGCAATGGGCTCCATGCATGAAATGGAAAGGTTTGCCATTCGTTTCAAACAGTTGCAGAAATGCTGAGATGCAGGCCACAGGGGCATAGAAGCTTGTCAGCTAGGCAGGAACAAAAGTAGGTTTGGCACCTGCAAGACGTCACCAAACCAAGTCACACTGGTTTGATCTTGGAGACATCTGATCTAATGAATGCCGTGGGGGTTCCTAATACTCATCAGTCATACTACACTGAGAAACAGGACCTCTGTGCAGTGGGAACGTATCACACAGCTGAACTACAAATTTCCATTAACAGTTAAATATGTAAATTCAGCTATATTTCAAGAAAGGCACTTTACTCCTGCTGTGAAAAACTATAATTAACATCAGCTGGACACATTTTTTTGGACACAATCTTACTCACATTAACCAAGACCCATAATTCCTAATAATTCCTGTTTCCTCCAGTTGCCAGTTCTCAATGTGGGAATCACCATCATCTTTTTATGATTATCTTGTGGTAAAATTAGCATTTGAGGAGATGGGTAGATATGACAAATACTCTAAAACCGTGAAAAAAAAAAAAACTTGCTAAGAATTCAAAAGACAATATATATATTCACTCTCACATAAAGCTCTCCACGAGTTGATCTATTTCACATGCGGAGAGACTATAACTCGGAAGGTGAGTTAAAACGCATGGATTTTAAATGGCCAGATTACCGCAGGAAGCGATGGGGAAGGGGAAAAAAACCAGGAACGCGCAACAAGGCCGCAGAAGTGTCGCCCACGGGCGCCACATCAGAGGGATGGTGGCTCTGAGCCTCGCGGCGAGCCTTCACGACATAAATCAAGATGCGGGGAAGCAGATACTTACGGGTCAGGACGACAAATTCTCCCAACTATCTGTGGGTAACTCTATCCTAGGACTGGGGCGTCAAGCCCCCCCCCCCCCGCCTCTCTCCCTGTCAGGGAAATGTGTAGGCGGCAGAGGGAATGCGGAATTTCCTTCTAGGAAGCAACACCCAAAACACAATGTGCTGAAGGGAGAAGGCCTCAGATGGAGGATGGCAAGCAGGCCGCTGTCAAAGCCTGTGTCCATGGGGTGCAGCTTAAGCGCCATTTTACGGCAGGCTGAGCCACCCCAGGGACTCCGACAGACGGGCACGTCTCTCGCCACGAGACCAAGCCAGATCCGAGGCCCATGAAGAGCTTCTTGAGTGGTTGCGCCTCATGCTCCTCCCTGCAGGCCTCCTCTACGGCCGTCAGACGCATGTGGGGGACTCGCAGACATTTCCAGTGTAAGCAAACACAGATTTGAAAAACAGGGGACATGCAGCAGGGACTGCAAACTGGCGCGATGTACAAGCTGGTTATAATGAAAGGGGAGCGACTGTGTATGCAGTAGGCAGTGGCGGGAAAACCACAGAATTCCCAGAGCTGGGACCGCGGTGCCGTCACGCAGCCTACCTCTCTCACACTGAGCTCCGGTGAAGCCGTAGGTGCAGGCACAGCGGTTTGGAGCCACGCACCGCCCGCCGTTCAGACAGCCGCTCTCACACACCGCTGTTAGAGGAAAGACAGACGACGCAAGATGAATTGTGCCGACACCATGCCCAGTGGTTCCACCACATTGTCATATGTGTACACTGTGGCATCTGTGGATTTTTTTTATTAATCTGCAGTAACTTTTGCACTGACTACTATTTTCCTTAAAAAAAAAGTCCTAAGGAGGGGATAGAGCCTCTGTTGCCACAACAACCACACATCGCCATGACAACAGCCTGTGGGAGTGGCCCTTACGTTGTCCGCAGTGTGCTCCGTTGTATCCCTTCTGACACAGGCAGCGGTCCTCAGCACAGGTGGCCCCATTCATACAGCGGATGCTGCAGTGCTGAACTGTGTGACACAAGGGAGGGGGGTCAGGGAGGGAGAAAGACAGAGCTCCCCCTGCTGGTAGGCCATCAAAAAAACATCTCACGATAGCATGGTGTGATGCAATGAGTGTCTAAAGAAAAATGCCAGTTGATGAACTGAGCAGGATCCATCACCCAAACACATTGAATACTGAAGATTCTGCTGCTGTTTTGAACCAGCCCAAATTATTTAACAAACTACAGAACATAGAAACAAACACCTGTGTCATTCCGTATGTTTTAAAGTGCAACAAAACACATCATGATGGACTAGGGAAGTTTTTCTGCATGTTTTAACAGAATATAATTTAGCTGCAAAGCAGTACCGCTGAGCTCTGTTTTATGGGATCTAAGAAAAACAGAAGGGAATAGGCAAGGGACAGGAAATGACATCATCTGTCACATAGGGGCTGAACTTAAAACCACAGATTGATTCAAATTAGGCCAAGTACTGCCAAAAGCTAAATCACATCCCGAATGAATAGCACAGTCATTTATTGTCAATTGTTAGGAAGGGAAACATACCTAAAAGTTTCTCTTAATGTATAAAATAAAAAGTCCTTCATGAGTTAACTTGTTTAAGGTTTATTTTCCGTCAGTCCCAACCTCTTTCTCATGAGAGGTAAAATTACAATCTGATGAAACAGCAGGAGTGAAAGTGTAAGAGGAACCAGGGAGCAGAGCCTGTTTCAGATGGGCGAGGCCAGCGGACACAGCAGGACAGAGTCTGTCTCAGTGCTCCGTCACAGAACTCGTCCAGATGGTTACCAACCTGACTTTGAGCCACAGGATGGGGCAATCTGACCACTGGGACATGTGCAGAGGTTGGGTCTGGAGCAGAAGCCGTCCCCACAGGAGCTTCTGCAGATCGCTGAAGTGAGGTAAGAAAGCCAGATCACAAAGTGCTAGAAAGTTCTACAACCTACAGGAAACTGGACAATGGGTCCGTGAAGATCTATATAATCTATTTAGGGAGGGAGCAGGGCCTGCAAAAGTCTATATAAACCAGGTAGGGAGAGAACAGGGCCCACAAATGTCTACATAACCCATGGAGGGAGGGAATAGGGCCCACAAATGTCTACATAAACCATGTAGGGAGAGAACAGGGCCCACAAATGTCTACATAACTCATGTGGGGAGAGAGCAGTTCTTTTGAATTGTGGCAATACAGACGGATCACAGTTATCCGCACAGTCCTGCTGTCATGGTCACCGGATCAATTCAGTTAAATGTAATGGAGATCCTATGCTGACCTCCTTGGCTGTTGGTTCTTAAATAAAACGCCAGATAAACGAAAAGGCCTCCTGCCAGACTGCAATTACTGAGCGGCGAGCCACTGACCGAGGTGCCTCGCGTGCGGAGAGGCCAGCATGGAGCTAGTTAGATGATGAAAACTGGAGCGAACACAGCACAGATCTGCGCTAAGCATGAAAGGGAACAAGCCGCTAGACAAAAAAAAACTCAAGAGCAGAGAGCGAGTCAAAACCTCACGGCCAGGCATGTGGTGGTTAGTCCACACGGGGCCTAGTGACATCGCCCAGCTTTGAAGGCTGGGAATCACATGCAAACACATGCAAACATGCAGGCCCACTTCAATTCCAGGATATCATCACGCAGTCTTCTCCTTCTCCTTATATTACAGCACTGCTCGCTGTACAGTACTGAAGAGTGTACTGGGACAAATACTGTTTTCAGAATCAAAAAACATGACTGAGGGAGAAAATGCAGGGTGGACATCAGTCCACCAGTTGAGCTGAATGCAAACAGTTTTCAGCCTTAGCTCCAGGGAGCCACTTCTCTGGCCAAATATAATGTTTGACCTTCACTACAGGGAACTTTAGTGATGAAGGGATGGGAAACGAAAATTGACCCCCCCCCCCCCAAACTATCCAACCCCACACTCTTGGTTCTGTAGCAGAGAGGAACGACCACTACTTACGGACTATACACTGGTTGCCTCCTGGCAAGGTCTTCCACCCAGGGCAGCAGTATACATTGTAACGAGATCCACAGACATTGGGACTGAAACCCAAACAAACATGAACATTCATTGTGTGCATTGAGAAGCTATCATACAGATTAAGAGAGAATAAGCTGAGCTGATGACCACCCACACTCCAAGACAAATAAATAGTACTTTACAAACAATACGTCTAGATTTTATGATGATACATTCAGATATCTTCCTCCAAAAGAGATGTGGCTCGTTCCTCATGCTCTTCACCAGAAGGACATTATAGAGACGCGCCATAGCACTTTGGTATAGGACCTGTGCGTTGTTCTCACCATCCTTAAGAAGAAACAACACCACCTAGTGGCATTAACATGAATACGTCTTAGAACTCAAAACACAACATTTTCATGACATAAAAATGGATACGAACGTCTAATTCATATTATACAAAACAGAAAGGACTAAAAGTGGCGTAATTTCAGTTAATACGAAAACAAAACTTTTAGAAGCTATTGTGTTACTGGTTAAGTTTATTCTCTAAAAAACATTCCCAGCAAAACAGAATGGAAAACAATAAAAGGGAGTATTTTACCATATTTGAATTTGGCAATCGAACAATAATTCTAAACCAACAGTAACTTATACTACTGTCACTACTACGAATAATAATAATAATAATAATATCATCATCATCATCATCACCATCACCACCACCACCCTTATGTATAAACTGTGGTACTGAAAACAGCCTTCCTTGTAAATTCTTGGCTCAGGACTAAATACACAATTATCCCACATACCGATTGAGTATGATACGGAGAATGTTGTCCTTTACTCATATACGGGGGGTGCGGTGTTTAGCAAAAATTCCCTAAACAGCGCAATATAAATGGTCTTGCAGGTCAAATATCACTCACAAATACAAAATGCGTTCATGTTTCAAGAAGTCTTTCCAAACAAAGGACAAAGCGGACGGACTGTCCTCGTCGGTATTTCATTTAGGCCTACTAACCTCTCCATTAAGACCCTCTGGACAATTTATGGCCTACAAGTTTATATGCCTGTAAACCCACCGCCAAACTTTTCAAATTAATAATAGGGTAAAATATCCATCCCCGGTGTTTTTATTAGACCAATAAACAGATGGTAACACTGGAACTCAAACAGGTCCGCCTGAAACACACTTGGGCTGTACTACATCTTAGGGAATTAAGAGACCCCCCCCCCCATCACCATCCCTAATATAAGCGCTCCAGGACCGCGAGCTTAAGTTTCAAGGCTAAACGACGGCAAAGAAAATGTCTATTTGATCGAGAAACCATGGAAAAGCCACAACTGAATTACAAATTGCACATTCAGACAAAAAGACAGAAACACAACACCGCCAATCTAATTCATTCGCGGCAGTAATTTTCAATGTATAATACAGAAAAATATCCAGTGACCAACTGTGTCATATGCATGTCAAATATTTGTGTTCAGTGCCACAGTTCTCCATCTGCTTCCTTTCTTCGTTTCTAAAACAACTATTTCTGAAGCAGCAAACAGTATTGAAGTTACCCCTTCAGCACATCCTGACCGCCGCCTCTCCTCTTTGCCCTGCTGTTGACGGACTCGGCGGCTCTGGGGGCCTCGCCGTCCGGCGCCGCACCTCCGGCATCGCTGACAAACAGCGACAGCACAGCTGGCAGCCCCAGCCAAACCTTCAGCAGCCGGCCGGGCCACATACTGCTCGCCTGGTCCCGCTTCAAAGCGAATCCACTTCAGGGGGTGGAAGAAGCGGCAAGTGCGGCAAGATCCTTTCCCGAATCCACCTCCTGGCATAATAGCAAAAAAAAGTTTAAGACAGTAAAACATTTATTTTAACTTTCCAAGTATGAGCTTTCAGAAGATGCTCAGAAATTCATACCGCCAGCTCTTACCGTATCCTAGCCAATACATTAATGCACAGGTTTTAAAGCTTTGAAAATTATATTAAAAGCGTTCCAGATTTACAGTCATGACATGACATAGTCGTCATTGTAATAGTTTTAGAAAACGAAGATCGTGCATGAGGCAACTACCATTTACCATCTTCTCCTCCAAATGAAAAGAATGCCTTAAAACCCACGAAAGAAAAAGCACTTAGAAATTAATAGCACGGACAATTGCAACAGCGAGAGAAAAGCGCCGTCCCAAAACGACTATTCTGTTGAGGTTAGTGTATTTATCACCATATTTATTACCATATTACCTTGCCAGCGAAGCGTTTCAAAGTGATACCCGTCTCCCCACTTTTGAGCGCATTCAAAGAAGTTGGGGCATTCTGCAGGGAATGACGAAGTCAGCTGCTGTCCTCTTTTCACTCGCTCCCTCCTTCCCTCCCCATCCCACCCTCTCTGCCCGTCCCTCCCAAGCCCCTACCTCCTTCTCCAGAACTTTTCCTCTTCTTCTCGCGATAGGGAAATCTCTGAATTCCTCTGTTTATTCGGTAAAGAGAAAAAACGATCAATATGCTTAACAACTGTCAGACTGGGTAGGTTCCCGTCGACGATCGGCCCATTTATCGGCTGGCGCTTTCACGGTATCGGTGTCAGATGTGGTCTGTTACTTTTTACGCCGTGTTTTCCGGCATCGTTATTTTTTCATGGCCCACTGGTCCAGTTTTTTAACCGCTACATCATTTTCTCATTCTCACATTTTCAAACGAAACCAGATGTGGAAGCCATCAAACAAGAATTTTATACAACATAGTGAATTATTTATCATCTTCATTTGACCTCACTGTTCTTCAATCCTAACAGTAATTTTTTTTTCTATGAGATAAAGGAAATAATTAATAATAGCCCTAATATACTTGATTCAGAGGGCTTCTATTCCCCCTACATCCAACCACCACCCGCTGCACCCTCGTGCCGCTTGCATTTCAGAGGTATCGCTAACCTTCCGTTTGCATAGCGGCTAAACGTATGCAGTGTAGATCGTGTGCCATGTTGTGACTAGATGCAGAACCCATTCTCTCCCAGACAATGACTCTATAGTTTCAGAAGAAAATCAGAAACGATTAAATGCATCTCCCACCACCTGCGCTTTCATATCCACTGCCATACGACAATACAATATGCTTCCTCTTCGAAAGGCACTTGAATAGTATTTTGAACGAGTACTGAATGCACATATACCCCATTCGTACAACACCCATTTGCGCTGTAGTACTACATAGCGACACGTTCTTTTGTGCACATTTTTTAAAAAAATTTTGCAGATATATATCGTCTACTTTTACTTATGTTATTCTTTACTGTATTCATTTCTGCCTAAATTTTCCTTATATTTATCCAATCAGAGACACTGGACAAAAATTTCCTGTCACGGGGATCAATAAAGTTCTAGTTCAGTTTCAGAGGGAAAATTCTGGGGTTTACAAAGTCAAAAATTGTTCTGTAAAAAGGCTTGGTGGTTCCCAAGAAGAATTTACGTCTAACCGACTGCAACAAGTGGCGCGTGTGTTTTACGGGCCAGGACAAGGTTAGGGAAAGTGCGCCACTTAACAACAATTAATTATTGGGGTTTTCCCCCAGAAGAGCTAGACAAAAAATATTGCCTTACTTTGCACCATCAATTAATGGCATTCCCTCCCTTTTGAAACCCACCAAGTTCATGCCCCTTCTAAATGTATCCGTTATTATAGTTAAAATCCAAATGTTAAAAAATTGAGAATAATAATTTAGCCTACCTGACATTCATTCACAGACGGCAGGCATGGGAATTAGTGGGATACCACTAGCATTCCGCAGAGCATCTTTAAGAAGCTGGAACGTGCAGTATGAAAAAAGACGTTTTTTTTTTTGCCAGAAGTGATCTCTGTCATTGAACGATCACGGAACAATTCATGAAACAATAAGTCCTAAGAAGACGATTCAAGAAATCATCTAAAATATATAGAGCCAAAGCACTTGAATGACAAATCATATTAAACTTAACATCAGCGTGATCTAAATGAGAAATAATTCCGCTCCCCAGCTGCCAAAGTGTAATATTGGTGTGATTGAGTGCCAAAGTATTTTGCACACATGCTGAGCTTAACAGCATAAAAAGCAGGAATTCCCTTTTGTTCTTGTGAAATCGTATTTGAGGGTTGTTGCGCTGTTGAATATTCAGTTAATCTTGCTCAAAGGTCACTAATCTTCCACTAATAGTTGCAGCACAAACCCCTGCAAAGATAGCAGGGCGAGAGGCGAAAGGCGGGGCCTTTTAAAGCATGGGAACGCGCCGCTTTTGCCAGCCACGCCCTGCTGGTATGTTTTCACAGAGTGAGTTAAGTCCTTCCACACTGACCTGGCATGTAAAACCCACTAGGAGGTTAAAGCCCTCTCGTGTTGGATGAACATTTTAACCCCGGTCTCGCTTTCCAGGGCACGGGTCACGGGTGAATGATCATCAAACCAGCATCCAGCACGATATCATTTAGCTTAAAATTCCCCATTTGCTGTTATTCAAGGTTAAATGGTTAATATTTTACTTTTTTAAGTGTCAAAACAAAGAGGTGCAGGCCTGGGGGAGCGACTTCTCTGCCGGGAAAAGGAGTCAGATGCATTTTCTTCTTCTACTAAATGGAAAAAAAAAGTGGCAACACTTGTCCTGGGTTTGTTCTCCGTCGACATGGAGCAGCAATCAATAGGAAGAAAACGAAGAACAGCATGGTAATTCAGGAAATGATTATATATATATATAAATATATATGACATCATCATAGTACTGCTGTCTTTAGGGCCATGTATAGGTATCTGGCACAAAGGACTGCGATGGTTTTACGTTAGAGGCTGGGAGGTATACCACAGCCACAGGCTGCCTTGGATATAAGTGCCAGCTAATGCCACTTGGCACTTTCTGCAAGGTATTTCCTTTCAGCTGGTTTTGTTATAGGGCCGGATAGAACAAGACTTCCTTTCTACTGAGCCTTTCGTCTTTCTGCAAAGGAGCAGCAGCCACTGCGCTCGCTGCCATGACTGTGTGACATCATCTACTGGGGGCTAAATAAAGCCGGTACTGCACTATAAACATCTCTGTATTCTTTTAAGGTATTTATGTCAGGCCTAAAACCGCTTTATGAATCCAAATGAGGGTTTAAAACAGCAGGGCTGAAGCAGTGAGGCAGGAATTGTTTCGTGATGATGTGTGTGTCTATTCATAGTACTCTGCATGAATCAGATCATTCCCAAAATATACAGGTATCTCCTGGCAGTTTTGGGGACAGCCTCGTGTCCCACCGTCTGAGATGTCATCCTCTCCCACGTTCCTACACTGTTTGCCACTTTTGACTCTGCTAGACATTCTCCATGTCTGTCTTCGCTTGCAGTCAGATATGGCCAGCCTCCACGCAGACTGCCAAAATCCCGCCGAGGATTGGGCAGCGTTCTCCAGAACATGCAAACCGCTGGGGTCGCAATGAAGCTAATAGCGACAAACAACCACCAACCGCAAATGGCCGTAAGACACAGGGACATACCTGAAATCGCGGTGGTTGAAGGCTGTTCACAAGCTGCCGTAAAGCACCGGCCTTGTGAGGTTAACAGGAACTGAGCACTGTGATGGCGGTTGAAGAGGCTTCCCATTGGTTCTGTAAAGCGCTTTGGGTGTCTTGATAAGCATTGTATAGATTTAGCATTCATTCATTCATTCATTCATTCATTGTGCTTGAAGGATTTTTTCTTGCAGAATCAAAGCACCTGGCATAGCTGAGTTGATAGAAGACCTCTGACAGGTTTTAAAACTAAACTAATTTATCAAGGAGTATCAAGCTGCCCCCTGGCTATGACCATGTCTCTTCCTGTGGACTCTGGAGGGGGGGGGGAAGCGTTTCGTCTTCTCAGGCCTGTAACAGACAGCGAGCCTGCTCTGGGCTCACAGCCAGCAACACCAAGTGGGTGCTGAGTGAGGTTCTTATGGTTCACCTACATGTGCTGCTAGGGTTTGGCAGCTTGAGATGAGCAGGAGATTCATCATTGAAAACTGAGCTCAGGACAGGCACCTCTTGAGAGCTTATGAAAGCAATGAAACCAGGCTACCAAGAACTGATATCCGATCAACCCTGTGTCCTGATCATTCTGAATCCAGGCTGTGAAGAATTATCTATGTGTTTGCAGGCCAAGGGCACCGCCTGCTCTGAGAGTTTGGTTCTTGCTAAAAGACCTTGCATCTTCATATGACACATTTGACCATCTACGGGATGGAAAGTCAAGCTTTCCTTTGTGTAGGGGTGTGTCTGAGGCACCACCACATGATGCAGCCTTGGGTCCCTGGCCGTGCTAGCAGAAGGCCCCTTCACAGAACACGCAGAACATGCAGAGCCCGCACGGTCCATCCATAGGTGGCTGACGGGAATCACATGGGATAGACATTTCAGGGTCTACAAAGATATTCCCATTTTTCCTCCCGCCAACCCCAGAGCGCGCCGTTCGTGCTGGGTGCAGTAGGGCTTCCTCCCACCCACACCTCTCCGCTCGGGACAAATTTCAAAACTCAGAGCAAGCGGTTCTGTCTGGCTCCCCCACCGCCCACACACCCCCAGCCCCCCCTGCCTGACATGCCCCATGTTGATTCATTGTTTTCTGTAGAGAGCCCAAAGAAAGCAGTCATGAAAATAGTAACGACAAATAGCAAATATATAAGATTTGGCCTGTGGTGGAGGAGCTTCCGTCTAGAAGGTCTCACAGACTACTCATCTTCCCAAAAGCCGAAGGAGTAAACAGCCCTGTACACTGGCTAACCAAAATGAAGTCTGACTCGTTGGCTCCTTCAGTCCATAAGCACATGTCACTGGTGGGAAGCGAGAGGGGTTATCCCCCCAGGGATCGTAGCTTGGCCCCTTTGTGGTGGAGCCAGGGTAGGATGTTTAGGGAGTGTCACCCCATTCCGCCCAAATCCTCTGACAGCATCGAGGCACTCGTCCCTCCATCTCTAGTCCCCCGCCCGACATTGTGTTAAGCTAATCATATACTTACCCAATTCAAACAGGCTTAAGATGAGACATAATGCAAGCATAATGGAGGGAAAAAGACGCCAACAATTGAAATTGCCGTTTGTACTTTCCAAGTTACACATGCAAGTTCTTCAAAGAGATTACAGCAAAAGAGAGCCTGTGTTGAGGATACCGCTGGTGGAACAGGCCCACATAGTCTATTTGTGGCACAGCCATGCTAATCGCTAAATCGTGAGACAAAATGATTTCATCCTCCTGGGATCAAGGCTGCTTATATGTCTTTGGCCAGGAAGGCCTGAGCACAGGACCACCGGTTGTTTGTTCTGCTCTTTTTGGAGCAGCAGCCTGCTTGCCAGCGGGCACAGTTGGCTCTCTCTCTAGGCGCCAAGACCTATCAGGACCCACCCAGGCCGACACAGATGCAGAGACGTTTGTGCAAGGCGAAAACCTGAGAAGGAGAGGCTCTCCTGAGCGCTGATGTGGATCTGGGCCGAGTAATCGCTCCCATCACCGCAGCAAAAAAGCAGGCCAGCCGTGCAGTAATAAGCAGGAATGCCCATGATCCAACCCGCACAAAGCATGTGGCTAAATGCACATTCACAGCTGCATCATGTCAAACCAGGCTTCAGCAGTCTGTGATACCCAGCCCTTTGTAATGTCTTCCTGCAATGGGGGTAACTGTAATTATATATTGTCTGTGGTCCACATGAGTTAGTGATTTTTATCGTTAGCATATCAACAAATCCCCGTACTTCAACAGAATAGTGAACCCAAAGGAAATCTGTCTTTTCACCTACCCAATCTTGCTTCTCATGAGACATGCAGACACGTATACAGGTGAGAGCAAGGTTTGGGTTTCAGTGCAGGGGCCCGGGGGCTGGGGATTAAGGGCCTTGCTCAGGGCCCATGGGTGGCACCTTCCGATCACAGATACAGAGTTACTGACCCACCCTGTGTTTCGTTTCGCCACCAGCGCACAACGCGCTGGACTCGCCTTGCTGAGAATCGTGAGCGCTGGCGATTACCAACCTCTCGTCATCTGCTTGTCAACACACCTTAACAGGCAGACGGGTAACAACTGCAGATTTAGCAGCTCTTTAGATATCTAGTTGGCTGGGTCTTGCACGAAAGCCTGTCAGCAGGACAGTGTTAATAACCCCCCCTTCCTTAGGGAGGCATTTACTGAAACAGCAGCATAAATAAAAAATGGGCGAGGGGGGCACCTAGAGGATCTGCACGTATCATCTGGCAGCTGATGACATCACTCTATATGTCATTGGTGTTGCCGGTCATTTCTGTGGGCGAGGCACAGACTCACACATGACTTAAGGGAACAGCTGGAAGCCAAGCCTTCCAACGCCCTCCACAGACCGTGGAGCTCCACCTCTGTGATTGCAAAGACCACGGCAGTCTGCGACTCGTAATTTCTACGTACATGCAGGAAACCCACAATTTTTGGCTGCTTCCCATCAGGTGACGATCCACCATAAAAACAGGCCCAATAACTCAGAAACGGGCCTCGCAAAGATCATAATGAAACATCCACTGTTAATCAGCCTCTCATATTACGCAAGCCACTTAGAAACACAATGACTGACCTGAATTCTCCACAAATGCATCTTTCTTCGTGAGAATGCCCTTTGATGTCATCCCAGAGAATGTGCTCCCCAGTTCTTCACATGGATCCACAGCTGGCGGGGGGATATTTGGGCTTGAGAAAGTGCCATTCGCTGTTCTCAGACTCAGAACAGCCTGTTTGAGGAACACTGAGTCACGTTAGGTAGCGTGCTCCAAATGGGTCCCGGTGGAACATCAGCGTCTCAGCCCAAACCATCAATAAAACCCACTTGCTAATGACTCACTCCCTGAATGACGACCAGCAAACGAGCTCATTGACAGCCGCCAAGTCCCCCCTCCCACAGCCTTCTGGACAGGCTCACATTAACAGCAGGTGGGTTAACATGCATCAAGTCTGTTTAACTTACCAACCAAACATTCAAGAACCTGATAAATAAAATCATCACGTCTCATAGTTTATTTACGAACAAACCATTTGCAAGGACGTGTCCCACAGGCGCCTCGACTCACATGCGTACGACTGCAGCGTTTGACGTAAACAAACCGGATCCCGAACCCGCCTGTTACAATTAGTCAATTTCCCTTCGATCGACGATCCAGAAAAAATAAATCCGATATACGCTTCGCAAATAAAAATGGAATGGACTACATTCAGCTCGTTAATCCTTCATTTTGGGAAACAAAATCACTGGCCTTAAAAATGCTCTATTTTATTGACGGACCCCTCCGTCCAGCAAGAAGATGCGAAAGGCGAACCAGGGACTTAATCGCCCCTGGACGCGCCAATGTCCAAAGCTCTTCAGGGTGGTATCCCGGAGCACCCGGATGTGACCCGTCCACACCACTGCTGCGGGCATGAGTCAGCTGACGGGGCACTGGCTCCGCCCACATACTGTGTCTGGCAGGAGCCGGGCCCTTATCTGAAGGCCCCAGACCTATGAAACAAACTGCAAATCCCAGGCCGCCAAACATCTGGAGAAACCCGCAATGAGCAAATAACAGCCTTAAACACACACACACACACACACACACACACACACACACACACACACACACACACACACCCCAACTACTGACACCCACCCATCCCCAGAAATTGCAATCGCGCAGCCAAACTGGGACAGTGACAGAGACACCCCCCCCATGGTGTTGCTGAAGGCCCACACTAGCAGGGCTCCCTACAAATCAAACGCCTGCAGTACTTTGGGTAGCGACCCGCTCAAGTTTAGGTAACCAGGCCTCAACTCAGCCATGTTCAATTAATCCAACACAAAACAGCAACAGGAGCAGGTAGTTATGGGAAAAACTTTACATGAAAAAATACATTTATTAGATCCATGTGAAAATTATACGCACTTTATGTGTAACAGCTGGGTATAAAAAAAAATAACCACACGAAGTCTTGACAGTAGAAGCAGATGTGACGAGTGTATAAAGACGACATTTAACAAACAAACAAGTAGATGGTTTGTGAGGAGCACTGCAACGTGACGAGCCTGGGGCTTCATAGATTTGTTTACTTCTGAAGGAGGGACACTGGGCTGTCAAACCCACTGTCCTGCTGACAGGCCTTCAATTCTGAGAACAAACTCTTGGAACAGACCCTCCGGATCCGCTCCCCCTCAGACCCAGGAATGGGCTCTCGGGTCTTGGCCGCCTCCGTATCCCTCCCCCCCGGACCGGCGATGGGGGAGGGCTTCATATTGGGCCTGGTTTGCGTGGTCGGAATGTTCTTGTAGGAGCCCCAGCTCCCGAAATGAGACGAGTCGTCATCTGTGTCTTCATTTTCAGTACTGGAGATGCCGGATGGGGCGGGGGACACGCTGACACGCTTCGGCATTCTGCCGGGGATGGAGAACGCAGGATTCTGACAATCGGAACGTGCTCCAACACCGACCAGGCCCCAGACATTCTGGCCCTTATCCCTGACCGGAGGTTCTTTATCAGGGATGGGTTTGACCGCAGACTCTGCAGGGCGCCTTGCGTCCACTCCTCCCAGCCACATCTCCTTGTTTTGGCCGCGCAGGGTAACGTGGGTTTGGGTTCCATCCGTTGGCCTGCTTGCAGAGGGAAGGCCTTTCATGTGTCCCACAGGTCTTTGTGTGAGGGACCCTGCAGGGACGGGTGGCCCCTTAGAGTGCGTGCCGTCGAGCACTTTCCTCTTTCCCGACGTTACCAAAACATGAGGCGCATTGGAGGACTGAAGGTCACGAACGTTTTTTCCAATCCCAGAATGCTCTGCCGCAGGCCTGCCGGCACTGCCCGCGAGGGAGCGCGCCTGCTGGTTGTTCTCCGCAGGCCCGCCGCTCTGAGAGTTCACGTCTTTGGCTGGCGGGCTCTGTCCGGATAACGCGTGTGGAGCTTTGCCTGGCTCCTCCGCAGCAATGGGCTCCGATTTCGACGTGCTTGCTTGTTTACAAAAGAATAAATCTCCATTTTAAATCAGACACGCAGCACCACCATTGGATCTGACATGTGAAGGATGAGGGGTCTGCACTTACCCAGAGCGGCAGGACTCCTTCCGCTGGGTTTCCGGGACACTGGGGTCTCTAGCACCTTGGCCATGGCGGCCAGCTTGCTCGCTGCATTGATGATTTTCTTCTCCGCCCTGCAAAGGCAGTTAAACTGTGTCCAGGACAGCAGGGAGCAAGATGGCCCACGAAGGCTATGAACTCTGAAGCCTCTGTAAACTCACCCTTGGGCCTTGCCACTGTCCTCCAGGAGTTCCTGCAGGCAGGTGAGGTAGTACTTCCGCATCCTCCTCGCCGTGTCCTGCCGCTCCCTGAGCACCTCTGCCCGGATCATCTCCACCGCCCTGGCCTTACTCTCCTGGATGTAACGCATCATATCACCTGCCCAAGAGAGGCAAAATCACTCTGTATCGTGTGTGTGTGTGGTAAAATTAGATTCTCCATAGTGATGAACACGGTAACAGCAGATAAACAGTGACATAAACGTGAGATGGCCTGGATGGTGAAGCTGGGATAGAATGTGTGCAGCTAAACTGCCTGCTGGTGACAACAATCCAAGATAGGGTCCCCTAAGACCCTGAGAGGACATCCACCGTTATTAACCAGAGCCCTGATGCGTTCATTTCTCCAGCTATTTACGGAAAAGTATATGATCTGGTATACAGTGTATACAGTGTCTAATACAGGCAGCCTGCGAGGGGAGGTCAGCGTGACAGCCTTCAGATCGAGAAAGACAAGTGAGCTGCCACAAATGAACAGTATTTAGGAAATGGTTTAACATTCACTTC
The DNA here is from genome assembly GCA_026781065.1 of Mormyrops boulengeri. NCBI lineage: Eukaryota > Metazoa > Chordata > Actinopteri > Osteoglossiformes > Mormyridae > Mormyrops > Mormyrops boulengeri. Next base: position 15,524,790 of record JAODLD010000021.1, read on the forward strand.
ACTAATCTACTCATTTGATTTAATCTGATTTACTAGTCGACCCTTCTGTACTGTGACTTTCCCCATCATCAAGGTTTTGATATATTGCGTAAGAAATTAAGCATAAGAAATCAAATGGAAATTTTCTGAAAGTTTTGCGTACACAAAGGTGAGCAGGTGACACAAAAAAGGTTAGTAACCCCGCCGACTGTACAAACAAAATTAATTAGAATAGTGGCCTTTGCCAAGAAACTTTCATTATAGACTGAAATATAATTAATTCTACAGAATTACAAATCACTCAGAGAGAAACACAAGTCTGTCCTTTTCTAAGGTTAAGTAGTTTAAGCATTCGACCACAAAAACTGTAAGATTGTCACACTGCACTTTTACGGGCTACTGCCTTCGCAGCTCTTGCTAAATCGGGAAGCAGAAGAAACTGCCATTAAATTCTGAAGATGATGTACACAAAGGAACATAAGTGTGAGGATGATGATGATGGCAGCAGAGTCATTGAGACTGCAATGTTCACTCAGGTCCTTCGACTCGAATTGCCCCCCCCCCACCCCACACTGCATCGATTCCCCCTTACGCACCACGTATCTTTGCCACAGCTCTCATGTACTGCTCTCTCATCTCCTCCAGACTACCCTGCAGGCACTGCTGTCTTTCTGGGCCTCCGTTGTCCTGGGGCCTGCAGAAGGGAGAGGCTGTGAGTACAGGGGGCTGCTCCTGCTGGGTACACTGAGGAGCAGGGATGGCCAGATTGGGCTGCGGGCTACGCACTGGTAGGAGTCCGCGCTGCCGGGACGCTGCCTGTCGCTTGCTCTCCGCAGGATCTCCTCACGCTCCTTCTTCAAGGCGTCCTCGTGCTCCTCTGTGCAGAGACTTGCCCGTCAGGCACTGATGGTGGAAACTTGCAAGTCAGGTGGAATACAGGGGGCAGGGGTACCTTTGAGCTGCTGCACGGCGGCCTTGTGCTCGCGGACTGTCTGCTGCAGCTGCCGGCATGCCTTCTCCAGGTGCCTCTGCAGGTCCCGACACTGCCTCTGTAGCCGCTGCAGCCGGTCTGCGCAGCCCGGATCGCACTGCCGCTCCCCGGCCTGCAACGCAGGAGCTGGGAACGGACAACAGTGATCGCGAGAACCACATATGAAGCAGGGAGTCACCACAATTGTGCAGACATGGTTAAAAAGTTCTCCTGGATCTGGCGAGAGCAGTGGGGGAAAGAGACAGATAAAATAACCAGAAGACTTTAGGGCTTAAGTATGTGCAAAACTGCACATCTCACCCGCAGAGGTAGACAGTTCAGGTTCACACACAGTACAAATCGCGACCAAGATTTTGCTACAATCAACCAGTTGAGTATAAAGTATAACATTCACAGAGTACTCAAGTGGTTGGTTGTAACAATCTTGGTCTGGATTTGTACTTTCTGAACCTGAACTGCCCACCTCTGCTCACCCATGGGACTAAGGGAAAGAGGACGGGAAACTTCAGTACCACTCCCTGTCCAGTGAGAGGCAGGAGACTTGGCACTCTGTTCCTGTAGACTCATTGGTCAGTCAGGTATGACTCCTGTGAGGTGTGGGCTGCAGGAGGCTGAAACGGCCCCAGAGCAGTGTCTCTCTGGCTGGGTGTAACTGCGGCTCGGCTCCCCTACCTCGGAGGCCATTTAG
>JAODLD010000021.1:15533276-15557315 GCA_026781065.1 Mormyrops boulengeri
CAGGCTGGCACACAGTGGCACACAGACACACAGACACACACCGGTCTGCAGCAGGCTGGCACACAGACACACAGACACACACACACCGGTCTGCAGCAGGTTGGCACACAGTGGCACACAGACACACACACACACACACACACACACACACACACACACACACACACACACACACCGGTCTGCAGCAGGCTGGCACACAGTGGCACACAGACACACACACACACAGACACACACACCGGTCTGCAGCAGGTTGGCACACTGCTGCTGGCTCTCTTCTAGGCGCTGGGTCAGGGTGTTGACGACGGCTGCCCTCTCCAGCTTCTCCGCCTCCCTCTCTCGCTCCAGCTGTTTCAGTTGCTCCTGCAGCCTGCAGCTCGCCTCCCCCTGACACACACGCAGGGCATTTTCATGGGCTTTCATTCCCTTGGCAGGTGCTTTTGTACAGAGCGACATACAAATGAGGCAGACGCTACGTCACAGTCCTACAGCTGTGATGGAGCCACGCGGGCCCATGTGCTGCTGGGCCGAGCTTCTGAGTGTTCCAACTAGTGTGAGGGTGTACCGGGAACAGAGCTACAAGAGCAGAGCTCAGAACCTCAGGTCAGAAACACTCAGGATGGATGGTGCGGAGTGCAGCTTTGCCCAGAAGGTCATGTGTTCAAACCCCACAGTCGACAGAATAATCAAATCGGTTTGGCCCTTGAGCAAGGTGCTCAACCCCAACCGCTGCAGGGCAGCTGACTGACCCAGCTCTCCAATTCTCACTTAGATGTCGCTTTGGACAAGCAATGCCTCAGAGATCAGGGAGGCACAGAGCACCCAAGCGACCCATACGGCAGGAATGGCGACTCCTCTATCCACACTCCCGACACAGTGACCCCCGCGGGCTGCACAGGCGGCGGCGGGCGCACCTGCTGCTCCAGGGCCTGCATCTGCGCATCCAGCCTCTGCTGCAGCGCCAGCACGCGGGCCTCATGCTGCTCGCGCATGGCGGCCAGGTCGCGGTCGTGCTGCTTCCGCGTGCGGGCCAGCGTCTCCGAGCGGCACAGCTCCGCCATCTGCTGCTGCAGGCTGTCCAGCGCCACCTCTGCCGCCCGCTGCTGCTCAGTGCTCTGCGGCATACACGTGCACAGGCCTTACTCTGGGGGGGGGGGGGGCACTGCTGTACCCCTACCTACGAGGGGTTTTAAGTTCTCTTCCAGTAAATGACAAGATCGATAGAGAGAAACAAAATCTATTACTTCACTTTAATGGTCAGTTAGCTGAAGGTGTTGCTGTAGTGCGTCAGCAGAATCCCTGCTGCATGGACACCCGGCCCAGCACAGATCCCACACACGTCGGTTACGGACCTCTGAGTAAAAGGCGGTGATTTGGGGGCGTCCTCACCTCACGCTCTCTGTCCGCCACGGTCTGCACCTGCAGCTCCAGCGCCTTGACCCTGGCCTGCAGCTGCAGCTCTCGCTCCTTGGCCTGCTCCAGCAGACAGCCAGACTCCTTCAGGCTCACCGCCAGGCCATCCTTCTCATCTGGGGAGGGGGGACGGATGAAATGCTGATAAATACTGCAGCAAGAAGACAGCAGTGCCGTCATTCGGAAGGCCAATCGCCTTGGTCCTACTGACCCCCCTTCCAACACCAGTGGCTTAACCCCACCTTTCACGATGGCCAGCTGGTGCTCCACGTATCTCAAGCTACGTCGGCTGTCCTCCAGCGTCTTCTCCAGGTCCTCGATCTGCCTCAGCTGAGCTCTGTTCAGGACCTGTAGCTGGGCGATCTGCTGCTGATCCGCAGATTCTGAAGCGGAGGAAGGATGAACAGGTTAAGCTATCGAACCCCCTTGTTGACCCTTGTGAGCCACCGTACAGGAAATGTCTCGACTGCCTTGTCACTCACGGTGGGTAGAGTCTAGGAACTCTCTCTGCAGTTGGTCAAACTTGCCATTGGTACATGCAGCCTCTGGACTGAAGACCTTCTGCAGAGCCACAGGCTGATATGGATTGTAATTGACCTTAAGGTGGCCTACATGGTTGCCTTCTGAACCCTTGGCATCAAAGGTCTACAGAAACAGGGGAGGGAGACAATCGGTATAAACAGGAACTATTAATATAATTAGCTGCCATCTAGTCAATGATGACTCCAGATTCCTTTCTGCCCGGGTCTTCAGGTTTACAATGGCATGTTCGTAGTTGTAAAAGAAAGCAATAAAATTACATGTGACCATGAAATTATATGGATAAGGTGTGATATTTTCAGATAGATTCATCTCACCTGAACATGTTCCCTGGAACTGGCCTGCTCTGAATAATTTAAGTCCTCTCTCTGTGGAGCTGTGTGATGGTACTGGCCAAACTCCCCCTCACCAGTGGACTCTTCCGGGCCCATGCTGGGGTAGGCGTACCCCCTGTGGTCATACATGTAGTGGCGGTCTTCCTCCCGGCTCTCAGTCCAACCATTGTGCTGGTCCAGGTGTCCATCGAAGCGCTCTGCCTCGTGGTCATACTCGTAGTCACCGTGGTAAGGGTCCTGCCCATACTCGATCTCTTCGGTCTAGGAGAAAGCAGATGTGTTCTACACATTAATGTCCTGTCTAAGAAGGAACCTAGTGGGCTTACGGCTTGGTATGATTAAACAGCTTTGCATTTAATGAAATCGCCATCCATGCAATCTACTCTAAGCAGATGGGGCGTCCTGGGATTCAGAACCACAGGAAGGAACCGCGCTCACCTCTCCAGCAGCAGCGTGCTCGTCGTTCCACTCAGCCCGCGGATCCCAAGTGGCCGGAGCTCTAGAAGGAGGCAGGACATGGCGACAATCATCACCTACCGACCCAAACAAATCCATCAGGGAGCCCCCAGGGATCCATCAGGCACCCAGGGCTCCGGATGGCACCTCCCCCCTCCATCCCCGCGCCCCACCTGCCGTCGACAGCGTGCCCATCGCAGGTGGTGTCGTCGGGCTCCGGCGAAGAGCCATCCCTGCTGTCCTCTAGCATGTCATCTGGGAGGTCTGTTAGCAGCTGCTGCAGCTGTGGGAGAGTGCAGAGTCAGAGCTGCGCAAACGCAGCTGAAGGCAAGGCCCTCGGGAGGCAGCTGAGGGAGAGTGCAGAGTCAGAGCTGCATAAACGCAGCTGAAGGCAAGGCCCTCGGGAGGCAGCTGCAGGCTCAGAACATCGACCCAAGTGGCACATGGAGTAGAAACAGCGCAGTGACCAGAGGACACTCTCCTGGTGTGACAGAAGCCCAGACACACTCACGTCGCACAGGGACCGACGGATCTGCCCAATGTCCATCTCCAGCTCTTCCATCATGTCACACCTCTTCACTTAAACCTGCATTGCCGCGTGTTCCCTACACAGGCCGGTTTTAAACGATCCTCCTCATCAAGACCCTCATTACAGCTGCTGAACACCCACCACGGAAACCAGAAAACTGCCCGGCCCACCCCTATTCGCCTTGACTCCCATCTGAGCAAATCCCATCGATGAGAGAGCTGTGTATTTCCTTTAACTGGAGCAGAAACATTACCAGTTACCAACAAAGAAACCTGCGCACATGAGCGACTGACTGCACTTGAAAATAAACAAGGAAACGTTCATTTTAAAAGAATCAGTCAAATCTAAGCATGTCGAAAAATATCAGCAGTGAATGACATCCGTCAGGGGGGGTTAAGTGAGCATGTCTGCTGCCTTTTGACTTGTGCCCAGGCACCTAGGGGCACCATCTCCAGCCCAAAAGACATGGGGAAGGAAGTGAGGAGGCACTCTGGTTACAGCGTAACCCGCCCAACAGCACCTCAGCTCTCCCGACGGCCCCGAGGTGGAGGGCCAGTCACGCTTACTTCAGTCAAGCGTGGCTGAAATCAGGCTGCCTCTGACTCAACGGCTGGCGGCTCGCTTCATGTCTGCTGGCCCCGTCCTCACTCACGTCCTTTCATTCGAGCAGAGTGGCTGAAATGAGGCCTTGGCCCCTGAATCCCCGAAAGAAATGGCCACACATTCGAAAGGGTGGGGTCGAACCAGACTCCAGACAAAGGCATATAACAGCAGAGCAGTGAGTGGTGAGGTCTGGCCCTGCTCAGTCCTGTGCTGGACAGCCAGCGACGGCGCCAGCCCAATGACATCACCCTGGAACATTCCCCCCAGCTATGCTTGGGCTGTGGACTTGCAAAGGCTGGGCCACACCCAGCCTCAGAGGCCTTCCCCAGGGTCAGGTTAGCAACGCGGCACTCCCACGCTGACACCAAGGCTGGGCTTCACGGGACGAATAACCGTGGACCACAAGACCGATACAGACAACCAAGGCAGGGACCCGGGGCCCGGGACCCTTACATCACACAGGGCGAATATCAAAGACCCTCAAAGCAAGCTGCAGCGATTCAATGCATGCATGCAAGTCAGAGAGCCAGCGGCCGCCTTGCAGTCAAAGTCATCCTTCAATACATAAACTGCACATTCACTACTGTGACCTGGAAACCGCTGCTCCCACATTCCCAAGAATAACTCATCTGTTAGAAAACAATATCCTCCACCTTTCAAAACAACACATGTTGAAAGAGTTTGGATTGAGAGTGCAATTCTCAAAGGAATAGCTTAAACAAGGCATCGAGCACAATGGTCCAACCCATCTTGTTCAGAATCCTGCCTCAACTACGGTGCAGTGGCTCACCCTTGTGGACATGTACGTGTACAGCATATGCAGAAGAAATAATCTAGAGAGAAGTGTTTAATGTGCTTAATGAGTTAAGGACATAATAGGTTTATTGGGGGGGGGGACGGGTAACCAAAGGAAAACTACAACAAATATGCCGGCAGCAGATCGATACAGAGGTGATCTCTGGGAAAATGTCTGAACATGGGAGTGAAGAAGACTCCACAAAAAGCCTCCGTTTTGGTTAAATTAAATGGAATATCATCACACTTAGTTATGCATATATTATACTGACCTAAAGAAAATCTTTTCGCAGGACGACCCAGTGTGACCCCTGAGCCGATTCCTGAGGCTCCGGTGCACAAGGACCTCAGTCCACGCGTCCATGATGCTGCCGGCTCAGACTTTATTGGTTTTTATAACAAAATCATTACTTTATTCATTTGAATGTAATGTTATATTTTTTGTAAACAAAGTGCTTTTAACTGAAGCATCCCTTTCATGCAGTAAGAGATTGAAAACCAAATTATAGTTAAAAAGAACTTAAAGAGTCTATATACGTATCTAGTTAAATTGTTTTTAAAGAAAGAGTTCATATTTTGATAAATACTCCTTATTTTTAACAACAGCCCCGAGTCGTCCAGGCATGGAATGCACAAGATCCTTGGTGCTTTTCGAACCTGGGCTCCTCCGGACTTGTTTTGCTTTCTCTCTCAGCTCAGACCTGTTCTTTGGTCTTTTATTATGGAGTTTCCTCTTTAGAAGGCGAAACATGTGTTCTGTTGGCTTTAAGTCAGGGCTCTGTGGTGGCCACCACAGTGTTTTCCATTTTTTTCATTGCGACGAACTCCTGAATAGACCAAACTGCATGCTTTCGGTCAGCATCAGCAACCATACACTGGGGGGTCCCCAGTCCTGGACCCCAGAGGTAAAGCAAGGCGTGTTAATGAACCCACATGGAGGCCCTTTGGGTTAGCCAACCTCTCCGTGCTCAGCACAGCCCTATCGACAAGAAACCAAGCTACACCCCACAGGCGGGCCACTTCAGGGACCGCACTGGAATGGCTGAATCGGAGTGCCGATGAGCAGGAACACAGCAGGGTTACAGTAAGCCCAGTGACCAGCATGGAACACTAACTAAACACACCACCGCAAAGGTACAAGGATGAACAGGATTACTACAAGCCAACGAACCAAAGAGTGAGTGTGGGGGCGTTCAAGGTGCAGAGAGAGAGCCGCATTCCGCTTGTCCTGCTCCCACAACAGCTGTAGACTCACAAACCCCACATCTGAATGTTACACTAGTAGATATAAACAATTAAAAGAGTCAAAGTGGATGTGTAACTGAAAGGGGACAATAATATGACAACTGGAGGTAAAAGCAGAAAGGATCATTGCTTCTAAAACGACTGTCTGCTGTACCAAGCATTCTTCGACCATTCCCCCTTAAAGCTAGCAGACCTCCCCAGATGGGGCATTAGATGGCGTACCTCCTGCTCTCTGGCGTAATCCTCCTGGTCATATTCCTCCTCTTCATGCTGCGTTTGGAGAGCAGCGCTGTCAAAGTCGATAGACATGCCGGCATCAGGAGCCGATCACTTTAAACCTGCCAAGCCGGGGTTTTGACACTGTTAATAACCAGCAATCTCCCTTTGGTGTCAGGGCTTGGTTGCTGTTCTTTTCCAGTTGGTGGAAAAGGCTGGCAATCATCGACTGCTGCGAATATTTGTAGCAGACGTATACTGTATTTATAAACCCATTTCCCATTCAAAGATAGATTACATTGTATCAATTCACGTGCAATGTGAGTTAACGGGATGTGAAACACGTCGAGCTTTCTAGAATACAAAAGTTGTAGAAAAACTGCGATGACCAGGACAGATAACAATAAAAAAAATCTCTCTGGACGTTCAATTTGTAACTACTTTATCATAAATTAACAGTCGCTGTGGTATGCTGAACCAGTACTACGCGGAGTGATAACTTTGCGTTGATAATCATTAAAACAAAATACCTAAGTGCGATACCACATTGACGTATATCGCAAATTAGTACATGACAAGAAATCACAGATTAGTTAACGCGATATTTAAAATAAATTCAGAAATACTAAAACATAGCGCTGACACATTAATTTAAAGCACCCGTAGAGACACCAAACAAGCCACGAAATTTACCTTTGAAGTCTGACAGAAAAGAGATCGGCGAAGTCTAGTACAAAGTAAGAATCTAAATATAGATTTCATTAATTAAACTTAAGAATGTCTACATTTCTATAATCTTAAAGACTTACAAAACAAACTAGATCTACCAAAATAATAGCGGCTAACGCTATATTGACGGCCATGCTTTTAGATTGACGGCAGAACAAGCCAATACAAATGAAGACAGGACCCACGTCCCGTGGAGATATCCAATAATAATCAGAGGAAGGCGGGCCTTAGCTCCTAAACCAGGAAGAGGGAGGATCGAGGAGGAGCAGCTGCCGTGCTGTAGGTTTGAAAGATGGCGCCTCGCGCCGCGGGAAGGACCGCGTGCAGTGATTGGCGGGTTGGCCGGTCCCTGAAACGCTATACTGTTAATTCATACTCCCCAGGTCCAGCCTTGTAAAGAAACCCAACATCGTATTAGCATGCATAACGCTATATACATAACACTGATTAAAAACGATATAGATGTGCAGGCTGCAAAGTTCTTTTAACGTAAGCATTGAAATACATTAAGTAGCACGTTATGGACGTGTGTCCTCTTTTAGAACTATGACGTATTTCTGTTAATGTCCATGATTTAAGTGCAGTAACGGTTTTTCATGCTGAGACTGACGCGTGGACTTTTTGACGAAGCGACTAAGCGAGAAGGAAACAGGACCCCCCTCATCGTTTTCATTACTTCTTATAATATTACGTTTAACACAAACGCCATAGCCCACGCCAGGAAACAAATTTTGCCCGGGAAATTTTTCAGTACATCCGTAAGACAAACACAACATTTGTCCATGATGTTAGCTCATTAGCGATAAGCCGCACGACTTTCGCATTACAGCTTGTTGACTTTGACAAGAGGCGCACTATTTTATGTTGTTTATCGCGACGACATTAAGGCTTAAGGAAAAACACATAAAAAGTTACATGCGAACATTGCTTTCACTGAGGTTCTCCAGTACTTCGTTTCCAAATGCTAACGTCACGGTGGGGGTTCCTGTTTTAGAGAAACGCCCTCCGATGGACTGCAGTTGAACTCTGTTGGATTAAGCTGTGTCTCGGACAGGTGGCTGCGACGTCGCCAGCACGAGGGCCTTGGTTTTGTGGGAAGGGGCGGGGTTTTGGTCCTTTGTCTGCCCTGTCACTTGACCCCCCATGGCAGAGAGCATATGCTAAATAACCAAACTGATATAAAACTATCGGTGTGGCAGGTGTTCAGATTCAACCTCTCAAATGTTCACTCCAGCCAGAAATCCCCCCCCCCCACTCATTTGTATACCCTAAATATACTCACTTTCGCTCCTTCTGTCATATGCAAAACACCAGAAACACCCCCTTACAACTTGTGCACTAAAGCTTTGCCACACAGTCTGGGCTACTTGCTTACATTATTAAAGGTAATAATCCCCCTTTTTGGGTGGCTCCCCTCCACCCCCCAAAAGGGAAGCCAAGGACAGTCCTTCCAGCACAAAAACAGCACCCTATAATTTTCATGTGTGAAAAATGCCAAGCAAACATACAAAGGGAAAGACAAAGACTTTTAATTTCAGAAAAATGCATGATATACAATAATATCTCTTTATATCAGAACAGTTTAAATAAAGAAGTCCGAACAAGCAAATAAACCCCCCCGGGAAAAGCCTTTTCTAAGTGAACTGTCAACTCTATTATGCTTTAAAAAGTTATTGCAGAAATGACAGGGAATCACACACATAATCACTCAGAGTTTCTAAGAATGAATATCAGGGCGGCACACTGGCTCTAACCGGTAGCATAAATTTCACACATACAGAACTAGGGTTTTTACTTCCACCTGTGTGTCTGGTGAGAGAATCTCTCAGTTGGTCATAGCATAAGACTGTGTGCACATGTACCCAGCGTTGGATTGGCATGCCGTCGACGGTGTAGTCAAGCCTTATGCTGCCTGGTATAGGTTGCAAACCCCCCCTGCCACCCAGAACAGGGTTAGTGGATGGATGGATAGATTTTTTTTATATCAATTCTGTCAAAAATACTTGAACCAGTTTCTAAAGAAAAAAAAAACAGTTATGGCATGAAAATCACCCTGGAAGCTCAAGTCCTTACAAAAATATTTTGAAATATAAAATCCAAAGACAGATGCAGACATTTTTCCTACATATTTCCTCATATATAAACAGGCAATCTTACAGCTATGTTCAATTAAAGTGTAATTTAAAAAAGATTCAGTTTAAACAATTGTTCATTTTATCTCAGTAGAACGGCTCTTGACTTTATATTTCAAAATTAAATGTTTTTTTTTGTAAGGAATTACTGCGAGTCTGTTTAAAGGGACACGCTTAAATGTAATATAAAGAAAGGCAGTATGCTTAAGAGTTCTTCATACAGCTCAGGATTCACATTAGGTACAAGTAGGAATGTAGTAGTATTTACATAGTGCAAATGGTGCCTTCTTGATTGTTACCGGGTAAACATTAATAAAATACAGTAACGCCAGGAATATTGTTCACACACAGGTACAGTACCATTAGTATAAAAAGGGAGACAATTGAGTTTAGTAACTTAGTAACACGTTGCCATCATGCTGGTCATTATCACACGTTATTCAGATGTGTACAATTCTGACTGGCTTTAAAATCTATACATTTAAAGTGCGCCTTCGAGAAAACACAGTCAGCTTATTGACATTAATGTTACAGGTCCTTTGACTGGTCCCTTGATTGGTCCTTTGATTGGTCCCAAAAAAAGCAAAAGAAAAAGTGTGAGTGTATAAATCTTGGCTTATATGCTAAGAAGGGTTAGAGCATTTTGTTCTGGTGACACAAACTGCTGGCATTTTTCACAGTGCACAGTACATACACATACCTTTCCAAAGTTCAAGGATATTCAAAAGTCAATTTACCTTCATTCAAAACAAAAAATATAGAAAAAATACATGCAATTAATGGGGAAAAAAAGCCGAATGAATTTTCTTAAGTCCTGGCTAACTATTTAAGTTACGGTTCCTAAGGCTCTCACCAGAACACTGCATTTAACATATTCTTCAAGTCTGCATGCTGTGCATCTCAGAATTAATTATCTAAAATGCAGAATAAAAACAGAAAAAAGGTCAATCGATGCCACACCCTTACAGCACACTAATGTCCATCGGAATTATTTTCTAAGCCAAAGACCAGCTTGGATTCCTTTTTTGTGGGCAAAAAGTCTTACCCTTTGAGAAAAACAGATATAAAAGTAGCATCAAAAAACAACAATTGCAGCAAAAGTGTGCCACTAAATCTAGTATCGTCTGCTCAAGAAATTTAAAATTGCACTGGTACTTGTTACTCTTGATAATCTTCAAAATAATCTGTAGAAATATTATTTCTAAAGTTAGTAATACATGGAAATGTTTCGTACTTAAAAGTTCATTTCAGTGATTGTGACATCATAACTCCTATTAAAGTAAATGTAACATTTGTTTCCTTACATTTGATTAGCTAAACCTGTTATACGGGTCATATGTGCAGGCAGTCTGTTAGCATCAATCATCTGCATTTGACATTTATGTATCTTGTGCAAAAATGAGTGCAAGTTCATTGTGGGTTAGTGTGTTAAATGAGCTCCAAATTCAGGTGACCAAACCGAAGCAGATCTGGATTTACATTTCCTTCATCTTCAGCAGAGTGCCATGTGCTGTCAGTCTACTGATACACATATAACAGTAAATCAGACAGGCAGAATCAAGGAAGACGCAGCCTTGGTTTAGTGTTCCTTGTGGTCCAATTTAGTAGGTGCAAAGATAAGTAGTTAAGACCTTCTTTAGAGAATTTCGAACTTCTCAAACTTATTTATGCAATAATTTAATAAGTTTTCGGAACTGATTATAGTTCCAAAATTGCTAACGATTTTGAGACCACAGTCCACTGTGTTGATGGAGATGGTCCAGGAGAACTTCCTGAGGTAATGCAGCCCATTCCTGTACCAGGCGGGCTGTCTCAATAACTCACATGCTATGACTGGGGTGGGGGGGGTGCTGGTTTTGGGTTGGACAGGGAAGAGGTGGAGTGCGGTCTGTCAAAGGGAGCCGCCCTTGGCATCTTGCTGCTGCTCTTCATAGTCCAGCGTGGGTTCGCTAAGCTCCACCGCGTCCAGCTCTTCCTCACTGGGTACACCATCTCCCACCACTGCCTGTTCATCCTCACTGCTGTTCTGGATCTCTTGTAACTGCAGGTTCTCCAGGGTCTCCGAGACCCACGACTCGATCCGGCTGCTCAGGGGCGGCACCTCCAGGGAGACGGCTCCATGGGTATAGTCCTCTTCTTCCTCGTCCTCTTCTTCCTCCTCCTCACCCTCCTCCAACATTCCGGGCACTAGCGTGCTGGCTGTGCTGGTGATGGAGGAGCTGTGTGGGTCCGTCCCAGTGCCGTCGAGGGAGCCGGTCTCGGTGCAGTGCTGCGAGTGCTGGGAGGCACACTCCAGCGAGTCGTCCGGGCGGCCCTCGTCCCTCTCGGCCGTGAGCCCCACGCTCCTGGGCTGGCCCGCCGCAGCGGTTTGGGCCGGCCTGCTACCTGGCTCTCTTTCAGCGCCACCCTCAGCAGGCTCCTGGACGTCTGACGTCTCCACCATGTTCCTCCAGTTTGTCTCTAAGGGACATTGAAGAACCGCAATGATTGGCTGATGATGGGCTGAAGCTGGCCTAAAAGTATTTAAGCGCAGGACTGATGAGGTCTTAAGACAACGAGACAACAATGAAGCCTACAAAACACCATGGCGTTTTGGCCGGGATCTGAGTAATGCTGATAACCAGGGGTGGAAGTTTTGCTAGCCAAAAAAATGGAATTTTTCACTATTCCACCATATAATTTTCAAGTTGGTCAATCAAGCTGAGTGTAAAACTAGGATTGACAGAGATGACCCTGAACACATCACCTTAGAATTTTATTTTTTTTGGAGTATTTTTTAGACGTAAAGGGGCAGTTCACCCTAAAACTGAAAAAGATATGTCTTATAGGGGCTTTAGTGATCAGTCCATCTAGGCCAGGGGGGGGCAATCTTACCCAGAAAGGGCCGGTGTGTGTGCAGGTTTTCGCTGCAACTCCCTAATTAGGTCACTAATTAGAGGACTGATTGGCTGAAGAGTCCTCACACGCCCCCCCCCGATCTAGGCTGTTCTGTTGGGAGTTGCCTAGTTTTACAGACGATTTGAAACATCTTGAACGACTTACCAGAAATTATAAGATGGTTACTGAAGATAATCCACAGACTTTGTAGTGAGCAGTTTAACGTACAACCTATTTCCTTCTACCTAGGCAGACCAGATAATCCATGTCAGGGAGGACACTTTGAGCTACTTCAGGTTTTACAAACTACTATCAAACTGAAAGGCTCCTGTGCTCAGCTAAATAGTTCAGCTCTTCTTGCGCTTTGACTGGTTCGTTTCCTTGAAAGACTCATCCAGCTGTTTCACATTAACATTAGTGACACATTCATGATTATAGGAGACTGACCAATAAGCACACAGCGAGAACTCAGTGCTAAAGTGAAATCCGGGTCCTTTTCATTGAAATGGTAATTTACAATTCCTGTCCTAGCTCAGAGTGTCCTCCATGACATGGGTTATCTGGTCACCCTATTCTACCGAACTCCACACACCAAATCGTATTTGTTGAATTTTTCAAATGTATCTTTTTGGCGCTTTCATCACCACAGAAAGAATGCCATTCACTCGTTATATTCGAGAGATGACCAACATTTCTACAGCCGGCTTCTCCAAAACTAGGCGACTCCCAGCAGATCAACCTAGATGTATAGGTCACTAAAGCCCCTTTTAACATCTTTTTTCAGTTTGGGGGGGGGCTGCCCGTTTAAGGTGCGTAGCTGTGCCTAGAGCTGAATACACAGCGTAATGCGGTTTTTCTTGTAATCTGACATGTGCTTCTTTTTTACTACTAGTCAGCAGGTTAGTGTTCAGTATTTTGCCCGTGACCTTTGTCTAAACTTCCCACCTCAGGCGAGTGAGAAAGCTTAACTTCCCACGCTGCTTATAACCACAAAGCTGCAGGTTTATGTCCTAAGAGGCCTTTGGTTCGGAAGGAGCACGCAGACCTTACCGTACTCCTGCTCGTTGACCTCAGATATGGGCTCAGAGATGACGCTGCAGAAGGAGATGGCGCTGGCAGCTGAGGGGTTGCGCGAGTGTCCCATGTGGTGAGGGAGCTTCCTGACGCTCCTCAGCGCCTCCTCCGCCTGCTCCTGCTCCAGCGCAGACACCATGTCCCGGTAGGCTTGACGGGCCTCCTCCGTCAGAGACACCAGCTTGTGGAAGAGCTCCTGAGGGCAAGAGCGGTTAAGGAATCGGGCTTGTGACTGATGAGGGTAACAGGGTTCTGTCCTGCTTGGATTCAACAGAACAGATAAAGGATGTGGTTGATGTTTAGCTTTAACAATTCATACCACATGGGATTCATGAGCACAGCCTCTCTGTCACGCCCCGCCCCAACACTGCCGTCGTGGGCCTCAGAAAGGTGCCATTCAGGCTCAACGTCAGCACCCAAACCACCCCCCCAACTAACCTCGGCTCCGGAGAAGTTGAAGATGCCCACCACGCTGACGGGGACCAGCTTGTTGACGCAGCGACCCAGCGCCTTGCGGCCCAGCGCGAACACAAATGGGATCTCCTGTTCCCTGGCCATGGCGATGACGTTGTACAGAGCTTCATCCAGACCTCCTGTTCACAGAGGGACAGCCATGATTCCTGGTTCCAGATTACCGATAATGGGCCTCCCCCTTCATTACTCCCGCACAGGTCACTGAGGACCGGCACCACTCAGACTGGTCCACACCTTTAGCCTGGATCTTCTCACAGTTGGGCGAGATGATGACACACTTGATCTTGAGGAGCTTCATGTGCTTGGTGACCTCGCGGAGCCCCATGACCAGCCGCCGCTTAGACTTGGCTTTGCTGGGGTCCCGCTGATAAACACGCTCCTGAAAGCGCACCAGCTCCTGCAGAAGCAGGGTGGCGCTCTCATCGATCTCCTTGTTCAGCACCTGGTTGCAGTACCTGAGGCACGCAGACAAGAACACGGTCAGCGGTCGCTACAGGGTGACCCCCCTGCCTGCCGTCCACTTCACATAAACGATCAAGAGAAACCCCCCCCCGCGAACAGCACAGGAGCCAGAGGAGGAGCTGAACTAGGCAAGGCAGCCCACTAATCTAAGATCAGAGGACAGTCCAGGTCTCTAAAAGAACCCGTGTGTTCAGAGAGGGATACTTACTGACAGCACACCTACCGTAAGACAATATTCCATTTGGGGGGCAAAGGGTTTGAGAAACAGATCTATAGGTCTATAAATGCTTTGAGCAGAACTTGTTACTCAAATCATTTGTACTGAGAATCCTTGGGGTGCCTCTCACCACCAGTGTTAACAGCACAGAAGTTACGACAGAAGTGAAACGGAACCACCCACAGGGAGAAGAGAGCTCGGGACGGACTCACTCTCGAAACCTCCGGCTGTGGATTTTGGTGATGGTCGAGGCGGCGAGGGGACTCCCTACACCGGAGCTGGCTGGAGAGCCCTGGGACACGGGCGTGATGCTGTATGGGGAGTTCTGGCTAGCCGGGGACAGCGAGGGCTCACTGGGCACGCTCAGACTGTGCTCTGAAAAGAGATTCAATGAATCATTATAAGAGTATCATCTAGATGCCTGGCTGACAGTTTCATTCAAAGGATCTTGTGTTTTAAACAGAGGGCTGTACATACATTTCAAGTAGTTCAGGTTAAACACTTTGCTCAAGTGTTACTGCAGAAACCTGAACTGAGACCCACATCAGGAGCCCAATCTATACTCTATAAAGATCTATACTCTATAAAGATCTATACTCTATAACGCTCACAGTGAAGCTTCCTGCAGCAGATTTTCACATCAGACCTGGCCGATCACTGGCCAGTTTTTCTCGTGACGCTGCACTTCAACTCACTGAAGTCATTATTTGCAAAGACTCATCAAGTCAGAGCACCCTTGGGACCAAGCTAACATCAGGCGAACATCTGGCCTCCTCACCGTCTGGGGTCAGGTGCTCCTGGGTCAGATCCTCAGTGAAGGACAATGAGGCATCATCTTCCTCTTCCTCTGCTCCTGCCAGGTCAGAGTCCAGAGGCGGCTTCCCCTTCTTCCCCTCCCGCTCCTTCAGGATGACCTGCGGACACAGACGCACATGTTCATGGGCGCCTGACGGCTTTCTCAGCTCTATATGTTCCCTGGGTTTTAATTACCGTTTACTATTTATTTATTTGTCATTCATTACTTAAAATGTAACTGTAATTGTTTGCTACCCATTAATGGAGCAGAAAGTTGTGATTTTTAATGCTAAAGAAGGTTGCTCTGTCTCCCTGCTGCCCCCTAGTGCCTACCTTCTTCAGTGCAGTGGGCCTTTTTGCCTTGGGGATCTCCCGCTCCTTGCCCCTCTTGACCCGAGGGGCGCTGGAGTCCAGGATGTTGTGAGGGGGGGTGCAGGCTTGGTTCCTGTCACTGGCATCTGAGAGCTTGCCCCCACTGTCCTTGATTGGGAGTGCAGTCAACGTGCCGACTAGCAGAGTGACAGAGTGACATCATGCTTCAAACATTCTAAATAGCTTGTATCACTATTTCAGATATAAGATCTTTTATTGAAGAAATTCAGGTTAAGAATCTGCATAAGATATCTAAGTGTCAAACGTAACTCCCTTTGAAAACCATGGACCAAAGTTCAGTAACTTAACTAGAAAGAGAAATATTCCCACCACATAACCAGTCCTCAGTTTATCGACACTAACACCAGCTGCTGTCAGATTTAAATTGATCTCCCTCTTGTAGACTGATGTCTTTGATTTATTTAAAGGTAGGGGTGCAGTAATGCACAGTGGCACGAAATCATTTATTAATGTTAACACAAGAGGATGCAACAGGCGAAAGCCCAGTTTTGCTTTGAGATTTTATTTCTGCATTTTGCACTGGAGTCTGTAGAATTATGGAAAAGACTGCAACAAAAAACATGGAGTTTTCAATGGTTTGAAACAATTATTTTTTTTTTTAAGTGTATATGCCTAGAAAGAAAGAAATAAGACAGGTATAGTCTCAGTTTTTCAATCTCATTTTGTTGAATCAATTGCGAGTGTATTCAATTGTGAGCCCTGGATCGTCAACCGAACCGAATCTTGCGTAGACTGTATCACCCCTGATTAAAGTTATGCTGCAGACCAGAGTCCTAACCAGAGGTGGAAAGTTCAGGTCCAGAAAGTACAAATCCAGACAAAGGTTTTGTTTCAACCAACCCGTTGGGAGTCACAGGCACCGAGTACTCAGCTGGTGGGTTGAAACAAATCCTTGGTCTGGATTTGTACTTTCCGCACTGGAACTTTCCACCTTTGGTCCTAACACAGTGTCCCCTGTGATGTATTTGATTTATTTAAATGTATCCTACAAAGCAGAATGTGAGTCCCTCCGGGAACTCGCCAGAGCGCCCACCGCCTCTCCCCATGGCGTGACCAAACCCACCCCAGTTCACTCTATTTACAGCTTCCTGAATGGGAAAAAGCAGGAAGTCTAAGGAAAACGACATGCAACAGTAGAGTACAGAGCAAAGCACAGAACAGTCAAAAGAAGCAGCTGGTTATTGACTCGTTAGGGACTTGTTCACTGCCCTGGTATCAAGCCTCAGGCGGTGCTGCCTGCTGAGGTTAAGGAATGTAACCTCACCCCATACCTTCCATCGCTAATTAAGCTACTGGAGCCAGAAATGATACCACCCCATTGGCCCGGAGAGGTGAGGGGCGGGGCTTCCTGTGCGTTTGCTATGGCGGGACAGAGAGCGGCGAGCCGTGGGCACCTGTGTAGGACAGCGGCTTGGTGTTGGTCAGCTGCCGAGCTTTCATGGCCTGCTGCTGCTTCTCCAGGGCCGCCAGCATGTCTCCCAGATCCAGCTGCACTGGGGTCTTGCTCTTCTTTCCCGCCGCTTTAGATAGCGCCTCCTGCAGGCAACATGGAGGCGCTGTTCTCAGAGCCACATATGACAGCAGAAGGGGGGCGGCACCCTCCCCAGGCCCTGGCCTCCCACCTGCAGCTTCTTCTGCTCCCAGCTGATCTCGGAGTATTCCTGGGCTGTGGCTAGGGCGGCTGCCAGCGCCTTCTTCCTCTGGCTTTTGGCCCGTTTGGGCACCGAGGTGGTGATTGGGATGGGCGTCTTCACGATGCTGATGGGCGAGCCCTCTGGAAGACTGTCCAGCTGAAGGAAGAGACAGGCTGGCTTCACCGGTGCCTCCCAGGACCCACACCCCTGGCCGGTGCCCCAGGGCTGGCCTCAGCTCCCCCCATGACATCAACCCCTAACCCATCTTGATGCAATTGCTAAAGTGGACTGTGGTCCTCCCATGGTGCGACAGCCCATCCCGGCCATGTGCGGAGCTGCAGGCAGGACTCTCACCAGGCCCTTGGGGAGCTTGGGCGGGACACACTCAGGGGTACCCCGGGGAGGACTTACTCCTCTTCCTCCTCCCCCTCCTGACATCAGCCCGGGAAACTCCTCTTCATCCTGGCAATAAAACACCATCTTGCGTCTTGTCGAGCCAAGCTGAACTCTCCATTTAGCCCCTAGAATAGCCCCCCCCCCAGGGGGACTCAGGGATATTTTTGCTCTCACCTCAAAGTAGAGGGGCTCTGTGCTGGGCTCCGTCCCCAAAAGCAGCTTCCTCTGAGGGCCAGACCCCCTTTCTGCCACGCTGCTCCCACTGCGGCCCCCCTGCTGCACCTGGGTGTCCTGCTGAGGATGACAGGAGTCAGGGGAGGAACGCGCCACGTGGGGGGGGAGGCCGGGGAGGAGTGTGCCACGTGAGGGAAGTTGGGGGAGGAGCACGCTGTGCAGAGGAGTCAAGGGTGGAGGGCGCAGCGCTGGGGAGTCAGGGGAGGAGCGTGCCAGGCGGGGGGAGTAAGGGGAGAGTCAGGGGAGGAGCGCACTGGACGGGGGAGTCAGGGGAGAGTCAGAGGAGGAACGCACTGGGCAGGGGAGTCAGGGGAGGAGTGCGCCGGGCGAGAGAGTCATGGGAGAGTCAGGGGAGGAGCACGCCAGGTGAGGGGAGTCATGGGAGAGTCAGGGGAGGAGTGCACTGGGCGGGGGAGTCAGAGCACTCTAAGTTGGAAACTGGAGGTATAGGGTGTTTGCTCTGGACTGGCTGCCGCAGACCTCTGGAGGTGGATTACCTGTGAATAGGCTCTCTGTTCAGATGGCACTCGTCCTTCCCTGTGACAGACACCATTCCTGTCCCCCCAGGGCCTCTGGGAGGCCACACCCAGCCAGCTGACACCTGCAGAGCAACACAAACAGAAGTGAAAACATGCAAGCCAGACAAACTGATACCTGTACAGATTTCAGTGTATTTCAGTCTCACCCGTCATCACTGCAGCCGCGACCCCCTGTATGGAGAGAGCACACATATTAGGTTTGGCTGTTAACAATCGCTAATTACACACAAGACAGAGCTGTTGCCAACACTAGGGGGCGTACCGCTGTAGCGCCGTGGGAGGCGGCGGCTGCCTGGACATGCTTGGGACTGCAGTAGCCGCTGTCGCTGTCAACGTCGGCCTCGCTAGCGCCCTGCTCTCCAGACGGCTCGAACCCCAGGTGCCCCACCCGCCTCCGCCGTGCCCGGCTCTTCCACAGCGACGGGCTGGCCCCGTCCGCCGCCCCTGGTAAATCTGAGGAGTGCAGCGTCGGGGGAGGGGGACACTGAGTTTACATCCATCTCCATCTGCTCCACCCCCATATATTCTCCGATGAGCGACAAATAAACCAGCACAAATTCTTATACGGCAGGAAACCCAGTCACCCACCCAGCTACAAAACATAAGCAGCAGGTCACATGTCCACAAAACAGCCTATAAAGTAAAACTCATAAAGTTATTGGGTGAATACGGAGAGAATGAGGCACAGGGTGTGTGTGAGGCCACCTCACAGTTTCTCTGAAGGGCAGGCACACGCCCCAACCGATTCTGCACCCATTTCATTACTCCCAGAAAGCCCTCCAGCAAAATCCATTACACCCCAAGAAAAATAAACCTTTAACGGACTGACAGTTCATGTGCCAGAAAAGACGGCCCGTGTTGACGGCACCCTCCATTAAATGGAGGCTCTGCTGTGGTGCATCCCCAGGACAGACCCCCTTCCCAGTTACCGGTTTGCTGAGCAGCGTCCACCAGCATGATGGCTTTGGGCCGACCGTCTTGGCTGAAGGTCGGCACCTCCTTCTGGACCACCATGCTTCGACTCGGAGCTCTCCTGCCTCTCTGGGGCTGGTACATCGGTTGCTGCTAGAGTCCGAAGAGACCAAAATGTCACAATATTCTCTCGCAAGATCACCCTCAGAGACAATCTTGACACTGACCTTGGGTAGTGCGGTCGCCCAGGCGATGGCCTTTGCCCTCTGATTGGCTGCGGGGACGGCCTGGCCCAGCGCTAAAGGGAGGTCACCACAGTCCGTAATGACAGCACTACGTGCTGCCCCCAGGGCAGCGCCATAGCCAGGGGGGAAAGACGGATAGAAGCCCAGCAGGGGGGGGCAGGACGCAGGCACCAGGTGGTAGTAAGCGTAGTCGCTGGGCACCGCGGGCTGGCCCGGGGACAGAAGGTGGTAGGCCATGTAGGGGTTGCTGTGGCTGTGGCTGGGACTGGGCTGGAGCCACCTGCTGTCGCCACCATAAAGGGGGAGGGGCCTGGCCGGGGGGCACATAAGAGTCAGACCTCACATGGATCCCACACGCTCATATCCGCAACCTCCCCACGCTCGTCACCCCCCCAAGCAGCTGCTACAGTCACTGAGCCCAAAGCTGAGGGTCAGAAAGTGGGGAGTCTCTACAAGCAGCAGTGACTCTGCAAACGTCCCTTCAACTGGCAGAAACAAAGTGGACATTTTCGCTGTGTTATTGCTCCTGCTGAGTGATTTTTATAGCAGCCAGACTGCGCCCACCCAGTTCCAGCCAGTCAAAACAAACTCTGCCTGTGCTACACTCCTTTTCACAGCGGCGCTCAGAAAGCCTGCGACCAAGTCGGTGAGAGCAGGGAGCACAGTACTGAAACACCCTCCCCCAGCAAAAAGGAACCAGGTCCATACCTGCTGGGCTGGTTCTCCTGGACAAAAGGGTAGCAGGTGATGAGATAGCTGGGAATGGGTGGGCCCTCAGGGGCAGCCCCGACCACCTCGCCGGACAGTCCCATTGCCACCAGGCTGGGGTCCAGGGCCCTTTTCTCTGGCACGAAGGGCTCCACCTCGGCCGACAGCTGCACAGCCTGCGCGGGAGGAAAAGCATGACCACAGAGCATTTAGGGGCTAAGAGGAACATGAGACAAAAAACCTGAGATGAGGCACCGTACTCAGCACAGTAGGGTAACAGCCGGAGAATGCCCACTGCAGTCACCTGCAGGGAAACTGCGTACTCGGTGCGGCCCAAATACCCACACTCTCCATTTCCAAACACCGCGTCACAAAAGTCAATGTGGATGGAGACGCAAACACGCGCTTCAGGAACATGACCGCCCACATGCTTGTGTTTACTGCGGGCCCGGTCAGGCAGCCGCATGTTTACTCGCAACTCAGAGGAGTGCAAGCGCCAGTTCCTGAAAGCCGGCGGCACCCATCCTCTCTGCCTCAGAGAGGCAGGCCCCGCTGGGCAGGACATCAAGGAGAGAACATCACCGTGGTGCCTCATCTACTGGCACCCGAGGAACCTCCAACAGAGCCAATAAGCTTACGGTTCATAATCAGCAGGGCTCCCAAAATTAATTCTCCAACTGTGTCAAGCAAAAAGTCTATCCAGGGTAATGCCAGACCAGGAATCTGTGTCTGATAACAGCAGCCGTGAACAGCAATAACAGCCGCGGTAGCTTTACCTGGCAAAAGCGGTATGAAAGCATTAGCTAAATAGCAAATGAAACCCAACTATTTCACCTTCATCAAAAAGTTCTTTCAATTTTACAAACATTATAGCGAAGCAAGAAATGCTGTGATCAGGACAGCAAACAGAAGCTGGGATCTTCATTTGGAGGGTTAGGGTTCATTTTCAGGGGCACTGAGAATCGAGCGCAGATGGGACGGCAGACGCACAACAAACTCAAGATCCCCTCAGTGCCGTGTCACTCAAACTCCCACAGGAAAAATCCCTGCTGAGACCACGTACTATTGACATGCTAAACACGCAGCTGAGGGATCATGTCTTTGAGAAAGACTGCAGTCAATTCCAGCAGAAAGTAAGATTGAAAACAGCCAAAAAATGCTCAACTCTATAAAATACCAGACAGCTAAATGTCTTACAGTTAGACGAATTTAATAGTAATATAATCACAAACCTTCCTAAGGCTGGTAATTAAAAACAAACATAAAATTCATAAAATAGTCTGAACGATATTTACACAACAGCGACCATCACTGGACAAGGTGGACTGTCTGAGAAATGCCTGCTTGGGGGGAGGGGGGGACCCCTGGGAAAAAGGGTACAGCCCTGCTACAGTTTTATTCCTCAAGGTACAAACTACATTAATGTACCACAATGGTGCAAAAAAAAGTACAATTTCTGTACCTTAAAAGGTGCATTTACTTACAGCTAGGGTACAATTGGCAGACCTTTGAGGGTACAGCCCCAGTGACGAGTAACTGTCAGATTGGTACTCTTTTCTGTCAGTCTACAACAGTGTCTGCCAAATCTTCCATTCAAGTCCAGTTCAGTTCTAAAGGTCAGTGGTTCCTCAGAACGAACTATCAAGATCCAAGAGGTCCAACAATAGACGCGTGAGACAGCAAGAAAATAACCGGCCATCCCCTGTCTTCACAAGACATTTTCAGAGTACGGTTCCTTCACAAAAGCCGTAGACATTCCAGAAGAGACCACCCACCCCTGCCATAACCCTCTCGTCCTCCAGAAGGCGCTACAGAGCGATAAAAACACACCTCCAGACTCAAAACCTGTTTATTCTCTAGGGCCATCACTGAAGTGAGCCCTCAGAAACTCAGGCTCGCTTCACTGTAAGCGCCCCCCATGCACTGCGACTCTCAGGCGCAGAAATATTTGTTATGCGATTACATGTTATGCGCAATACTATGTGTAATGCGAAGTACTACCACTCATGTGCAATAATGCCTGTTTATGCGCAAGGCACTGTATCGTTTACATATACTGCTTATTTAAATATTCTGCTTTTTATACAGCATATTTTATTATTATTTCTCAAATTCAAAAATTCTCTTATTAACAGTCATTCAAGGTGATTCACAGGAAATTTCGCTGAACTGGAAAAGTATGACCAAGCATTCTATCTATCTATTTATCCATCGGTCCGTCTACAGCGTGTTGCAAGGTGGTTTCACCAGGTTTTTATCATCTAGGTTTTGTGGAAGTTCTTTTTTTTAAGATATGAGGGGCTACAAAACTTGACAATCAGATGCATGTATTTTTTTATTGATCAGTAAGGAAACATTTGCATGCTGACAGTTTAAATTCTACAATGTGTTAATATCTCCTTCAACTGGGATGGAATTGGAGCTCTACTGACTCAATAAATCTGATTCCTGGCAACTGGCAGGTCTATACAGCACTTAGGTAAACGCTGGTGTGTGTGTAGACTGGAGCGCAGTCTGTCTGCATACTGCGATATCCACACAATAAGGATGCAGGGAGCCGATGGTACCTCCGGCACCCAAACATCCTGAGCCCCAGTAAAATCTCACACTAGGCTTTCAAAAATCATACTGGTAATGGGGGTTGGGGGCCCTGCGCCTCAGTTCGGCTCTATCAACGCCCCTGGTGAAATATGAATAGTGGCTATTTCAGCCATGGATAATTGTTGAAATACAATGAAAAGAATGGCTATTATCTGTACACAAAGTGTTTTAAAC
The DNA here is from genome assembly GCA_026781065.1 of Mormyrops boulengeri. Taxonomy (NCBI): domain Eukaryota; kingdom Metazoa; phylum Chordata; class Actinopteri; order Osteoglossiformes; family Mormyridae; genus Mormyrops; species Mormyrops boulengeri. The sequence goes on from JAODLD010000021.1 coordinate 15,556,002, forward strand.
AGCAACCAGACACTAAAACACTAAAAAAAGAGAGTGTTGAGTGGCACAGCACTTAACTACACCCTGCATAAACAGGGGAGGAAAACGCCCCCACCTTAGGGAAAAAGCAGATGGTAAGGACAGTCGGTGGGAGACACCCGGCCGAACGTGCTGCAGCCCTCTCACCCTCTTTAGAGTCTAACCGTGGGATACACAAGTAAGCCAGTGGCACTGGTGGGCACGCCAGGGTGACGAGCAACCGTCCTGTAACCAGCCCAGACATCCCAAGCATCAACCTGTGACCTACTCATTTTTAAAATCACCCTTAAAACTATGTACAAAGATGAACCCATATAAGACATCAATCACAGAAGCATGATTATCGTCCCGTGTCTGTCTTGGCTGCCTACTCGCAGATGAACCGCATATTGCCCCCTATTCATATGCAAAGATGTTTATAAGGCTCGGGCAGTAAGGATAAAAGACAGGATAAAAAGCTGGTACTCTAAAAATGCAGTGGGACAAACTACCAAATATGAAATCCTGAATATTTCAGGTACATCTGCTTGTTGCCGATCATCCATACAAAAGACACAAAATGCAAGCAGTTCTCTTTAACATCAGAGTTGGGCAAAGCTAAGTATCGGGTGGCGGGGGTGAAACAGCCCGAGCAAGGCGAACGTGTCCAAGGAATTGAATGCATGAAGTAAAACCAGTCAGACGAGCAGTACTTATGCGGCCCGACAAGTAAGACAGCAGGGGAAGTCACTGTTATCAGCCGCGCTTTGCCACCAAACAGATTTCTATTTAAACGTTACCTATTTTAAGACTGGAGGGAAAAAAATTTATGACACCATGAAACACTAAGACTCATAAGACAACTAAGGCTGGCAGACACGCCATGTCATTCGTAATGTTCGTGTGACTTCAGGGACTGGACATCATTTAACAGCCCCGTTACATTCGACAAAAAAAGTACTATGAAAATATTTAAGCAGGAACTAATGAAGCATATTCTTACACATGGTTGAGTAAGAGATACTTCAGACATGATCAAGTTGCAGGCGGCATTCTCCGTACGCAAAGAGACAAAAAGGCACTGCAGACTGCCCCGAAACGGCACTGCAGACTGCCCCAAAAACGCACTACAGACTGCCCCAAAATGCACTATAGACTGCCCCGAAACGGCACTGCAGACTACCCCAAAAACGCACTGGAGACTTCCCCAAAATCCACTACAGACTGCCCCGAAACGGCACTGCAGACTACCCCAAAAACGCACTGGAGACTTCCCCAAAATCCACTACAGACTGCCCCGAAACGGCACTGCAGACT
>JAODLD010000021.1:15558660-15573192 GCA_026781065.1 Mormyrops boulengeri
CCGTCTAATAAGCAGGTTTTCAACAGCAGTCCTGTGATAAGATACACTGTATGGAACTCATACAATACAACATACAATTTCTGTTGAGACGAGGTCACAGAGATACTGATTTCAGTTCTTTGGGCATCTGGAGGTGGTACATACACACATTCCCAGTGCTTCTGGAGGGGGTACACACAGTGCCCGCCCCCGTTGGGATCACATTCCCAGTGCATCTGGAGGGGTTACACACAGTGCCTGTCCCCGTTGTGACCACATTCCCAGTACATCTGGAGGTGGTGCACACAGTGCCTGTTCCCATTGTGACCACATTCCCAGTGCATCTGGAGGTGGTACGTACACACAGTGCCTGTTCCCGTTGTGACCACATTCCCAGTGCATCTGGAGGTGGTACGTACACACAGTGCCTGTTCCCGTTGTGACCACATTCCCAGTGCATCTGGAGGTGGTACGTACACAAAGTGCCTGCCCCCGTTGTGACCACATTCCCAGTGCATCTGGAGGGGGTACACACAGTGCCTACCCCTGCTGTGATCACATTCCCAGTGCATCTGGAGGGGGTACACACAGTGCCTGCCCCCGTTGGGATCACATTCCCAGTGCATCTGGAGGGGTTACACACAGTGCCTGCCCCCGTTGTGACCACATTCCCAGTACATCTGGAGGTGGTGCACACAGTGCCTGCCCCCGTTGTGACCACATTCCCAGTGCATCTGGAGGAGGTACACACAGTGCCTACCCCTGCTGTGATCACATTCCCAGTGCATCTGGAGGGGGTACACACAGTGTCTGCCCCTGCAGTGATCACATTCCCAGTGCAGTGTCTCCACAATTAACTTTGCTCTCATAACTTTCATCAGTTCTCCGTGACACTTCAAATAATTTTGCAGTGACTGATGCACCAGCAGTCTGAACCATCCGGCCTTGGGACAGTGTTGCCTGCCTAATATTGCCACGTTCTTTTTCATGTGGTGTTTCCTTCACATTCCTTATTCCATATCCATGTTATGCAAAAATACTTGACAATTGACAATACTTGACATATTAGCAAATACTGTGTATGCAAGCCGAACACAGAAAGGGAACTTACTTCCGGAATCTTACCCAGCAGTACAAACCTTTTAATTTTCAAGGGGGTAAAATCTACATCATAGGTAAACATCTGGGTCAGGGGGGTTAAACTACGTCATCGGTAAACATCTGGGTCAGGAAATAACCAAATGGCAACCAAAGTATGTCCGAGTGCATGCATACTGTATTGTGTGTACTGCTTTAATGGATGAGGAGTCGGCTTCTAACTAAATTCTGTATGCACTGTGTGACTAGGCAATTTCGGATGCACCACCAGTCTTTCTCGTTGTACTGAAAAATGCCAGAGATGCATGTGCAAAATAACAGAGTTTTAACTAAGGGAGTACAATGTCTGAGCCACAGTTTAATTCAGCTTCGATGACATTCTTACGGCCACAAAGGTGCCACACGTTTACAAAATTTGCTTAAGTACTGATTGAAGAAAACAGAGCTTGAAGACTGAGTATAGCGGTGTGTAATAAACATGCTTACCCATCAGGGGAAAATGCTTAAACAGGCTTACAGTTTGGGGCCACGTTCCTGTTGACATGTAGCTAATGCAGAGGGGGAAAATGCTAACAAAAAAAGATTTCTGTCTGGTTATTCCCTTCCAGTGTGATTTTTTTTTTTTACTCAGTATGGGACATTTTGATAACTCTGCAGAATTATGGAGTTCTGAAAGCCAAAGCTGTCTGGATAAACACAGGCAGCAAATCACATAAATCACATACTGGACGATAAAAAAAATAATTGTCAAATTCCAGATGTATCCATATTTCAGCTGAGACTAGGCCTACCACAGTGCGGAAAAAAACACCCACAGATTCTGTGGCAGGGACTGAAGTTCTATAGGCTACGGCACGTGTCATTCAAGCCAGCTTGCTAACAATGGCCTGGTTGAGTGAATTCAGCTGATTTGTCCATTTGTCCAAAGCTGTGTATCGGGCTCCGCCCCTCTTCTGGTGATCAAGTTCCAGAAGTTGGTTGACTTGATCAATGCGTCCATGAATCGTGCTGGAAGGTAAAAATCAAGGTATTATAGCTTAAACATTAAAGCAAAACTTACATACCCGACTTACACTATATTTAAACAAAACTATTGAGCAAAAATACTTGCAAGAATAATCGAGCCGCATTTATCACCAAGTGATAAACTGAAATATGGCAGGTATAGCGTCAAAACTGTTTTTATCGGAGTTCTCCTCTGTGAAAGACGAGTTGCTGGCAGAAACAACCTTTCCTCACCACCAAAGTCAAAGAGGAGGAGAACCAGCACTTACTTGTCTAATATGCACTGAACGAGCAAACTCTCAACATCTCCTACGTCAATGTTCAGCTCCTGAAGGTCCCAGAAAAACAAACTAGTCATAAACAGCCAGAGAAATAAACACACAGCCGTGTCATTACTAACCCAAGTTACCTTTGAAATAAAGGGGATGTGTATTCTTGTGTAAGGCTTAATTAATTTGATGAGAACTTGAGTCCTGATGTTCCGCAGCAACTCTGAAAACACAAGTAATTCACACACTGATTAATCAATGAAATATCCAGAGAAGAGGGTCTAGAAAAGCCATAGAAACACCAGCCAAAGCTCACCCTCAATGTGCTCCCTTATAAACGGATCATCCATGATGTTACTGTGATTGGTCTTCAGGATTTTCTCAAACTCAGTGATGTCATTATTCTGATAGGCACTGTCAAGAAAGCAAACCAAGTGAAACGTCACGTTCACCCTCGTTAAGCGCACATTCCCAAAAGGACAGGCCATGCTGCCCCTCAGATTAGTTATGAAGGAGTTAAGGAAGGAAAAAAATAGACATGAAATATTTACAGAACTCGGTCTCCAACATCACTGTTGAACAGTAAGCCGTCCTCAATATGACAGCATTTATTATTAAACCGTCTTACCTTACTAAGTTTGTCATAGCCAGGATCTCTGGGTCGTTCTTGTACGGCTTTGCCTATGGGAAAAGCATCCAGACTGACTACAGACTAAACTCACCAAGGGACATTTTCTAATTCAAGAGAGAAACTCAGCAGCAGCGCTACAGAAACATTAGGAAGGGAAACCAGAGTTTCATCCATCACTGGGGTTCCGGTACGAGTTCTAGACCCATTCTACGCATCCAGATCCAATCAACCAACCAGGTGAGGCGCACTGATCACCTGGGTGCGACACTCTGGTTACGCCGGCAGCTATAAAGTCTTACCTCCTGCGAGTCGAAGGGGTTGATCCCCGACTTCATGAGCATGTTAGCCAGCACCAAGTACTTCAGGCACGTGGTGCGGCGCGGACTCCCCGACTCGTCATAATTCTTGAATGCCTCGAAGAAATCCGTGTGGGCCTTCTCAAACTCGCCCTCACGCAGGTGCATCTTACCGCCACACTCTGAAACACAAAGCCTGGGCTCAGCACGCCGTCGGGACGCCAGACTCTCCACCGTGACTCCACTTCTACTACTCCATTCATGTGGATCAAAGTGATGAAATGTGCCTGGCACAAACAAAGGAGAATCTTCCTTTATATTCCGCAATAGCGCCGTTTCAAATGGGAATGGGGGGGGGGGGGTAAGTAGGGCCTCAGACTAAAAAATGTGAAAAGCAGCGGTAGTACAGATTGGGCAGACAGTGCCGTCACCTCTGATGACGCCCATGATCAGCGGGTGAGGGATGGCGGACTTGATGTGCAGGGACTGTTCATATAAAGCCTTCAGCTTCTTGTTGTTCTTCTGCGCCGTGTACATCTGAATCTCCAGGGCATAAATCTCCAGCAGCTGTGTTCCCTTCTTTAAGTCATCCTCACCGTCGTCGGTCTAAACAGTAGGTGGCGTGCTGGTTAAGGACACAAACTCAATCTCGACATTGCTGGGTCGGACCTGAGGCACCCTGCTTTGGCACCCTTGATGAAGGTACCCGACCTGGTCCAACACATTCAGCTCTATGTCAAGCTACAGCTACTTGGACAAAAGGGACAATTAGGCATCTAAGGTTAACGGGAACAGAGGCCGAGCCCCCCCGCTGAACACACTGCCAGTTAACCTGCACAGCTGTAACAGACAAAGATGCCTTTGCCACAAGCAGAAATGAAAGCAATGAATTCTGCACATCCTGATTTTGCCGAGTTAGACGTGTCACTAAGTCAACAAGGGAGGGGCTTGCGTTTCACTTCTTCAACCAATCACAGTCTTCACTGTATTACATCGCCACATTGGTTTGTATTTTTTTTTTCTTATTTTTAAATTCAAGTCTGTGTCATCGAGCTGGGGGAGTGGGATAAAGCTTTATGCCGGTGATCGGATGGTTGCCGATTCAAGCCTTGTTTTTATTTTTATTATTACTATTGTTATCATCATCATCATGAAAAAATGTCTTGGAAGACGTGCCCTTTACACCGCGCCACACAGCTTCTGCACGTAAGCATGTTCCTATGTTTTGTATCTTGACAAAGGGCATACACAATAAAATGGGCACTTTACAAATCTGTGCACCTTGTCACTTAACAGAAAACACTGGTTTTAATTAATGTGGTGATGTCATACAATGAAGACTGCGGTTTAATGCAGGCCCCACCCTTGTTCACCCAGGGACACGTTCGAATTCTGCAAAATCAGGACGTGCCATGAATTCTCACTTCCCAGCCCAAGTGTGTCAGGCAAACTGAATAACCGGCCAAGCCTTTAAAGTCTCCTATAAATAACCAATAAGACAGCCGCCCATTAATAATGAAAAACGTCCTCACAGGTGAGGCAGTTTTTCTGATACTGCACCACAGCAGGTGACAGGATAGAATGAAAAGCGGCATATATGGTGTCCAAGGTTTCTAGCAAAGTTCGTCTCCGAAAAGCCATTGTGGCTTGACTCACAGCAGCTCTAAGTCACAGCCGGCAAGGTGAGCACATGGTGTCTTAAGACGACGTAATTCCTGGCTACCTGACATGACTGATGCAGCTGCCTGAGGATCTTCTGCAGCTTGCTGTACTCTTCCCGCTCCAGGTACAGCTTCCCCAGCTAAAGCGGACGGAGAGCAGATCACCTTAGCGACAGACACCCATCCAGCTGCCACTCATCTGCAGCCGACGGCTCAAAGCTCACCTTGGTGTTGGTCTTAAACCAGAGCCGGTCGTTTTTGGCATCTTTCAGGGCCTCCAGAGTGGTTTCATAAAACTCTTGCAGCAGGTCCATCTGGGGGGAAGTGACAGAATGGTCAGAGGTATGGATGACACCCAAACAGGACTCGGGACCATTACCATGCGACACATCCACATAAGTACATCTTATAACTCTTTTTCCTCGTCTCTTGTCCAGTACTGACACCACATCATGGCTGATGATGCCATTGCTTGCACCTTACTTTCCCCTATCCATCCATCCATCCATCCATCACCATTCAAGCCAACTTACCAGACTAATCTGTCAACTTTCAGACACCACTGAGACAGACTGCACAGTGAACCATTCAAAACAGCTGACCAACACCACACACTCTCTCTAATTTGTTCCAACACCGACTGCATGTCGGGAGGGGATGACCGAAATTAACAGATCTTTCACCTCCAAACTAGTGCAGAGAGGAACATTTCGACAATGCTGTTTACATTTGTACCTGAGCATTCATGGGAAGCTGAGCCTAGCTGCAACTACACAATGTTCAATTCAATTTTATTTGTAACGCGCATTTTCACAGCATTGTCTCAAATCGCTTTACAGTTTCCCTGCCCGAAGCCCTTAGATTGTCTCCATGACAGATGCTTGCTTGTTATGTGCAATTTGTCCCACTTGTCTTTTGCATTGGGAAAGAAAGTGTTTACAAAATAAAGGTAAGTGTAAGACAGGGAAGACTGATTCAAACCTGTTTGGAGGTGGAGATGTAGTCGAGAATGGAATTGATGGACTTCTCCGAGTAATTCCTGGTAACAGCGCTGCGGATGTATGTGAGCAGCTGTTTGTACCGGTTCATCATCTCAGGGAAGTTTGTCTGAAAAACGCAGCAGTGGAGGAGGGTCAGCACTGCACGCAGGATGAAGGAGCGTGGGTCTTTATGGCGGTGAGATACTCTGTCAGAGTCCAGGCCCACTGTGTTCAGGGCTGATTTTTGGTACCACCCAGGTCACCATAGTAACATCAAACATCAAAGTGCTGCTTTCGGCTGCCGGGCTGCTTACCAGCTTGAAGTTGATTTTTATCATCTGTTTCAGTGCTTTGAAGCCCCATTCACCCTTTTCACCCTCAAGCTCCAAAACCTGTTGGGCAGAGAAACACCTCAGTCAATACCATCACGTCTCAACTAACTTCAGAGGACGGCCCACGCCCAGGCACATTCACAGCCAGCTTAATCTGAATGTCACTGCAGAAGCGTGACACTTCCTATGCAGAGACACCAAACCTTCTGAAAGCTGCTGAGAGCTGCCTTGGGATCATCCTCCTTCAGAGCTTTAGAGTTGTAATATTGGTTCTCCAAGTCAACGTTGGGTTCAGAGTTGCTGTCTTCAGAATATTCCTACAGCAGAAGTTAATAATGGATCAGATTATTAAAAAAGCAAAACAAAAAAAACAAGAAACCCTTTCAGCCAATCAGGTGTTAGCTCTTCTGTGCATCAGCAAGCAAGAAAAATCACTGCTTGAAAAACGAAAACAGCGGTATACATGTAGACGAAGCATGGTGGGATATATGCAACGTACATGCAAAAAAGAGCAAAACAGTGGCTGAGAAAATTAACTTAAAAATTAACAAATCTGTAATAAATGCTGCGCGTAGCTGCATCTCATTATCCACCTCGAATGTCTTTTAGTGTTAACTGTGTTACATCATGAATGATGACAGAAGCACAACAAGTCTACGAAACTGAGAACCGCTGCCAATGTTTTATTACAATTTAGCCATGGCAGTCACAGGAGGTTCTGCAGAAACGTATCGCTAATTGAGAAACGTCTGGAAAATCGTCGGGTTCATGCAGCGCGAAGAACACTGGTGGGGGACCTCCGGTCGGAGCGAAACGTACTCAAGGAGGACCCCCGGTGGGAGCAAAACATTTTCAAGGGGACCGGGAAGAAAAACATAGCAGTGCACGCCCGGCATTAGTTATTAGTTACTTATATGATAAGGGACCAGAGATCGCGCATCCCCAGTTCAGCAATATTTTCATCTGGGGTTCCCAGTTTAACAAAATCCCAGTTTTCACACGTACCAAGTCATAATCTTCTTCATCGTCGCACATAAAATCATCCTCCATGTCAGACATCTTGACAGGAGTTCACTGCCGAGACATCCCAGCATGCACTCCTTTTTCTTCCTCTTCGTCTGCGACAGCCTTTGCGTTGAACACTAAAAACAGGATTGCGCCACCAAGTGGTCTGGAAGTTAGACTAAAATAAAGCGGGTTGCTAAAGACGTACAAAATCTCTCTAAAGCAGTCCCCAGAAGTCTAGGCAGACTGAAATCGTTACATAGAGTAGCGATATAGCCCTTAAGCGTATGCATGATCCATAATGGTGACTTTATGAACGGTTATAAATGATTTCAGGCGCCAGTTCACTGGGAACTGATGCTTTGTTGCTTTTTTTTCCAGAAGGACGAAATAGACGGTGCACAAAACACCCTAAAAGCAGGAAAACACACACGTTTAGTCTTTGCGCCAAACTTTTAAGCACGGCTGACGTGCTCCGGTGCCTGGAGCCCAGCGGCCGCCGGCCAGGCCCCCTTCCCCTCCACGTGTTTTCCGCCGTAAGTGTGACAGTCAGCTGATACCTGCCACTGGATCTCCCGGAAATGCTTGGGCGTCTAGCACCGCCTGGCATCAGTCTGTATCGCTTATATTAGTTGATATAACCGAGATCGCGTGTAATTCATAATGGCTGCATTTCCACCAAAGCTGCAGGTTCAGCTAAGTGAAAACAAGAGGTGAGTGTGTGAGCAAGACTTTGCTTTGACAAATGACATTATTCACGGTTCACTGGAAACGTTCACTAGTTGGCATTAACCGCATGCATAAACCGTCTTTATCATAATTAAACTATTAACCAATATAGTTATGATCCGGAAAACAATTTTGTCATAGTGTCTCATTAATTTCATTACCGTGTATATTTTCAGGTTTCAGAAACTGAAAGAAATCTTTACAGAAAAGTTTGGAGAACCTCCTTTGTTTTACGCATATGCACCTGGAAGAGTTAACTTAATAGGTAATTCGTTCTTAAAACGGGGTTCAATTATTATTTTTTTTAACGGATTTTAATTATCAATGGACTCATTTATAAATTCCGTCTACTACCATGTTTACGTTAATATGCAAATGGCCGTGTTTCCTTATAGGGGAACACATTGACTATTGTGGATATGCTGTACTTCCCATGGCAGTGGAGCAGAACATCCTTATAGCCGTCTCGGTGAATAAGTCTCCGACCATTGAGCTGGCAAATACAAATCCGCAGTACAAGTAAGATCATACGACCTTATGGTTGGTGGTAAGAGGTGGCGTATGGAGGTGCCCTTTAAATGCTCGCTGCCAGCGAGTCCTGCCTTCGCCCAGAAGATGGGGCGCTTACACCGTGTTTAGATGTGCTGTGTGCTGATTTACAGAGACTTCACGGCCTCCACCGACCACATCGTCATAGACAGGACAAAGCCGCAGTGGTATTATTACTTTATGTGCGGAGTTAAAGGAATTCAGGTGAGACACGCTATTGTGCGTGTGGCGGGATTTTTGTTTACACGCTATTTGTTATACTTAATGTATTTTTCTGATCTTTAGTATACAGAAAATAAATGAATCAATGTTTTCATTTAGACTTGGATCTGGGGGCTAGATTTTCTTTCAAGTAATCAGTTTTGTTTGTATTTATTTTAAATAATCATATCATAAATAGAACAATTGAAATGCTCATGTAGAGTATTATATGCATGGGCACTGTATTGTATGACCTTGCCTTAGTGGGGCACACCCATACTCATTTAATGGGGTCTCAACCTACAGCCCAATTCCAAAAAGCCCAGTTCCAAAGCTCTCATTTCACAATGGTTTCCCTACACTGTTCATTTGACCTGGTTCAGCTAATGTTGTCAGCAATGGTCTCTCTCACCACCCTGTCTATGTTACATTCCCCTCACAGGAGCATTTGGGCCTCACATCGATGGCTGGAATGCGGTGTGTTGTTGATGGGACTATCCCTCCCAGCTCTGGCCTGTCCAGTTCCAGTGCCCTGGTGTGCTGTGCCGGCCTGGTCACCCTGGAAGCCAACCAGCGGAAGCTGTCTAAGGTAACACCCGTTCATCAACGTGACCAAAGCATGGCTGAGAGGGACTGTGAAGAGAGAAAACAGCCTCCCGAAAAAGCCTTCAGAAATATCAGGATCAATCAAATTATGCTCGGAGTCCCACTATGAGCGTGAACTACAGAAAAACTAAGCCTATAACGGAGGTCCCCAGGAGAAGCATTTAAAAGAGCAGTCACCGAATGACCATTTCCTAATATTTCAGTTCCCTTCCTCTGTCTGCCGTCCTTACTGGCTGTGCAGCTTCTGAATACACATCCGTGGCATCACTTTGAAGTGGGGGCGGCTTTGCGTGGGGGCTCATAAAGCCCCCCCAGCCCGGCCCCTCTCTTCACCGCTCACTTGACCACGCTGCGTATTAATACGTCCGGAATGTAAACACAAGGGCCATATGCCATCTCATTGTCGGCTGCCAAAAACGGTTTTATGCAGAACCTAATGACCGCCTGCCTATCCGTCTAATCTCCTTTTTGACAGTTATTCAAACAGTACCAAAGCCTTTGTTTTCCCCTCGATTCTCCAGCGCCGAGCTTGGCAAAGGAGCTTGTTTACATTTTAGTGCATGTTACTGGACTCTATAATACGATAAATGTACTCCCACCGTACTGACAAGTGAGTCTGAATCGCGGTTTGCCTTTAGCTGTGCCTGCGGGGGGCGTGTGTGTAAATGATGTGTGCCATGTCGTTCTTTTCTTTGCAAGTTGTTCTGTTGTGAAAATGAGGTTTTTCCTCTGATTCGCTCACAGATTTGCTCACGCTCAGGATCCCCATAACGTGTGTGTGTGTTGCGTGCATCGAAGACTGGGCCTGAGGCTTGGGTCCGAAAAAGGCCGTACTCGGTGACAGAGCTCTCGTCTCACACTGACATTACCATGGCTGTCTAGCTGTTTTGTTTTCATCTCCTCTCGTGTGTTCTTCTTGATGATGGGTTCTCGATAAAGGAAGCAGATGTTAGCCATGGTTCTCAGCCTTCTGGCCCGGTTCCACGACCCGCAGAGCCGCTGTGTACACACGCATGTTCTGCAGCTGCCCCCACCCGTTTTCGGTAGGCCTCAGATGAGCATGTGTGCATCATTGCCATCTATATTTTATACCTTATTAAATCTCCTGACACTCATGCCCAGGCGTCTGTGACACTCGTAGTCATCAGAGCTGTGACAGGATTCCATAGCTGAGCCCAGGGTCGTTAAAGGAACAGCGCGCCACTGCCTGAAGGTTCCTTAATTAAACTTATTGGTATGTCAGGGGAGCAACCAAACAGATGCTGCACCTTCCTCCACCCCTCCCCAGTCTGCATTTCTGTGTTATGCCCCCCCCAGTTAGCATTACCTTTTGGCCACAGTGAGGTACAGAAATGGGTCATTGATAACATTTGTCAGCACCGGAGGGTAATGATGTGCTAGTAAACAAACCAACACATGAAAGTAGAGGGACACTTCTTTTGGGAGGGGGGCATTTGTAGAGGGGGTCCACATGTTGTTTGGGCATAGACTTCGGGGTGAGCCATCGATAATAACAGAATTGAGTAAAGGGGATCAAAGATGAGAGGGGGTCAGCGCTGATCAAAGGCTGGGTCGTGCCCACGATCTCCTGTCGCTGCTCTCTGGTGACCCCAACAAGTACTTGCTGTGTTTATGCCGGGGGGGCCAAGTCCAGCCAGCGTGATGACCTGGTACTCCTCCATCGTTGAGGTCCACATATCTCTGTGCCAAACAGCTGGTCACACGTTTCCCCACCCCTGACGGATGACCCGTCAGACAGATAATGCTGACATCTCTCCATACATCTGATCCTGTTTCAAAGGCTGAAGCCTTTCAGCGCCGGGCTAGGCGTGTGACGCCACGAGGGGCTTATGACACCACACCGCACACGGAAATGCCAGCAGGACACGATGATTTAAAGCAGGTTTTTAAAACCACACACATTCCTTACATCCAACAAAAATGCACAGTTATTATATGATGAAAAAGATAAATTTGGGGTTTTCATACTGTGAGGTGGCTGGGAATCTAAGTGAAACAGAGAAGCGACTTCAGGCATGATCAGGTTCAAAGCGACATAGGTAGACGACAGCGGTAACCAGCACTGAGAGCCAGCATGTCACCATATAACATTAATGATATATAGTCATCCCTGCGTGCAGCAAAAGTGATCTTTCTCTTCTTGGTCTAGTTTCACATTAACCACGACCTGCTGAAGGCTATTTACAGCAGTATGTGTTCTGTCATGCTTTTCTGTGTTGACTTCACCCCATTCGTTTTGTCCTGGTTATTTTGATCAGATGATGTATGGTAGCAGAGTTTCGGTTGTGCCGATGCTACTGGGCCACCCGGTTCAACGTGGATACGAGCTGTGTGTAAAATTCATTAGGATGCTTCTGAAGAGTCAACGGGATCATTTTGTTTTCTTTTTCCCAGGTCTCTCTGACGATCCCCATGGTGTTTGTTTGTTGCCATGTCCGTAATGACCCACCCCCACCCATGTTTCCGAGGGGTAAATGTTACCTCTCGTCCTGCTGCGATGCCTTGGCAAGATAACAGTGTGTTATCTCGCCCTGATTGATTGTTGGGGGGAGTTGGACAGGGAGTGCTAATTCCGCAGAAAATGGGGAGATGGGAAGCTGATTAGGGATATGAGCCCGTGAGATATCTGCTGGAAGAATGTCAACTGAGTCATGATTTTGGTAGATGTCAGAAGTGTCTTTTAATACATCATATTTATGATTCTACTGTCAAGTACTGTGTAGACTTATGGGAATCGTTTTGCGAATGTTTTTCTGCGGTTTTAAGAATGTTGCTTGAGCTGACCTGCTGCTACACGTGTTTGTCTGCTGCCGGGAGGCGAGACCCACACGGCTGTTCGTACGACCAGGTCCGTACGATCTGTCTGTCACTGAGGGGGCAAGCACTCTGGGAGGAGCCTGAATCAGACCCCGGTTACCACGGCGGCAGTGACGTCTAAATTTTGCTTGACGAAAATTTGCCCTGACAGCAAATTCCATTCCATTATGAAGCACATCAAGGGCCCCACAGATTGTGACTTGGCATGCAAAGCGGCTTCGTCAATTGGCTTTGTGGGGTATAGTAACAGCACATTGCCATTATCCTGCTCCAAACTCATGACCCCACAGACTCACCTCATGGACAACCTGTCCACCTCCAGGGCCTGACTTCTGCTATGTTGGGTCTGGGGCTGCTTCACCATTCTGCTTAATTTATGGTCCCAAAGCAGTGCAGCATATTTGAGTCACTGCTTCAGTATTACTTGGTTTCTTTTGATAATTTAAGTTCACAAGATTATGAACTGAAAAATGAAAGACATTTTCGCTAATTTCAGTCTCATAATTCAGGAAAGATTCTAAGTAGGCATTTATGGGTTCATGTTAAATTCTTATTTCGTTATAACAACATACTTTGCCAGACTGACTTGCATAGTTTGCATTTTTATAGATGAATCTTTTTCATGTGACTGAAGACCATGGCAGCTTTTACAAAGCAGGGATTTGAAAGTGCACAAGCAGGTCTCCATAACATTGCCCATACATTACACAGTGCTTAAGGTGAAGAGTTCATGCCTTTGTCATGACCTATGTGGAACATCTCTTTGTTGTCCACTAGATGGAGCTGGCTGAGATCTGCACACGCTGCGAGCGCTACATTGGCACTGAGGGCGGGGGAATGGATCAGTCCATATCTTTCTTGGCAGAAGAGGGCAAGGTATGCCCAGTGAGGTCTCGGTCATACGGGGTCACGGCGAGACCGGGTTCTACGCAATGACGCCCATTGATGGTTCCTCCTTCCTAGGCAAAGCTCATAGAATTCAGCCCTCTCCGGGCCACCGATGTGAAACTACCCACTGGCGCCGTCTTCGTGGTCGCCAACTGCTGCGTGGAGATAAACAAGGCGGCCACCTCGCACTTCAACACCCGCGTGGTCGAATGCCGGCTGGCGGCCAAGGTGAGCACCCCGTCCTGCTGGGCCCCATCACCACGGCAACCGAAGCGCGTCAGCGAAGCCACCTGAAATATTTACGGCAAAAGCTGGCGCTGGAAAGGTCTGTTACGACACGCGATATCCCCCCCCCCCGTGTCCTTAATCGTCGCTCCACACCCAGATCCGCTTCCCTCACCCGGGACGCAGCCACCTGATACCCCCCCGTTCACCACGCTTGTGAGCGTAAGGGCGCACGAACGCCTCTTGAGGTGGGGCAAGCCCTCGAGGCCGGCCCGCTGGCGGGGCCCAGGCAGGAGCCAGTGACGCAGCCTGTCTGTTTTATGTAAGGTTTAGCTCATGAGGTAACCGTTGATGTGAAGCGTCTGACATACCTCAATGCTGACGGGCGCCTAAAGCACTCAGCTGTAGGCAGGCCGGTGAATCACACAGAAGGCAGCCTGTCACCACCGCTGGCTGCCCTGGTCATACAGGCTCTGACGGTTCCCAGACGCCGCAGGCCCCAGGAGCCGTCGTGGGCCATTTCCGTGCGCGCTAACATCAGTGTATGAGGGCGGGGTCGCCCCAGTCCAGGTGGTGCCAGCAGTGAGGCAACTTCTTCCAGAAGAAGGCATTTTCCACACGGCTGCACGGTTGGTTTCAGGACGTCATGTTGGTCGAGCTTAGCTCAGGTCTAGTCATTCTGATGACATTGTATTTGGGGAGCTCATCTCGCACGGAATTTCATTAATGACTGAAATGTTCTTCCAGAGCATGGAGTCATTGTCCAGCTGGGTAACATGAAGAAGAGCAGCAGGCCAAGGATGCTGCATCATTTTAGAAACGAGATAAACCCAAACTCTTAATTTATCCTGTGACCCTGCTATTGGTCTGAAGAGGACAGCAGTTTAAAATGAGCGACGGCAGAGTACAGGACACCTAAAAACGGATGCCTCTCTGTGTAGGTGCTGGCCAAGAGCCGAGACCTGGACTGGGGCCGGATGCAGAGGCTGGGCGAGGTGCAGGCGGCACTGGGCGCCTCCCTGGAGGACATGCTGGCCCTGGTGGAGGAGGTGCTGCGGCCAGAACCCTACAGCCGTGAGGAGGTCTGCCAAGTTCTGGGCATCAGCCTGGAGGACCTGGAAAGCGGAGTTCTGAGCGCCAACACACAGCACGGTGAGAAGCTTTGGGGGGGGGGGGGCGCGGGGGGGGGGGGCGGGGGGGGGGGCGGGGGGGGGGGGGGGGGGGGGGGGGGGGGGGGGGC
>JAODLD010000021.1:15580606-15598810 GCA_026781065.1 Mormyrops boulengeri
CCCCCCCCCCCCCCCCCCCCCCCCCCCCCCCCCCCCCCCCCCCCCCCCCCCCCCCCCCCCCCCCCCCCCCAGCCAGATGACAACATTATTGGTGATTTTTAAAGGACTTGCTTTCTAATGCCCCTTAAGATCCTGCACAAGAGTGGACAGCTGGTTTTAGTAACAGCAGCTGAGGCCTCAATCGCCCACGGCTGTCTGCGTGTCATCTGGCCCCTGGTGACACGGAGCCCACATACAGCACTGTGCAGAAGTCTGAGGCTGTCAAGGAAAATGTTTAATGCAATTTATCTGGGTAGCAAGTGTATATGCAGAACATACAATTTAACATCACAACACACACAAAGGAACACTAGCACAAGAAAAGAGTAAGAAAAATTTACAGTTGTCTTCCACAAGCACTGCACTGGGGTTCCCTACCCCTCTCCTCAGGGGCACGCCAGCCATTCCATGTGTTTGTATTTCACCTCCAGCTGACATTATTAATTAATTTAATTAGTGACATAATTTGATGAGGTATTAATTAGCCAAACATGGTGTGCTAGTGGTCAAGTCAAATACATGAGTGTATGGGTGTTACCGCAAATACTGGTGGGATCTTAGGAGAGGTTTTGAAATGGCTAAGCTGATACACTTTGACAGACATAAAATCAACACAAGGATCATTTAAACATCATTTGACTGCCTAAGGCTTTCGCACAGTACTGTACATCTGCAAGCGGGCCTCTGTTCCATCCTCCTCAGTTTAAATACGGTTTGCCTCGGAAGGCTTCCTGTTTCTCAATTCTGATTACCGTAGGAAGAGACAGGAATCCTACACCAACAGTGCCAGTGATAGCAAAACAGCTACTCCAATTTCCTTTTCAGGTGATTCAGGGACATGGATAATCTTGCCACATTTAACAGCTGTATATTCACTGAAGCATGTTCCGTTAAGTGCTTTGAGGAACATGCCAACAGTTCTTCTCCCAAGACTCAAATGCGACTGAAGATTCCCTATCAGGATATTCTAGACAGCGGACTTGGTGGATTGATGGATTAGTGCGGGGTGAGGGAGGGGAACTCACTCTCAAGCCTTGAGATTAGGCTCTGGTGAGAGTTATGCATCCCTGAGGGTCCGTCTCCTTTCAACACACACGCTAAAGTTTTCTTTTTCATGATTTACACTGTTTTTTCATTACCAGGTCAAGGATCACTCATGTGAAAATGAGAGTAGACCAGTCTGAGCCAAATCCTTATTCATCTGCATTGTAAGGAAAACCCAACTTTTCTGAAGAAATACATCAACAAAACACAAGGTTACCGATGCAATTCGTTCCTTGTTCCCAAATGTTGTGTCAGTCCTCTCTCGTTAGGTTACAGTCTCCCGGGCAACACAAGTGATAATCAATTTAATTTTTGAGACAAAACCGAAATCAAACAGGCAGGGTACATGTACCACAGCATCTAGGACGCCTACGAATGGCTAGGGTCCATACAGAAGGCAGACCGTAACTCCATTTGGGATTTAATTAAATGCTATTTAGAGTAATGTACTCTTGCACGATCCCAACATTGGGAGAAAATCAGGGCGAATAATTCATTTCCATTAGCCTAGTTGGGGAAATTAATATCAGAAACACCTAATGAGTTACTCACACTCAAGTATCAACACTGGAGGAGAAACCCCAAGTAGTGAGAGATCCAGCATGTGTTCCCAGTCACGGAGCCAGGAAAGGGGAGAGACACACAATATATGTTTTTTCTTGCATGCAACCTGCTAGTGTGACAGCTTAAAAAAAACATATTTTTTATTCTTTTAATTTTAAGCAGCATATGAACTTGTTAAAATCAGGATGGTTCAGAAAATCAAATATCGTTTGGGCTCTGGTCGATCTGGTAAGTCTACCAGGCCACGGCAGGGACTGTGGCGGAGCAAACGCGAAGGTCCCTGAAAGGCGTCCCTGGCTGTCACTCGACACCCCCTTCCTACTGGTAAGCTGACACTGTGGCCATCTTCTGTTACACTCAGTGCCTTTTTTAATGACCCAGTAAGAGCAGCTTCAAAGGCGAGGAGTCGGCAGCCCCACACGACAGAGTCAGAGCTGTTTGAAGTGCGCCTCTTGCCCGCATCCCCCGGCTAGGAAGGAAATGGCCTATCAGTTCCCACTAATACATGTGTCTGTGCCGCCCATTACTGACAGTGAATTGGGGGGCAGGGGGGTGTCAAATAGTCTCAGCTTTGATTCAACTTTTCACAATCTGGATCCATTATTGCCGGTTATTGCTTTCATTCTGTGTGGACGTCTCCTTGTTTCCTCTGGGTACTCCGGTTTCCTCCCAGTCAGGATAATTGGCATCTCTAAATTACCCGTAATGTGTGTGTGTGTGTGTCCTGTGATGGACAGGCATCCCATCCAGGGTGTACCCCAGCCTTGAGCCTGCTCTGTGGGGGATGGGCTCCAGGCTCCAGGTCCCCCCCCCCCCCCCACATCCCTGTACCGTACAGGAGGTTAGAAGACAGATGGGTCAACCATGGCCGTTATTCAGAGACAGTTCTGGGCTTTTCTCCTGGTCCTTCTGGGCCTGCACCCTTGCACCCACAAATACAGGTATTTAACCGCTCTGCCACCTGCTGGCAGAGGCAGGACATGACTCTGTGACTGTTGAATTTAGAGCACTGCCATTCTGCATGATACTTTGATCTTCGCTACTTGATATATTGTTTTAGGAAAGGAGTCAGCATACGTCTCACCTCTTGTGAAAGCACACTGACCCCTCCTGTCTCACCAGGGGCATGAATCGGGTTCCCAAAATGAGCAGCCAGATCATGTTATTGTAAATACATTTGGACAGGTCTGTCCCAGCAAAATAGGTATTAGGGAGACCCCAAGCAAATATAAGACAGACAGGTCTGACTGGCAATAGACGTTTTTTTTTTGACTGAAATAATTTGTCAGTTCAGGGTATGTAAGGACTAAATGTAATTCTGCTAACAAGTTTGCTAAAAAAATGCACAGTCTTGCACATAACCCTTTTCAAAATAACACTAATGCCAGTAGCTGTCAGTGTGGGAACAGACAAATTACCCTAAACTGTTTGCTGCTAAAATCCATGTCAAATGTTACGGAACTGCACTGCAAATGAATCTCTTTGTCACCATAAGTACTGGTGTAAATCACAATGTAAAAAGAACTACAGATACACAAGACAGCAGACAATTCTAAAGATTCCGAACGTTCATTATAAACCTACTCAAATGTGTTTTCTGAACAGAAGCTTTTGATCTTTTAAACAGCTCTTATTCATGCATATGTATATGTAACTGGTTTCAGGTAACCAAACACTAGTTACTAGTTTCTCTGCATTGAGAAAATGTAGTTTCCTGGAAAGTCAACTCAAGGAAACTCTTAATTCAACATATTTGTTACTTTCTCTTTGAGTGAAAATCTGATTGATAATCTTTTGCAGAAATTAAAGCCCGATACTAAAGGAGGATCTCAGATTCCAGACAGTAACTTTCAACAATATGACACATTTCGAAATGGCTCTGAATTCTAGGTAAGATCACATCCCATAAAAGTCATATTCTTGCATATCTGAGCTAACATATTGTATTACCGGGACCATTCCCAGAGATGCCATGATTTGTAATCTTAGAAAAAGAAATTCAAAAATCTGCTGTAGTAAAGTCACTGGCTACAGCCTCGGGACCTTTCTAGGGCCTGTAAAGCCAAGCATTGTGGTCTGTACCTTTGCTGTCTGTCTCAGGCCGTAAACAAGCCGGCCACCAGCATATAAAATAATGAAGTAACCCAACCGTTTCCTTACGTTGGCCAACAGAGCAACCTCCCAAGAAGAGTGGACAGACCACAAGAAAACACGGAACGGGCAAGTCAGAGAGGTGGAATATATCGCCGGACTGCAGTAGGCAAACAACAGATTAAAAATGCCCAAGACACAAATGAGTGTCATAGCTGTACTATTTCCTCACACAACGAGCCATCAGACTGTCATCTCAGACCAGGATTCTCCTTGTGTGCAAAAAATTACAACCTTTTGTTCTTCCACTCACACCAGTAATTTCCAGGAACGAATATATAACAGATTTGAAATAAATGACCCCTCTGTCTAAATATTTACTGTATCTGCAATAACTGTATAAGTTACAATAGTATGTGCTCTTTCTCAGGTGAGTTCATGGTCTGTCCACCCTGCAGATTCAGCAGTGAACAGGGTTCAGACCAAGGCTCTGGTCTGTCAGGAACCTGCATCTTCATATTATTTTTCCTCACAACATTGTGTGTGAATGAGGCAGCGAGGGCATTCTCTCCACTGCGGAAGGAAGCCCCCTTGGAACACGGGCTGCTGAAAATGACCGGCATCACTCCGGTCAACTTTTTTAGTCCTAGAAAAACTCTTTTTACAGCTAGACTGTAAAGCAGGGCCACTGAGTAAATACCTCAAACACAGCAGTAAGCTGTCAGCAGTTTCAATATCTCTGACCTGCTTGTAAAATACCATTTGTTGTTCATTTTTCAATGAACAACAACAAGGTAAGTTCCTCCAACCCCCCCTCGGCCACCAATAACTTCATGGGACTCGAAGTTTCTTTGCAGGAACCCGTCTGAGGAGCTGACAGATGTGCCGATGTGTCGAGGGATCCTCTCCTGTTCCTTTGTGCTCACTCACAATGCGGAGGCAGCCGGCAGAGCGTTCCCGGGCAGCACCGAGGACACACGCGGCTGCTCCTCCTCCCAGCAGCTCTGGACAGCTCCGGGAGGGGGGGTCCTGCAGGGGAGGGTTTCTCCCTGACTGGCTGAGACGTAATTGCTTGGTAGTGAGGTCAGAGGGGAAGCTCCCCCATCTGGACACACCCAGCATCGCCGAGGCCAAGAGAGCCTCTCCACGCTGACGCAGACAAGCCTTCACACTCAGCCTGCCCTGCCTCGCTCCACACTCCCTCCACGGGGCTGTCCTGCACGGGGGGAGGGAGGTGCACATCACCCAGGCGTGCTCACTAACACACCCGCGGGGTGTTCGCTGTCACTCTGCCACATGGGGTCGCCCTACCCGACATGTGGCTCTCATCTGAAAAGTAGACGCAGCCAGCTGGGATGAGAGTGTAGCGTCTGACAGGGAGTGAGGTCAGTGCCGGACTTCTGTGGGCTGGGAGCGGAGTAACGTTGGAGTCGTCGCCAAATTACCTGTCCTTACAAAACGCGAGTGTAAGGTGAGTGGATCTGAATTTAATTTAAACACGGATATTTCATTCTGCATCCAGCAATTTGTTGGTCATATCCGTCCAGGAAATTTATGAGTGTGGGAGGCTTGTTTATGGGGTACTGAGTAGCAGAGGGCGGCTAAGAACTCGATCCAGTGAAGGTTAGGGTTAGGGTTACTAGTTAGAACGGTTAAGAGCGAAGCTCAGCAAAGGTTACACTCTGAGGTTCCAATTAGTTGACTTACTTTGCTCTCGTCAGGAAGCAGTGGGCGGGGGTGTCATTAAAAAATTAAAAAATGGCATGACGTCCTCTGATGGTCCAAGGTCTTGATAAAGCCCCACAGTCACTCGTTTCTTCTTCACTCTCCTCCTGCTGCCTGGAAGTTAGGAATCCCTGAGGAGCACCTCGCTAGCAGGAGGAGCAGAGCAGGACTGGACGCCGTGGCACACCGGCTCTCCTGGGAACGCCTCCGCTGCCGCCGCTTTGCGCCGAGAGGGCACTGTGGCTGCTCCGTTCCCGAGGAGCCTCGGTGATCACGAGCAGGAGGCCTGGGGCTCCGTGCCGGCTTCCAGCATGCGGCCCGGCCGCCCGCGTGCAGGATAATGCGCGGATGGCTTAGCGCATGGAAAGGGAACTTGCCCAGCGTGCTGTCTGGCCTGTGCATGCAGTTCGTCCTGCTGGTGGGCGGCGTGGGGCTGGCCAGCGCAGAGAGGACCTCCGTGGAGTTGGCCACCATCATGAACTGCTCGCAACACGAGCGTCACACCGGGAACTACGATTACATGGAGGGGGGCGACGTACGGGTCAGACAGCTCTTCAGCCGGACACAGTGGTTCCTCACGGTGGACGACACTGGCAGAATTGGCGGCACACAGGACCCCACCAACTGCTACAGTGAGTACTTCATTTGGAGGCCGGACTCGTTTGCGACCTGCCCGCTCAGCTCTGTGGTTAAGGCTTTGCGTGCATGCTCCCATAGCACCTTCAGGCTGCTTATATGAGCAAATCTCAGCCATGTGTTTTGCTTTGGCTGACATAATTGGCTCATTTTCCCTCTATAACGCATTCTAGGATATTAATAATGTTTCACTCTGTGAGATCAGACCGAATTAAGCACGGCTTTGGTTTAATTCACTCTCACTGTACTTGCTGAGTACTCTCGGTCTCCCTCACTCGATTGTTCCACGTGCTCTGATGCTTTCAGTCAAGAGAGTAATTAAAAAAAAAAAAAAAAAACTCTAACTCTGGGAAAAACAATGCATGGAGACGCTGTCTCTGTTACGGTGTCTCTCAGCTTTGTTGTTGTTGTGCAACGCTCCGAAAACACGTAGTGAATGGGGCTCCCATCAGCTTTAAGAAAAACCGTGTGTGCATCATGACAACAGTAAGGAGAAACAGGTGTCCTGCTGGCTGCAGATAATTCATCTGCAACATAAACAAAGGCCCAAAATAAACAGAGCTGCAGTCCGCGCTAAGATATGACTTCACGTCTATTTTCGTTTGCATCTGAAACAAAAAACGGAAAAAGAATAATTTATAAATGCGTGGTTTCAGGGAAAATCATAGTCACCATGAGGGCACACCTCTGGAAGGTCATCCGTTTCCATGGAAACAGTGTTTTACACTCCCAGCCGTCAACCTAATTATTTACGCTGACGTGCTATCTGGACACTGTCTTAAACACCTTGAAAGCTGGGCACCTGCTATTTCTGAAAAGTTACAGCAGCAGTGGGTGGGGGGGAAGTTCGGCATTAGGTCCTGTAACCACATCAAGATGTTAAACACTGGCACGGTGTTTATCTCCACGCCTGGGGAGGAGGACCTCCCTGAAATATCATGTGGTCACTGTGAAATATCAGCACGCAGGAGGTAAATGGTGTGATCAAAAACGGAGGGGGGAGGAGCAGCGCTCTCCAAGTAGGTTACCTTTACAATACTAACAGCTCCAGATTACTGCAGTTCGATTTAGTAAAGGTCTAAGCGACCTGCTGTTGAACCCTTAGGAACGGCACTCTGTTGAAGCCGCACGTGCTGGTTAACCTGGTCAGTGGAAAAGGCTGAATGCCGTGCAGATGACCTTTGAACATAGCATCCGGTCAGCAGTGATAATGAGGGTGACGCCGCTGAGAGCAGTCAGGAACGCTGGCATGTGAGCCAGGTGTCTGCTCGGCAAAATAAAAAAAAGAGGCTTGCGTAAGACCTGGCAAAGAGACGAGAGATCCGATATGGCCAGATGTGAGCTGCCGGGCACGGACACACGTGACTAAGACGACGAGCCCTGAAAATCTGCTCAATAAATCTTTTCTTTCATCCGATTACCATTAAGTTCAGATCCCACGAGTGTTCTGATCTAGAGCCTATTGTAAGAAGCTCAGGGCATTCGGCAGGTTGCGACCCATTAGGACACCCCCGCAGACGGTGCGAGGCTGCCGCCCACCTGAATGCTGGGTCTTTGGGGCCACGGGGGTAAAAAAGCTGGGGCAGCCAGGGGAGAGCTCGCGCAAAAGGCCCAGAGATGCACAGAGCTGCGGGCCAGTGAGGTGGCCTGCCAGGCCAGGGCGCCGCCGGGCCAGGGCACCGCCGGGCCAGGGCACCGCCGGGCCAGGGCGCCCCCGCATCTGTGCCCGTTAGCGGGTTCTTCTCCCCAAAGCTTAGCGATTAAAGAAAAAATCTGCCCGGTCGTACAGCTGCTTTGTATTTTACTGCCCCCTCCCCTCCCCACGCGGCACGTTCAGCCGCCACCCCCCTCCCCAAGGAGCGGCCCCTCGTAGTGTGACAGGGTGAAACCCGTAGCATAGAACCAGACAATGCAGAAGGATGACAAAAGGGACCGGGCTGCCCCCCTGCCCCCATGCACCCCTCAGACCTGAACCCATTCCCTCCTCCACGTCATTACCGGGGCCCGCGCACCTACTGGAAACCTTTCACTGCTTGTGTGCTGGCCTGGGGGTGGGCCTCTCCCATGTCCCTCCCCCTCCAAGGACTGCAGTTTTATAAAACAGGATCAGGGAGGCTTAATGACTAACGGCCCACGTCTATGGTACGGCGAGACTTGGGCCGGACGAGATGTTCAGAGCAGATCAAAAAACTATTCTGGCATTAAAATAGACAAAAAAGACAGAAACTAAAGAGGAAACAAAGCTGTCCAGCCTCCCTAACTTTCCAGGGAGACGAGGCTCACAGACCCACCCTAAACACGGACCCAGCCACACAAAGGCAGACGTTCCTGTGGCTCATTGGCTGATAGGCAACTCTAGGATTTTCTCGGGGGGGGGGGGGTGGGACAGCCAAACGATTCATTCATCCACATAAATAAATTTCTTTAAAAAATGGTAAATACATTGACAATAAATTATCATTACACATTGATATGACTAACACAAGCCATATTTTCAAATATATCTTTATTTAATTTCATTGAACTTAATATGTTCAAATAGCACTTTAATCTGAACGGTAAGTGGTCTTTGCACTTCTGAACCTCCCGTAAATTTTCCTATGCCTTGGCTGCTAGAATCACCAGCTGCCCCGGCGCCGATTGGGACTAAAACATGCTGTTCTGCGGCGGAGGGGGTGTCTGCGGCCCGCATCAGGCTGGCCAGCGTTTGGGCCGCACATACGATGGGCAGGGCCTCTGCGCACGGGCCGACGTAATGCTGGGAGAACAGGCCGTCACGAAGTGTCGTCACAGACCAGCCGGGTATCGCGTTTCCCCCCCCAAACCCAAGATGACAGCATAAGCTCCCTGCGTGTTGAGTCTTCAATTACAAATGATTCACATCTTTTAATACCCGCAGTTGAAAAATAAATTGATAGCAGCTGCAAGTGCAACTCAGGTGCCGCTGTGTGATCTTAAAACTTTCCATTACTGATATCACTGCAAATAACACAATCAAACAAGGCACTGACCTACTGTGGGGTCTGAAGGCACCTTCTAAACATCTCTGCCTTTCTGAGATACCAAAGGGAAAACAGACCACGGCTTTCATTTTGTGAAAAAAAATTTAAGAACAACGAAGGGGGTCTGATATCAGTTGTCGTGAGACCTCTCTGGCTGCCTATCGGTTGGCACGGCCCGTGAAGACAGAACTATTTCCAAGATAGCCAAGCTTCTTGGTATCCGCAGCAGACACAAGGTTACTCAGGAAGGACACCCCCTAGAGGGGATCGGCTGCCACTGCTACATGTTAACTCATTTTAACACTGGCATGATAATCATCTTCTTCCAAGACAGAGAGATAAAGTATGTGGTATAACAACCACTCATTAAGAGGTTTTTTGATAAAAAAAAGGATCATGTTTACAGGGATTTGTGCAGAGGTAAACTTTAAGGCCCCTTTTCCTGTGCACAAATCCCTTTCCTTTACAGAGCTGTCACAACAAATGTGTATGACTGCCTAATTGACAGCGGCGTAATCATATAGGTCTGCACTACTAATGTATGCGCTGTACTGTACAAAGCAGAAACCTTACCTCTAACTCTCCTTCAGTCCTGCAAACCATTTTAGTCTGGCCTTAATGGAGTGTCTGACCATTGTTTAGGACATTTATTACCTGATTTTCTTCTATTTACAAATCTCACGCAATCTGATATTTCTCATGTATAAATAGGCAGTAAAGTTGGTCCCTTTCATGTTCAAAGAAAACCCCTTTACCACCAGCAGTAAAACTGGCCTAGATGTTTGCTTTGAATGTTTTTCTGTGTTAACTGGATGGGCAGAAAACTCTACACTTGTTTATTTTTTATGGGAAGAATCTTCTACAATTTGCAAGCAGGGAGATCTGTAGACCAGAGCAATCTGCCCAAGGCTTCAGAATTAATGGGCTTTTCCCATCATGCTTCCTTCTGCCAGATCCCGACACCGCCTACACTCACCGCCAACTTAAACATACATCTCCTTGTCTGAGCAGGAACGTGAGCAGCAGAGAGACGCGAGATACGCGAGAATAATTGCCCTTAGAAACAAAAGGTTACGAAACGACTGCATTGGGCGAACGGAATATGAAATTCATTTGATATTTGAATAGTAGCCAAACAGCTTAGAAATTAAAACCATACATAAGTGTTCAAAAAACTGTACATTTAACTTCAAAAGATTCTAAAGATTTGGGGAACACAAATCCTGTAAACACTGTGTAGACCAAAAACTGGGGGCTGATGTCATGCCCATTTTTCCAAGAGTAAATAGTCAAATTAGAATGAGGGGTTCTTTCCTGATTATTTTATATATATAATTCATTGAAGCTTCTTCGTCCACTGGGTAGCAATCAAAAGCGTGCACCTAAGTGGCATGTTATTCCAAGTAAGGACTGTGCTGTTGTACCCTTGAGCCAGGGAACTGGAACAGATTCTGCATGACATCCAGCTGTGTAAACACTGCAAACTCTGTAAACAAAAATTTGTGCGGCCAGCACATGACAACACATTTAATCACGGCCATTTAGGTATTTGAACTGCTTTATGAGAGAATTACAGATTTACACTTAAAAGCAAGATTGTCAGTAAAAAAAGCACATCATTATGATTACTGACTACTTAACCTCGCTTACACTGAGTTCTGTATTTTTTTAGACTAGATAAAATCGAAGACGAACCATAATGAAGAGTTACATTCGGGTGGGCGGTTGTCTCATAGATCTCCATAAAACCGCACAAAAATGGAAGCGCTCGGTGGAAAGACAATACTGGCGTTTAAGAAAATGTTTTTAATTCCATATGATAACGGCGGGCTTGGGGCTTGAGATGACCATGAGAACAAGCGCACTGGTGAAAGGGGTCCACGTCGGAGACATCGAGGAGAGAGATGAGCAATGTTTGCTCTCCAGATGAGCATGATAAGAGGGGAGCTGAGGGAGGGGGGCAATTTATGACCAGCATGATTTAGGATGGGGTTGTTAAGGTGGAATGTTGCACAAGTGATTATTTCACCCCACAACTCTCCCAAAGACGCAGTACGCAGTAAAGACACACACGCACCGTGGTCTTCAACGCCTTGCTCAGGAAGTTATTTAGCAGTTTTATTGCTTTGTTTTCCAGTATTTCTCTGGGGTAATGGTGCTAAGTTCTCGTAGCTGGTTGGTGACTCTACCCATGATTGCAGCTGTCATTTCTAACAAGCACGGTGTCACTTCACACCTCATAAGTAATCCCCAACACTTCCCGGAATCCTGTCTGTTTGAACACCTGTTCGTCTGAAGCACAACAACCCCTGGGTCTTAAGAGAAACTACTGATGACCTGCGACACCACGCTCAGCGTCGTTCTCGGGGTGTCGCAAGAGGGACGGGCCCCTCCAAGCTTTTGATTGGCCTACCTCACACGTAACCAAAGTCAGGCCTTTGGGTTTTGGAGCCTTATCTCCCGCTATTTTCTGAGGGCTGGTTCATGTGCTTGCAGGTATTCTCGAAATTCGGACCGTCTCGGAGGGCGGGGTGCTGGCCATCAAGGGGGTGAAGAGCCAGTACTACATATCCATGAGCCGCTCCGGAGTGCTGCAGGGCAAGGTAAGCCAGCAAGTCCAACATAAGACCCCGCCCGCGTATGCATCATCGAAGCGCATCAGTGAATGCTAAGTTCACACTACGTGGCTTTCAAAGCAGTCAGATCGCTGTACTGTTTGCATTTCACAATTTATCATCTTGTAATCGGAAGTCTTGAAGTTATCATAGTTATATGCACTACATGACTGGTCAACGACAGGAGGTCACACACTACAAGGTCTTTCACCAGGAGGAATCTCGATTAGTCTGTCTGGTCTCCAAACTGTGTTTTCTCATGAAAACACACGCAAGAAGTAACACGGCAAAATGACAATATTTAGCTTCGTGTCAACACACTACAAATTGTTAAAACACTTTAATTAAATGGTAACATATGATCTACATTTACAAATGTGCGACAAATCAACCCATGTACAGGCTTGAGGAAACGCTATTATACATCTTGGGTCTTTAGTGACCCGGCATATATATGTAATCTATTATATATCAAGCCACAAATAACCGTGACCGTAACCATAATCTTTTATTGAATACCTCTACCCTGAACACCTTTTTACACACCTTTCCTGTGTTTCCCCTCACCCTGGGTCACAACACCTTTCACACTACAGGATTTGGAGTTGCCGACAGTTCCAGCAGATATTTAGCCCGCAAGATATCTGACGGGCATCTGCAACTCTGTCCAGTCACGTCTTTGAACAGTTCACATATAGCGATCCAGCGTGATTTGCTAGCGGAGATGAAACACTGATTTGTCTCCGATCTGGGGACAAAATCGTATAGTGTGAGCTTAGCATTAGTGAGACATTGTCCTAAAACCCTCTAATTTCACCTTGCAGAAGATCTACAGCGAAAGCTGCAACTTCAAAGAGATTTTCCTAGAAAACTACTTCAATGCGTACTCTTCAATGAAGTGGACGAGACAGAACGGTAAACAGATGTTCCTGGCACTGTCTCAAAAGGGAAGGCCGCTGAAGGGCCGGAAGACGCGCAAGGAGAACATCTCGTCTCATTTCATACCTTTGAAGTGCAAAGGGGAACCAATTGTGGAGTGAAGGTGTCATTCAGTCTCACTGCTGCCCCCAGAGGTAAAGAGGGGTACAGTTCTAATGGGTCCATGTTGAATGTCTTTTAAATGTCCAATGTAGACATGGGACAGCGCACAACCACTGTCAAACAGGTATTAACGTGTCCATTAATCATTATTGATACAGTAATTAACCCAGTCAAATGACTTTAAATTATTTTGTTTTTACATCGTCAGTGTGTTATTTGCATTTTTCTAATAGCTGTTTAATTTTAATGTTAAAGTGTTTGCTGCTGACCCAAGTTAAATTTATATCCAAAATGTACTATTCATTCACTACTGTGTTACAAGGTGTTTAGTGATTAATTTAAAATTATTTACTAGGTAAAAGAGTGATCTGTAATTCTCTGGGCATTTTGCAACTACATTTGAGGGAGTCCTGACTTCCCCAGATCCTGTTACATTAGGAAACAGGTTGTAAATAAAAGTAACAAACTGTATGGCCTGCCACAATCACACCATGCTGGAGGTCAGAGTGGGCTGTCTGCACATTTAGACATGTTAGAACCATGTTTTCTCTGAATCCCTGAAATTGTTTTCCAGAATATATGTAATTGTATATATAAATGAACAACCACCGTCAATATTGTATTAATATATGTATGAAAGTGAACCTGAAGATGTTTTCTTGCCTGTACAGTTAAGTTGTGAAGCCTGGACAAACTGTTGTGAGTTTGTGAAGATACAAGACACTGACCGCTGCTCGTTGATCAGTAAAATTACTGATTAATCATCCAGTAATTATACTCATGCTTATTTTTCAGTATCATTTTTCAAATTCTAAGAAGTCAGAGGGCAAATATTCAACAGTCCAACTTGCTGGATCCGATTATGATGGACCCATCACAAAAAGGCCTGAAACTGAGAGGAAAGACCTGGTTAAAACACCCCGATGCTTCAGTAGTAACAGGGATTTAATCTGATGTGACAGAGTAGTTAGAACAGGCATTAAAATGCTAACTATTCTGACTCGCATCCTCATATGTCAGAATTATACCGGAGGGAAAAAAGACATTAAACCAGAAATGCAGGAGTATTATGGGGAGCACAAATGCGTATTTAAATGACTTTGGGTTACTGGTGCTATCTTGACCACAGCTGCTCGCAGCCAGTTCCATCTAACAGCTGGATGAAGAAACATTGCACTAAATCTAAAGTCCTTCAAACCCTGAATCTCTACCGTACTCTTTAAACCCATGTCATTTACATTTTTACCTCCAGAATATACATTTTCCTGATGCTACTTGAAATTATTAAATGGTCCAACATTCCCCTTGCACCAGATCTTAATGGTCCAACATTCCCCTTGCACCAGATCTTAATGGTCAACATTCCCCTTGCACCAGATCTTAATGGTCCAACATTTCACTGGCAGTAGATTATTTGCCCATAACACTGATTGGGGCAATTCAACAAAGCTGGTTGATGCATGAAAAATTGCATTGAACAATTGTGTATTGATCATTTTAAAAATCCCTACTTCTAAATGGAGCTTGAGAAGACTAAGCCATTGAGGTGGTATCTGCAGGATCAATGAACATGACGGGATTTTCTCAGTTACTCACTGTGATTATAATTATTTGTGATCCATCACTGTTTGATCATATTTATCCAAACTTGTGCTTTTACAGCCATGTGTTGGCCATGACTTTCATTTTGTCAGAATGTGGTTTTGATCACATGCAAGCTGTTTCATACTATAGTCAAAACAAAAAGGGGGGGGAGGCACTGATGCACTGTGTTACCATGGTAACAAGGGCTCACACAGAAACACACCATGACATCTGTCACATCGACCACTGCTAAATGTGGGTACTGGTTTCAAATTACTCCCACGTCATTATTAGCAAACTGAACCCAACCTCAGAAGGGAAGCGGTCTGAAAACGACAATAGTCTCCATTAGCACACAGTATGTGGCTCACTGGGCTAATTCCTGTGTGCCTGTAATAACAAGGTCTCCAGTTCAAACCCAGCCTCAGTACGTCTGCGGGTCCTTGAGCACGGCCCTTAACCCCCAGCTCCCTGGGCGCCGCTACAGGTGGCAGCCCTTTGCGGACAACTTACTGTACAAAGAGCAAGTTGAGAGAGGCATAAAAAAAAAAGAGAATTTCCCCACGGGGATCAATAAAGTATCTATTATTATTATTATTATTATGGACAGCTCATTTCAGCATGATCTATCCATAGATGACCGCAGCTACAGAGTATGGATGGTTCACAAGTTTCATGACTATAACAGCACGGCAAAGTCACTAGAGCTTGAAGATATACAACTTGAACTTTCATATGTTTTCAAAACTGTATGTTGATTACATGTGTTATTCGCTTACATTACAAATAACAGAGAATCCATATGATGGAACAAGTGATAAGTTTATACCAAATAGCAGTCTACCCGCTGGATGGCATAGGCGGCTGCCTAGGGCGGCATCATCTGAGGGGACGCTGACCGTTGGTGTTGAGTGAGCAAAAATGTGAAGTGTCTAGCAGAGAGATGGGAGAGAGCAAAAATGTGAAGTGTCTGGCAGGGAGATAGGAAGGAGCAAAAATGTAAAGTGTCTGGCAGGGAGATTGGAGGGAGCAAAAATGTGAAGTGTCTGTGGGTCCCCGAGGACCGGGTTGGGAAGCACTGGCATAGAGTATCTGGGGCAGGTGCGTAGCTAATTCTGGGCCCCCTGACAAAATCACCTTGCCCCCCCCAACCCCGAGGCCCACGGTAAATCATGCTGAGCAGTGTGGGGGTGTCCTCCCAGTAGTATTTCTTGAGTGGGGCAAATTTTCTCTGGCTGATTGTGTGTCACGCACAGTCCCATATGAGACTCCAGTACCCTAACAGAGAGTGAAAACCATAAAAATGAATGCCTTTACTAGGTCACTATCAGCTTTCGTAGTTAACTTCAAAACCATTACAGTATTCTTTATAATTCAGCTATCGGCAGCGACTCTGATCCTATCGTAAATGGCTTCATCGGTGTGTTAAGTTTCTGGTGAGAATTACACAGTAACAACTTCTTCAGGGCTTCCAGCAGAGAGACCATAAATAATCAGCTTGAAATAAGTTTGCTAGAACAGGAAAAGACAAAGAAACCGTAAACCACAGTAACTCATTCATACATTTAAAATTGTATTTTCTCCTACTTTTCCTGTTTCCTGGTAAATGGGATCAGTCTGCCTCCTTACACTGAACCCAAGCTCCCTGGAAAAACCTCTGTGCTTTCCAGGACTTTTATAATAAATGCAGCAAAGCCACAGGAGTGAGTTAGAGGAGACGTTTGGTCAGTGTGGCTGCCCAACAACAGCCACAGGGAGAACTCATCTGGACCGCATCCCAACCGCACACACCGCTTAGAGGCAAGGTGTTCCCTTGTCGCGCTGCACCACGCACACCTCTGTCCTGAAGGGGAACCTCTTCCCTTTTCCTCTGACCCTCCACACTGCGAAACTCTTGGCTTTCTTTACTAGCAAAAAGCATCTTAAAGACACCCCGGGTCCCCCGGTCCCTGCGGCAATCCCAGCCCATCAAAGTCGGGTGTTTTTAACTAGGCCACTCGATTGTGATCGTCATCAGACAAAAGCCCAGCAGAACCAAATCATGTGACCTGCTCTGTTATGGTATATGGGGAACAGCTCTGCAGCAAAAAGGTAAAGGCAAAGCAGATGTGAACTTTAACAATGCATGCTGATTCACCCGGGAGCGCGGTTATCTGGCACCAACCCGGACCCCCATGCGCTGCTTTTTTGGAGGTCAACAGCGGAGGCGGTCCCACCTTGTCTCTCGTAAGAGGTTGTGGTGTCCCTGAGGGGCCCTGCAGGTGGCTGTTCAGCTCTTACCTAACCTATTCTAACCTAAATTATTAAAGTTATTTGATAACAATCGATACTTTATTAATCCCCATGGGGAAATCATCTTTACGCCTCCCTCAACTAGCTCCTTGCAGAGCAAGCTATCCGCAAAGGGCTACCACCTGTAGCGGCGCCCAGGGAGCTGGGGGTTAAGGACTTTGCTCAAGGAGCCGCAGAAGAGCTGAGGCTGGGTTTGAATCAGCGACCTTGTGATTACAAGCACACAGGCTTAGCCCACTGAGCCACACGCTACCCCCACACGCTTAAATCATTGATGGCAGTGTCCTGTCGTTCTATAATGGCCAATGAAAGCAAGTGGGCAAGGCTGTTGCCAAAAAATGCTTAACTGATAACTACTCACATCTTAAGGTATAAAACATAAGCTGAGAGAACAGGCTCAAAGGCTTTTGTACCAGCACAATAAACCAAAGCACATAAACGTAATTGTTAAAATCCAATATATAAGTGACCCTGTCCTTTCTGATTATTCAGTGTCATGATGACACAGCAGCTTCTCACGTCACGCACTGCCGGTTTAGGTAAGCTGCAACTCGAGCATGGATCCCATCCATATACCAGTTCGTCTAAACAAGCACTTTTCAAACCCTTATCTTGTCATTTCATTTGCGCGACACATTTTAGAATTAAAAGACCACAGGAGAACAAAATCAGGACTCTCAATGTCTGGAAAAAAAGAGCGGCTCATGAGAGGCTCCGCATGGCATCTAATTCCACATTCCTGTACAGGGCCATTGGGACGCTCAGTGGGTTTGGCCTCCGCGGCTGCGATCAGAAGGTCCCTGGCTTGAATTTCGTACTTGGCAGAGTCCCCCAAAAAAACGCTCCAGAGGTGCTGGATGAACCGTTGACCCTCCACTCCGACCCGATGCTTAACTCTCACCTCTTCATGTGTGCGTGTCTTAAAAGAGAGAGAAAGGTGGGATATGTGAAAACTAATGCATTCCAGTGTGCCTGTTCTTACAGTTGTATAGATGGCAAATAAAGATTCATTTTTGTGGGAACCACTACTATGCCTGAGGGACCTCTTCACCCTGATCCACAGTTAAAATAGTTTGCCTGCCCACGCAGCTGTGTACTCAGTAAGAACAAGCCACAGCCAGATATCTTACGTAAAACATGCCAGCAGAGGGACTGTTCCCAAGCATCCATTTCTGTAGTCCATCTTACGTTTGTTTGCCAGCAAAAGGATGAGAAGTACCTGGCCATTCTGGAGGGTATAACACATCAGTGAGGGTATAACAGATTGATGACCATGCTGGGACAAAGATACAGTAAATCTATTCGATGTGCATCTTAAATTCTGAAAGTTTTATTGTGAGACAAAGCCAGAACTGAGGATGGGGCAGTTGCAGCTTCAGAAGGACTTCTTGGATGTTGATATAATAGTGTCACAGGTATAACAATGAGCCTTTTTGACATAAACCAGACTAGACGTTTCCAGAGCAATAACGATGTATTCTCGGGCGCCGGCCCGGGGGGGCGGGGCGGGGGCGGGGGGGGGGGGGGGGGGGGGGGGGGGGGGGGGGGGGGGGGGGGGGGGGGGGGGGGGG
>JAODLD010000021.1:15614272-15678693 GCA_026781065.1 Mormyrops boulengeri
CCCCCCCCCCCCCCCCCCCCCCCCCGCCCCCCCCCCCCCCCACCCCCCCCACCCCCCGCCACCCCCCCCCGCCGCCCCCCCCCCCCGGCGCCGCCCCGCGCGGGGGGGGGGCCCCCCCAATCTGATTAATATGGTGGCGAGACAAAACAGTCTGGCAAATATTAGCAGGCAGAGCCACATACATACTAAGCACATACAAAAGTTTTTCACTGTTGAATTAGGATTTTCTAATACAGATGAATGGATGGTCCCCACAAGGATATGAACACAAATATCTGTGTGTGTATGTGTGTGTGTGTATATGTGTGTGTGTGTATTTGTGCCCTGTGATGGATTAGCATCCCTTCCCGTGTTCTCCCTCCCCAGTGCTTCCCGAAACAGGCTGCAATCTCACTGTCTCCCTGTAAATAAATGGCTATGGATGATTGATGGATGGAAAGACAAGATCAATTCTTACCTTCTAATATGATGATCCCTGTATCCCGTATGATTCGCAGGGTTGTGAACAGGACAAGTACCGAAAAAATGTACGTGCAAATGGGATCTGCAATCTTGTACTCTGGCTGTAAAGAAGGAGGTGCAGTTTGATTAGAAGCAGGGACCGAGAGGAATCGGAATTACAGTCGACCCTTCCACATGGCAGGGGTTAGGTGGACGGGCCCCTGCGATCTGGAAAAACCACATAAAAGTTTTTGGTCTCCTTGATGAGCGAGGCAAAAATATACAAGAAACGTGAGATACAAAGTTCACTGCAAGGTCACCGCGAGAGGCTGCCGTAAACACGCATTTATGAGGCACTAAAGTTTTGTGTGTCGTCTGCAGCTTTCGCAAAAGTCCTAAAAAATTCCAGTTGAATTTCTTATGCCGACCCCAAGAAATATTAAACCGCAATGGGGAAAGTAGCGATGCAGAAGGGAGATTGTACTATTTTACAACTAGTACTGTGAAGCAGCTTAAAGGTACTGAACAAAACTCCCGGTTTTTAACCTCTCCGCAGCAGCCTACCCAAGGACCCCAAACATTTCACATCAGTATCAATGACTCAAGTGCTCAGCTGCAGAACCCGGCCAGAACATCTTCCCGCCTCCATGTGATTCTTGCTGCTCACTGAGGACAGTGGATGTCTGCGTGTCTGTGCTCCAGGCTTCTGGGTCGTACCTTAAAGCGCACAATGTAGGCAGCTATGAGCACGCCCACACTCTGCACCAGGTCTCCAAGAGCGTGGATGAATGCCGCCCGGACTGCGAGGCTGCCCTGATGGGGGCTGCCGGGGGAGGGCGTCTCGTCATGCTGGGAGTGGGAATGAGAATGAAGGTGCCCCGACTGATTCAACAGGAAGCCCATTCTGTCAGGAAACAGAGAACATGCTCTCCGGTCAGCTGCACCACATCTCCCGGCTCAACCAGACGTTCTGTGACGTGATGACGAAAAGCAGGCAGATTACCACTGAACACCACAAAAAATGCATTTTACACAAAAACGGAATAGCGTACAGAATAATGTCAGTACTGTGCCACACACAACAGCCTGACAGACTTAAGAAGCCGACCACCTATGCGTACAACTGACTGCTCCAGGCAAAAAAGATTGCTAAACAGGATGGAGTTCGATTGCTCATGCCTGTTTAGAGGCTGCGGAGATGGCGAGCTGCCGGCCGCTCCGACCCTCGTGTCAGGCAGGATGAGCACATGGAGGTAATGGATTAAAAAAGAAACCTCAGACAGAAAACCGGTGATGTAAACAGAAACACAAATGTAACAAGGACACACGTCTACAAAAAGACCACACTGCATTCAGCGAAACACTCTACGTATCTCCTTTATCATCAAAATCTTCACCATATGACACTATCCCCATAGGCACCCAAATAATAGAAGTGAAATCACTGAGAATAACATTTACAAATCATGTGCAAATTTTGACACAGCTGTATGCATCGACAAGCTGAGCCTATCAAACCGTCCATCTCTCAAACAGTCTGATACGGAACTAGGGAACTAGGACAAAGGGGTATTCATAAATTACTAACTACGCAGTGTTTTCTATTACCCTCCACGGCTGGAATGCTGAGCACTGCCCTTAATATCACACTGTCGCCACTAATGCTTCTGTGTAACTTTTACAGTAACAGCTTCAGCCTTGGCAGGAAGCTGTGTGCCAGTTGTCCTGGCCTCTCTCAGAGAACAACGACCAAAAGCAGTTTGCAATTCTCTATATTTCTATCTCAGCGGTAAGAGAATAGCCTGAGGGGCTCTTACGTAAAGACGTATGGTGGCAATAACAAAACAGCACCTAATCTCTATGTAATATCTCCGTAACATTAAATAACTCAGTAAATAAACCACAGTAAAAAATGTGCTTATAGTAACAATGTTTCTGTCAATGACGGACCACATTTACAACGGTGGTCCCATAACATTATAACTGGGCTGAAAAATACCGCCTAGTGACGTCCTAGCCGTGGTAACATCGTAGCTCAGTGCATTATTCTCGTGTTTGTAGTGATACTGGTGTAAACAAACCTGGACTGTCAGTCGTGGAAAAGTATGGCACATATAATTATGTACAGTATACAATACTCCATAATGATAATAAACAGCTGTGTTACTGGTTTATGTATTTACTACACTGTACTATATTTTAGTGTATTCTTTGTACTGTGCCACACGTATCTGTAATACAATGTTAACAACTTACATAGTAGCATGTAACTGAATGGTACGAACCATCTAACCTGCTAATGGGAGTCTTTGGGAAACGTACCCCTGAATGAGACTCACCTCTCTTACCCTAATAGCAATAAATAACTTTACATCAATAGGTGTCAGTGTCAATTATTATTATTATGTTTTTTCCTTGCCAAGTGCACTTGGGAAGCTGCATGCATGCTCCTCCAGAGAGAGGCTGTGCAGGTCCAGTGAGCTGGAAAGTGCATGTTAAGTTTGGGGGCGCAGTTAAGACTGTTGAGTTACACAGCGGGATTTTTGAATCTGCCCGTTTTGCCACCTTCTTTTACATATGTGGGATTTATATTTGAAAGAGGGAACAACAGTGTCTCAGACTGACGGTATGTCAGTTGAAACTCTCCTTATTCAGCTGAGCCCAGGTAAAGTCAGATTTCCATTCGACGACACCATTAAAAGCTACAAAGGACTTTACCATAACGGCAGGACGAAACAGAACATTTCCAAAATTGATCTCTAAATTCAGTTCATTTTGAAGTGTGTCAGCAGTTCGAAATAGATTTGGCAGACGTATCTAGGGAAGTCGTCTTCCCACTTTAAAAAGATCTCAGTCGAGCTCTTTACGTGGGATTTGCTGCGGTCCCCTTTCAGTGGAGGACCCACACCATCTGTCAGCAGAATGAGGGCGCGGCCCCCACACAGAGTGGGGCTTCCATGCATCCCTTCTTTGGCTTTGGATTTTTTAAGAAAACAAACTGTCTGGGTGCGAACAGAATCCTGGGTGTTTCTCCCTGTCTCTTCTATGAAGATTACCTGATGTTACTTAACTAACAAAACCATCTTGACAGACATCATAAACATTATTACAGTAGTTTATCTGCAAAGTTGTACAGGCTTACTTCCTAAGTCTACGTGACAAAGAAAATATATATTTCCATCCAGCAAATATTAAGAAGTTTTTAAAAATGATGCTTAATGGAAGATATATTAGTTTAACTGATACAGAAGTGCACTGGTCAATCCGGCTGGCTTACATGAGGTTGACGGCGACCCCGACGGCCGCCGTAATGAGCATGACGTCTCCAGCGATCTCAAAGTCTTGGTGGAGCGTCCTCTGGATGGCTTCGCTCAACAGCACCCCGGTCAGGGCGTAGATGAGCAACACGCTGATGCCAGCGGAAACTACCTCTGAGAAGAGAACGGGCGGACTCACCACCATGCAGGAACACCACTCAAAAATCAAAGGTGGAAAGTACAAATCCAGACCACAATTTTGTTTCAACCACCCAGCTGAGCGTAAAGAACCACGATCACAGAGTACTCAACTGGTTGGTTGAAACAAAATCTTGGTCTGGATTTGTACTTTCTGGACTGGAATTTCCACCTCTGCCAAAAAAATAAGACTCTACAACACCCACAAGTGCCCTCTGCAGTCAGCTGCTCACTGTGGCTCAAACACAGCCTTTCTAACAAACTAGCCAAACAGATATTCAAATAAAACAAGTAACTACTAAGCAGTGGTGAATCCTGGCATGTGCAAGATTGCCCAGGATGGCATCTTCTCAGGGAGTGCTGACTGAACAACCCATGGGCACCAAGCCCCCCCCCTCCCAGATCTTTGCTCAGGTTTTAATCTGCAGCTGATTATCACCTGACGGGTCCCGTGGAATAGATTACTCAGTACAACAAATCATTAGCCGAGAATCAGCGAGCCACTGTTGAATGGTGCACGTACCTAGACGGTGCAATCCGAAGGTGAACCTTTTTGTGGGGGGTCTTGCGGAGAGCCGCAGCGCAAGCAGGGACACAATAACACCGATGAGATCCGTTAGCATGTGAAGCGCATCGGTCATAATCGCTAGGCTATTAGCGACATAACCACCTTGAGGCGAATTGTTAAAATGAGTTAACATCGCTGAGGAGGGGCGGACACACATGCATTTTGCATTAGAACAGAGGTAATTGTTGTACATCAGTATTAAGCGCTGGTCCTAAGCGTGCAGATGCAGACGTACTGGGACCAGGGTTCAAATCTAAACCAGCACCTGCGACCGCATGTGACCGCAGGATAGATGATATGAATAACGCTGTTGTGATCGATAAACGGTGTCTTACCTATGAGTTCTCCCACCATAAAAAGAAAATAGAGGACTGCCGCCAGTACCAGCCTTCTGATCACCCTGCTCCTCTTGGCGGCTTCTTTGGACCGGCTGCAGGCGTCACACGGCTCCGCTCGTTCGGCGGGGCTGCCGGTTCCGCCCGGTCGGCCGGACGAGCCCATCAGAGAGTCCAGGTCAGCAGCTCTGGAGCCGGTGGCTTCGCCCTCCTCGGCATCCGGACGGTGCTCCATTTCCCCGGACACGACTACTTTGAGCTTGTTGAATTTGGGCATCTCTTCGTCCTCCAGCTGGTCGGAGAAGTCAAAGGCGGCCGTGTCGTTAAAGACGCAGTCTCCGGGCTCCCGTGTGAAGACAGACCTTACCCGGGATAAAAACCTTTCGGTCGACATGGTTATGGTCTTTCCGATCGCACGTCTTCCCTGTTAAACGGCGGCGATCTCAGCCCGCTGCTCCTGAAAGGTCGGATCAGCTCTCCTGGGTGTGTCTCCGAGCTGCATGCATCTGGTAAAACAACCAAAAACAGTAACGTGGGGCACTAAGGCATAGTCACAATTAACCTTCCACGTCAATATATTAATGCAATGAATTTGCACTAATGCAACTATGCAGCTACGTCTTCTTTCCCAGCTGATAATTAATACAGTCCGTTATAATGGTGACACATTGTATATGAGCATTGCTGTACTCACGGTGACGGCTCGGCGTGTCGTAAGGAGATCCTGGACCCGATCCGAGTGACAGTCACCGGCAGGCACCTTCTGTCCAGCGGCACTTACAGAGATCCGCACATTTCCCCTGCCTCCCAGTAAACACCAGCAAGCTATAATGGACGGCCGGCTTCTTCAAATGATGGCGTGATGATTTTGACGTTTCAAGCCCACGGTAGATGCGGGTAACACGCTCCCATAAACGGTCTGCTTTCCACGATTCCGCTTTCCGTTTACTTGTAGAGGAGCGCAAAGCGCCCCGCAGCCGCCGGCCCGAAGCGGCAGGGCGCCGGGCGGCGCTGAGTCACATGACCCGCTCTGGAAGGCTTTTGCTTCCTGGGTGGAAGGGCTCGACTCGCGGGTTCGTGTGCATGATTTCACCCTTTGCGTGTTTTTGAATGTTTTTACAGCTTTGTGTGCTTGTATTCAACAGAATCTAACGCGTCGTTACCCTACAAACCAAGAGAAAGGTAGCTTATATAATGGATTGGGGAATTAAAATGGCTTGTGTACATGATCATATGATTATATGGTATTTGCCAACTGGACTAATATAATTTTGTATAGATTTCGTTAAATGTTGTAAAAGATGTGTAAATATATTGCTAGACTGTGCAACTGGTCGCATCGCATAGATTGGTTAATTTTGGCTTTATACTTTTTACTGTCATTTCATGCTTTCGCAGAACTCTGAAGGTCCTGTGACTCTTAATGATAATCCAATGGAGCTGGAAGAAAAAGAGCAGCAGTTACGGAAAAGTAGCCCTCCGGACCGAACCTCCTCTACAGGTCCTCTAATGCTTTTTACGGGGAAGTCATATTAGCGTTATAAGACGGGTTAATATTCTGTGTGTGCATTAGTCCGTTTGTTCAAATGTGTACACAAAAATAAAATGTCACCGACGGCTGACCGTGTTAAATAAAACCTTGCACTCGTGTTAATGACTCGCCCACAGACTCGAGCACTGTGCCCCCGGAATCGAGCGTCCTGGAGGATCTGACGCTTGTGGACAACGCGACCATCCAGAAACTCGCAGATGGGTTGATTTCCCATTATCTACCCGACCTACAGCATTCAAAGCAAACACTACAGGAGTTAACGTGAGTGTGTATACGTTTGTTTATACGCATTTTATAGATGCCATTTTTGTAAGTGTTTATGAACCATTGTTGTCCTCCCTAGACAAAATCAAGTGATACTGCTTGAAACAGTGGAACAAGAAATCTCGAAATTCAAAGATTGCAATTCACTGCTTGACATAAATTCGCTGGTAGGTTTAGACGTTCGACATGTCCAGTTGCGTGAAATTCTGCAAATGATCTAGTTCTCAGTGCTGACAAAACTGCTGTTTCAGTTTACAGAGGCCAAGATATATCATAATAAATTGGTCAACATACGAAAGGAAATGTTGGTGCTTCATGAAAGAACGACAAAGTTGAAGGTATTGTGGTTTTGCTGTTGTTCTCCTTGAACGTCAGGGTTGGCACCGGCTGCAGTGTTTTTGTCTTGTAACACTTGCAGAAGAGGGCATTGAAGCTTCAACAGCAGAAACAGAGAGAAGCCTTGGAGAAGGAGCAGCAGCACGAGAAGGAGCTGGAAAGAGAGCGGCAGCTAACCGCCAAACCAGCCAAACGAACTTAAATCACCCTGTGGCGACGGAGGCATCTTCCGCTTCCTCCCTCAAAGATTTCCTCAGAAGCGAAGCTCCCAAGCCTTCCCAAAAGGATGCTTCAAGATAAAACTAATTTGGGGGAAGGATGTTACTGGTCCTTTAGTGTCAATGACGACCTGCAAGCAAGCTTTTAAAATAGAAGCCTGACAGACCAAATTTACTTTACCTGCCAACAGTAAGTTTAATGGAAGCTGAGAATTATTTTGACTGGTAGCTGTCTTGGGGAATGTGCCAGTATTTTCTCTCGGACTGCCATGTGTGCGGCTCAATGGGTTAGGATGCTATGTCCATGATTGGGAAGTTGCCAGTTGAAATTCCATGACTGGCAGTGATGTCACCACTGAGCCCCTGAGCAGGGCCCTGACCCTATATGCTCCAGGCACTGTCTGACCCTGCATTCTTGGTAGTATGGTGCATTGTATAAAAGCACATGCTAAATAAGTGAATTAAAATGTAATTAACCCTGTGCTGTGTCTATCACCATGTCCCTGCTTATGGTACCTGTTTAGAGTGCCGCGCTGTGTGTTCCTTTACCTTTCGCTGCGGTGTGTGTGTATATAACCTATGTATATCATATGAGGAAAATATGAGTTTGCTTTATGTTAAAAACTGTCATGATAAAAACCTTTGGAAATTGTCCATCTGTATTTAACTGTTGATCCTGGTCGGGGGGTGGGGGGGATGGCATGGAGTTCATTCCAGGTACCATAGGGAACAAAGTTGGGCACGCACACACACACACACACACACACCCTGTAATCATATCTTTGTGGGGACTGCTCATTCATTTTGAGGGGGAAAATGCTAATATTAGTTATGACATCCTTACGCCCTACCTAACCATAACCATAAGTAACCAAACAAAATTAAAGAGATCTTGCATTTTTAGTTTTGTGACTGCAGTGACTTTTTTTAGAAAATTGAGTTTTCCCATATGGGGACTAGGAATCTGGTCCCCAAGAGGTCATAAAAATGGGGATTCATCATGGTGAGGGGACATTTGGTCCCCACCAGGTACGGTATATCTGGACCACACACACATGCACTCACAGACACCGTGAGTGAGTTAGAGATGACACCTCCCTAACTATATCTTTTTTGGCTGCAGAAGGAAGCCAAGCAAAACACAGAGAGAGCAGAGGCAGGATTCAGGCCCTCAGCCGTGTGTGTGTGAGGCGACCATCTTATCCCCTGCCTCCCAGTATTCAATACTTATGTAATTTTGCAGGTTGACTTTGCCGTATCATTAATAACTAAAGTCACTAATGCGGCTCCAAGGGAGTTTAACTTTCTCACAAATGACCCATTTTCATCACATACCCTGGTTTTTGCAAGTGCTAATTCTGTGTGGAGGATAGGTGGTGCAATTTGACTGACATAAAATCGGAAAGGATCGCTTTAAAGTGACTTTTAAAATGCAAGAAACTGTGTTTTATTATTTGTTTGACGTTCATTTCTTTTTCTCCTGACTTTAACACTCAAAACGCAGAATACTATCTTAATTGTTTTTAAGTATCAAATTCAGGAAACTGCAATGGCTACTAATGGGAAGGAGACCTAAAGAAACACAAAGTACACACCCCGCCGTTTCACCGATCTATGCAACCACTGCAATCAAAAACATACACCTATCGCAGCTGAGACTGACATCTTGTGGCCAGTTGTTGTCACGACACTTTACCAAGTTTCCCTCATGCGTAACATTGTATAAAAGATATTATGTAAACGCTAACACTAAAATGTTCATTTTCAAATGTTAAGAGATCACACTGTCCTAAAATTGCATTTTGTTTGCCATATACGCAGTAATATTGACCTACTAAAGTTGTTATGGAAACGGCTTCCTGGGTTGTCATTTCGCGCAACGAACTTTGAACAAGGGGAAGTAATTTTAAGACGTTTTAAGTACAAGCAGATGATTTGCTTTGCCAGCATTAGTACACTAACCAGAGTATATTATAAATGTCTATCGTTGCCCCAGCGTAAACCTGTTGCTTGCGTCAACTTTATAATGACCTCGATAGAGTGCAGCGGTAATGGTGTCGATGTTTCTGGGAGGTGTCACAATTCGGGAAGGGCATTTCGCGACGCAGATCCGAAGACTCCTTAGCGCACCTCTGTAGTCGTCACTCTCCCCGGGAGGCCATCACACATCCTGCTTCTGCAGTCATCATTCGTCTGCACACGTTGATCCTGAAGTCTATAATAACGGTAAAACCTTTGCACCTCGTATGCGCCTTTTCCTTTGTGGGATATCGTCTTGACTTCTTTTTTTGCACTAAACGCACTGGCTGTAACTAGTACATGTTACTTTACATGTTGTCACATGTCGATTGCTTTCAACTTCTGCTGGTGGTGGTGACCTACTAGTTGTTAAATGCATAGTTATGAACATATTACTACACATAACATGTGTCCTTGATTCAGTATGAATGTGACATAACCGTTGTCTTGATAATAAACAAAACAACAATTGTTACCACGTATGGATTTATCTTTCCTCATACGACCGGATCATGCCTGCCTCTTTTAACAGGCGGTGTTGCGCCATGGCTGGTACCGTACTGTGCTGGCAGCGGTCTGCGTGGATGTGGGCACGCCGTACCAGACCCCTGGTCCCCGGTGTTAGACAGCTCCATGTCAGCAGCCGTCTGCTCTCCAAGGAGCATTACAAGGTTCTGGTGCTCGGAGGAGGGAGTGGAGGGATCGCGATGAGTTCTCGCATGAAGAGGAAGGTCGGGGCTGAGAATGTGGCCGTTGTGGAGCCCAGCGAGGCAAGATGACTTTGACTTATACGCATCTTACAAATGCGCTGGTGGACCAGATGACTACACTGGCCTTTCGTCTAGGGTTGCCACCAGTCCCCTGTAATACTCGATCGTCCCTTATAATACAGTATCGTCCCGTATTATACGGGACCATGAGCCTCGTTAGGTCCAATCTATAGCCCCGAGTAATTCACCCCCAATGCCAGTCTTACTTTAAAAACAAGCCAAGCCCCAGGTAAACTTGACTTGACCCTGATCTTTTCAATAGCTAGAAACTAAATGATACGGGACATGCATGAGTTTATTTCCCAATACAGGACGATCCCGTATTATAGGACAAAGGGACGTTTGGCAACCCTGCTGTAGTCAGTCTGAGTGTCTGAATGATTTTGCTTGGTTGGAATGACTTGGCGCATTTTCATATCGTTCATCTTTAACACATACCTGTCGGGATGTTTTATCCTCTGAGATTAAGCAATATGAATCAGTTTGAGAGATTTCCCAATGTACCGTGGCTTCCTGCTTGCATAAAAATGGCAGAGTAAGGAGGACCTTGGATCGCTATCATCACATATCTGGGGAAATGACCAACGGAAA
This sequence comes from Mormyrops boulengeri, assembly GCA_026781065.1. Lineage (NCBI taxonomy): Eukaryota > Metazoa > Chordata > Actinopteri > Osteoglossiformes > Mormyridae > Mormyrops > Mormyrops boulengeri. The sequence goes on from JAODLD010000021.1 coordinate 15,624,822, forward strand.
TGGTGGTGAAATTTATAATGCAGACACACATCTAAATAATATGAAAGAGCAGATTTAAAGTAATTTTTTTGTTTTATTTACAAATAATAGATAACATATATAGGCTGTTTAATGTCTTAAGATCTTGGGAGGCCCTTCCATCCATCTGCCAGCCACTTATCCAATATGGGGTTATGGATCACAGAACATGTCAGGGCGCAGGGCAGGGGATTCCCCCACCAAGCAGCCCCCATCCTCACGCACCATGAGTGATTTGGAGATTCACTTAGGTATATGAGTAGAAAGTGAATGTAACCATGTGAGCTGCTGAAGTGTTTTTCCTGAACAAGATAAGTGTTTAATAAATACCAGGTGTACCAAGCATTATGTTACTATTCAAATAGATACAAATAACCTGTCCTTTGTTATGTGATCCATGCTAAGATTGTTTTTCCTGGTCCAATAGATGCACTATTACCAGCCTCTGTGGACGCTAGTCGGTGCTGGAGCTAAGAAGGTGAGGAGCTCAGGGCGACCTACTGCCAGCGTGATGCCGTCGGGGGTGACGTGGATCAAATCCCCGGTGCAGGAAATTGACCCCGACAGGAACACGGTTCGCACTGGGGACGGGAAGCAGGTATACCGTCTTTCAGAAGATCGATCCCTCTTTAATAAAACTGGTAGTAAATGCGATCTGACGTGTGTAGATGGTGTTTTGGTCACGGCAGCGTGGCGTGGTGCAGGCGAGGAAATGAGGGTAGCTATCCACTGACGGTTCACAGAAAAAAGGGGTTTGTTAACAAAACTGAACACTGAGGGTAAAACCACAAAAAAGGAACCCAGAAGGGTGAGAACTAAACACGAGAAAATAAATTTAAAAAGTCACCCTCATTTCCCCGCCTTCTCCATGTTACTTTGTTACTCCGTGTTACTCCGTGTTACTCCATGTTACTCCAGCTTTGTGCATTTCTGTAGCATTTGCTGTTCTAATAAAACCATCTACTCTGAAAAGGGGTGTAGAAACCAGCATGGGGCGGGGGGAAGGAGGAGGGGGCCTGTGCAACATTCATGCCCCCTAATAAACAATAGAGACCTTTGTAATTAAATTATTACGTTGTGCCCCCTCCCCCCTCCCAGTCTCAAACTGTCTTCTACAGTCTTCTACATTCAGTGTCATTAACACTGAATGTATATTAAATTTGTCCTTAATTAGTTTCAGTCTCTCATTAATCTGTCATCATCCAGATTTTTGTAAACACACCTTATTTGGATAGTCTTTGCCAGACAAAGCGATAAATGGTTGGAAGGTCTGGGGCGCTTTAATGACGTGTCGCCATCTTTCCATGACAGATATCCTACCAGTATCTGATTGTGGCCCTAGGACTTCAACTTCACTATGAAAAGGTACCAGTACTAACCTGTTTATGATGACCGGTACTAACCTGTTTATGATGACCGGTACTAACCTGTTAGTAACCTGCAGCTGGTTTTACTAATGGTTCCATGTTCAGCAAGTTTGTAAGAGGCGGGATCCCAGCTCCAGTTCATTGTCTTCTAGAGTTTATAAATTTTAATTGTTTTTTGTTAATTAGATTAGTTAAACGTCATTGAAGTGGTGGTTGAATTCGAGGAATGTTGGTAGCTTTGGTTTCAGTGTCTGGTCACTTCATTATATGATACATTTACATTTATTGGATTTACTTATTCTGTGGTAATTCCCTATATTTTTGTGTTTAATGGACAGTTTGACGGAAATTCACTGAATTTTAAAATGACTAATATATGCTAATTCTGTTTTTAACAGATCAAAGGTCTTCCGGAAGCTTTCAAATACCCAGGCATTGGGTCTAACTACTCCTTGCAGACAGTGAATAAGACATGGGAAGCTCTGCAGAACTTCAAAGAGGGCAATGCCCTGTTCTCCTTCCCCAACACGCCTGTGAAATGTGCCGGTGCCCCACAGAAGATTATGTACCTGTCGGACGCCTACCTGCGAAAGGTCCCATTTGCTGTATAAGATCCATCAGCTTCAGACAGTGAAACTCCTCCATTTCATTGACCCTCTCAGCAGGATTTTAAGCACACAGAACAAGATCTGGTGCAGTTGTTCAACAGCTGAGCCTCTCATCAATTTTGTAAATTCTATAAACTATTGGAAATAGGCAGGCGAATACATAAGTTGCCTTGGTTACAGATATATTTGTTTTATAAACGTAGATACTACGAAACAGCTACTGTCAGATAAAGGCTCATGTACTGGGCAAGTCTTGCACATAGGATGCAATTATGTACAAAGCTAAATAATTTTCTCTTCGATAAACACTGTGCCTCTTCCTGTCTCTAATGTCACTCGCCCTGCAGACTGGGAAACGGTCCAAGGCTAACATCATCTACAATACATCCCTGCCCGTGTTGTTTGGGGTTAAAAAGTACGCAGACTGTTTGTGGGAGATCGTCAAGAACCGTGACCTCCAGGTCAACCTCAGGCACGAGCTTGTTGAAGTCAGAGCTGACAGACGGGAGGCTGTGTTCGCAAAGCTTGACAGCCCGGGGGAGACATTGGTTTATGAGGTCAGTGGAACTTTTCAGTGCATTTACAGGGGTTTGTTTAAAACCAGCTTAAAAGCCAAACACATCCTTCACCACAGCATTGACCAACAAATATCTGTGACACATAAAGAAGTCACAGGTCACTAGGGTGAGGCTTCCTGTCTCAACAATGAATCTCTATTTTGTTGGAAGAGGAAGGTAATTGTGTGTAACAAATACAGTACATGTTCCTGTTTTCATCAGTGTTTGTTCATTATCACTGTGGTTTAGGGGCGGACTGGCAAAAAGAAACAACCCAGAAATTTGGGTATATGGTCTGTATGATGCCAGGGCAGCCCTGGTATATGGGCTATATAATACCGGGGCAGCCCTGGTATATGGGCTATATAATACCGGGGCAGCCCTGGTATATGGGCTATATAATGCCGGGGCAGCCCTGGTATATGGGCTGTATGATGCCGGGGCAGCCCTGGTATATGGGCTATATGATGCCGGGGGGGGCTCTGGTGTATGGGCTATATGATGCCAGGGTGGCCCTGGTATATGGGCTACATGATACCAGGGCGGCCCTGGTATATGGGCTATACGATACCGGGGCAGCCCGGGTATATGGGCTATACGATGCCGGGGCAGCCCTGGTATATGGGCTATATGATGCCGGGGCAGCCCTGGTATATGGGCTGTATAATGCCGGAGCGGCCCTGGTATATGGGCTACATGATACCGGGGCGGCCCTGGTATATGGGCTATATGATGTCGGGGCATCCATCCATCCATCCATACATCCATCCATCCAATCACTTATATGACATAGGCACATTTAAAGTCATTTTACAGCTTTCCTGTTCTGTTTGATGTCAGTGAAATAGTGCCACTAATCCCCAGTCTGCTCTACTTACGCACAGGATTAGAACCTGGTGGGCAACACTGCAGAAACCAGGATGTTCTGTGATAAGGGGTCACTTGGTAGGAAATTCAATTCCATCAGAGCCACATTACTTTGGTTATGAATGATACTGCAAAATCTACTTGCAAAATTACATACAGGGGAGGCAGAGAGTAACACTATTGTATCACAGGTATGAGGCTGGGGATATGAATCCTGCCTTTGCTCTGGGTGTGTGTTTACATAGTCTCCCTATCTTCTCCCTGTGTTTACCCCACGTTCTCCCTGTGTTTACCATGTGTTCTCCCTGTGTTTACCCCATGTTCTCCCTGTGTTTACTGTGTGTTCTTCCCGTGTTCTCCCTGTGTTTACTGTGTGTTCTCCCCATGTTCTCCCTGTGTTTACCGTGTGTTCTCCCCATGTTCTCCCTGTGTTTACCCCATGTTCTCCCTGTGTTTACTGTGTGTTCTTCCCGTGTTCTCCCTGTGTTTATCCCATGTTCTCCCTGTGTTCTTTCCATGTTCTGCCAATGTTCTTCCCGTGTTATGGGAATTTCCTCTGGGCACTCTGGTTTTCTCCCATAGTCCAAAAAATTAGGTCAATTTGTGCTCGTAGTGTATGATTGTGTACGTGTCCTGTGATGAACTGGCATCCCGTCCAGGGTGCCCCCCAGCCCCATGCCCTCCGCTGCCTGGGATAGGACCCCCTCTCATCCTGATCAGGGTAAGCCGTAGGAGATGGGTGAATGGATGTTAATATAAAAGATTGTTGTTCAGGTTTTGTTTGCCCTTTTTACTGCACAGGAAGGCAAACACAACTAGTTACAACAATTACAACACTAATAGCAGTTATGTACACATGTATAGCCAAAATGGGCCTTCAGTAGTGGTGAAATGCCAGCAAGACTGGAGGTAGAAAGATAACAAAAACAAGTCACCTGAGGGAAAGGCATACAATGGCTTTCGTAACCCGAAGTATTGCGCAGCAAGCAGGAGTTTCCAGGTCGGGCAGGGCAGGGTGCATTGTGCATGAAACCCACATTCCGAAGACTACGTCGTACTGGCAGAAAACCCTTCCAGGAGCTTCAGGAGCTGAGCCTGGAATGCCAAAGTGACAGCGTTTCAGCACGTTTTCTGTGTCTGCCTCCCACAGTACGAAATGCTCCATGTGACCCCCCCGATGGGACCCCCCGAGGTCTTAAAGGGCAACCCACTGGCAGACCAGGCTGGCTGGTTGGACGTAGACAAAGATGTGCTTCAGCACAAGAAGTACCCCAACGTGTTTGGGATTGGCGACTGCACCAATGTTCCCACGTCAAAGACGGCCGCAGCCGTTGGTGAGCCGGGTGGCAGCGGCGACGGTGGTGGGCGGGGGGGGGCAGTGGGGGTGTGTTTTTACAGCAAAAAAGGATCGCAGAGCTGGGCATTAGATTAGCGGCTTCTCTGCAGTGCAGTGTGCAGTGCTGATCGTCTACTGCCTTCCACATCCTCTGAACACAGAAACAAAGTTTATGGTCTCCTTGCATCATCACCGTTGCTTTAACCAGAATTTCTGTGCAGCGAGCAAGCACATGATAGGAATGCAGAGTTTTCTAAAAGGCTGGACCTATGACTGTTTTGTATGCTGCAAATGCATTCAGAGTCCAGCAAATGACAAGAGCACCCCCTACCTGCCGTTGGAGTAAAAACATTTTTCGCCTAACAGTTTCCAGCTTTGGGGATCAGTGTAAACATCTACTATATGTGACTTTTTGAAAGAAAAAGTGTTCGGTTTTTGCCCATTTTGAGCCCTAACATTCACAACAATTGAAAAACAAAATATATAATTTTTTGGTTGATTATATGCTGATCAAATATAATTACTGAATAATTAGAGCAGAATAACCCCTAATAAATGTTTGCAGTTTTCATAGCTGTTTAGGTTTGAAACGTTACAGTATATGGATGTGTTTCTCTCACAGCTGCTCAGTCTGCTGTTCTGGACAGAACCATCTCCAAAGTGATGAAGAGCATCCTCCCAGATAAGAAGGTAAGCAGGGGGGGGAGTTTGGTTGAGATAACCAATCAGATTGCCTGTATGGAGCTTCCAGAGTAGAACAACTGATCTTAAATTAATTTCCAATGATGCTGAAAAGTTCAGATAGCTGTGCAGGATTATAATGCATGTTAAACGCAGATCTCTGGTGATAACCCGCTGCTTTGCCTGCCGTCTCCTGCAGTATGATGGTTACACATCCTGCCCGCTGGTCACGAGCTACAATACAGTTATCCTGGCTGAGTTTGACTACAACGGGCAGCCCCTAGAGACCTTTCCCATTGACCAGGGCAAGGAAAGTAGAATCATGTACCACATGAAGGCCGACCTGATGCCTCACCTCTACTGGCACGGCCTCCTCAAGTAAGTGGAATGCAGCATGATCACTGTTGATGAACTAAATCTATAAGAAAACATTTTCCGTAATCTGAAATAAAACACTATATGAAAAGTAAAAACTACGACTAAACAATTATAACCGGGGCACCCCTGGTATTTAGAAACGAACTGCAATAAAATAGAAACAAATGTCAAATACTTTCCGTTATTGTTTTTAAACACTCTTTGGCTAAAGTAATGATTTGTTTATCGGTCCTCCTGGATGGAAGTCCATTTGAGGAAATGTAATTCAATATATCAGCGATAGATGGCGCCACATTTCCTGTAATACGCTTGAACCTTAGAAAACCACGTATTGTGTAGCTGGCTGACTCCTAGCTACCGCCCCCGTTGGCTACTGCCAGGAAAAGCACAAGTGTTCCATTTTTTTCTCAGAAATGTATTTTATGGACAGTTACACGCTGATTACTGATACTGATTACGGTTTTGAATAAATTTGTATATTTTTTGCATAATCAAATCAGTTGACTGTTAATTTTACTAGTCTCTCTAAATGTTATTTTTAAACCTTAATAATACTTCAGGGTTATTAACTTCGGTCAGCTGTCTGGCGTGAGATTTTCAATTTCAGACAAGTCTGCACAAACATGCACACGCATTTACATGTATGTAACAGTTTTATTACATATAAGGCTTGCAAACTATCCCAACACTTCTGATGTGGCTAATTTTAGGTTTATAATGGAATAATAAAGATTTGCCATGAGATTTTCTGCATCAGTGTGAGAGTCTGAAGGCACGAGCGTCACGCCAGATGTGTGAGAGTTGGCAGGCCTGATACCTGGAAGATGTTATTCTCATTTTGAGGACATTAGGACATAATGTGCACTGTGTATTCATGTAAGATTCTCTAAAGGTTAGGAACATAAAACAGCTCTACAACGTCTCTCCCTGGGAAGGAAATTATTAAAACCGAAACTGAAATTAAAATACCTAGAAACTACAATAGAAATATATCTTTAAAAAAGTAGACTAATAAACCCACACTGAAAAACTGAATATAAAATAAAAACTAAATAAAAATATGAAAGTATAACAACACTGGTGTGACGTAGTGCTGCTGGATATGGGCTGTGGAAAACCACCAGAGCATAGGGTCAAATCCCCAGATGGGGCCTGCTGTTCCGTCTTGAGAAAGTGCATTAGTAAGCACATGTAGTAAAATGTTCAGCTGTGTGGGTAGAGTAAAATGTAACATTTTAATACATAGTAATGCAGTTATAATTATCACATTCTTTGTATATATAGTTCTGTGAAAGTCTTAGGCTGCTAAATAAAATAATGTTTAAATTATCTTCATGTTGGTTTAAAAGTATGATTTTATGACAGTTAGCTTAGTCATGTCAAAATCTCTCTGGTCACCCCTAGTATTTGCGGCAACTATCCAACATAACCGTGTATTTGTTGACTCCTCCACTAGCGTTGGTTAATCAAATTATTTAACTAATTAGTATATTCAATATTTAAGCGAGCTGGTAGTGATATTGAACAAAAACATGGAATGGCTGGGGCGGCCTCAAAGGGACCTTTGGGAATTAAAGTGACGTGCATCTAGTCCTCAGTTAGTAACTGCTTTTTTTTAAATCTGCATTTGTATCTTTTCAGGGGCCTGTGGGGGGGACCAGGACCATACAGGAAGATCATGCACCTGGGCATGAAGTAGAACCCCCCCCTGCATGCGGAACATAACTTTGCTTTTTTTTTTAACCAAGGCCCTGATCTTACTTCTGGAATGAAACCCACTTACCCATATTAAAAAGCTTACTACTAAATGTCTGCTTGTCTTGGGTTATTTCAGGGATATCAGTAGTCTGAGGTCAGTACCTTCTGTACCCTGTGATGAACTTAAAAGGTGGGCGTGGCTAAAAAGTGACCAAAATTCTGCAGAACAGACTATGTAAGTCACACCAAGCTACCAGTCAAAAGAATTTCACGCCCTTATCTGCAGCAAAAGCTGTGAGGTACATGCCAGCGTCACGAGGACACGCTCACTATCGCCTTGTGCCAAGTGTTGCCTGGGCAACAGATAAGGCACTGGCTCTGAGACTCTCACTATGAAACTCTAACAGAACAACTGCAAAGTCACCAGACACGACCCCCCCAGGGATGGGCTATGAGACCACAAGCACACTTCCTGGAAAAATGCCACTAGGGCAGACGACCTCACACCTTAACTACAGGCTCATACAAGTAATTTATGTGTGAGGAGGAATGACAGACACCACGGGAAACATGAGGAGCACCACGGTAAACATGGAGAGACCCTTTTATTGACATGTGCATCAGGCCATAACAATGCAGCAATAAATATTAATGATTAAAATCCATGCTGAACTGGGCAGCGCTTCAGGTGTCGTCAGGACAAAGCTGTGCTCAGTGAATAATCCTGGGAGGAGGAAAGTGAGAGAGTTAACAAACCTGCTCAAGCATTCACTACTCAGGTTTTCCCTGTAATACTACTTTCTAAGAATTTGGAGGATGCAAATCCACACCACATGTGAAGGGGGGAAGGTTAGAATTTACCGGTCCTGGAGGGCCAGTCTGTGACACAGTTTGCAGGTTTCCCTGCTCAAACACACCTCTTTCACCTAATTGGCCAGGTTTAGTAGGTGTGTTTGAGCAGGGAAATCTGCAAACTGGATCCAGAATTTCCAGGACCAGAATTGGGGAGCCCTGCTATAAACAGACCTGTGCATCTCTCAGGAAGACCAATCCCACCCACCTTCACTACAGTAGCTTCTGGATGTTGTTCAGGATGTCTTCATAGACGGCATTATACAGCTGTTCCTTTGTCCACGTCCCATCCAGTCGCTCTGAAAAATGACAAGGATGCTCCAGTCAGCGCCTCAAAATGGCGGATGGAGAACAGGTCTGCGCGTGGAACAGGGCAAAACACCTACCAACATCAACTCCGGTCTCCTCCATGATCTCATGGTGTTTAATGTACATGGGCCAAACGTGTCCGTCAAACAGACCCGGTGGATCTGGAACAGTGTAGTTCCTTGAGCTGCAGGATGTAACAGAGGATGATGGCTTGGCATCGGTTTTTGAAACACAACAAGTGCTTGAAGTTAATGAAATAACCGACAGACAAGAAAACCCTTCTGTTCAATTTAAACCCGAAGCTCATTTGATCCCAAAAACAGCAGCGGCCTCCAAGCAGGAACTCACCACCTCCTCCTCTTGCATTCTTCATATGGTATAGAAATGAAGAAACGCTGGTCAAATACGTCGATCAAAGGTCTGCAGGGCAGAATCACGGGAACTTGTGAGTAAATCCTCTGCATACTTATGCACTTTGTAATGCAAATGTTCATGTGGCTCAAACACAGCACCCAGATTCAGTCGCTAAGTTGAATTTAACCTGGCAAACGTAACAACGGCTATAGCAGCGGGGAGACTATTCACTTCCCCACATCTGAATTTCCTGACAGTATTAGAAATTACTTGTGTTTGGCTCAAAGTTCCCATTTCTGGAAGAAGAACATTGGTCCCTCTGGACACCATAGGAAATACTGCAAAGCCAGGAAGGTTTGTGGGTGTGGCCTGCCAAGTGTTCACATATGTAGGGATCGTCTGAAAACAACACGCCTGAACCTGCCATTGTTAACTTCATTGACACATCAGTTACCTGTAGGTGTAAAGCAGAAAGCCTTCCACGATGAGGATATGAACATCATCCTCTCCGTGTTCCGACTCCAGGACCATCTCCGCATCCAGGGTGTTGTTGACGCCGTGCGATCTCTCAAACTTCACTGGGTTTTCCTTCCAGGCATTGATGGTGCTCATCATGGCTTCCATGTCCAAAGCAGTAATGACTATAAGCATCGGGAAGACGGGACACAGAGGCAGGAAGAGGGGGAGAAGATAGGAAAAGGTTGGTGACGAAAAAAAGGGAAGATGTGCATCCTTCCACCAGGCATGCACAGCATGTCACAACACAAAGACCTTTTAAGAAGATCCCTGCTTACCATCATACTGCTTAAAGCCATCCTCGCCAACTTCAATCTGATCTTGGGGCTGAAACATACACGCATGAGACACTTGTGTACAGCACACATTACGTGCCATCGGGTAGTTTCTGACCAAACTGCAGCTGAACTATTTGTGCCTCTTATTCTTCCGTTTAGACGAAACCACCGCGTACCGGACGCGCGTGACGCACGCGAGCGGCCCGTCGGCCAAGGCACACACGTGCCGAAATGCACGTGCATCGTGCGTAAATTTCTAAGAGCAGATCGATCACTTAGATCGTACGGTTCTCTTGTTTCCTTATCTTTAAAAAACGTAACACGAACGATTAGCCGGCTAAGGGGATAATTCAGTAACGCTTCGTACGGGGGGAACGATCGAGTCATACAACACGGTGCGAGAACAATCAAAGCCCAGCTCACCTTGAAGAAGTCATCCTGGTGCACCACGCAGCAGTTCGGCAAATTCTTGATCAACCTGTTCGTTAAAGTTGTTTTGCCGCCGTTGGTCACCCTGAGAAGGAGGAACAGCGAATCAGGGTGACAGCATGAGGGCAAACGTATGGGCGCTGCCGCATGAAAGCGGCCGTAGGCACAAAGACGGGAAACAAGCGGACCCACCATCACGTGCATAAACCACCAAATACTAGATTTCTGATCAACGTCTGGTGTCCTACGGAAACGGATCTAACCCTCATTACTGTATTTAGCCATAAAGATTGAGCCCAACCAAAGAAAAAACAACCCACCTAAAGTTAGACCGGCAGCTATCTTTAGTCCGCCAGTACCTTTTTTGGACTCCTATTTAACGTGCAATACACATTTACACACCTGTTGACAAAACCGTATGCATACCGACAATAATTAATTTCGAACTTATGAGCTCAATCAGCCCAGTTTTAAGCAGTTTTGTAGCCGAAGGAAAGTGATGGATATTTTCGGCCAGCACCACGTGCTGCTTCCTCCGGATACTCACCCTCCGATTCCCACAATGATCTTCATGTTCGCGGCCGGAAATCCCGAATACGCCGATAAACCCAGAGAGGCGAAAGTCCGCCAAAAGCGCGATGATCAGACGTAAATAAACAAAGAAGAGAAGGTTAAAAGAAACGTCAACTACTCGATTCCTCCATGGCGCCGCTTCTTGCGAATTGGGACGATATCAGCCTGCCGCCGTCGTCCTCCGAAAGAGAACACGCACGCCGCCTACGCGCTCTCTCCGCACTACACGTCTCGCCTGATTGGCTGCAGAGACTGACGGGGGGCGGTCTTTCGGGGACGTGGCCAATCACGAAACCGGGCCTCATTTTCATCCATTGTGTCAAATTCAGTGCCCCAGGACTCCACCCAACATCTACTCGTCTTCGCTGAGAATGAGATTCAGATCACGGCGGTTTTAAAAACTACGCTGTAGAAGTACAGTCAAATTCAAATTTTATTGGTCACATACACAATCATACATAGTACGACATGCAGTGAAATGTATTTGCAGTGCCCGACCTATTAAGAATTAAATGGAATAAAAAAATAATAAAATAAAATTGAAGATGAGAATGAAATGTAAGATAAAATGTAAAGATATAAAATATAAAGATAGAAAATGTAAACTGTTAAGAATACAAATAGAAATAGAAATTAAAATATGTACAAATAAAATACAATTAGCAGCAAATAAAATGCGCAATTAGCAGCAACGATGTCCGATTATTATGATCGGTGTAAAATAAAGTCAATGTGCTTTTAATTTAAGGACCTTCTGCAGAAAATAAAGTAATGCTGAACAAAGTAACTGGAGTTCAACTCCCAATATATGTATAATGCTCTGATTTAATCGTTACCGTTTTTCTCCAATCCTTGTCAAACTTCAGAGACTCACGTTTTTACAGACGCCTTGCAAAACACTTTGCATGGGATTAAATCGTCATGCACAGAGAGCAACCATACGCGGTCCAGGCATTAGGGACATCCGCGTTAAATGTATGCAATGTAGTGTAATAAATATATTATCCTTTTTTACAATAGATATACACTGGTCAGTCGTAACGCTAAAACTACTCACAGGTGAAGTGAATAACTGATTATCTCGTTATACAATACCGACTGTCAGGGGTGCCAAAATATATTATACAAGTGAACAGTCAGTTCTTGGAGTGGATGAGCTGGAAGCAGGAAAATGGGCAAGCATAAGGATCTGAGTGACTTTGACAAGGGCCAAATTAGGTTGACTGGGTCAGAGCACCTCCAAAACGGCAGGTCTTGTGGGGTGTTCCGGGTATGCAGTGGTCAGTACCTACCAAAAGTGGTCCAAGGAAGATCAACCAGTAAATGAATGATGGGTGCCCAAGGCTCATTGATTTGTGTGGGGAGTGAAGGCTAGTCCATCTGGTCCGATCCCACAGAACTACTGTACCACAAACTGCTGAAAAAGTTCATTCTGGCTATGATAGGAATGTGTCAGAAAACACCACCCATCACAGCTTGCTGTGTATGGGGCTGCATAGTCACAGACTGGTCAGAGTGCCCATGCTGACCCCTGCCCACTGCTGAAAGTGTCTACAATGGGCACATGAGAGTCAGAACTGGACCATGGAGCAATGGAAGAAGGTGGCCTGGTTTTCTGTTACATCATGTGGATGACCAGGTGCGTGTACATAGTTTACTTTGGGAAGAGATGGCACCAGGCTGCACTATGGGAAGGAGGCAAGTCGGCGGAGGCACTGTGATGCTCTGAACAACGTTCTGCTGGGAAAACTTGGGTCCTGGCATTCATGTGGATCTTACTTTGACACACCACGTACCTACAGTAAACATTGTCGCAGGCCAATTACACCCTTTCATGACAACAGCGTTCGAGGATGATAGTGGCCTCTTTCAGCAAGATAATGTGCCCAGCTACACTGCAAACAAAAATTGTTCAGGAATGGTTTGAGGGACATGAAAAACAGTTCAAGGTGTTGACTCGGCCTCCAAATTCCCCAGATCTCAATCCGATCGAGAATCTATGAGATGTGCTGGACAGGCAAGTCCGATCCATGGAGGCCCCACCTTGCAACTTACAGGACATAAAGGATCTGGTGCCAATATCTTGGTGCCAGGTACCAGAAGACACCTTCAGAGGTCTTGTATCATCATGCTGGACGTGTCAGAGTTGTTTTGGTGGCATGAGGGGGACCTACACAATAATGGGGAGGTGGTTTTAATGTTACGGATAATCTGCGTACTTCTGTAATGTATAATATATATTATCATTATAGTAAGCAGTTGCTAAATTGTGCCAAATTAATTGTTCACCTGGAACAAAAACCAGCATATATAAGTTTTCTGAACGCGAAAATATGATCTGTAATTTAGAGATCAAATACATCAAATATTTGGTGTTGTACTATACTGAACTGCAAGGTCCATAGTTTTGATCAGAGTGAAACACTTCCACCTAGTGGACCGTCGCTCTCAACAGTTACTACCAACCAATCAACCAATTATGTTTAGTGAGAAATCTAAACATGTTTATCGTTACATAATAGTGATATTGGATTTAGTCTGGGGTATTTCACTAGGTAAATAAGCATATGTAGACGAATCTGAAAATGGGAAATTTCACGGAATATAAATATAAGAAAAATATTATTAAGGAACTTCCATCCATTTTATTTGGGTCGTTCTGGTCAGGGTCGCGGAAGTTTTACGGAAGACCCAGGTCGAGCGGGGACTATTCGAGGATCCTCCTATGTAAAACATTGCCAGGCCTATCTCAAACGGGGAGGAACTTTCAATTATTCGGACAAAAGGAGGAGGCGCTCAGGCGCCCCGTCCCCCGCACGTCCCTGCGGAACACGATGTTAATAATACATTTCACAATCTATATTATTGCCACAGGCCATGGGGTGGGGAGCTTCCTGGTAAATTTGATATTTGCATGAACAATTCACAGAAAACGTTCATGCATATAAACACAAATGTGTATATCTGGCGTTGCTGTATGTTACTTTATACAAAAAGCAAAGCATATACGACTATAACCGAATGTAATTTCAGCTATTCTAAATGTAACCATTCCCCAGAGATATAAGTTGCGATGCTGAAGAGAATGGAGTGACCCATAGTAAGTCTCCAAACCAGCTGCGATCCCCAGTAGCGGAGCCCGAACGGCCGCTGGTTCGAGGAGAGCGACGGAGCCGCGCTCGTCACTGAGTGACGGGAGGAGGAGCGTCTGCGCTTCCGACACAGCTTCGGGGAAGTTAGCAGGTAGGTACCGGGCTGGCATCCGAATCAAGCGCTTTTACCCATTTAAAAGTGTGCCGATTAATAGGCATATGACGTGCATTCTGCGTCGTGTCACTTCAGTGTATATGATCATATTTTTTTACGGTGAAATGCAGGCGCGTTCTTGAAGATGGACCGTAGCCGCTTTCGGTCGGATTCCGGGTCTTAGCAGGTGGCTAGCTGGTTAGCGCCAGGCGGCGTCCCTCCGTCTTGTTTCAAAGTGTCGATTTAAGTTTCATTCTCCAGGGTTACATTTTCGTTACAAGGCATTTTATTGTTACATGAAAACTCTCAAAGTCAAGTGCCGCGTGCAGACGTGATTGAAAACGATAGCCATAAAATATTTAATTGAACAAGCAGTTGCACAAAAGCAAGGTTGTTGAAGGCTACAGTTAGACATTAACTGCAATACAGATATCTGAATTATCTAAAGAAGAAAACGCAACGCCCTTGTTAGGGGAGGACACAGACGTGCGTTTTGAACATTTCTACTTGTATGGTATGATCGCGGCTAATAATGGTCAGAAATGGAGTTGCGGGATTTCCTTGCTTTAAAAAAATATTAGTACTAAACGTTACGTTAATCTGTATTAGATTCATCAGTTGAACCTCGAAGTGCTGATATGGTGCGTAGTGCCAGTGTAATCTGGGTACACTGGTATGTCGGCGCTCTTTCACTTAACTTTAGTGTTTTGCCCGTTGAGATCTGTGTCATGATAATAAATACATACTTAACAGTCATAAAATAAATTAATGGTCTGGAGATGATATGGAATTTAACTTAAATTTTACTTAAAAGCTTTTCTCTTTCCTGTTGATTGTGCTGGTGTGATGATGGTACGGAAGAGTCTTTATAATAGAGGTAACATTACACTCTCTCGGGTGAATAAAATACCCCGATAGCCATTCTGGGGAGAAACACATCATGTTTCACTTACGCTTATACAGCACATTACAATTCGTTTCCATTTAGAGATATTTGATTATACATTTATCGTACATTTTGTTTATTTAAAAAGTTTAATTAGCTGTTACTGTTTATTTATCTTGTAGGGTAATTATAGGATTTCTTACAGATCATAACTTTAAACTTGAACCATCGCAGGTTTTAAGCGTATTACGGCTTTAGAGAAGCTGTTTGGTCATCCTGGTGCCGTCAAACTGAACCGAGCACGTTTCTGCCTGTATCTCTGAGCATTTCCCATTTTCGGCAAAGGTAGTTTGAAGGTGGTGCATTGCGCAAGCTAAATGTCTGTGGCATACACTTCCTGTTCTCAGAGTGTGCTTGCAGCATCTTACTGAAACAAGACTGACCACAGAGAGACCTCAGACATGTTGTGTATCATCACAAAGCAGCGCTACAACCTTTATAAATGACTTCTTTAAATTCCGATAGTTCTTGGCCTGTATTCCTCTGGTCTGCTCATTCCCAGCCCTGTGTCGCAGTGGCCCTACCACTTTTTTTTTTGGTGGTGTAAGATGACGTATTTGCAAAAAGGCCTCCAGAGCAGAACGTGTTGTCATTTTCATCCTTATGGTGCTCATCTTCTGGTGGAGATGCTGAACAGACCTCCCCGCCCCCCCACACCCACAGTCAATTTTCATTGCAAATGCTTGTCTGTGCTTGGATTTTCACGCATGTGTATGTATGAGCTCGCCAGTAAATAGCCAGGACATAGATTCCCGGCGGGCAGACAGACAAACCCGACGCGATTTATGGACACCACCGCTTCTTCCTCTGTATGTTTAGGTCAGCGAAATACATGTCGCTAAGTTTCACTTCCTTTTAAAACCAACTGAATATTCATTGTGTATCTAGAACCATTTTTGGGGGGAGGGGGTGACTGGGCAAGCTACACTGAGATCTAAAATGAGTACTGTCTTGAGTATTGACCTCTAAAATGAGTACTGACTTGCTAAAATCCTGTCAGAACCATTTAACTTTTTGTTTTCTGAAGAACGTGAGTGAAATCTCAATGTAAACATTGGCAGTAAACAAAACTTAAGTTTCAAATTTATCTTTATCTTTTAGCGTCACAGCTCTCCTGAAGTACATCAGTTGTGTTAGCCACGCCCCACACTCTGCTGTGTACACAGCCCAAAGGTAAACGCCTTTATATCCTTGGCACAGTCTGTGCATTTTAATATTAAGCTGACAGATGTTGGAAAACACACACAGGGAGGGGAGAGCTTCATTTTTAATGAATGCATTCCAAGAGGGAATATTTTCGCTATAAATATTAAATATAAACATTTGCTTTATCCATTGGTGAGAGCGAGTGGCTATGTGTCCACTGACGGTCTGTCAGTTTCAGATCGTCAGAGTCGTACCCACTGAGGAAACCTGCTGCTTTAGCCCTGAGAAAAGGATGTGACCCAGTGGTTGCCAAACTTTTTCTGCCAGGCCCCCCTGAAGATGATTTTCATGCCCCCCAACACATACACCACACACATGCACACAAACAGAGATTGGTCTCTCTCAATCCTGCCTATAGATTCCTGAAGGAAACATCTATAAAGCTGTTACTATAACATGGCATTAAGTTTGAACATGCGATCTTTAAAGAACCAGATATTACTGCTGTAAACAGACAAAATGGCAAGACAGTTTCGAGACAGATTGCACAGACAAAATGCATGTTTTCTACTTGTCAGTTGGATGCCTGGTTTTACTCGCTTGCAGACTTTTACAGCAAAGTTTTCCAATAATGGGCAACTGCAATAGACAGATACCACTGCTGATTGGATCCCTTTTAAACTTGTTGCTTCCTGACGATTTAGTCTTTGTTGAAAAGTCAGTACATTTGACAATTTTCAGCATCATATATTAATTAATTTTATTATCAATTTTTTTTGTCAATATAAAAATCATAGTTTTTCCTCAGCAAAATTAAAAGTGGTTCAGCCATCCAGATGTGCCCCCCCCAATTTGGGAACCTCTGATGTAAAGTCTTGAGTTGACTGAAGAAGGGAAGTCCGAGAATACTATTTCTTTAGTGATGCAACTAGCTGGACTGTAAACTGTAAGTAAGTTTGAGTATAATGCAATACCAGTGATCATCTGTAAGACTCTTGTCAGACCTGATCTGGACTCCAAATAACTTTATCCGTAATCTGCTTTTTTCATTCTGGTCGCACTAAGAACAGTCCTGAATTGCTTTGTCATAGCATGATGACTGGAACTGTTGAATGACACCATCCACAATATCAGTCTGATTTACTTCTGTTTAGTTTTCCATGCAACGTCCTCTCAATCATGTTTTTGTGTGTGGGAAGAATTTACTTAGGAAGACCGAAGATGTCGCAGGAATGCAGCTAAAGTTCGGAGATGCAGCTCTGAGGCTCCCTTTTCCTTGCTGAGCACGCCCCCTTGTGTGTGCCGTTCCGAAAGGAGAAGCAGACTACAGCTTCTGCTTGGGTTGTTGTTTCTGTATTTGGTAGAGCACAGGAATTCCTGGCTTGGGGATCTAAACCTGAAAGCTTCTCACATCATGACTTCCTGTTCCAGGTCAGAAAGGACGCAGTGGCTCGACTCACTCGACTGCCGATCCAGTCAGGCATCGCGAGATCGCTCTTCCCGCCCAGAGCGAAGTTGCTGCAGCGTTCCCAGGGGGCAGCGGAGTCGGCATGACGGAGTTCTGGGTCTGCTTCAGCTGCTGCGTTGCAGAGCAGCCGCAGCCGGTGAGGGCCAGGTGCAGACAGGCTCGAGGCTGTGCTTTTGGGTTCATAGGGAGGGTCCTATTACTCTTTGAGCCACCTCCAGCGAGGCGTGTACCCCACGATACTCCGCATTCGTCCCTGTCTGTTTAAACATTTCATTTTCACTTTTGCCAGCTTATTGGCCACTGTTCTTTCACCATCACCTGTTGCACGGTACTCTCATCCCAAATGAATTCATGCCATCGTTTTGCAGAAGAGGCGACGGCGGATAGACCGGTCCATGATTGGGGAGCCCACAAACTTTGTCCACACCACACATGTGGGTTCTGGAGATATGGGCTTAGGACTGTCAGCAGTAAGTATGAATAAATACCTACATAAATGTATAATGAATCATTAACAATATTTAACATAATAGATGTGACTTTGGGAAGCTGTTTGAAGCCTTAAGGTTACTGGTACCAGTCTCAGGACAGGCTCATTATTGTGCATTAAAAGCATTGAAAATTCAGTGTTTCATTTTTATGTTATGTTGATTTATATACACCAAATGGTTTCTAATAAACTATAGTTGAAATCATTTTCTGCATCTGAAATTAAGAATCTTGATTCTTTTTTTGAGGTGGATTCTCTACAGAGCCAAATGAAATCAAAAGGTGGATATGGAAATACAGAATCTGTCCAGCAGTGACCAAGGAAAGGACTTCATTCTGTATGTAATTTGAGTTTGTTGCTTTTGAAATTACAATTACTTCCCTAAGCTGTGTTGATGCACGTACAAATAGGATCAACAAAAAGTAGCGATGAGGCAAATTACGTTTATTGGTCAGATAGGATGTATGCAATCATATTCATAGCCATCTCATTCTTTTAAGCTAAAATGTATATATTTTTTATACCTTGCAGAAAGAGAACACATTTGTCGGTGTCAAGACCCATCAGCATGGTAGTTGTGTGCTCCAGCTGCCATTTTTGGATAATTGACTATTTTTTTTTTTATTGAAATTTTATGTTAACTACGTAGGATCAATAGTTGATGTCCGTTTTAAGCTGTAAAATGATTCCATTAATACATCCGCGCTGTAAAGAAGGACCTCATTTGCTGTTTGTGTGTGATTGTATAGCATCATCAGAAGGGGAATAGACTTAAAATATATATATTTTAAGAGTGATCTGAGTGCGTGTGGAAGCTTCCGGCATCCTGCACAGGGTTCAGGAGGATGATGAGTGTCGGCAGGTTCTCCACCTTCCCCTATCTCTTATTTATTTGCTATTACAGGTTTTTTCAAAAGTATATTGGAAAAATCTATTTTCCTCAGTCATTTGCCTTGAGTTTCTCCAGGTGTATCAGTCTTTTGTAAATGTATAGTTTAAAAACAGTTTTACATGAACGCACTGTGATGATACAATTGATTGCAGATGATAAACATGATACTTATGTAATGGAGATGACCGCATCCGTGTCATTTTTTTGATTGCGACCCACTGTTTATACTCAAATGGAATTATTTTTTTCAGAATATTTTATTCATAATAAAGATCTAGAAAATTGACTGTGTAGTCTGGTAATTTTCCCGATCTGTGCTGTTTGTGAAGGCTGTATTGCATTCTGCTTATTATTTACCCGTAGGGTTATCTTGTACTGTTTTATGGAATTAAAATGGTTATTTCCTTTTGTGTTCAGCCAAATGGCTATTTCAATATTAGTTTAAATACTAGAACTCGTGGCCATAGGTGGAAAATAGCGGGAGAACATTTTAAACTGAATTTGAGAAAACACTTCTTTACACAGCGTGTAGTTAGAGTATGGAATAGTCTTCCTGTTCATGTAGCGCAAGCTTAAACCCTGAGTTCCTTTAAATCAGAGCTAGATAAGATTTTACCAACTCTGAGCTATGCGTTAAGTTCTCCCCAAATGAGCTTGATGGGTCGAATGGCCTCCTCTCGTTTGTAAATTTCTTATGTGTAATATCAAGAGGTTAGATTTTGTAGTTTGAGGTTGATTCTAACAACCAAACAGCATTTTAGTAAAGGTTTGCAATAAGGTGGGGGCTTTTATGAATGTCTCCTGTTTTGGGTTCCCCAGTGTCATTGGTTATTCCCTCCATCCAACCAATAATCCAGTGCAGGCTCACCATAAGCTCAGAGCCTTTCCTAAGAGGAGCAGAGCATAAGACTGGGAATACACTGCATACAATGCCAGTACATCACAAGGCACACATGACCACACACTTCAGGCAATCTAGAGCTGTCAAATCGCCTAACCACACAAGCACCAAGTAGGGATCATAATCACATCCCCAGATCTGGAGATGTATGTACATCTCCAGATTACAGTGTTTATACAGTTTACAGTGAGAGCAACTGCCCATTATTACACACAATAACCAATCCCTGAGGGATTTTGCAGTTAATGGTTTGATTGTGATTTTGCAGCAGCTTTCCTCAAAATTTGCGATGGTTATCAATGAGAGTTTTTGAGGAAATTTTGCATAAATTGGCCAAATTGCAAGTTATATATAGGCCTATGTATGTGTGTATGTCTTCTGGTTTCAGGTAAGTGAGTTAAACACTAAGTCCAAGATTAGGAGCAAATCAGATCAGTCAAAACATGCAGTCTCCAAAATGTTCATTGTATGTTGCTGTATGTAGGTACGCGCAACGCTAGGCAGTGCAAGCGAGAAAGCTCGAATTATAGACAAAAAAATATCAAAAAAATAAAAAAGCTTGGAAATTATAAATTGTACTTTTGAGAACACATTTTCTTTTGCTTCAGTTAGTTTTATTTTCTATTGTCTTTGGCTGATGTTAAAGTTTTGACTGGTAGGCTTAATATTGGCACAAATCTGATTCTATATTTACAATGCCTCAACAACAGAATACAAACAATAGATCTACTTTACAGAATGCAAACAATGTATTTCTGTAACCGCTTGTCCTATTCTGGGATAGGGGACAATCTAGGATGGGGCGCCAACCCATGTCAGGGCACACTCACACAAGTCACTCACACATGCACACCTAGAGCATGTTTTTGTACTGTGGGGAAACCCACAACGACATGGGAAGAACATGCAAAACAGTTTGCCTCCACTATCGTACAAAACATTCGGAAATTGTTTTGCATGGTCTTTAGCATTAATTATTGTTGGTAAATGAGATGTGTTTGTTATGCTCATCTTTCCCGCGGCGCAGGATAGCAAAAACAGACACTAATGTTCACTGCGATACGGTCTGTTGATTTGGCCATATTTTTTTTTGCGGGAAGGCAGCGGTAAACTTGAAAATTTGCATGCTCTGCTTTTGCGTTAAATCTCCGCGATCGCAGAATCGGAAAATCCCCGAGAGGGTGAATAACGCCTCAAAAGCTGTACGTGGACATTTGGGGCCTTTGGGTCCTGATCACACTGCGAGGCTAGACGACACGACCGGCAGCTGTCAGGCACGGCCGACATTTAAGAAAAAGGCTCGCTTAGGAAGAGGTTCAGGGAGGCAGAAGCGACGACCATACCTGAGGCCGGAAGAGGAAGCGAGGCGCGTTCACGTGAGAAGGGACGAGACCGCGGGGACGAGAACGAGCCGAAACCGAAAGCGCTCGGCTGTGTTCGCCGGCGCGAGGCGCAATCACGGAACTGGCACTGCGGGCGATGGTGCAGACATGGCGAGGAAGCTCCACACATTTATATGCGCTCTTTTCGCGTTTTTACAGGTAGGTCCGTCGGCTGCAGGTCTTTTCGCCACCGGATTTAGGTTTAAAGTATTATTTTTATACTTGAGACGTCGTCGTTACTCGTTTGCCTGAAGTTTGTCGGGCATTACGCGCTGTTCCCGATAAAACGGCCAGTACGTAAACACGGGGCTTTAATTCCGATACAGCAGAACACCGGGAATCGTCCCGTGTCTGTTCCTGCTTTTACTTCTTCTACGAAAACTTATTTTTCTGGCTTTCACTTTGCCCCTTTAACAAAAGTTTCTTTTTAAAGCTCCGTATGTCCCAACACGACGTTTTTTGGTGTTTAGTGCAGTCATCAGTGATTCGTGTCGTTTTCAGGTGAACTGTCAGGAGGGGATTTTACACGTCTCTGGTGGATCTCAGGAGAAAGAGTACTGCCTCGTCTACGATCCCTCCTTTTCTAATATTTCAGCGTCTCTATATGATGCCGTAAGTATAATTTTGCTACAGCTTGTAAGCTGATACATTTACTGCAAACCAATTTAACCCGTTGTATTTCTTCGTGTAACAGCCTGTAAGTGATATTTATGGAAACTTGTGTCAAACTTAGTAGTAACCTGTTGTGGAGATCATTTGAGATATCTGCAACTAATGACACGTTTCTCAAACGTTATATAGTCTCTGAGAAGACTTTTTGTCTCATTTTTACAATTTACAATATACAAAAATTCTTATCTCAACAATTATCTTTAAGTTACTTACACCTACTTAATAAAACGGGAACTTTGGAATGTGAACCTGCTATGCTTGAAACGTAAGTTTAGTACTTAGTCTCCACATCAGCTACTGGCAGTAAAATGTCAGGACCATTAAGAAGCAGGCTATGAAGATAAAGGATGGCGCTAACTAGCCATGGCCTGATTTTTGTAGCACTGAAAGAAAATTTCAGTTCCTCATCTCTTCATCTGCCATGTAGAGTGCTAACCACTCGCTTATCGCTTGATAGCTGGGAATTTCCCTAGCTCAGGCCTTTCCAACTCCAGACTGGAGAGCTACTATCCAGTAGGTTTTCTATTCTACCTGGCTTCTGATGAGCCACACTTGTTCCTGGTATTTACCTGAGAACAGGTGTAACTCATCAGAAGCAAGGTAGGATAGGAAACCTCCTGGACAGTAGCTTTCCAGGGCTAGAGTTGGAGAGCCCTGCCATAGATAGAACTGAGGCCACGTTGCTGAAGCACTCTTTGTGTTTGTGATGCTTGCAGATTGAATACCAACTGGTGAACCTGTCGTCCAGCTTCCTGTGCAATAGCTCTGGTGTACAACCCAATGAGCTGAAGGGGAAAGCGGTGGTGGTCATGAGGGACCAGTGTACTTTCAGCCAGAAGGCCCAGGTGGCTCAAGACTTGGGAGCTACCACCATCCTCATAGCAAGCAAAAAACCCTTGGTACCTGGACCTGTACTCCTTTGAGTAATATTTATGGAATGTACATTAGGGGCGTAACTGTGCACAAATTCACGGTTTGGTACACACCTCGGTTTTGGGTTCACCGTTCGGTGCTGTTTCAGTGCAGTAAGGAAAACAGAATTTGTTTTCAAATTGTTATTAATGCTGCAAACACAAAGACAATTAGGAACAATTGTAAATCAAAGGCAATATGTCAGTTAATGGCTGAATAATGAAACTTATAAGATGCTTATTTGTAAAATAAATTTAAAAATCAAAAAATGTAGCATATTGAACTAAATCCCATGTTCTGTACTACGGTATCTGTAGCAGTAAACACCCCTATAGCCTATAATTATTTTTCAGCGCAGTCAGAATTTCTTGCCAAAAGGACCTTTAAATGCCACGGGGTGACTAAGTTACAGAGGCTGCTTCTGCTTTCATCAGGTCATACCATCACTGGGATGATGTTGTCTCAAGTGAGTTGGCACGTTGGATGCGTTTCCAGCAGCATTTTTGAGTTCGGTGTAACAAAATGTTCCCAAACTGCCGCTTATGACTGACTGTAACCAGCATTTGTCAGATTCCACTAATGGAGGCCCTTGCAGCATGTTGAGTTTGCAAGCAAGCATTGACCCAGATGCCTTTTTTTGGCTGCTACAGGTACCTCCTTTTGTCAACGAGACAGAATATGGTCAAGTTAAAATTCCCGTGACACTCATCCGATACATTGACATGGAAGATGCATACAAGGTAATCTCCTCTGCATAAACATACATTTCACCTTCCCTGCTGTCCCACATGGGTAAGTAATAAATTCAGATGTTTTTATTTATACAATGTACATATTTCAGTGAAGCTATTTGGGTAGACTATTTGCTGTTTGAATCTGCAACCTTTGCACCTGCTGAATCTCAGTTTCCTTACAGACCTTTGGGGACAAAATGTCTGTGAGACTGTATGCCCCACCAACGCCTGTATTTGACTTCAGCATCTTGGCCATACTGTTCATCAGCATGTTCACTGTTGGAATGGGAGGATTCTGGAGCGGAGCTGTTGAGAGGTGAAATGCTGTCCACCAGCCACACAGGACAGGCCGTAGTTCCTGTGGGGATTCTAGCCGTCAGCTTTGGCCGTAGTCTAAGACGACAGCCATGCCGACATGGGTGATGGCTGTTGGAATGAGATTCTTCACTGTTGTGATCTTCATGCACAAGGTCGTTCTGTGAACCGTGAATGTTATCTTTTCAGGGAAAAGTTGAATACTGCCCCATTGGGTGGAGATTCCAGAGGAAAGACTGACAGCGGCGATGTATCTCTCTATTCCCCGCTCAAAGTCATCATTTTCGTGGCATTTATGTGTGCCATGCTGGTACTCATGTATTTCTTCTATGCGTATCTCGGTAAGTGGCTGGGTGTGGTAACGTGTGCTGCCAAGCTTCGTAAACCGGTCAGTGTGTGCCACCGAGCCCTTCCTCTTGACTTTTGACTCCGTTTGTGTTGCAGTGTACGTCATCATAGTCATTTTCTGTGTGGCCTCTGCTGCAGCACTGTACAGTTGTCTTGATGCCATCATGGAGAAGATTGGCTGTGCGACCCTCAGGTATGCAGGACCTGGGCAGACTGATCTCACCCCTCCCTACTGCTGGAATGTTTCTCAGCATCCCTGTCATTCTGCCACATTGTGAAGATCATGTTCAGATTCCTTATTTAGATGTTAAATGGCCTGAATTGACAAAGCGTAGAGGTGAATCTCCTCCTCACTCCTTCTGCAGACTGACCTCACCTGATGAACCTCCCTTTCTACAATTTTCGCAATGTTGACCAAATGTGGCTATTTCACTTCCAGAGAGTGAAAATCCAGACCAAGATTTTCAGTTTTCAAGTTTTTCAACCAGCCAGTTGAGTTTAAAGAGTCACAGTTACAGAGTACTCAACTGGTTTGTTGAAAAACTTGAAAACTGGACTTTAATGCTCTGGATTTACCCACCTTTTGATGTTGACATGTAATATTGTTCCACAGCTTCTCCTGTCTGGGTAAGGGATGGTCTGGGAGGAGCTTGTTGTTGGCTGCCTTCTGCATCACCGTGGCAGTGCTGTGGGGAGTATATCGTAACGAAGACAGGTACCGGTGGGGCAAAGAAAACGTATTGCTGTGCCTCTTAGGTTAACTTCCTGCAGACAGCCATCGAAAAGCTGCCTGCCTGAGTTTTAGACAACACAATCAAGTTAATCATGTCATCATGTTTTTTTTTAGGAACATTGTTTTGAATTTGTAGTCTTTTTGATTATTACCTGTTTTGCTTTTATGATTAGGAATATTATTTATGCAGGGGAAAGTGAAGCTTAACATGAAACGCTTTTTGTTTCAGATGGATTTGGATTCTACAAGATTTATTAGGAATCGCTTTCTGTCTGAATTTCATGAAGACGATCACCGTGTCCAACTTTAAAGTCAGTTTTGGTTGTAACGGTGATGTTTGGTTTCCCATTGAGAAGCGTATTACTGAATTTTTGAGGAGTCCACTGTGCCTACTGGAGCCTTTACCAGTTTGCTGTTTTTTAGATCTGTGTGATCCTTCTCAGTCTGCTCCTCATCTACGACGTCTTCTTCGTCTTCATCACACCTTTTTTGACAAAGGTCAGTGGCCACGTCGTTTCCACATTGACCTTAAGGGTTATTCACAAACTGACATCTACAAAAAGTTCTTAGTTTTTTTTTTTGTTTCTGTAAGACTAGGTTGTCTGCAGTGGCCTCCATAATACACTGAGACACAAAAAGCATTCTGAATTGCTTTCATAACACAATGAATATCACCTAATTTACTGGAGGCTAGGTGGGCTTGCCCTGATGCAGTGCTTCTCTCACCTTTGTGATTTTATTTACCTTCCGATTTTCTGTGCCGTAGGATGGCCAGAGCATCATGGTCGAAGTTGCCTTGGGTCCAGGGTCTGTTGCAGAAAAGGTTACTATTTCAGAGTTGTCTTTATTTTTTTATTATTATTATTTTTTTTAATCCTCTTGGCAAACATGCTCTGGTTGCAGAAACAATGCAAGCGCAAACCACGCTTAACCCATGTATCAGGCCTTTGCTTTGTTCACATGTCTCACTTGGGTTTGATCCTAGAGTGGAGGAAAGATGGTGATGGTTCCTGCTGAGCCCACAGCCCCCTATGAGAAAGTAAGGCCCAGCTTTTAGCTCTCTTCTCTGGGGGTGGGAGTGGCAGCGAAGAGCCACCAGTCTAGGCCACACCCCAGGGCAGTCTCCTCCGCAGCCATGGGCGTGCTGTCTGTCCGTTGCTATCCTTCCCCATGTGACCATTTGCTGGAAAGAGGTAGTGTGAAGTAGTGTGAGATCTTTGCGTGTCGACTGAAGTGTCCTGCAGCTGACTCCCCGAATCGGATATCCAGTCTGCTTCTCTAAAAATCTGGTAAATTCATCATATATTTTATAATTGCAGCAGGTTTCTCCTTTAAGGAAAATGAGTAGGCGTAAAGGATGCTGTGTAAGATGGATGATTAAGCCACTGAATACGTGTAAATAATGTGGTGACCACCAGCAGAGGTGGAAAGTTCAAGTCCAGAATGTACAAATCCAGTTCAAGGTTTTGTTTCAACCAACCAGTTGAGTACTCTGTGACTAACTCTTTATACTCAACTGGTTGGCTGAAATTAAATCTTGGTCTGGATTTGTAGTTTCTGGACCTGAACTACTTTCCACCTCTGACCACCAGTCTCAATGGCAATAGATCACTGATGATAAAAACCTGTCACTCCTTGCATAAAGTGTGGGAACATCATTGGCTTGGTTGCACATCGGTGGGCTTGCCGTTTGTCATTAGCTTCCGCTGCAGACCTGTCAGGTAGTTTTGAGGCCGCCGCCTTATGGCCGTTGCTGCTTGGTTTTAAATAAATCCCTGGAAATGGTAATGGCTAGATGCAGTAGGGAGGGAATTTGAAGATGGTAGTTGCTTCATTGAGGAAGTGGAGTAGGGAACTGGGAGTTGTAATCAGTTTGTGCAGATAACTCTAGATGTTAAACACACCAATGAGTGCTCTTCACCCGTAGAACCTAACGACAAGCAATTGTTAACCCTTCATAGGGTTGCAAAATTCTGGGAATTTTCCATGGGAATTGAAGGAAATATATGGCAATAAGCTGGAAATTTGCAAAATTGCTGGTCAGCCTATAACAGGGAACTTAAATGTCGCTGAGGGGGAAAAAAAAATCCAGCATAATCTTAAACAACCAGATTTATTCATTAGAAAGTCATTTACTTGATATTTTTGCAGTATTTATTCACGAAAGTTTGCATATGCCTGTTTGATGTCAAGCTCCGTCAAACCGGTTGAAATGGAACACACCCATCAGTATAACTGGGACACGGCCGTATGTAAACACAGCCACATGCAAAAATGAAGACTAAAAGTTCCATTTCTTAAATTTCACTTTTCCAACCATAGCGATGAAGTTGGACAAATGATAAACATTCTGCATTAGACACCAAACCTTTATCCACTGTGCTCAGAGCACTTGCTGATGTTTATCTGCTAATGTACATATCTCATCAGCAAAGGTCAATGTGGGTCACAGGCATGCAAGATTTCCAAAATTCCCCAGCTTAACTTCCCATGGAAAGTTTCTGGAAATTTAGCGGACCCTAACCCTACAGTGCGGCAACAAGAACTCTTCAGCTGTAAAGTGTTGCAGAAAGAGCTCTGGGTGACCTACAACAGAAAGAAAGTGGTGGACAGGAAAAAGAAAACACACTGAGTGAATGTTGAGTGAACATTGTTTCAGGGCCAGCAGGTAACTATAGCAAGAGGGAAAATCCATCGCTTCGCAGGCCGACGGTGTTTTTAAGTCACATTTTATACCCACTTTGAGACATTGGTCGTGATCATGTGTCTAACCTCATGCATGCCTTGCCACCCCCAGGGTGATGGGAACCTCTTTCTCCCAATGTTTCTGCCCTCCTAACCATTCTGTGGCTTGATGTCCTTCTACCTCACTGTTGCCTTTAAGCCAGAGCACCTCTCACACGTCTGCTCCTCCGGACCTTCTCACACACCTGTGCTGTCTTGCAGCTACCCGTGGTCATGCGAGTGCCACGGTTTTTGGCACCAAACCTGTGCATGATGCAGTTCTCCATCCTGGGATATGGAGACATTATCGTTCCAGGTGATCCGACGCTGACACCGCAGCCTTGGCGATGGGGCAGGGGAAGTATTGCTTAGCATTGCAGACTTGTGAGGACCCATGGTTATTCATGAGCAGGAAATCTGAGCTGTGCCCCAGGATTACCAATCAAAAGTATCCCTTCAGTAGCAGAGTTCAAAACGGCAACTTGCTCACCCCTAGCTGGTACCTGTCAGGACATGTCTTCAGAAGCTCCATTTGCACTGACAGGAATTGGTTTAAGTTTGAAGCTCTCAGACTTTCAGTATAAATAATATTTAAAATAATATACTCATGAATGATACTGATAGTTTATACCCTAAGCTTGGCTCTGGATTGCCCGTTTCCCCTTCCTATGTTTGCTGTGCTTTGATGACGCTGTTGTGACACGCTCCCTTTGGTTGTCGAGACAGGCTTGTTGGTGGCATACTGCCACAGGTTTGATGTGTGGACCAGCAGCCCCAAGAGGATCTATTTCATGTCCTGCACTATAGGTACAGTACCCCAGGCCCGTTTTCTCGTGGACATCAGTGGAGGCTTGTGCATTACACGTGTCTACAATAGTTGCTAGCTAAGGCCTGCCACACAAAGGCAACTGCTGGTAACATGAGTATAATTTGTGTGTTGCTCTGTCTCCCCAGCCTACTTCTTGGGCATGGTTGTGACGTTTCTGGTCATGATCCTGTCCCAGATGGGCCAGCCAGCCCTTTTGTACCTCGTGCCTTTCACGCTGCTCACCAGTGCCGCAGTCGCCTGGCGACGTGGGGAAATGAAGCACTTCTGGGCCGGCACTGCATATGAAGTAAGGGCAGAACTTTAGAGTTGGGGGGGGGGTACTGATTTTGGCAGACAAATCGTAATGTGCATCCAGAAAGCAGAAATACAATAGAAGAATTATTTTCTGTTATTGGTATTGGATTACAGTAAGGGATGAAACATGCATGCATCAAAATTTGGCCTGTTGCTTCAGCCAGCTTTTCAAAGTGATGGAGTGATATTATTAAGGGACGTTTATTTTTCTGATCCCACCTGGGCTGCAGTGAGCTCCTTGTCATATTTAGTAAAGCTCTCGATGAAGCCTGAATGCTTTGCGTAGTTCAGATCACATGACGCGTCTTTGTCATAAAATCTAAAACAGAAAATTAAAAAAAAAAACTGCATAGGTCCATTAATAAAATGTTCCCTGAATAAATTTAGTAATCATTTAGTTTGAATGATGGCTACAAAGAAGTCATAACTTGTTACAAGAGTGAATTAATTATTAGCCCTGTAGTTTTATGAGTCAGACCTAAATGTATTTACAAACCGTGTCAAAACATTAGTCATGTATAAGTTATTACTGTTGTTGTACATTTAGAATGGTCTATAACATTATACATGATCCAGTTTTAAAGGAGGCTTGGATCAGGATTTGTAATGGATGCTGACATGTAGAGACAGGTTTGTGTGTGTGGTTATTTTTTGTGTTGTCATAATGTAACTTCATTTCCAACAGGTGTTGGATACATCAAGGGAGCCATTATTGCAAGGTGTGCTATAGATATTGACCCTGATATAATTGGATCCACCACCATCAGACCATCTGTCTTCATGTGTGTGTGCCTGTCTCATGCTTACTGGTTAACAAAAACCTTAAGCAACTTTCATACCTACAAGGTCTTCATTTGGGGGGGTGGTTTGGCCATATGGTTAAACAGAGTTAGTGGGTCACACTTGCATTGATTGGCTTGTTGCTATAGATGTTATTAAATTGTCCACAAAATTAGAAGAGCTAGATGTGGATTCATTATGAAAGCTGCTTTAGGTGATTTAAATATCATTGTCTTTCCTATAAGTTGACATGATTTCTCTGTCTTGGTTTAGCTCTTCCTCTCAACTTTTGCCATCCTTCTGCTTTACCTCACATTGATACTTTTTTTTAGTGCATTTAACATTTATATATGTATTCCTGATAGTACAGACGCTCCTCTACTTACGAACGTTCAATTTACGAATTTTCAGACATACCAACAAAGAGGACTAAGTTCAAATTGTGTTCACTGGGCTCCCGTTTCCTGTCCGCAACATCAGTTTTTTTTTTTTTTTTTTTTTTTTTCTTTCTACGCTCCAGTTCCGCCAAGTATGACTTCTGGCCGCTACTCCCGCCGTGCAGCAGCGTAGCGTGCATACTCCCAGCATCCTAGTTCTTAGTACTTGTGTATACCCTTAAAATAATGTTCGTAAGTCGTTATTCAACATTTCAAGTTGTGAACAGCCGTTCAGAGCGCATCTCATTTGTAAGTAGAGGAGCATCTGTATTTTCATTCAGCTGTTGCCGCAGCAACAATGCAGTGGGTGGCTTGAAGGTGATGCAGCATTGTATGCAGATGCTGTGCTGAAAATGGGTTGCCCTGGGACAGTTTAGCTTGTGCTATCCAATGGAAGACCCATCTGTTACATCACAGGAACTTTTTTTCAGGAACTAAAACCAGGTTTCTGGAACCAGGAACTTTTTTTTCCATGTTCACACCTCAGGGATTCCTCGGAGGCAGTTCCGTTATCATTTTTTATTCTGTAGAATAAAAAAACATGTTGTGGGTCATATAGATAAAATATAAACTGAAGGCTGTGTCCCGCTTTGATCGTAATCGATTCCCCTAATAACAAGTAACTAACAAAACGACTTGTTCATCCTCCATTGTTTTGGGGCTTGTGGTGTAGTTTCTTATGAAATTAAGTGTGAAGTTTAAGCTACAAGCTTTTTGTGTCTCCCATGCTTATTTAGACTAAGGGTCCCAGTTACTGTTGTGCGGTGTGAAAGCTATACACAAATGTGGCCCGGAACTACAAAAGTTCCCAGCCATTACAGCCCAGAAACAAGGAACCGGGTTCTGGAATTTTGGTGTGAAAGCTCCAGAGTATTCATTAATGCATTTTTAGACCTGTCTCGGTCTTCCTAGATAGTTCAGTCGCGGGGTGGAGAATACCAACCCAAAAATTCCTGATAGCTCCCTGGCGGTTGGTGTGTGGTTGTAGGTTAGGATGCTGTCTCTGTGATTGGAAGGTTGCTGGTTCAAATCCCTGAGTTGGCAGAGAGATTTCATCATTGGGTACCTGAGTAAGGCCCTTAACCCCAATCGCTCCAGGGATTGACCTTGCTTTCTCAAAAATAGTCCATCACTTTGGATAAAAAATGTCTGCTAAATATATTAGTTTTAATAAATGAAATGTAAAAGCAGCCATGGTGTATGGGTTCGCTGCAAACGGCACAGTGTTTGTGTAGTTTCTCCAGCCACTCACATGTGGAGCGTCTCACTGATGTGCTCGTCACTGTTGACGTCTTTCAGGAAATGGGCAGGCAGCAGTGGCGTGATGAGCTGATAAGTGACTCCAGTCAAAGCCAAGGCTGTTTAAAAAAACAAACTTGCAAGAGCTGAGCTCTCACACTCTTAGGGACTCTGCAGAAAACTAACTACACACACCAAGCCTAACTGACAGGACATCCTCGCCCTCCCCAGGCCCTCCCCAGGCCCTCCCCACTTCTCTGTCTCATGGTTTCCCTTTGTTGTGTGGGTTTTTTTTGTCTTTTTTGTATTGGTAATCCTCTCTCTCTCTCCCCCCCCAGATGGAAGATCTGAACATGACAGCATTGGAAGAAAATGCTGAGTTTTCTAAAAACTAAAAACTTTTCAAAACTATTACTTTTAATGTAACTGGAAGTTTACGTTCTGCAGATGAACACAGAAAATGCCTTTTTATGATCACTTGTGAAGCCCAGTATTTTATTCAATACTGCACTCCACTCATTTTCGTTTGGTTAATATTTTGGTGTGAGAATTCAGGTGAATATAATTATTTCTTCTGTGAGAATTCAGATTATTAACAAAGCATGGTGGGTAACACAACTGTAAACTTATCCCTTGAAATGTATTTTAATTTTACTGACACTGATTAAATTAACACTTGTTGGTTGATTTTCACACTGCACACTGCTGTTTTCTTTTTCCAAACTATTTTTGTCATTAGTGGTTTGTGCACCTACCTTAAGTTTTGCATCATATTGTACCTACAGATTAATTTACCGTCTTTTTAATCTGTTACATAATCACCCAGATGTACTGACAGTGTTCAGCACTTACTATGTTAACTTAGTGATGGCTTATTAGTAACATTCAATGAGCGACAGGAGAATGTTCTTTGGCCACATGACAAATACATTGACGTTTTTTTTCCAGTATTCTGCATAAAGGCGCCATCCCTCCTATAGCAGTTCCCATGATTCTCTTAAGTGACGCACGAGAAGCTGCTCCTGCCGGTCGTTACGTGCTCTGGCGCAGCCCCTCGCCGCAGCCCCTCACTGTCTTCTCTAGTGTTTGTTTTCGGCACTGAAATTCTGTTCGCCAATACAGAAGTGGGGTTGGGTGAGGGGTGAGGATATACAGCCATGTGCAAAAGTTTTGAGAATGACACAAATATTGATTTTTACAAAGGCTGCTGCCTCAGTTTTTATGATGGCAATTTGCATATACTCCAGAATGTTATGAAGAGTGATCAGATGAATTGTCATGCAAATGAACTTAATCCCAAAAAACCCATTTTGAGCAATTCATTCCTGCCACAAGAGGACCTCTTTTCAGTGAATCTCTCGTTAACACAGGTGAGAGTTGACGAAGACAAGGCTGGAGATCACATTGTCATGCTGATTGAGTTAGAATATCAGACTGGATGCTTTAAAAGGAGGATGGTGCTTGAAATTATTGCTCTTGCAGTACACTGTTAACCACCTGCAAGGATACACGTGCGTCATCATTGCTTTGCACAAAAAGGCCTTCACAGGCAAGGATATTGCTGCTAGTAAGATTGCACCTAAATCAACCATTTATCGGATCATCAAGGAGAGAGGTTCAATTGTTGTGAAGAAGGCTGCAGTAAAGTCATTTTCTCTGAATCCCCTTTCCAATTGCTTGGGGTATATGGGAAAAAAAGATTGTCTGGAGAAGAAAAGGTGAGTGATACCGTCAGTCTTGTGTCATGCCAACAAGGACCCATCCTGATACCATTCATGTGTGGGGTTGCTTCTCAGCCAAGGGAGTGTGATCACACACAAATTTGTCTGTGAACACAGCCATGAATAAAGAATGGATCCAAAGCAACTTCTCCCAACCCAACAGTTTGGTGCCTCTTCCAGCATGATGGAGCACCACGCCGTATGGAAACTCCCCTGACTTTAATCCCATTGAGAAGTTGCCAATCCTCAAGAGGCGGGTGGACAAACAAAAATCCACGAATCCTGACGATTTCCAAGCATTGATTATGCAAGAATGGGCTGCCATCAGTCAGGATTTGGCCCAGTAGTTCATTGACAGCATGCCAGGGTGAATTGCAGTGGTCTTGAAGAAGGGCCAACACTGCAAATATTGACTTTTTGCATAAACTTAATGTGATTGTTAATAAAAGCCTTTGGCACTTAAAAATGCTTGTAATCATACTTAAGTAGAAGTATGACTACAAGATTACATAGAAACAGCTCACAAAAAGATCTACAAACACTGAAGCAGCAAACTTTGTGAAAACCAATACTTGTGTCACTCTCAAAACTTTTGGCCAGGACTGTACACGCTTTTGTGCTGTGACACGTCAGCACGTCCGGCATGATATCGTGACTTTTTTGTTCTAGTTTTGGAAGCGGGTCAGACCCTGGCGCCTACAAATTGGGCTAAATACACAATTCCTACCGGGGTTTTGGCCGTGATGAATATGCAGCGCCCCCCATGTTTACTTAGCTGCATTGTAACGAGTACCTTACATTTACGTACACATCGAACTGAGTGAGATTATAAAACTATGCAGCAGTTCTACAGACATCAATGGTGTGTTTTGTATGTAGCCCATCCTTAATATATTAACGGATTAAATAGGGAGCAATTTTAACTGTATTAGTAACTTCTTACCAGTGTGCGAAATACGGTGGGAGAATCGACACCCCCGATTAACCTCAAAAGCAAAATTTTAAGGGGGTCTCAAGATCGGTATTGCGCAACAATAGAGAGATGGGGACCCCCCAGAATATTGATGGGTATTTCGCAAACTGCTTCTTACTATATTGCTACTCCGGCGTTTATTCTTCACGTAATTGCGCCCGGTGTTCAAAAAGATTTCTTTTATTAATACACACATAACTTAGGAAAGGCGTGTTTTTTCCCCTGAATTACTCGCTATTTGGCCTAATTTGAATGCGCAGCTGGGTGACGCGCCGGACACCTCCGTAATAACGCGGGGCAGCGGTGTCCCTTTATCTGCCTCCCGCCCCGCTCATGTGACTTACGGCACAGTCTCACTCCAGAAGCAGCCGCGTTTGGATGCGGGCTGCCGCCTGCGCGTCCAAGGCTCTGCTTCGCTCTGGCTACCCCCTTCACACATGGCTGAAGGCCACAAGGCGGCTACGCACCTCCGACTTCACTGCCGAGAGAATGGTAAGGGTCTGACCGGCGATCTGCCCCGGCTCTGACCGGCGATCTGCCCCGGGTCTGACCGGCGATCTGCTCCGGGACCGAGCTGAACACAACGCTGGTGCAGGAGAAACCGCCCGCTTGTCGGCTTTCGTGGGCTGAGGGCTTAGGACGGTGAAATGCAGTTCATTGCATGACTTTCACACTTTATCATGGATCTTAAGTTACGAAGACATAAGTTAGACATTCAATTTTCAGTTAGTGCATTTAAAAATGACGTGATTGTCTAAAAAGGCATAGAAGTCAAATATACCAAGTTAGTTATTAGCTGGCTCAAGTCCATTGAAGTCGATTATCCAACAGTAAATGTCGACGTTCTCCAGTCTGTTGTGACAGAACCTTGAAACAGTGTTATAACTTACATGCTACATACTAAATAATCCTACAGCGCAATCTTTTATGTATTAATAAGGAATGTTTTAGACAGTTTGCAGCAGAAAATGAAACTTTAAGTACTTGTCAGGTACCAGCCTATAGTTTTATATTTTTTATTTGTGTTTTCTCTTGCCTTTTAGTGCGTGGGGGTGTGCTGGACACTGAACATTAAATCTCGTTGTAAGTGTCAGTACAGTTAAATGCAGGACTGCATTTTCTGTGGGGGGCCACAGAAACTTCGCCATGTCACCAGGGACATTTTGTAATTATTATTATTTTCATGGCCAACGAAAGCAACAATAATACACTTTTCCCTCTTTCAAAAATGAATAGACGAAATCATGAGCCAATAGAACTTTTTTGATCTTGCTGTTTCAGCGTGAACACACACACACACACACACACACACAGACATATAAACAAACACGCGCTTGCTTATTTATTTATGATCGTGCGAGAAAGGAAAAATAGTTTATGGCGCCAACATATGCTTTGATCCGGTTTAATGCGACGTTGTTTTAGAGCCACACCCATCCTCAGTATTCCATGTCCTGGCTGTCACAACACCACGGCACTGGGCAGATGTGTGCCACAGTGTGTATGTGCAAAGTTTGGATGTGGGGACACATCAAATGTATCCGCCAGGGGTGCTCAAATATGCCTCAGGTAACACTTCTGCGTGAGGTCTCCGCATTCCTGCGCATTCCTGGCAGTCAGAAGGCTGAGTTCTGGCATGTTCTGTCTCCCGCTAGCTTACAGCGCGGCTCCTGCACTTTTCCTCATGATGAAGGTGACTTAAATGACCTGCTAGGGCACAGTGTTTGTTTACAAACTGTGGGTTTCTGTTGCAATGAGGTTGAATCGTCTCCCATTTTGTTGCAGTCCTTGAATTCCTGGATAGAAAGCACTTTCGCCAAGCGGGAGTGTGTACACTTCGTGCCTGTCTCCAAGGAACCTCACAGGTACGGGTCTGGCCGCTCACGGCCGTCGAGTGACACGGCCTCAACTGGGGCATCCGGGAATGGTGTGCCTGAAATTCCTGAACACTGCCCAATAGACCAGGAATAGTTCTGAAATGAACTGAGACAGCCAGGTGCGAGACTAGAGTTAATCAGAGTGGTTCCAATTGTCACGGATGCTGGCGGGAAATTAAGGGATCTTAAACATCTTGGATGAGATGTTAGAAAGGTTGTATTATTGGATTATTTAATAAGTATAACATCAGTGGTGGTAGAAGATAATGCCAGTATTAGACCGTATTATTGACAGACTGACTTCTCATTGTATGATTTGGTGTGTGGGTGTGTGTGTCTCCTGCCTTGCGTCTCGTGCTTCCAGAGATCATTGCACCCCTGCATTGGAGAAATGGTTGTGGCAAATGGATGAACTGGCTTTTTGGACATTTTGGTGTGTACACATGACCGAGATACAGTGTCTCTTTTCAGATGTCTGCCAGGATGTCAGATTTGCCAGCAGCTGTTACGGTGAGTCTGTGCTGTTTTTTGTGCAGTAGTAGAGTGTTTTTTTACGAATACTATATTTCAGTATTTGTTTTTTCCGTCGTAAAGTTCAGTTATGACCCCCATGCTGTGCCACAGGTGCCACTGTGGCCGGCCGGCCCGACAGCATGTGGGCTCGGATGCCAGGCCATGCGGCGGGAGCCTGGATGAGGAGAGGGAGATGCAGCAGGAGTGGTCGGTGTGCAGGGACACCGTGGAGCGGCCAACCGATGCGTACGGCGTGCTCAATTTCCAGGGGGCCTCTCACACCTACAGAGCCAAGGTGGCCACCTGCTCCGCCAACTCGGTATCGCTAGCTGTCCTCACCACACCGCGCTGGGTTCCCGCGAGTGTCATTGTGCTCTTTTCTTCCCTGGCAGTTCGTACGCCTGTCTCACGACTCCAAACCCGAGTTGGTGTTTCAGCTCTTGCGCAGAGAGTGGCAGATGGAGCTTCCGAAGATGGTCATCTCCGTCCACGGTGGAGCCCGCAACTTTGGCCTACATCCCCGCATCAAGCAAGTGGTGGGCAAGGGCCTGGTTCGAGCTGCGGCATCCACCGGGGCCTGGATCCTCACCGGAGGCCTGAACACAGGCAAGAACGGCCACTGAGCTGACTGAGGGCTCTCCCAAAGTCTGTCAGACCTCGGGTTACATGACGGCCCGTCTGAAAACCGATTAGCGCTGTAATCCGCATATATGTTTGCTGTTACGATTGTGGCTATTAGCAGTACTTTTGCAGCTGGTATTTCTGTGAGTTTGCATCATTATTATGATTTTTTTCTTTATCAAAAATGCCATCTTGAAGTGAGTTACACATGCTACCCTGTGCAAAGCAGAATAAGTGTGAGTTCTCATCTGCCCAGGCTGATAATCACGATGACAGGAATGGCTCTCTGTTCGTAGTACTTCGATTCTGCTTTGCTCAACATTTCTTTTCATACACTGAAATTTTAGAATCTCGTGTTTATTTTTGCAATATTAGGTGCAGCAAAACATGTCGGTGACGCCTTGAAAGACTACTCCTCCAAGTCGTCATGGAAACTGTGCACTATTGGCATCGCACCGTGGGGGGTCGTCGAAAACCGGGAGGACCTCATTGGAAGAGATGTGAGGACCAAACGACTGTCTCCCTGTTGATAGATGTGACCCGGCATCAGTGTCTGAAATCTTTCAGGGGCCACGCTGGGGGTGAATTCCTGTTTGTTTCCGGAAGGCAAAAGCATGTTGGGTTGTTCCCCAGGTGGTGGCGCCCTACCAGACACTGCTGGCTCCCCTGAGCAAGCTGGATGTGCTAAACAGCCTGCACTCACACTTCCTGCTGGTGGACGATGGCACAGTGGGCCGGGCCGGCGCCGAGGTCCAACTGCGCAGGGATCTGGAGCGGCACATCAGCCAACAGAGAATCCACACCAGTAAGCCTGCGAGTCTGGGCCCAGTGGGACCCAAGGAAGGGGACCCGTGTCGGCTTCACAGGGATCTTCCTTACTATCACTGTTATTATGGTCTTCATAGGGTTAGTTCAGAATACATGACAAAGCATAAGTGAGAAGCAGCACCCCATACAAGGCCAGGGATCTCTGGATTCCATCTTGACCTCCAACCTTCTAGATGGCTTTCCTGGAATCCATATTCCTTGGGAACCACAGCATTTGCCCAGAAAGGGTCGTTACTGCTGAATGGGTAAAAAAGTTGTCATGGCTGTAATGGTGATCTCCAGGGGCAGATGGAACAGGTGTGTGTTGGGTCTGATTGGAGGCTTTTTGAGCAGTTATGAGAGCCGATATTTGTTAAAAATTAGGATATCTGCGTCGGTCCAACGTGTCAGTCTTTGCCGGCTGGTATTTAAACTGGATCGGTATTAAAAGGTAGCAGCACCATAGCTGAAGACAGGACTACTTCAAAATGATATTTTGTTTTCTGCAGAGTAATAAATGACACCGCGTTATTCTGGGGGCAAGTTTCAGTAGAGGCACACCCCTCCAGTTATCGGTCTTGCTGTCATGAGTCTAATCAGAATTCTGGTATCGGTGCACTGCTACTAGTGATGGGCCAATCCAATATTCAGTATCGGTATCGGTCCGATACTGGCCAAAATTACTGTATCAGTATTGGTGAGTAAAAATTTTTCAGATATTTTAAAAATATTAAAAATCAAGAAAATATTTGGTGAATGTGCAACATGCTGTAAAAGGGGCAGCATGTGGCTCAGTGGGCTAAGCCTGTGTGCTTGTAATCACAAGGTCGCTGGTTCAAACTCAGCCTCAGCTCTTCTGCGGGTCCTTGAGCAAAGTCCTTAACCCCCAGCTACCTGGGCGCCGCCACAGGTGGCAGTCCTCTGTGGACAACTTACTCTGGGAAGAGCAAGTTGAGGGAGGCGTAAAGACAATTTCCCTATGGGGATCAATAATAATAATAATAATAATAATAATCATTATTATTATTATTATTATTATTATTATTAAAAAGAAGCATCAAGCGTCACGTGACTAGAGCCGCTGCGTGTTTGGGACTGTCTCAGCACGTCCGCTGTGTGTTTGGGACTGTCTCCGCATGTCCGCTGTGTGTTTGGGACTGTCTCCGCATGTCCGCTGTGTGTTTGGGACTGTCTCCGCATGTCCGCTGTGTGTTGGGACTGTCTCAGCACGTCCGCTGTGTGGAATTACTTCAGACTGAAGGAGGAAAAAAGCAAGACTGCAGAATGTAATTTGTGTAATGCAACTGTTTTGCGATGTGGTACCAGTGATGGCACTTTTAACACCACCAACTTCATAAAACACTTGCAAAAGTATCATGGTAAGGAGTATGCTGAATTCAG
The DNA here is from genome assembly GCA_026781065.1 of Mormyrops boulengeri. NCBI lineage: Eukaryota > Metazoa > Chordata > Actinopteri > Osteoglossiformes > Mormyridae > Mormyrops > Mormyrops boulengeri. The sequence continues at coordinate 15,664,044 of JAODLD010000021.1, forward strand.
TCAAGCACCGCGGAAGAGTTTCGTGTATCAACAGACGCTAGTGGAAAGTTTTCAGAAACATGAGAAACTACCTCCTGAAAGCAACTAAGCAAAGATGATAACAGATAAAATCGTCGAATTTATTGTTCTCGACGACCAGCTCCTTTCCATCGTGGAAAATGAGGGTTTCCGGCACTTGATGGAACATTTGGAAATTCTGATCTTTCTAAAGAAGAATCTGCCTCTCATGTTAAAGTGAACGAACTGGAGTTAGAAAAGTGTTGTTAAAAACACTGTTTTCAGCAGTTCATCTACTATTTGATTGGAACTGAAGCCTGTGTTGTTTTCCGTTTGCACTGGAAATGTATACTAATTGTTACGGGTTGCGGCCCGAGCCAGGTCATAACACTGATGTTGAGTTTTAATGCAGGTGGTTACAGATCCTGTAAAGACGAACTGGCCTGCTGTTCAGACAAAAATGACAAGTGAAAAAAGTTTGCCCTGATAGTGACCTTAATACCAGTTGTGCTAAGAAAATAAGCCATTTTCACACTGTTTTGCACAACTTTCTATTGTAGATTTCTATTTATGATTTGGTTTAAGAATATAAGGGTCTAATCTACAATTTTTTTAATAGTTGTTGAATATACAACACAGTAATTCATGCTGAAGTTACAATTCCTTTATTTTCAGATCCACAGCATTTTTTGTACTACATGCACTTTGTGCAAAGTGGCACTTTGAAGTTCATTCTGAATGTTTATTTAGACACTCAGCTTTAAAATTTTACATAAAGGTGCACTTAAAATTTCAGAATGCATGTTGACATGGTGCTGACCAGTCAAATGCTGCTAGTGTTACAAAGTTTTACATAAAAAAAGCTGCAGTGTTGTTGAGCTGAGTCACATTTTGGCCGTAATGTACCTGTGATGTACCTGTGATGTATTTCTTCTTTATGACTTTTAGATTTTTTTGTGTGATGTGTAACCAGCCATTTCCAAAGTATGTTCTGCTTTGTTGTTTTAAAAAAGAGACCGGTATCGGTATCGGCAGATATTCAAATTTAAAATATCGGTATCGGTATCGGTATCGGGACTGAAAAAGTCGGATCGGCCCATCACTAGCTGCTGCTACCAGATCTTCTGTGATATGTTTATATTAAAACTTGTATCCTTCACTAGGAATTGGGCAGGGGGTGCCGGTGGTGGTGCTGATCCTGGAGGGCGGGCCCAGAGAGATCCAGACAGTGCTTGACTACGTGCAGGAGAGCCCCCCCGTGCCTGTGGTGGTGTGTGAGGGCACGGGCCGAGCGGCCGACATCCTGGCCCACATCCACAAGCAGACAGAGGAGGGCGGGTGAGATCTGCTGCTACTGCGAGGCACTGGAATGTACTGGGACAAACTGGGAAACACTGGGACATAGAATGGCATAGGGCTAAACAATATTATAGCAGAGTACACTCCTTCTGGGACACACTGGAAGGTAGTGCTGCTGGGATAGACTGATACTGGCAGGAAACTAGGATATACTGGGAATCTGTCAGGGTGAATTTCTGGGGAGGGGGGCTGGGAGGAAGGGAACCATGTGAAAATGAATATCATTTGTGACAGAGACACCCTTTCGGCCCTCAGATCTCTCCCTGATGGCGTAGAAAATGAAGTGATCGCCACCATTAGGAAGACCTTCAGCCTTGGGCGCAGTGACGCAGTGCAGCTCTTCCAGGTGCTGATGGAGTGCATGAAACACAAGGAGGTGGTGAGCAGGCCGTCTCAAGTCTCGGAGGATGTGAGAACATGGAGCCCTGATGTGCTGATTGCCCTGCCCCTTCTGGATCTGACTGTTCCTTTCTGGATCTGACAGATTACCGTGTTCTCTGTGGATTCGGAGGACAATCAGGACATCGACGTTGCCATATTGAGGGCATGGCTGAAAGGTAAGGCCGCTCGATCTCTCCTCACGTCCCTCACGGCAAGGCAATGCAGACTATTCATGTGGTGTCTTCCTGCTGTCCTCCAGGCACAGATGCGTCTCCCTTTGACCAGCTGGCCCTTGCGCTGGCCTGGAACCGGGTCGACATCGCCCAGAACCACGTGTTCGGTTATGGGCAACGGCTGCTGGTTTGTGACCTTGTGACTGGTTATAGTGGAAAATAGAAATTATTCGCAGGAAACGGCAGGGCCCAAGCAAGCTGAGGTTGTAGTAGAACAAGTATGTTGATGTGAAGAAGCGTACGGAGGTCATATAAATGGGCCAGGTGTACTGGAACCCTTGGTGTGATTCTGGGTAGAGCTTTACGGCAGCTTGGATCAGTGTTGAAGTTGCTGTGATATAACCAAATGGTGAGGCAAGGCTGCTCCCAGATAAGTGGCGGAAGGCAGAAGGTGACTGACGTTCTGGGCTGCAGGTGAGCTCCCTGGAGCAGGCCCTGCTGGACGCCCTGGCCATGGACCGCGTGGAGTTTGTGAAGCTACTGGTGGAGAATGGCGTCAGCATGCACCGCTTCCTGACAATCGCCCGCCTGGAGGAGCTCTACAACACGGTGGGAAAACTGCCTGATCCCCCTGCTCCCGCAGCTCTCGCTCCCAGCCCCACCCAGGTCACTCATAGCATTTTGTGTCCATACAGAAGCAGGCTCCATCCAGCAGTACCCTCCTGCAGCTGGTGAGGGATATTAAAAAGGTAAGTGCCGGACCCTTGACGCCCCCCAGAGCTGTCCTTTGATGTGTGTGATGCTAGTAAGGTGACGTATGACCGTCTCCCCCACCTCTACAGCGCCGCCTGCCATCCAACTACAAAATAACCCTGATTGACGTGGGCCTCGTCATCGAACGGCTCATGGGGGGCACGTACAGGTGCCAGTACACCAGAAAGTGGTTCAGAATGATGTACCATGATCTCCAAGGAAATGGACGGGTGGGGCAACACTCCTGCCATTCCGTGCTGAGGCGAGCCGTACCGGTAGAGCTCCATTCCAGTCATCTAATTTTTTTATTTTTTTCCTCTGTCTTCTTTCAGCGATCCCGGCAAAATTTGCGCAGAGGTCGAGCACATCGGAAGAACAGCCAGGAGTCCTTCTGCGTTCAGGCTGAAAGGAAGCAGCGCTCCAGGCACAATCAGTTCGTCAAAATCGCTCAGCCCTATAAACCCAAGGTACTCCCCCTACTGGCAGACAGGAAGATGTAGCAGAACATGGCAGAATGTGGTAGCCCATACCCGGGGCTGGATGGGTTGCTGCATCCCATGTGGATAATTTCCTTCTGCTTCCCCAAGGAGCCGGACGTGTCTGCCGAGTGGCCCGAGAGGAGGGGGCGGGTTGGGGCCGCCATGGCGGATGGTGACAGTGACAAGGGGCGCTTCTGCTACCCGTTCAGCGAGCTGCTGGTGTGGTCGGTCCTGATGAAGCGCCGGAAGATGTCGCTCTTCTTCTGGCAGCACGGCGAGGAGGCCATGGCCAAGGCCCTGGTGGCCTGCAAGCTGTACCGCAGCATGGCCATGGCGGCGAAGACCAGCAGCGTGGTCGACGATACTGCCGATGAGCTCAAGGAGTGCTCCAGGTGAGTCGCGGTGTCGCTGCAGTTTGCTGAAGCCGTCACACCCTCCCGCTCAGCCCACGGACCATCACGCATGCCGTTCTTTCAGCGAGTTTGGCGTGCTGGCGGTGGACCTGCTGGAGCAGGCCTTCAGGGAGGATGAGACTATGGCCATGAAGCTGCTGACCTACGAGCTGAAGAATTGGAGCAGCTCCACCTGCCTGAAGCTGGCCGTGACCTCGTGCCTGCGCCCCCTGGTGGCCCACACCTGCACACAGATGCTGCTATCTGACATGTGGATGGGCCGGCTTAACATGCGCAAGAACTCTTGGTACAAGGTGATGCCCCCGTCATGCTAGATCTCAGGGGTGGTCGCTAATTACATCACGGAGAATCAAAGGGGTAACGGATGTGACGTGATGTCTAGTTGCTCTGGATGCCACTTGTGGATTGTTGCAGCTACAAAAACTTCATTTAACTTTGGAAGCAAGTGGGTTTTCACACTGAGCCACGTGTCTCCTTCTTCTAGGTCATTCTAAGTATTTTGGTGCCACCGGCAATCCTCTTGCTAGAATTCAAGAGCAATGCAGAGATGTCCCACATCCCCCAGTCACCAGTCGACCATCAGATGGAAGACAGCGAACACAAGTCCAGTAGACCTTCGGACCACATAGAAATGGTCAGAGCCTCAAGTGGACTCGGCTCAAGAGGGCCGCTGCTTGTTTTTCTGTATGCTCTGCTCTCAGGGAAGCTTTTGAAATCGTGGACATAGGGTTGGCATAAATGGCTTCATTTGAAAGGCTCCTGTCATTCATTTTTTTCCAGGACGTCTTCAGGGATGAGAAAGGAGTCTTTGCGGAAAAGCTTGAACCAGAGAGCTACGCTGAACCCAGGAAGTTGCCCCTGACAGCGAAGTTTTATGAGTTTTATCATGCCCCAATTGTCAAGTTCTGGTTCAATACGGTACGTTGGCTCTTGGATCTTGACATAATTGACATGGGTTGCAGTGCCCTTGCTGTGCCCAGTCTTCTCGTCATCTCCTGTGATCTTGTCCAGCTGGCATACCTGACCTTCCTGATGCTGTACTCCTATGTGGTGCTGGTGCGATCTGCCCCCCTGAGCACGCCACAGGAGTGGGTCGTCAGCCTCTATGTCTTCACCTCGGCAATTGAAAAAGTCAGAGCGGTACGACACCGACGGTCCACGCCCCCATCAAAGCTACCTGCTTAGCAAGTGAATTTCAGCAGTTGAAAATCAAGGGTAATTCCTGATCCCCTTGATCGGTCGTGTAGATAACACTGTTGTTAGTTCACATGGCTGTTTTCTTTTTTTAGATGCTCTTGTCTGAAGCTGGAAAGATACATCAGAAGGTGAAAGTCTGGTTCAGCGACTATTTTAACATGACGGACAGTTTTGCGATAGTCATGTTTTTGATTGGCTTCGTATTGCGATGTTGGGTGGACACCGAGGAGCACTCTCCTGGAAGATTGGTGTTCTGCCTGAACATCATTTTTTGGTATGTGAGACTCCTGGACATTCTGGCTGTTAACCAAAAAGCCGGACCCTATGTCATGATGATTGGCAAAATGGTGAGTGATCTGCATTGACCAGAGCAATTGTCCCTAGTACAGGGGGTCCTCGGGTTACGACATAGTTCTGTTCTTTCAACAGTGACGAAACCCGAATTTTGGTGTAAGTCGAAACATACCCTTTTTCTGATGTCTTTACAATGTCTAATTTCACTTCCATCATGATGGCTTTCCTCTTCACAAACACTTACTGCATATTCTTCCGCTCGTGCAACTAAACTAGTTCACCCACGTAGTCCGTAAGTACGACGCTAGTGGCGTAAGCCAAAACACTCACGTCTCAATTAAAACATTTTTTATGGAAGTGAGCGTCATAAACTCAATATCGTATGTTGAGACATCGTAACCCGAGGACCCCCCCTGTATTTGCTTTATAAAGCGGTGCCACTGTGGGTAGCACTTCTGTGGGTTTGATGGCTGAATTGATTGACTCTTTAAAGCAGGGGTGTCAAACTCCAGTCCTGGGGGGCCGGAGCTCTGCACATTTTTGGGTTTCCCCTCATTTAACACACCTGATTCAACTCCTTGTGCTAACTACCACACAGCTCTTGAGCTGAATCATTTTGGTGGAACAGGGAAAGAACTAAGCTACACAGGGCTCCGGCCCCCCAGGACTGGAGTTTGACACCCCTGATTTCAAGACATGTTGACATTTTTATCAGTATAGATTTACACCAGTCAAAACATTATGACCTTCCCAACTTGATGCAAATACTGTTGACTATTTCATAAAAATGGTGCATGTTAAGATCTGGGATATATCAGACAGTAACATTTGATGGTCTCAGTCAACATGTTGAATGCAGAAGATATGGGCAGGAATAAAGATCTAAGTCACTTTGACAAGGCCCAGATCATTATGGCCAGTCTGGGTCAGAGCATCTCCAAAACGGCAAGGTTTGTGGGGCGCTCATGGTCAGACGTGGTGAGATCCTACTGAGGGTGGTCCAAGGAGGGGGAAAAACTACGAACCACTGGTGTTAGCTTATCGTCTAATATATACCAGACTTTGACACGACTGTTTTGACTAGATAGTCAGCATTATTCACGTCACGCTGGAGTGGTCATAACGTTTTGGCTCATGAGTGGACATAGCTACTGTGACAGTGATACAGTGACTATTCTCATTTTGTTAATTGAAATGATTCAAATAATTACAATGAATGAACGGTGAATGAGGTACCTTGGCTGCTCTTTTGGCTTTGAAGGTTTTCTAGCAAGATTAATAAGGATAAAACAAACGTATTAGTCTGATGTTTAGTGGAATTCCCTTAATTGCTTGATTGCTGGGAGGCTGTGACTCAGCAGTAGTGTTTACGCCGAGGCTCTTGTCACAGGTCTCCAACATGTTCTACATAGTGGTGATCATGGCCCTGGTCCTGGTAAGCTTTGGTGTTCCCCGGAAGGCCATCCTCTCCCCCAGTGAGGAGCCGGCATGGAGGATCCTCAGAGACGTGGTCTTCCAGCCCTACTGGATGATATATGGGGAGGTGTATGCATATGAAATTGATGGTAAAGAGCACCTTTCACCGCAGTGCTGTGTAGCCCGATGCGCCGCATCCCCTACCCGGCGCATACACCGCTGCCATGTTCCGCTGCTAACTCACCCAACTGAATCACCCTGTCCAGAAGTTTCCTTTCCAACTTCACACTTCAAATGCAGCAGTTTCCAAAAAGCCCGTGTGGTGGGTAAAAAGGCTCGGGAGACAGAGGTGTGATTTAAAGTGTAGACTTTAAACCTTGTAGTGGAGGCTTGATACTTACCCTGCAGGTTGGGGCAGTTGCTGTTCACCATCCATGTTCTGTTAGCACCCTTAGAGGCCAAAGGTAAATAGATCTTGGTTATTGTCGGCCACCCTGGTGCTGCTCACCCCCTGGAGGTTTGTGAGGGGTTTGCAGTGAGCCGTCACCCAGGCAAAAATCTCTCGTGTTGATATATGCTAGTGAGATGAGTCGTTGAAGTCTCTTGGGATGGGATATCATGATGTGCCGTGTAGCCAAGCCGCTGTCCCTCTTTCTGTCTGCCTCCATTCTCCTCAGCATGTGCCAATGACAGTGTGGTGCCTCACCTGTGTCACTCAGTGTCGTGGGTGACACCCTTCTTGCAGGCCGTCTACCTCTTCATTCAGTACATCATCATGGTCAATTTGCTCATCGCTTTCTTCAAGTAAGTCGAAGCCTCCTCCCTATAGCATTGGGCTATGGGTGTCTGTGCAACAGCTGAAGCGTGGATCATTCTAAAAATGTATTTTTTCTTTACTATTAATTGAAAGGAACTGCATTTGTTTCATGCTACTAGTCATGTAACATTTAATTGACATGTTGCACCACTGCCCATTTCTAGGACTGGCTGTGTTTACAGAACCAGTGTCATTAACTGCCCTGCCCTTAGGTTACAGGACATACCGGGAAAACAGTCAAATTAGGAAAGCACTTCAGTGATTAAAGAACTTCTTTAAGATCAGTCAGTCAGCTGGCTAAATATAACATGTAGCTATTGGTCTGTCACATTATACCCTCTGTGACCAGCTGACTGAACCTGAGCTATGAGGTATCATGTGACTCAGCATGAGCGTTTGCACCCTCAGCAATGTCTATGTGAACGTGGAGTCCATGTCCAACCTGGTGTGGAAGTACCAGCGCTACCACTTCATCATGGTGTACCACGAGAGGCCGGTGCTACCCCCGCCACTCATCTCCCTCAGCCACCTGGTCACCCTGCTGTCCTGCTACTGCCGCCGCAGGACCAAGGGCAGCCGGGCACATGGGCCAAGTAAGGTGTCGTCTCTCTGGGCGGGGGCTCTGCAGGGTAGAGCGGGTGGAGGCGGGTTGGGACAGACTGCTTGCTTTTGGGTCCTACGCTTTCATCCTTTACCGCCATAATCATAAGCACTAAGAAGTTGCTTACGCATGTGGAAATTGTGGCGAACGTGTTGCTCCTTTTCCTGTGCGATTTTCAGTCAGGAGGGCATGTGTCATGACACAATGACATCTCTCCTCTCCTCCACTCTCCCTTCCCCTCTCCTCTTCTCTCCTCTCCCTTCCCCCTCCTCTCCTCTCCCATCCCCTCTGCTCTCCTCCTCTCCTCTCCTCCACTCCCCCTCCCCCCTCCTCCCCTCCTATCCTTTCCTCTCCCATCCCCTCTGCTCTCCTCCTCTCCTCTCCTCCACTCTCCCTTCCCTTCCCCTCTTCTCTCCTCTCCCATCCCCCTCCTCTCCTTTCCTCTCCCATCCTCTCTGCTCTCCTCCTCTCCTCTCCTCCACCCTCCCTTCCCTACCCCTCTCATTTTCTCCCCTCATTTCCTCCTTAGAGCTGTTTTTGAGTGATGAAGACCAAAGGAAGCTTCATGACTTTGAGGAGAGGTGTGTGCAAGCGTACTTCCGTGACAAAAACGACCGGTTTCACTCCAGCAATGAGGAGAGGATCAGGGTGACCTTCAACAGGTATGTTCGAACTGGACAACAGACGTGATGGCAAAATCTGTAGCGATAATCATAATAGAGTTATGGTCTGACACAAAGCCCTTGCCATTAGCTCTGCCTTAAATCATCCATATGACAGATATTTTTATTAATAGCAATGTTTACATATATTTTATTTAGCAGATGTTTTTATTCAAAGTGATGCACATTTATTTTGAGACGGCAGGATCAGCCAGGTCCAATTGGGGGTTAAGGGCTTTGCTCAAGGGTTCAACAGTGACGTCACTTTGCCGACCAGGGGATTTGAACCAGTGGCCATCGGATCAGAGACACAGCATCCTAACCCACTGAGCCACATGCTGCCCCATGAAGCAGGGGTCCTGTGGGATTTGAACCTGAGACTCTCACATCCTGAGCGAGAATCATACCCCTAGACCAACAAACCACATATGCTTTTATAATTTTATGTTTAAAGTGATGGAACATATTTCTAAGGATAAACGGGACCTGAAATAATTCTCTACAGTATATCCACTATACAGACGCTCCTCTACTTACGAAAGTTCAACTTACGAACTTTCAGACATACGAACGAAGAGGATCTTTAAGTCCAAATTGTGTTAAGTGGGCTCCCGTTTCTTGTCTGCAACATCAATTTTTTTCTTCTGCGCCCCAATACGACTTCTGGCCGCTACTCCCGCTGTGCAGCGTTGTAGCGTGCGTACTCCCAGCATCCTAGTTCTTTGTAATTGCGTATGCCCTTAAAATGATGGTGAATAACGACTTGCGAACATTTCAAGTTGCGAATGGCCGTTCGGAACATATCTCATTCGTTGGTAGAGGAGCGTCTGTATCTTAATCATCACACTGGATAGCTGCCTGAAACTTTCATCTAAAACACTAAAATGGTATTTTCACGATTATTTCTTCCTTAAAAAGTAGCAGACACTTTTTGTATGAGCAGAGGGATGATCATAAATAGATTTTATTTCAAAATGAATTTGAGATTGAAATGCTGCAGAAAGAGAGGTCAGGTGGTTTTATGTGAACCAGAGAAGCTGGAGGAGGCTTGCCGGTGACAGAGCAGAGCTGAGCTTCTTCCTGCTGTCTTAGGGTGGAGGGCATGTGTGCGCAGCTGAAGGAGCTCTCAGGCAGGGTGAGCTTTGTGAAGCAGACACTCCAGGCCCTGGACTCGCAAATCGGCCACCTGCAGGACCTGTCTGCGCTGACGGTGGACATGGTGAAGGCACTGGCGGCCCGGGAGGCGTCTGAGGCGAGCCGACTGCACCAGCAGCTCGTACACCACATCAGCCTGCCCAAACAGCTGGGGCCCGGGCCGGAAGGCGCTGACCTGCCGTTCGGAGCCGAGGGCCGTGCTGCAGATACTCCAGAACCCCGTGCCTTGGTTAGTGGCCCCGCCTCCTGGGCCATGTCCTCCTCGGGACTCCACTGGACAGGCCAGTTGCCCCACTCAGGACTCCAGAGTGGTACCAGCTTGCCCAGGCCGTGTCCTCCCGCCGACCGCATCTTCCCTGCCGCTCAATCCCCGCTTGCCACTGAGAGCCAGCGGGACATAATGGCACAAATGGACTTCAGGGTGTTTAACGGTGAGCTCCAACAATCTTCTGCGTTCCTCCAAGAAGGGACCTGCTTTATCCACGGTTTATGCTCTGCTGTGTACGTCTAGGAACCTGTGTTTCCTAAAAGTGTTCCCTTTGTATTTTTCTCTGTCCCAGCCGTGGAGCGTAATAACCTGGTGCGACTGTCACAGAGCATCCCGTTCACCCCAGTGCCTCCTAGAGGTAGTTTATGGAGACCCCATCCTCACCCTGTTATTCACTGTCAGCTCAAACCTAACAGAGGCTTCTTACGCAAAGGGAGCATGAATTACTTCAGTACAAATATCCAGCTGCACAAACTGACAAGCACTTAATTCTAAATTAGGCAAGTCATGGAAAGCTAAGGAGAGAAGCTTAAATTAAAATTATTTATTGAAAGTTCAAGTTACAGATATCTGTCACTCATTCGCTCTCTGGCGCCCCCTACAGGCGAGCATGTCACCGTGTACCACCTGGAGGAGAGCTCCCCCATCACCCTGAGTCACAGCATGTCCTCCTGGGCTCAGCAGGGCTGTGCTGCCCGGCTCGAGTTCCTCAGCAAAGAAGAGATGGGAGGTGGCCTTCGCCGTGCCATCAAGGCACTTTGCACCTGGTCTGAGGACCCCGGGCTCTCTCCCGGCCACTTATACGTCGTCAAGTCCTTTCAGCCGGAGGTGGTGGACACTTGGCGAGGTGTCTACCCGGAGAACACCGTGCTGCGCCTCTGTCTCAGGGTAAGGGGGGTGGGGCCACACGGACTGCGTGTTAGGAGTCGGGGTGTGGATAGGACAGCATCTTTTTGTTCACGAGTCACGATGTAGATTATTTTTTTTTATTTTTATAAACCTGACAAATTTGAGTGTACAATACAGCATGAAAATCTTAGGCAAAGAAAATGTTTAAATGACCTTCAGGTTTGTGTAAAACTATGATATTATGTCTGTAAAAGTGTTAGCTAAGCCATTTCAAACCTCTCCTATAGTCACCACAGTATTTGCAGTATTTGCAGCAACTATCCAGTACATCCATGTACTTTTTGACTTAACCACTAGCACACCTCATATGGCTGATCAATACCTCACTGACTTCCATCCATCCATCCATCCATCCATTATCGTAACCGCTTAATCCCCACTGGGGTCACGGGGGGCTTGGAGCCTATCCTGGGAGCAACAGGCGCAGGCGGGAACCAACCCTGGGTGGGCGCCAACACACCGCAGGGCGCACACACTCGCACAACTACAGGGCCAATTTAGACATGCCAATCAGCCTACCCTGCACGCTTTTGGACTGTCGGAGGAAACCGGAGGCCCCCGGCGAAAACCCATGCGAACACAGGGAGAGCGTGCGAACTCCGCACAGAACGGACCCGGGCCTCACTGACTTTTAAAGTCCTATTTAGTTAATTAATTAAGTAAGCTGGTAGTGAAATGTAACAAATACACGAAATGGCTGGGGTGCCCAACAATGCTTTATGAACCATTTGCTGTATTTTCTGACCCCACTAGATGGTGCTCTTTTTGCCTTGGGACATTCTTAGAGCCTTTTTTGGAACAATGAGCACCATCTAGTGGCTTCAGAAAATACAGCAAATGGTTTATGAAGCATTGTTTTAGCCATCGTTGCTCTTAAGCAATATAAGTTAGCGATTTTCTCATGATTCGGTTGAAGCAGTTACTAAGTAATTCTCATGAGAATCATAGGAGATGTTTATGATATAATTTTTAATGTATTATTATTTTCTTTATTTTAAATGCATACATTATTGGCCACTGGCATCACTGATTTTATTATTTCATTTGATGTAAGTTGCTAAGTTTTGGAGTCGCGTTCCCCTAACCATATTATTCCTATGGGATTTTGGAACGTGATTTCAATTAAGGGCAAGTTTTACAGGAATGCATTGGTCACGTTGTAGCAACATTGACTGTACTAATGAACATCATTCTGGTCAATAACTGTGCACTTCTAAACTGTTTCACAAATCCAAAGGATTCTCACTTAGTCGAAGCAGAATATTTTATGGATCCAATTCTTCACCAGCCATGCAACACACTGTTTATTCGACATTGGAGTCGATGCATCTACTGATTGTGTGTTTACCGTGTGACACAAGTACAATATTTTTAGAAGTCCTCTGGTTAATAGTCTTTTTTTTAAGTTAACTAATTGGTTAATAAGTTTTTAGTTCAAGATCTAGCTGCTAAATTGACAAAGGAATGAGGTCAGAAATGTTAAAATAGCGCTGAAATGTTATGCAGACTGAAATTCATTTGTTTCACATTTGTTGTAGTGCTCTGGCAGCCTCTAAATATGCATGCATTGTATGATTGGTGCTTGCCGGTTTGTTCTTTCGTTAAATTAGTAGTGTTAATAGTGCTGTATCACGATTCTCACGATAAATGCTTACCGTGGATACAATGGCAACCAGTCACAATATATTATCACCAGAACTGTACTAGTATATTTGTGAGGGTTTAACACCAGCAATATTTGGACCAGCTGAATGAAGCCAGAATGTGTCGGCATAACATTAACATTGGGTTCTCCTTGTTCTTTGTGCTGTATGGTTATTGTTCCTGTTTCCACCCCACCCCCAGGAAATACAACAGCAAAGAGCTGCTCAGAAACTGGCTCATGCCTTCAACCAGCTGAAGCCCAAATCCATCCTTTACTCCCCCAGGTAGTACTCTGTGTGCCTTGCTCTTACAATGGTCCTGATGGACATTTTCAGATCCACCAGCTCCAATCTGCATCCATGTCTTTGCTCAAAGCTTTCTGGAGGTGTTTCTGCTCTACTGCCATTCGGCTGAGCAGTGGTTCACCCTGGAGGAGTGCATCGTGGGAGAATTCAGAAAATTTAACAACAACAACGGTGACGAGATAAGCCCCTCAAGTCTGCTGGAGGAGACTATGCTGGCCTTCAGCCACTGGTCATACGAGTACACCAGGGAGGAGATGCTGGTGCTGGACCTGCAAGGTACCAGCAAAAATGCATGATGTCCACACATTTCAGTTTACTGTCCTGCAAAGACCTGACTACTCTGACTTGTTTTCTGATTTTTTTTCTTAAGGTGTAGGGGAGATTTTAACTGACCCTTCTGTGGTTACAAGTGGCGAGAAGGGGTATGCACCGTTCCCGCTTTCTCCTCATCGCAAAGACCTTCATCTTCACTCTCCTCCTCACTCGGAGTGCTACAACAGATGGGTCTGGGTGGTACAGCCCAGTGAAGGACAGCAGTGCTTATCAGGATATAACCTGTGTTCTACAGATCCCGTGCCATGATATTCGGACCAGCCAATCTGGGTGAAAATGCGGTCAGGAGCTTCCGGGCCAAACATCGCTGCAATCCCTGCTGTCAGGAGCTGAAACTTCCTGGTGAGTCTTTCACAGGCTGCTGTCCTGATACTGAATCCTAGTCTGCTCAGTGCTGCATCCAGTTATCCAGTATAGGGTAACTGAGCCTGAGGAACTGCCTAGCCTGGGTGCCAGTTTATCACAGGGCACATTCATGCATGCAGTCATACACAAGTTAAAGAGGCCTGCTCATCTGACTGTATGCTTTAAACAATGGGAGGAAACTGAAGTACCTACCCAGAAGTATCCTGTACCCAGGTAACACAAGAAGAACACAGTGTGCATACTTTTTTGTGATTGCTACATAGTTGGGACCAGACTTCTGCACAATGTGATAAACACCTGTTGCTTTTTACCTTTTTTTTTTTTGGTCGCCACAGTGATAACCTCAAATTTATAATAATCTGTGACTGCAATCAAAAAACTAAAAATGCCAAAAGTCTTGTATTTTCTTTGGTTACTTCTGGTTAAGGTCAGGGCTGGGTAGGGATAAGGGTGTCATTGTTGGGATTAGGGTTTTACCCACAGAATGGAGACGTGTGTGCGTGGCTACATTGAGCCCCCGTGCTGCCCTCTACCTGATACTGCTTTTTCATCAATGTAACGCACTTTCTTCGGATTTCATTTAAGGAAAATGCTTTACAGCAGTAGTCGCCCATAGGTACAATTCTCATTTGTTTTTGTTTCCTTTCATCAGAGATTTAAACTGGAACAATTACTCCGTTCAGGTGATGATACCAAGAGACCACCTTGATGCTCAGGATCTTCACAAGCCAGAAGAGAAAATGCTTGTCTGTTACCTTGACGACATAAGAAATTTACAAACAAAGGTGGCCATTCGGCCCATCAAGCTCGTTTGGGGAGAACTTAACTAAAAGCTCAGAGTCGATAAAATCTTATCTGGCTCTGATTTAAAGGAACCCAGGATTTTAGACTATTCCATACTCCAACTACACGCTGTGTGAAGAAGTGCTTCCTTAAATTCATTTTAAAATGTTCTCCCGCTAATTTCCACTTACAGCCATGAGTTCTAGTATTTAAGCTAATATTGAATTAACCATTTGGCTGTTAGAATCTTGTATACCTGGATCATGTCCCCCCCTTAGTCTCCTTTGCTCGAAGCTGAACAGATTCAGCTCAGCTAACCTCTCCTCATAAGACATTCCTCTAAGA
>JAODLD010000021.1:15678793-15701346 GCA_026781065.1 Mormyrops boulengeri
TTTTTTTTTTTTTTTTTTTTTTTTTTTTTTTTTTTTTTTTGTGTTTTTTTTTTTTAACTTTTTTTTTTTTTTTATTTAACCTTTTTTTTTTTTTTTTTTTTTTTTTTTTTTTTTTTTTAATGCAAAGACTGTCCAAAAGAGTGTGTGCTGATATGCCCCCCCGCCAAGTGACTCTAGGGCCTGTGTCACTCAGCACAGGACTGCGTCGAGTCCTTTTTTTTTTTTTTAAAGGTTCCTGGTTGCCACTACAGCAACAGTATAGAGTATGAGCACCTTGTGCTTTTACCATGATTTTTTAATCCATTTTTTTAAAGCATCGTTTTGGAGTTTTATTGAGGTTGTCTGAGTAAATGTCACCTGTTATGACACATTACTGTGACTCATCGTCTGTCCGCAGGTTTCATTCCTGACTAATAACAGGAAGTCAGACTGTCACATGCTTTTCATTTGCAGAGGGGGAAAACATTTCATTACAACTTTTGAACTGAAACTCCATGCTCGCGAGCCGATTTTAAACAGCCTGATAATCCATGGCCGGGACAAAACGCAGACTTTCTGATAAGACACAACACACCCCCCCCCCATCTATAGGCTGTTGAATGAAAACCACCCGTGTTTTGTATTCTTCATTTAATTAATGGTACATTCTTAAATACGTATTAGGATATTGTACGGAAACAGATCTCACAGCATTGAAGGACACAGGTTTAACGTGACAAACTATTAATGGCTGACTTCATGCTAGATTAGGTCATGTGCAAAGACGTTCACAATGCTCTGTGCGGTGTGTGATGTTGCCTGAGGCCTCTGTCTCTTTGTGCTTCCTCTCACGTGGAATAATCGGCTCCAAGGCACCTTTTTGCAGCTTAAACATGTTTAAGTGATACTGTAGCTGCCGCCTAACTCCACCCTGTCCTTCATGGTATGCTAAAAAATGCTTAAATTGACCTGGAGGGGTGAAAACTGATGGTTATGGGAGTGATAGGGATGCAGGTACCCAATCTACAGCAGCGCTGGTTCCCAAACAGAGTAATGTGGCCTCTCTCTTTAGTACTTAAGTTGTTAAGGGGGTTAAAGGGAAGCTATTATGGGCCCCCATACCAGTATGTCCCCAGAATAAATGAAACAAACTGGGACTGCCAAGGCAGTCAAGGTTTCTATGCCGTGACCTGCCTTAACTTTTCGTGATGCCGACTTGATGCAGCTACGGACACACTCGGACGCTAGAAAAATGCAGAAATACAGAGATTCTTGCTCTGCCGGGCTACGCTGGCTCTGCCAGAAAGCTGCCCCTCAGCCGTTGTTACAGGTGGACGCACGTGAATGGCCCTGGATGGTCCGGATGTTCTGCAGAAGATGCTTCTCCACCAGGGGAAAAAATCTTGCATTTGTAGACAATTTTGAGTCACGTTATAGGAATAATAAAGTTTTTCCTTCTAGCGCAATCAGCGAGATAATTTGTAGTTTAGGAAACACATTAAAGCAGGAGTTTAGGGAGTAGGGTACAGGCTAAGAGCGGCGTAGATGGGAGTCGGGTTATGAGTAATGACTCCAGGTCTTATGAATATTTGGTTTTCAAATGAGCCGTCTAACACACGGAATGTCAGGTACATGTTCGAAAAAACCCGCCCCCAGGGTTCCCCGAAATGAGGAGGCTCACATATGGCCCTGTCACAGGAGCGATGTTTCTCCGTGCAGTCGAAGGTGTCAGCGCCTGGCTCAAGCAAAACTTGGCCACTTTCTAGAAAGCTTTAATCTCCCCTTGGCGACGTGCTCGCAGGTTACTGTGCGAGGTCCATGGCACAGAGCACGTACATTTAGGCAGTGTACATATTAATGCAGGTCTCTCCGGCCAAATACGCTCAAGGTACAGGAAAAGTTTAAGTTAAGCTATGGGGCAAGACTGCTGCGCAGAAACTGAGGGGAAACGGAATCGGAACGTTTTAAGAATTTCTTGCTCAGAAACAGTGGAAGGCTTTGAGGACTGGCTAATTGCGCAGGTATCGTAAGCTTAGGACACAACACTGGGGTTTAGACCTCATATACTTGCTTAGCATACTACTATAAATAGTATTAATAGATGAAGCATTAAACTTCTAGATGATTCTCTAAGAGCTGCCGTGCGACACAGACGTGAGTGCAGGCTTCTCCCCATCCACAGGAGGCCGCACCAACGCGTCATCTCCTTAACTGAAGACAGAAGCAACCTCCCTCTGCCTACATCTGCAGTGGCTCAGCCCACCGGCAGCGGGCTCCTTGGAAGAACATCCTCTTCCTCGCCATCCTCTCAGAGGGCCGTGTAAAAGAAAATGTAAGCGGCTGAGGACTTGACAGAGGATGCGGGGATGTCGGTCACCTCGTGGTCGTCAAACTTGAACCAGCGCTGCTTCTGGGCGTTCTTACAGTAGGCTGTGTAGTGTCCGCCATCGAGTCCCCCGTAGTGGTTCTGTGGAAGGGCAGAGATGGTGACTGAAACCGCAGCACATTTAGAGGGTGCGGATACTGTACAGGACTGAAAGCTGTGCTGTAAGTATGACAATATAAGGCTGCGGATTCCTGCAACTGCACTTTTTAAAGATGTACCTCACTTACATTAGGAAATGTGGAATTTTTATTTACAGGTTGAGTTTGAGTTTTGTTAGGCCATTTGTTAAAGAACTGAAACCCCTAGACTAGGGGACCAGTGTCCGGGTATCCACAGACCAGTGTCCGGGTATCCACAGACCAGTGTCCGGGTATCCACAGACCAGTGTCCGTTGTACAAAAAATTCACAGACCGGTACAATGATCGAGGGGGCAGCAGATCGATTAGTTTGCAAACAGAATGTTTGAATGCAAGGGGCCAGAAATAATTGAAAATATATAGTTTATTTTTGGAAATGAACCAACCCCTCCACAAAACCCGCAGCTCCGTGGCTACGGAGTGGTTGGGAAGCTCTACCCTAGCCGTCACAGAGAGCCCTGTCAGAAGCACACACAAGATTCCCGTGTTTGTTGGGAAGCTCTACCCTAGCCGTCACAGAGAGCCCTGTCAGAAGCACACACAAGGTTCCCGTGTTTGTTGGGAAGCTCTACCCTAGCCGTCACAGAGAGCCCTGTCGAACGCAGACACTCTAAGTCTCCCGTGTGGCGTGGGTTTACTTACAGATATTCCGATCAAGTTATACTTTTTCAAGTTGTGTTTTGGGCCAATAACATATTGAGCCAAATCCAGGTTCTCAAGGGGGAAGTCGACCGATGTCTGCAGCTTCTGTTTCCAGCGACCTTCATAAGAGAATCTAGAAAAGGCCATGAGAGATCCATGTTCAAAAGGACAAAGACAGACGCTTGAAACCTACGATAAAATTAGTGAATTCCTTCTGTTTGCAAATACAATGACTGTGACTTTTACCTTTTCAAGTGCACCAGCAGAATTGGTGGAACTTTCCAGATTTCCAACTTCTTGGTGGCATCTCTGTGGACCTTACATTGTCTACAGAGGACCTTGTTGCTATCAGTTAGCTTCTCTTCTTTGGAGAAGAGCTTCAGGCAGTCCTGTAGGAAAGAGGAAGTGGACGCTGTGATGAGTCACCTGTGGCCAGGCCAAGGGACAATGCCGCAGGAGAACAGTGACATTACCTGCAGGGTACACCTGTTAGTGGATGCCAGTGGCAGGGACAGGTACATGAACGTCTCGAAGGTGCGGGACTTCCGGTGGCATGTCAGACATTGAACGGTGGATTTGAACTGACCCTGGAACAGGGCTACGATGACGGACTCATTGAGCAGCTTGTGTTTGCTCCAGGCCAATTCTGCTGCCTTGAAATCATCCAGGTGGTCAATGGTTTCCTCCTTGTACCTTTTGCGGTTGTCAGCCTGATTGGAAGACAAACATGTTAGAACTCTCTCGTCTGACCGTCATGAAGTACTGCTATGTGTGGAAGTGACAAGGTCATCCTATGTGGCCAAAAACCTGCGAGGCACGTCAGTGAATCCCAAAGTATTTTAACTATGTGACATTTCCTACACTCTAGCTAGCAAAGCTTTTTTGCGATTGCCGCTAAACTACTTCACGCTCACATGGAACAGAAGTAAACATTAACGTGCGAATTCAGGGTGCTCACCACACCACAGGGTGCCGTGGTGTGTCAGTCTTGTCATAACAAGGACTGACTTAGGAAACTACCTGAGATGGCATGTAGGGGAGGTGGCAGGAGAAGACAGGGGATGTTTTGATAATATGATATGGACTGGGGGAGGGGTGGGCAAATACACTAGACCCCTATCAGGCAGGACTCTTTATTAGGTATAACTGGACTGTAAACAAGATGCTGGATCAATATTAACACCATCACAAGGAACCCATGACGGAACAGAAAGTAGGAAGAGTCCTGATACAACATCTAAACAGCGAGACACTCAACACACTGAAAACACACATAGAAAATGCCAGGGAAAGCACAGAAAGTTTACTTACTCTCTAATTAGGCCATCAAAATGAAAACCAAATGAAAGGAAAAGATAAGCCAACATGTAAATTACAGTATAACACGGAATCTCTTCCTTTAATGGTGACGCAACAGAATGTCGGCAAGTTCAGTGCAGTATAAATTCCACTGGCACCAAAAGTCTTACAATATTTGTGCAAATTGAATCAACAGAAGAATTTTTAAAAGTAAAAAGGGGGGTTATTCAATCCACATAGTTTGCTTAGTGTGACAATATTCAGGTTGAGCACAGGCAAAGCAGACAGCCTTACTTTGTTCAGGTCCTCATGGAGACCGTCCATGAGGAAGAGCAGCAGCTCCTGGGAATCCTGCTGCTCGTAGCCGGCAAACTGCTCGTTGATCTTGCCGATGGTGACCTTGAAATCCCGGGGGCTGATGTACTTATAGAGCCCAGACCACAGCGCCTTCACAACCACACCAAACTCCTCTGCCACCTCACCCTTGTGCCCTAAGATGTTGAATCTATAAACAGAGAGAGCACTGGTTGGTATCTTAGCATCACCTACGTCAAACCTCCCTGTCTTGAACAGCCGGACGGGTCCCCAGAGGCCCTGTTACAGGTAGGCTCCTACCTATTAATGTCTTCCTGGTAGTAGTTCTTATTGAAGTACTCAGCCATGGCAGGGGTGTTACACAGACATTGCAAGATGGAGTTCATGTAACAAGTGTTGCCAAGGTTGCGCAGCCCGGTCAGTGATGCCCCCACCCCCCCAAACATGGGGTTCAGGTTGCGGATTTTGGCGGCAGAGAGCCAGGAGATCTCGGTTTTAGCGTAAGGGGTCACTTTGGGCGGCCTAGAGCAAGGAAACATTAGTGGGTAAACCTAAGAGGTAAAGCTATCAGGCAGAAAAGCATGGCAAGAATTTGAAGACCAACTTGATTTCTCTGTTGATGAAGGGTGTAGCTGGCAGCTTCTTGGGTCCCTCTTCTTGAAGTGACTGTGTGATGTCGGGTGACGAGTAAGAGCGTTTCAGCTTGGCGTGGTCACTGTCGGGCTCGACGGCGCGCCGCTGCACTTTCTTCTGTTTGGGGGTTGGAGGCGTGGCTGGGGGCGTCTGGGATATGCTCACTTCGGGGGGGTACAAGTGTACCCTGTTGGTGGGGGAGTGGTAGTACCGGTATGTTCCCGTCACCGTGTCCAGGAACTGAGAAACACATTGAAGTGCAAAATTGGAGTGCAAACGTGGCCTTTGGTGCTGTCATGACAACAGGTACATATGCGGCATACTGGGAGCGAAACGGCAATGTCAATACCTTCATCCAGCCGTCAGGAAGACCTGGGACCGTCCGCCCCATCTCCTCACTTCTCGCCCTGGTCAGCGGCTCTCTCTGGAACACAATCAGGCACTTTTCATAAATCCTTCAAGGCACTTAAATACGATGATGAGAGCAAGCATCTTATGATCATCTAAATGAATTCACACTAACTACCAACCAAAGCACTAATCATTCACTACTAATATGGGTCATCTTACACTGGACTTATGTAGCACGGAGTAGACAATCTGAATGTGACATACCCTGCATTACCGTACATTTCAGTCCAGGCTTCGGGGACCCCCAGACACTCCACATTTTTGCTCCCTCCCAGCTCCCAACATACCTGTACCAGGTATTTGGGGTCCTTGATTGGCTGGGAGCTGAGAGGGAGGAACCATGGGGGTCCCTGATGACTGGGTTAAGAAACACTAACCTAGAAAAGACATGACCCTCCCAGACAGGAGGTTCGAGACCTAAATCAGGGCCATCATTATGAGTCACAGAGAGACACTGACTGTCGGGGAGAGACTGACCTTGATTTCACTGACTATGCTCTTCGGGGTAGGCCAGTCCAGAGGCACGTTCTTTGCCTGCTCAGCACTTTGGCTGCTCTGCCATCTCCTGTCTTTCCTCTCCACCACTTCTTCCTCCTGCTCATCTTTAGCCGCCTCTTGTCTCTCCAACCTTTTCCTGTCCTGCCGCCTCTCCTCTTTCCCTTCTCCTCGGCTTTCATCCGCCACCTCCTCCTCCTCCACCCGCTCCCCTTCCTTCTCGCTATCTTCCTTCTGCCTCTCCTCTTCTCTCTTGGCCTGTGTTGGCTTGCTTGGGTCTGTCTGGATATGATTCCTCTCTTCCGCCCTTGTGGAGTGCCTGGGACTCAGACCAGGCTTAGCAGAGCGATCTGGAATTGCAGGTCCATTCTGCGCCGGTTGCTGGTCCTTAGCTATGGTGTTTGAGGACCTGGCGCCGTCAGATTTTTTGATAGCTGGCTTTTTTGCACGATCAAACTGGAAAGGACATAACAGTCACAAGGATATAATTTTTGCAGAACTAAATGAATTAACTCTTTCTCAATGCCAATTACTTGCATCTGAAATGGAGTGAATTCCACCAGAGGTCTACAGCAAGGTTCTGATGTGTACCTCACCTGTGGTACAGGTTTAGTCCTGAAGCCAGACTGGACGGACGAGCCTTTTTTTGTTTTCTCTTGAGACGCGATGCTTGATGCTTCAAGATCCTTTGGTTCCACTCCCTTATCATCCATGCGGCCAGAATCCCCATTGACCTGCACAGGTGACTCTTCCCCAGCATCTTCTCCAGGACCTGGCTCCTCAAGTGAGGGGTAGTTGAAATTCACTGGGAAATTCACATCACGGAATACAAGGTATTTTACTACAGTGAGTTGGTGAACTTCAACTGGAGCTGAACTACATCTCACTGCTCACTGCCTACACACAGTTCTGGCTAGTAAAATCTTATGAACAGAATTTGAGAAGCAATGTTTACCACCAAACATCATTGTTTTAGAATACGTACTTACACTTTGGGATTATGTCAACAGTCTCCTGCCTGGGTGGTCTGACTTTGGCATTAGAGGTGTACATAGGATAGAACAGAAGCCAGTTTTCATAACCGCCTTCCAGCACCAAAGGTTCACTCCGCAGCACTGTCCTGCTGTCCCACTGCAAAGCAAACCCATGTTTCTCACCAAAATACCACTGGATAGAAAATGCTTATTTTTAAGATCAAACCATCCTCCCTTGGGTTTTGGCTATCCTGACTCATCCTCGGGTAAGTTCTCACCTTGTAGAGGGCGTCTTTCAGACTGCGAAGCGTCGTCCCCAGCTTCAGGTCCACTGCTGAGCTGGACCAGTCCAGCAGGACAATGTAGTCAGCAAATCCACGGTGGTCCCACTCTCCTCTCGAACACGCAGGGAGTTTGGCCTCAATCTGACTGGCAGTTATTCTGATGACAGGAAGTTTTCAGTGTACTAATGAGTTGAATGACACATTGTGATAAACAGTTTAGCCTTATAGGTCCATTTCAATGTTTTTTTTTTTTCCCTGTACAGAAAAGCGTAACAATCTGAGAAAGCATTCAGTGCAACTCAGGAGGAATAACTAAGAAATCGACATTCACACAAACTAGTTTCTTAAATTAGACAAAATTGCACAAGGTGCAATGTAATTACAGCATGTATCTCAATCAGTTCTTAGAAAGATTAATGGTTGTAATAAACAGTTTTCTCTTGGTGAAAGAATCATGCTTTTGGCTTGGGGGGCTGTGCAGCCGCCGCCCATCCTCCAGTAAATCTCCTACCCCGGGCTGATGGCCTCCTCTGGAACACTGATGCAGTGCTGTGTGGGCACCTGGATCTGCGACTCCTCAAAATCCTTCCTGCTCCGGGCATCCATGACGATGATCCGTAGGCACTGATCCCTCATCATCTGAAACAGCTGCTCCGGGGTGACCCCCCCAGGAGGGGCACCAGCTGCTGGGGGGGCAGGAGGACAGGTCACTCTTGGGTAATCCAGTGGATGTGGGACAAGCAGGTCCCCCTAACAAACAGCTTTTCTCTACAGCAGTCTTTCGCTACCCAGTCCTCAGCGACTCCCAGACAGTCCACATTTTTGCTCTTACCTAGCTCTCAGCACACCTGAACCAAAGAATCAAAAACAAACCAATCACAAACAAGCCAAACAATCAAGAACACCCAATACCTGGTACAGGTGTGTTGGGAGCCAGGAGGGAGAAAAAATGTGGCCTCTCTTGGGAACTTATAGAACTAGGTTGTAAAACACAGCTCCATAATTATCATGTCCCACTTGAGTATGGCTCGGATAATTTACAATGGAAAACTGCCGGTTCACAGTACAGTTCAGATACGGGTCAGGTACGGCTTGGGTACGGCTTGGTGGAAGTGGAAAAGCGCCAAAAGTCCCTAAAAAATCCTCCTTACCATTTTCCTTCTTATTGTCCTTTTTCCCCCATTTTAACTGCAGCAAACAAAAACACACGAAAAGTTAACATTCAAATGTATCAGTAATAAAAATCATAATTCCACTTACAGCCAAGCCATGTTATAATGGACATTTGCAAAGGATGACTTCCGAAAAAGAGATCTCACTATACTGAAATAACTCATTACATCAGCATCCTGTTTTAAGGCAATGAACACAGTAGGTTTCTTTCCCATAGATTTTTTGCAGACAAGATCATGACATTATTTCCCCATTACGGCCTCTTTACTCATCATTAAAAAAGATTACGTACATAGCTGCTGCAACTCGTTTCTATATTTTGATGTTTTCTGACATGGCAGGCATCTTGGGGTGTGCTGGTGAGGTCCTGTGAGTTTGTGTCGCTCAGATTTTTACAGCACTTGTTTTATTTTTTTTTCCAGTCATCTCACCTTCTTTGTCTCCTTTCCGGCTCCTGCGGTGTCCTTTAGCGAGCCCTTGCCCAGGGCCTGTCCCGGATTTTCTCCCCTCCTCTTCTTCTCCTCCTGCCTCTCCTGTTCTTCCAGGTTCCTCCGTACCTCAGCCTCTTCGTACCTGTCCACAGGCCACGGGAAGCACAGAGCGCTCGCTTGGACACAGTGTGATAAACAGACATCGAGCTGCAAGGCTTCCTACTCGTTTCCAAGTTAAGGGCACGTCCCAACATTTGAATTACAGCAAAAATAATTTAAAATAAACATGTCACACTAACCTGAGTTTAAGGCTCTCTGATAGTTTCTCAGCCTCCTCTATGGCTTTTTTTAGACTGTTTGAGCCAAGTATAGACTGAAAAAAATCCTACAGAAGTACAAAGATATGGGTCATTATTCAACAACATATGCATCCATAAATGAATGTGTACATCAATATGAATTTAATATAGTATTTTTGAGCACCTATATTAAGGGATTATTGAGTCACTGAATGGTGCTGGAATGGGATACATTGTGTGAATCTCAATATGTGTACTTGACCGTACTTGTGTTCTCTTGTAGCTGTTTTATGTCATCTTTCATTGCCAAAGACCAGTCGGGGCTACGTTTACATCTTTTCTGTCAGATATGATTTTCCTGCTGTTTTCACTTTTTTTTGGCTAGGGAGACTGCTGAACTGAAATGGTTAACACCCCCCAACAACATTTGCAGAGTTCAAGAAATAAATAAGAATATTTTAAGTGTAAACTTTATTTGAGTGGAAAAATGCATAATCATACCAGGAATGGTCGTTTATGTGTCATTTATTATATACTATGATTCGAGTTAAAATTACGGCTGAGGTAATCAGCTGGGCGTGCAGCCTAGTAGAGCAGCAAGTACACATCTGTCTCAATCCGTTATTGCTGGTTCTTTGCCGACGTGTTCTTGCGAGAATTTGCGTTCTTGGATGGCAAGGTAGCAAGACTGTTCTCGCCAAGACCACAAGTACGGTCTTCGCGTTCTTGGTATTGAGATTCACCCATTGTTACCTGCTGCTGTTTGAAGTCAGGCCTCTTTTTGATGAGGTCATAAACCGCCAGGTATTTCATGTACAAGACATACGCCTTCTCCTCATCGCGGTCCAAGCGACACTCTTCCGCCGCCTTGAAGATTTTACAGGCACTTTGTACATAGCTTGGGAAAAATAGTATTTATTAAACACCTCTAAGAATAACAACAATTATAATAAACTTTAAACATATTTTGGCAATAGGTCACATCGTTATTTTTGCATTATAGATAACATGCCTTTGAAAATGTAGATGATTCTGAGTAAAGTGGTTACATCAGCTTGTCATCAATCAGTTTTCGTTATTAAGTCGAGATGCATGTTGGTGATACTCGCCTGGACACAACATTGTTACTTACCTTCGGGTACTTATTTTGTCCGGCTTTATTTCGGCCTTCTTGTTGAGTTCGCCCAAAGATGTACAGAGGTACAGCTCTTTCACCTCTGCCGTCACCGCTGGCATCTTGGAGGGCGTGTTAGATTATCGACCTCTACGATATTTCTGTTCTCATATTTAACGCCAACTTAACCACCGTCGACTGTGAACGCAAACAATTATAATTGAAATATGCATGTATTCTATATAAGAAATAACATTAAGCAAATTGTGGAAACACATTTCCTGTGCATAACCTCACTTCTCAGAGCTCTTCTCTTTAATTATGAACAATATGTCCTGCACGGAGCGGATTGAAAGAAGCGAAAGCGCTGCCCGGGTCTGCGGAGGTAGCGGCGGACCTGGCACCGACCCCGCCAGTGACCCCGACCTGCTGTTTACATCAGCCCGCACGTTTCCAGTAAGGAGTCAAGTTTTCGGATGATGCTGAAAATCTCACTCGTATTTCCATGCGCTTTCTCTTTTGCAGGGAATTCCTGGCGCTGATGTGATGCAAAAGACGTACATTTCATAAGAAATAATCCATCTAGCCATAAATATTTTAAGAAGTTAGCAGGCTGTACTATTTTACTAACGGGTCCAGAGGATAACATACGCTTTCGACGTCGCGGGTGTACAACTCACGAGCTATCCTGCTCGCTAATGATCTGTTCCAGTAAAATCCATTAGCTAGTCATTCATATAACAAGACTGCTGGAAATGCGTTGTTGTCAAAATGATAAACTCATGCAACTGCCTAGTGTTTTATTTACATGCATTATAAATATCGGAATACTATGCCTCACCATAACGAACTTGTTAGAGTGGATTTTTTCCAGCCTGACAGCCGGGTCCAAGAGAAAGAAGCATCCCTGATTTCTGCACCTTAGGGTCGTTCCGTTAGGGGGCGGTTTGGGTTCAAAACTTAATAGCTTTATTATCAAAACGCAACAATGACAAGCTGAAAGGGGAATTAAACTTTTTTCTTGTGCTTTAAAGTGTTCGTGAAATATATTAATAAATTAAGCACCTAACTGTATTTCAAGGTGGGATTTTATTGTTGGGTTGTGTGTGACATTAATTGCATATACCACTTATGTGCGGAATGTATATATTCTGTCTTTAGTAAACAAGATAGCATAATGCACTTATGAAGCCACGTTTTATGTAGAAGTTGGATGCGCTTTACATGCAGCATTGAAGCCCCCCACTGTCATAGCTCTGCGAAGGCGCTGCACAGCGCGCGCACTTCTGCTGCGGAGTGCCGTATCACTCCGCAGCCGCATCTATTTTAAACGTAATCTGAAAATAAAATATCTCCTTACGCCACTATTGTTGTTTATTAGACGTGAAGTTTGTCACTCGTACAACTGCTACTTAAACTGCCAGCGCGATATGTGGGCTCATACAACTGGACTGTGTAGCGTTTCGCTCAAAGTGAAAAGATGTACACATCCGCGCAGAATACGGGGACTTTTGTCTGAGTGAAAATTAGGCGTTGATGAGGCAACAGTGGAAGGAAATCAACCGAAACACCGCGCCGCTCGCCGTCCGTGCACAGGCTGCGGCCTCGTTCGGCGTAAGAGCAAGCTACAGCTTCGCCATGAGGCTACGAATCTTTTCCAGGTTATTGTTGGGGTATTTGGTCCCACCGGATGTGGAAGTTCGCCGCTTTGTCGATGAGATTCAACTTCCCCCGGAAGCGAACTTTCGTTTCACAGGGTGGCTTGGGAAAGCTTATTTATATTCATGAGAGGAGCTACCTGATTGGGCGGTGAACGTGCTCCCTTCGACCGTGCTACCTGTTTTTTTTTAGGACGGTTCGGGAAATATCATTAATATACATGAGAGAAGCCATTTGATTGGCCTATTATTTTGAATATTAATACATTTTCTGAACCATCTTGTAAACGGAAAATGTGCCCGCGGAACCTGGATTCGCCGACTCATCTCCTGCTTACCCGGCGTCGGCGCGGCGCGGTGCGGCGCGGCGCTTCCTGTCTCGTCGACAGGCTATCGATAGGCTTTCTCCATCCATTGGTTGTTAATGATGGTTGCATTTGCTGACATTTAGCAACCAGGGAAGATGGTGGCCGAACGTTAGCACCTCTCCGCTCTAGCAGCGGCTCCTTATCTTGCCGTCCTGTGACCGCACACCCATTGCCTCGGGTCATCTAATAAGAGTGCAGTTTACATTTCCCTGCAGCTCTCTAAATTAAAATGTTGGTCCCTTGGTTTCACTGTACCCGGGCTGCAAGTTGCCGTCACACAGCAGCATGTATCTCAATCAGTGTGCTGCTGGTCCCCTTGGGACGCTGTCTGAAAATGCCTGTCATGGTTGGAATTGGAGCAACGTCCTGCCTGATACCCCCGAACTGTTATGCTGAAATCTTGTTTCTCACCCGCTAAATAAAATGCGTATTTTCTTCCGGCCCTGCTTTGTTTGATATGACTGATAATTCAGATTTATCGTACTTAGGTTCGCAGTATTAAGTCCGGAATGTTTCTGGGCTACTCAGGTTCAGCCTGAAGATTGAAGATTTTAACTTTACAGTATATTGGGTTTCTATGCGCAGCGTAATGCAATATAGAGAAGTTCTAAAGTCTAAAGCATTGCATATATAACTACTAGCGTTAAGTACAAGTTAAAATATTTTCCGTCTATATGTGAATTATTCTATATAATACATATTGCCTTGCGTCTATTATTAAACTTAGCACTTTTAAAATGGCATTTTAATGCAATTCGGCGTCAAACAATTTGCATTTACATTCTTATATATGCAGTGCACTGTATTCTGCTGAACAGTGTATGCACCTAGTTGATTAAATGAGACAGCCAGTTTAATTATTATTAACTGACAACAAATTAGTTCTTAATATATTTGAACCCTGCAGTGGGTTGGTGCCCCATCCTGGGTTGTTCCCTGCCTTGTGCCTGTAGCCTCTGGAATAGGCTCCGGACCCACACGACCTTGAGCGGGATAAGCAGTTTAATCTGTGCGTGATGAGATATTTTTAGAATATTTTATATTCAATTCCCAATATGTGAAGGAAAAACAATCTTTGGTCTAGGCTAAGAATGACTTGCTTTTAAAAACAATACAACAGTTTTATTTTTTCAGAACCGATGTTGAGATACTATATATAAAGGCTTTGTTTTCCACCTATGAATGATGAGGTGGTGTAGCGTCAGTAGGGCTTTTCCTGCAAACTTTCTGGGAATACGGTCTTTGAAGCTGTGTCCCTTAACAGCAAGCATCCCTGCTGGATTTGGGAAAAGAAGCTTCTGGAAGCAGCAGTCAGTGCAGGATGACGAGGCCCCTGTCCTAATGTCCAGTGGAGCTCCATGTACCACAGATTGGGTGGGTGTCATTTTAGAATTTTGTCGGCTTTATAATGTGCAATTAGTTTCTTGTATTGCAGCCATGTATGACCAACAGTTTTAGAAATAATCTGCAGTTTTGTTTTTTTCTGATTCGGTAAGACCAGTCAGTTTGTTGTTTTAGGCATAGAATATTAGGCCCTTGTTTGTCAGTTGAGAACAGTACCTGTGGTGAATTAGCAATGGCGGGGGATTCCTGAGTCTAACTGGCTGGGTGACATGTCGTAGGATGGCATGACCCCCCCACACCTCTCAGCCTTGTACAGTCACTACTCCCCCATGGAGGTGCTGTTGAGAGCTGGTGTCTGCCTGTAGACGCCACATGCACATGGTGGAGATGCTTCTGAAGGTAGCAATGTGTTGGTCATGATGATGCAGTGAGCACATAGCAATAGCAATAGCAACAGTGGGTAGCACTGTTGCTTCACACTTCCAGGGTTGGGAGTTCAAATCCCAACTGCATTCCGTATCTGTGTGCATGTTCTCCCTGAGCTGTGTGGGATTCTTCCCAAAGTCAATGAATTAACAAACTCCTCCCATTATTCTAACCAAATGCACCGTCCTTCAAATGACCTTGTGGGCTGGGCCCTTCATCCCAAGACCTTTTGTTTACAGAGACGGGATGTAAGCTTCAGATGTTTCCTTGGCTGAGTAGGCAGTGTTCTGTGTCTTTAAATTTGAAAAGATTCCTAGCCAGAGCATCAAACACATGTGAAACGCCCCCATGACGCAAGAGCCTTAAACATACTGCTTCAGGACATTATTGGTCAGGGTTGTCTGGTTCCAATAGTCAGCTAATTTGGCTGGAAAACTGGAAGTGTTTAGCATTGGCCCTGCAATGTGCCATCAGGAAGAATACAAAGATGTTTGGTCTGCATTCCTGATGTTTCTTGAGTTGAGGAGACAGGGCTGCTTACAGATGTCATATTACTTCCCTTCAGATGAGGCAGTTTGTCAGTCTTACAGTTTGATGACGTGTCTATCTCAGTTCTTGCCACCTTAACCACTTTAGCGGAGATGCCCGCGTCTTTAAAGGGCTTACCGCTAACGCCACCTTAGCCACTTTAGCGGAGATGCCCACGTCTTTAAAGGGCTTACCGCTAACGCCACCTTAGCCACTTTAGCAAGGAGATGCCCGCATCTTTAAAGGGCTTACCGCTAACGCCACCTTAGCCACCTTAGCGGAGACGCCCACCTCTTTAAAGGGCTTACATACAGGTATCAGACGTGGCCTGATCTTATCAAGCTGAGTTCTGACTGCGGCATCACTACCACACTCTAAAAGAGTTCAAAAGAGCATGTATGGTGTCTGCTTAAGAACAACATGAGTTTTGTCAGCTTTACTAGAACCAGGCAGTGTGTTACATTTTTTGTAACTAGAAATCTCTGACACA
Organism: Mormyrops boulengeri; assembly: GCA_026781065.1. Taxonomy (NCBI): domain Eukaryota; kingdom Metazoa; phylum Chordata; class Actinopteri; order Osteoglossiformes; family Mormyridae; genus Mormyrops; species Mormyrops boulengeri. The sequence continues at coordinate 15,694,181 of JAODLD010000021.1, forward strand.
TACTGTTTTTATTGTCTTTTGATTTGCGAATGTTATTCCAGATTTATTTTTATAAAACATACATCTGTTTACTTAAAGCAAGAGCACATTTCCTTCATAAATTCATGTAGACAAATTCTACTTTTTCACATTCAGAAAGTAAAATAAGTTTTCTCTTAAGTCATAGTTTCTAGAACATTCATTGCATCCACTCTCACTCTTGCATAATTTAACAATTGTGCATCTTTCTACCAAGTTTAGTGGCCGTACTTCTGCTGCAACATTTACATTAATCAATTCATACTCACATGTTCATTACACATACACATACATGTGACCATCATGGCTACTGTTTTAACATCCTAAATAATGTTGGTATGTCTGACCAAAAATCTTGACTGGCTGCCACATTAATACTGCTGCAGGTTCCAGTATCTTACCCAATGCTTTCGTCTGTTCAATTAAAAGTTCACATTTTTTTTTTTACAAAGATCTAACAATCACTGGATAAATATTTGTGAGAGTTGCCCTTTCAGTATGAGGACTGCCCAATTTCCAATTCAACATACTTAGTTCTTAAAATTAGTGTTGATGGACCATGTCTGCTCTAAAATCTCGTATAGCACAGTTTGAAAGTGAGCCGAAATGTTTCATCACACAACAGGAGTCATTAAATGATGTTTTGGGATTAGTGGTCTGTTTAAGGGGGGGGGGGGTAAAGACTCTTAAGTAGACTATGATGATTTTCAGTTGCTTTAAAAATAGCGAGTCCTTTGAAAACTGGAGCAAACAATATGCTTCATATTTCTCTGAGGACGAATAATTTCCAGTGACAGACACTGTTTCCTATGAAATCTCTAGTTAGGAAAGACAAAATGACCAAGAGACACCACAGACTGCTTGTTTTATGGTATTCTCCGATGTTCGTAGATTAAGAGCAGCACTACGTTTGGTCTTTTCATTGCCAAGGCATTTCATAGTCAAAGCTCACCAGTCTGCATTATACTGCCATAAAGTGAAAAGCTTTTCTTTAAGGAAGAAATTTCTTGATGACAACTTTATTTCAGGTGGAGGCACACCTTCTAAAGTGTCATGTGTTTAGGGCAGGATGTGGCTCAGTGGGCTCAGAAAGTCGTTGGTTTGACCCTGGCCTCGGTACAGCTGTGGGTCCTTGGTCAAGGTCCTTAACTCTGAGCTCCCTGGGTGCTAAAACTGGTGGCTGTCCTTCATAGCCAGCTTGCTCTCACCTGCAGAGAGCAAGTTGAGGGAGGCATAAAGAGAGTTTCCCCACAGGGATCAATAAAGTATCTATTATTAATTATTACTATAATGCCTGGACAGACATTTTCTGTATTATGGAAGTAACTAAGAAAGTCCTGAGTAACTAAGAAAGTCTTGAGTAACTAAGAAAGTCCTGAGTAACTAAGAAAGTCTTGAGTAACTAAGAAAGTCTTGAGTAACTACTGTAAGAAAGTCTCTTTAACTTTGTTAAATAATTGAGTCACTGGTTGGTGCAGTGATTAGCACTGCTGTCACATACCACTGGCGCCAGAGTTCGAGTCCTTGGCTCTGCATGTGTGGAGTTTGCATGTTCTCCCTGTATTGTGGGGTTTCCCCCCGCAGTCCAAAAATGTACTGAGGAGAGTTGGAGTTGCCAAATTGCCCATAGATGGTTTATTTCATGCTTTGCGTGCATAAGCTCCGGAACCCTGTGACCCTGTATGGCAGTGATTCTCAACCCAATCCAATTTTTTACCATGCTAGCTCAGGATGGGCCAGTGAATTTTAAATTAAGCATCTATGGTTTGGCTTCTTGGATTGGCTGAATTTTCACTAGTTTTGCACTAAGCATTTACAGACCCAAGACCCGTTTATATAGGTTAACTCTAGGGTTGAGTTTGCTTTATATACAGCTGGCATTGCCTCGCCTTTCCGCTTCGGTTTCATTGAAAGTGAACGCAGACTAAGAGACCGTTGTGTCCTGTGTGAAAATCCCTTAATATGCACCTAGCTATTGCTAGCAAGCAAACATGTTAGCTATGTAGCTAGCTAGTATCAGCTAGCTTAAGAGGTTATCTTTCAATATCGTCACATTACACCAATAGCATTATTGTTTATATTCCTAAAGTTACTGTTCTCCTTGGAAATAAAAGGCAGACGGTAACAACTGTCTGTAAGCTCGGTGCAATGTTGGAGATGGTTTCTCTCCAATCTCCAGGTGAGTGATTACTCCTGCAAGGGTTGGATCAGCTCTTTGCTTTTCAGGTATCTCCTCTCCCGGTAAACTCGGAAGGATAGTGTTTCCTGTCAGAAGCATAACATCATTAAGCTCTTCAGGAATGGCATGACCATTTAATGCAAGGGATTCTACCAGAGCGACGCCACACCGCATCATGGCAATATGCTTCTCACAAATAGCTCTTACCACTTCTCGGTCAGAACTCTCATAGCTTGACTCACTCTGATGGTACTGTGTGAATTGCCTAATGCGCTCACACTCTCTCTGTGAAATGGGATCATCAATTAATCCACCATGTGGTCTCCTTGACAGTCCATCTGCATCCAGGTTTTGTTTTCCGGCCCTGTACTGTAAACTGAATGAAAAGGTTGAAAGCGCAGAGAGCCATCTATAGCGGACAGCATCCAGGTTCGCAGAGGTCAAAACGTATGTTAGCGGGTTACTGTCCGTCACTACGGTAAAAGTGTTCCCGTAGAGGTAATCACTAAACTTATCTACTACTGCCCACTTCAGTGCAAGAAACTCTAATTTGTGAGCTGGATACCTGGATTCACTGTGGGTGAGGTCCCTGCTTGCAAAGGCAGTGACTCTCTTCTGTCCATCCTGATCTTGGTACAGAGCAGCACCTAGACCAGTAGTGCTTGCATCGGTGTGGAGGATGTAGGGAAGTTTAGGGTTAGCAAACCCAAGCACTAGTGCTGTGGTAAGTTTTTGGGTTTGAATGCTTCCTGGCACTCAGCTGTCCACCGACTCTGAAAAGGCTCTTTGGGGCTCAAATATTTTTTGTCTTCGTCTAATTTCTTTACTCCTCTTCTTTGTGGAGGATATCTAGAAGTCAGATCATTTAAAGGCTTCACCAGCTTGGAATAATCTTTAACGAATCTCCTGTAATATCCAGAAAACCCTAAAAATGATCGGAGCTCTGTAAGATTTTGGGGTCTTGGCCAAGTTTTCAAAGCAGCTATTTTATCCGGATCAGTTTTAACGCCATCCTGGGAAACAATATGGCCATGGTAGTGAACTTCAGTCTGAAAAAACTTGCATTTTTCTGGAGACAATTTTAATCCGTACTCCTTCAATCGACTCAATACTTTCAGCAGCCAGTGCTCATGTCCTTTAAGAGATTCAGAAAAGATGATCAAGTCATCGAGGAAAACAAGAAAGTCCTTCAAATTCATTTTCCCCATGCGCTTCTCCATTAACCGCAGAAAGGTACTGGGAGCATTCGTGACACCCTGGGGCAAACGATTGAATTCCCAAAACCCAAGGGGACAGACAAATGCAGTCTTGGCCTTATCTGTTTCATCCATTTTAATTTGGTAATAGCCAGACTTAAGATCAAGTACAGAAAACAGTCTAGATCCCGTAAAAGTAGCAAATGATTCCTCCACATTGGGAAGTGCATAAGCATCCTTTACAGTCTGGAGATTCAACTTACGGTAATCAATACACAGTCTTACGTCTCCATTCTTCTTCTGCACCACTACAATGGGTGATGAGAAAGGCGATTCAGACTCTCTAATGACACCGGCGTCAGCTAACTCTCTCAGGTGTCTGCGAACTGCTTCAAGATCTTGTGGGTGAATAGGTTTGGCTTCATGTTTGAAAGGATTCTCATCATGGAGTTTAATACGATGCTTCACTGATTGTGTATGGCCGTAATCAAGGTCATGTTAAGCAAATACATCAGACATGTCGTTTAACTTTTTAAAAACTCTTTGTTGCCAGTCTTGCCATGGAATGTAATACTAACTTCAATAAACCCTTCATATGGGACTGGCTGTCCATTGGCTCCTTGAACTTCTAGTAAATCAGTTAAGGGTTGAACAGCATGTTCAGATAAGTGAGCTTGGTAAAAAGATGGCGGTTACTTGTGACCCTGTGTCTAGCAGACAACTGCAACTCTTACCAGCTATGAAGACTTCAGCTGTGCACCTTGTTCCCACAAGCCCCTTTGGAACGGTCATTGGTACATTTGTTGTTCTAGAACTCACGAGTGTGCTCTTCATCTGTGTGGGACATTTGTCCTTCCCAGCCCCTCTCAGAAAGGTGACGTATGAACTAGGCATAAGTGGGTGAAATTTCACAATTTGTCTGCTGGTGGGTGGCTGTTTGTGGCTACTGGATGAGGTTTCTTAAAAATGACGACCTTCGTGTTGCACAAGCCATCACGTGACAGCTGCCGCACAAATGACTTGCATGAGACTCATGCTCAGACCCTTTTGCGAAGTGCAGTGACACTGTTTATACAGTATGTCAGTGTTAATCTGCATAGTAAAATAAGGTATATGGACAAAAGTATTGGGACACGCGCAGTAATTACAGGATTTGACCACATAAGCCACTCCCATTGCTGACATACAGGTATGTAATTAAGTATACAGACATGCAGTCTCCAGCACCAAACAATGGCAGCCGAATGGGGGGGGTCATACAGAAGAGGTTAGTCAAGCTAGAACCGTCATTAGACACCACTGGACACCTTTCCCCCACATTTCTGTCCTGCTAGCGCTGCCCTGCTCAACCGCAAGTAAAGTGGAAACATCTGGGACCAAGTCCAGCTGTGAGGTGGGGGCCACACGAGCTCACAGAAAGGGACCTGATCACCCACCATCAATACCCAACCTGAAAAGCAGCAAATCCCACTAGCAGGGTCCCAGCATCTAATGGAAAGCCTTCCCAGAGGAGTACAGGCTGTTACAGCAGCTAAGGGTTAGCCAGCTCCATGTTAATACCCTTTGATTCAGAGCGAGATGTTGCACAGGCTGGGATCCCAATACTTTAGTCCATATAATGTCTGTCTGGGCTGTTTCCTGCAGATTGTCTTTCTGATATGTTACTACACATGCTGGTTCTGTGTTGAAAGGCCTTGGGCTTTTTGGGAGACAGGTCGGAGGAGGATGGTGCTTATTCTTGGCCGAAAAGGGCGTAATGTTTGTGCTCTGTGGATATGTGAGGTGTCTGTATGTCACGTCAGAATGTGCAGTACGATGTGTCAGCCTGATCTCCGTTGTTCTGTGCAGTGCTGTGATTCATTTCAATCGGGGTTCACCTCTGTCAGCTCTGGGGGTCAGCAGGTCATCACCATAGTGGCAGATGGCATTCCCTCTGGGGGGCCTGCACATGGGCGGGGGCACAAACCCGATAATAATCGTGACGGATGTTCAGCAAGGTGGGCAGATTTAGCACCATCCATTTACTTTTATTACATTTATCGTATTTTAATTTAGCAGTTCTTTAGTAGCTTGTTATTGAAGTAACCCATCCATCCATCCATCCATCCATCCATCCATCCATCTATCCATCCATCCATCCATCTGTCCTCTAAATGCTTATGCTGGTCAGAGTTACACTGGAGAAATAATTTTTCATTTTTCATACAATTATATGGTTTTTGTAGATTCTGTATATGATTTTAATAGTTTATGAGGAAGTTAATCGGCACTGCCCCCAGCCCTGAAGAAGATAAGTGGTAAGAAGATGGATGACTAGTTGCCACTACTTTAATGGAAAGGGGGGGATAACAGGTCAGAAATCTGTTATCAGGCACACAAACTATGTGATAGTTTGGTCTTGGCTTGGAACAGCTCTCACCCCCCAGTGATCATGTCTGAGCCAGAGGGCCACCGCCTCTTTTAACAGGGCCTTCCACAGACGTGGAGGAAGAGGGTGTGATCAGTGAGGAGCCGCTGGCTAAGCGACAGAGGGTGAAGGTTGTGGAGAGTCAAGAGGAAGCACTGGAACTCAAGGCTGGTGTGTTTGTCCAAACTGATTTCCTGCTGGGATTTTACAGTCGGAGGTGTCACCCTAACACTCAAAGGACAGTTTCAGATTGATTAGCTTTTTTGAGATATTCACAGGAAGGAGACAATCTGAATTCCAAAGAGTCACAACAGTGAAGAGGGCCTGGCACAACTGGAGATTTGGGAAAGCAAGTACTACCTATTGCACATGATTAATCATAAATATCACTGCTCAGAAGCTCAAAGATAAGCACAAATACATTACCATTTCATTAAGCTTTAACTAAATGAGATAACATTTACCCAGACAGTCCAGAGACTGCACACACACACACACACACACACACACACACATAAATATTTATATAGATGCGTGTGTGCGCGTGTATGTGCGTGTGTGTGTGTGTGATGGTTGCCTGCGCCTGCCAGCACTCAGAGTGGCTGTTGTAACATTAAGAGATAAAATAATTGCGCTCAATTTAATTCTTTCAAGGAAACAACAGGCGCATTTATGAGGACGGGACAATCTGAAAGGGTTCACCTTGTCTACGGGGTCTTCAGCAAAACGTTCACCTAGCACACATGGCGCCCAACCCCATGACATCTGGGACCATGTGGTTCCTCTAACTCCGCATGTTTCACGCTGCCTGCTCAAATTACGCTTGTGTATCTAACAATAAGAGGGGGGGTGTCGTTCCCAGGAGACGGAAGCCCTGTAGATTTGGTGCTGCTTTCTTCTCCGAGGTTCCTTTTCCCTGTTTTTGTATCATTCTGTGTTGATGATGTAATGTATCACAACACACCTATGTAAAGCACCTTGGGGCTACTCTGTTGTGAAAGGCGCTATATAAAAATAAATTGAATTGAACTAAGTTGAATTGAATTTAATCGAAGTGCAGAAGCAGCTGGAGGCGGTGAACTGGGAGGCGCAGAGGTAATGGCAGACGGAGCTGGAGGCGGTGAACAGGGAGGCGCAGAGGTAACGGCAGAAGCAGCTGGAGGCGGTGAACAGGGAGGCGCAGAGGTAATGGCAGACGCAGCTGGAGGCGGTGAACAGGGAGGCGCAGAGGTAACGGCAGAAGCAGCTGGAGGCGGTGAACAGGGAGGCGCAGAGGTAATGGCAGACGCAGCTGGAGGCGGTGAACAGGGAGGCGCAGAGGTAACGGCAGAAGCAGCTGGAGGCGGTGAACAGGGAGGCGCAGAGG
>JAODLD010000021.1:15714782-15727887 GCA_026781065.1 Mormyrops boulengeri
AAATACCGAAAAAATTAAATGTGCTTGAAGCAAAAGTTTGGCCCCCAAAGATATTTCAGGTCTCAGATAATGTTTACCAAGGTCCCAGACCTTCATTAGCTCGTTGGGACTGTGGCTTGTTTACAGGGGATGCAAACTGCAAAGCTGTATAAATTCTCGGACTCCTCCAACCTTGTCCCAACAAACGCCGATCGGCAGCCATGGGCTCCTCTAAGCAGCTGCCTAGCACTCTGAAAAATAAAATAATTGATGCACACAGCAGGAGAAGGCTACCAGAGGAGCAAAGTGTTTTGAGGTAGCTGGTTCCTCAGTTCGTATTGTTAATAAGAAATGGCAGTTAACAGGAATGGTGGAGCTGAAGCTGAGATCTGGAAGACCATGAACACTTTCTGAAAGAACTGCTCTTTGGATTGCTACAAAGGCAAATGAAATCCCCCATTTGACTACAAAAGACCTCCAGGAAGATTTGACAAACACTGGAGTAGTGTTGCACTGTTCTGTCCACAGACTGAAAATCTGTAGATTGATCTCAAAAGAGCAGTGCGTGGAAGACGGCCTGAAAATCTTGCAGAATTAGAAGTGTTTTGCAAGGACAAATGGGCGAAAACCCCCAAGTAAGAACTGAAAGACTCTTAGCTGGCTATGGACATCGTTTACAAACTGTGATACCCGCCAAAGCGGGTGTTAAGAACTGACCATGTCGGGTAGCCAAACTTTTGCTTCAGGCCCTTTTCATTTTTTTGGTATTATATACCTGTGATCGATGGAAATAACAATGAAATCTTGCTTAAAATATTAAAGAAATGTGTCATATTTAACTTTATGCCTTTTGGTGATCAGTTCATCTTCTTCTGACTTTACTCATAGTAACAGACATTGAATATAGGGGAAGGTGTCAGTTATGTAATTTTAGTGCGGCTATCACATGATCTGTGTATTTTTCCTGAGAACCGCTTACCGCACGTGTGAAAAATAGGCGCCACTCCGACTCTCTAGACGAAGCACGGCTGCTGTGAGCTATGAAGCGCATGTCTCACGCAGGCAACGCGGCTGCTGTGATCTGATAACATGGGTGCCGATATGAGAAGCACTACTTTCCTTTGTAGGCCACCCTCAGGAGGCCTCCCAACTCGGGGCCCCGGACAGTTGTCTGCCTTGTCTGTCCTGTTGCTACTCCTTTACCTGGGAACTGAGCATTGTACCTATCTTGGGTAAACTAATGGAACTAGTGTACTGCACTGCCAGCACCGGGCAGCAGAGGGAGCTGTTTTCTGTGATGAGAGGCACCGCCACGTTTGCTTGTGCCTGGCGGAGGGGCAAAGGTGGCTGTGAAATGCTCCTGGGAACTGCATAGGGAGTCACTCCAGGTCAGCCTCACCCCAGATGAGCAGTGGGTCAGCGAAAGTGGGACAGGCTGTTGCGTCCAAACCTTCTGCAAACCCAGAAAATTTAGTCTATAACCGATATAGATTTGTTTAATATCGCCAGTGCCAGTGGTGAAACAACTTGCCAGCTTATCAGCAGAATAACGTTATGCTGTTTCTTTATTCTACTGTATGGAAAATGAAAGAACTATCTGCTGACCAGATTTAATAATAAATTATAAACACGTTGCAGGTCAAATAAATAAAATTGTGTAGTGCTTGAGTGGCAAAGAGATCATGAGGCAGATTGTTTTAGTGCGCGATCCTTTAAAGGACAGTGGTAAAACAGCAAGCAAGAATAAAGTCACACACAGACGGGGAGCCTTTGCGGAGACAAGAGTGGATACAGGCAATAAAGACGGAGCTTAACGAGTCATATACTATTGAAACTTTTTTCGGTTTAGTCGCTTATAAAAACTTAAAATCCAAAACAGATAAAAATAAGTCTAAAAATATGAATGAACTTTCACTTTACTCTTCCTAGGTAAAATTTTCATTCTGTTCTTTTTTGAAGCTGGTGGAAACACAAACAGGTTCTCAAAAGCACCAAGTGAGCCTCCAAACAGATGGCATCTACATGGGGAGCTGATGAGCACGGCAGCGGACTGTATCACCAGGAACCGCCGTGTCCCCTGTCTAGCACCCCCTGATGTGCAGTCAACCCCCAAAAGGGCGATAATGTGATGATGAATCCCTCCTCAGAGATGAGGCAGATGAATTATGGCAATGGAGCAGCAGTGCCGGGTGAGGGCACTACTAGATGGAAATGTGAACATCTTTGTGGTCCAAAACCAACCGCACTCTTCCAACACTGGATCGACAAAGGAGATGCCCAGCCCATCCGTCTGTGATCTCACCAGCAGGTACTTGCTAAGCATCAGGCAATGAAGCAGAAAATCCAGGAAATGTTTGCAGTGGGTGTCATCGAGCCTTCAGACAGTCCATGGCCTGCTGTGGCAGTTCTGGGTAAAAAAAAAGACGGGTCATGGTGTTTTTGTGTGGACTTCCAGTGTCTGAAGGCTGTGACTTGCAAGGACTCATACCTGCTGCCCTGGATCAATGACATGTTGTATTACATTGCTGAGTTGACGTGGTTCAGCTCCTTAAACCTTTGAAATAGCTATTGGCAAGTCAAGCTGGCACCAGATGCCTGACTCAAAATTGCTTTTGCCATTGGTCAGGGTCTATGGCACTTCTAGTCAATGCCTTTTGGACTCTGTAACGCCCCGGGCACCTTTGAGAGGTTGATGGAGCAAGTGTTAGCCCATGTCCCACAGAGTCAGTGTATCATCTACCTGGATGATCTGCTTGCTCACACAGTAGATTTCATTGGAGCAACTTGCGCACTGTCTGGATCGGTTCTGGGATGACACAGCGAGTGGTGAAGGAGAGGCAGAGACGCGGTGACAGTAAAGCCCACATCGCAAAGTTTTGCAGCTTTCTAGGTCTTACTGCCTATTACTGGTGGTTCATGAAGGACTTTGCTGGTACCACTAAACAGCTCCACCACCTCACAGAAAAGGGAACAGACTGAGGACTGCTATAATGCGTTTGACCAGCGCGATGGGAGCCGGACAATTTAAAGCAGCAAAAAAACATCACAGAAAGCTATGTTTCCGCATCAATTGGTCCGGCTGCAGCCAAAACATGGAACTGTTCATGCACTACTGCGATGCATGTACTGCCCAGAAGGGGCCCAGCTGTCAATCCCGAGAGCTGTTGCAGGAATAGCGGTAGGGCTCCCGTGGAGAGGATGAGGGTGAACATCTTAGGTCTCTTTCCCCGTAGTGACACTGGGAACCACTACATGCTCATGACCATGGATCATTGTACCAGGTGGCCTGAGGCGTATGAGGTTTACAACCAGAGCGCAGCAAACACAGCCAAGAACTGCACAGTGACTTGGGAAGAAACTTGCAGATGCAAGTATTTGGTGAGGTCTACAAGTAGCTGGGCATTGTGAAGACCCCCCCCCCCCCGTGCTGATTGTGTTGGGCTGGTAGAGGGGTTAACCACAAGCGTATCGCACAGTTCACCATCTTAGTCGACCACCGGCAGCATGATTGGGACTGCCAGCTACCACTGGTCCTGTGGGCATATGTACAAAGTGGCAATGCAGGAGAACACTCAGCACATCTGGAAAGTTCAGGTTCAAATAGTACAAATCCAGACCAAGATTTTGTTCCAACCAACCAGTCGAGTACTCTGTGAATGTGACTTTTTATACTCCACTGGTTGGTTTAAACAAAATCTTGGTCTGGATTTGTACTATTTGAACCTGAACTTTCCAGCTCTGGTACTCTTTGCACGCCAGCTGTGCTCATCTTGAGGAGCTCTGTACAGTAGTGCATTTGGTGTTCAGGCTGCCTCCAGAGCTGGAGGTGCCGAAGGAACCGGCTTTTGAGAACACGTGGTGCCTCGGAGAGCATTGTGAACTGTCATTAAAGCCAAAACCTCCATTTTAAAAAAGCTGTCATCTGCCTTTTGCTTCCGCCCTTTCCCTGGCTGGTTTGTGGTCGTTTCCATTGTCTCCTGTTTCACATTGTTCTTGTGTACTGCGGTCTTAGAACCAGCGAAATCAGGATTAAGCCAGGATTTCAAAATGCAGATTTTTTATCTCTTTGGTAAATCGTACCTGTCCTGCATTTGTAATCAGCTAATTGAGTCTGGTCCATGTGATCCTGCTTGGAACTGGTGGTAATTGGCTCTAAACCCTATTTAACCAGACCAGTGAGCGTTGCTTGCTGCCCTGTTATCGTCAGCGCTTTCTCAGGGTACCGTTGCTATTCTGCGTGCCAGCTTCTTGTTCCTGGGTTCATGGTCCCGCTGTGGTTGGTGTCTCAGGCAGTTGGCACCTCGCCTTTGGCCTTGTCATGGTCAGTCTGTTTTTCTGTTTTAGCCCCACTTCCTGTTTCCTGGGTCCTACTTCCTGTTTCTGCTTGTCCAGTTCCCTGCACTTCAGGCTGCTTCTCTCTACACCTCAAACTGGCCTCTCTTCCAGTCAGCAGCCCCAAGTCCTTTTGCTTACCTCTTTCTTACAGTGTGCCATCCATCAGTTTGTCCAAAGGAGGAAAATATCTCAGACTAAACCACAACAAAATGCCATCTGCAAGGCTCCAACAAGTATTGTTAGCAGCTTGAGTTTACTCCTTACTAAATGAAGCTTTTATTACCGTTTGAAAGTAAGCAGGATTGGTCATGCAAGGCTTTTTCGTCTGCACCTCATCCTCTTGGAGTTTGAAAGAAATAAGTGAGTGAGTGTAGAGGGATATTTTATCAGTTAAAACGCTGCATCAAACTGGCAGTTTCCAACCCTAAAGAGGAATAGTTTTCACTATCTGAGTGAGGCTAACGATACCTCTTGGAGATCCCTCCAGCACATGATGGATGTCTCACTCCAGGTTCTTCTCATGTATGGGTCCCCAAGGTTGGAATGAACAGCCCGGTCCTCAGCTTCCCTTTCAACTTTCAGGAAACACCTCAAGATCCATTTCATGCAGGAACATCTCTACTGGCCTCCTTTACTCCGTGTTTCCTGAGTGCTCTCAGTGTTGCTCCATGATTTTTGATTGAATAGTCCCATTCAGTTCTTCCTGTGTTTTAAGCACATTGTATACTATTCACACTTGTCACTGGCTATTCCTTGCAAGTTCAGCCTTAGCCACACTTATACCCAGCAGACTCCATAACAGCTGCATGCTTATAAGGTACTATTTACCTCACTTGGAAGATGCTTTGGATAAAACTGTCTGCCAAACAAACATAAATGAAGTATGAAGCTGTAATACAGAGTATCAGTCAAACATTTGGACACACCTACCCATACAGAGTATATTTGTTCTACTTTCTACATTTTAGAATAATTATAAAGACATCAAAACTATAAAATAACACATATAGAATTATGCATTCTGTGGGTTGGGTCTCAGAAGGTTGCTGGTTCAAATCCCATGGTTGGCAGAATGATCCCAGCATTTGGGCCTTGAGCAAGGCCCTTAACCCCAATTGCTCCAGGGACTGGCTGACCCTACTTCGTCCTCTAGGCCAGTTTTCATGATGTGACCTCCTGCGATGCTTCTTCAGCCGTCCTGATGGAGGACCCACATATATGCTGAGCTCTCATTGGCTGCTTTTCCTTCACACTTTGATCAGGCTTCTCTAAAACCATATTTACTGTGTTTATGTCAAGTGGCCAGGTCATGTGATCTCCTTTGTAGACGTCCTGGCATGTCCAAACTTTTGACTGGTACTGTGTGTTTGGGCTGCCTTTAGTAAAGGTGTGTGCAGTACTTTAGAGAAAATTAATAAAATATTCCGCTGAGAAAACAGATAATTCCAAAGTGTTTAGAAATATTGTCATTTCCAGCTGAATGTCTAGTATTGCTATCAATGTATTGCCAAGCCAGACAAATATAATAATAATAATAACAATAATAATAATTAATAATTAATAATTTAGACGGAGTTTATAAATGTTCATGCATTACATTAAGCATTTACATAACCCATCTCACTAAATGTTTAGCTATTTATGTAGGTGACGTGTTTTTATCTTCTTGATGTGCATTACATAGCAAGAGCTTCACAGGTACACTAACTAAAGTGCAGAGCCTCCTTCCTACTGGCATTCTGTGCTTTAGATGACCTGTGTCATGGCTGCATCCACACAGGTATATTAATGGTCTCGGACCATTTGCTGTGAGTGTCTCCTAAATGGTGAGAAATCAAGATGGATGCAAGAGAAACATTCAGCTCAAAGGAAATGTTTGTATTGTTCTTCAACGTCCTGATTATAAAATGCCAGTTTGTTAGGTGCCAAAATGAGAAATACGCCTGGGAAGAGAGTATTGGTTATGCTAACACTACTGGATGCCCGATTCGCACTACTTTGCAGTCTTTGCTCTATTGGTTCTGCAAAGAAAGTGTTGTTCTCGTTATTATTGGTTTCAACTTCTTTATTTTGAAAAACCAATGAACTTTCGCATTCACGCGGCACGCGTGCTGGCTTCGGTCATCGAGCTTGCGTGAGTGCTACGCCTGATTTAATCAATAGAGGGCGCCCGAGGTACACCTCAAACCTCTCTTTGAGTTCGTCAGTGGTCGTCACTAATATTTTACATGTGGATTCTATTATTATAAGTCTTAGGAAAATTTTGATAGTTTTACATAATTTTATATTATGTTAGATGAATTCAATCAACATATAAAATTTAAAAGATTACAAAACGTTTCAGGAGGTCTAGATGTTTAAATATAACCATTTTAATTAGCAAACCATTAGCATGATTGAATTCAATATATATAAATTCTAGCACAGGGAATTTATAAACCACAAATATATCGTCCGTAGAATATAATTAACATGCATTAAATTGCTTTGAGAACATGGGATCACACTGAGGCTCTTATCCGGTCCCTGGGGCCTACAACCAACCGCAGGCAGCCACAGTGTACTGTACCTAGAAATTCTGGGCCCAGTGACAAAATGTCACCTTGATCCCTCCTACCTAATTTTCGACATTTAAGGGTCAAGTGCGGGCCCTCTGAATCTGGCGCGGTACCATGCCCCTGGACGCCTCTGCAGGGAGCACAGGTCCTGTGCCGGGTGGGTGCACCGTGGCCAGGTCAGCAGAGGGTTTACACGGCAGCACAGTCATGCACCATATAGGCAATGCTCAGATCTTGATCAGCCCAACTGCATATCTTTGGACTGTGGGAGGCAACCAGATTTCCGGGTGTAAACGAGTGCAACACTGGGAGAACGAGCAAATTCCACACACACAGCAGAGATGGGATTCAAACCGCCAGCCCAGTGACACAGTCATGCCGCTCACTGAGCCGTCATATACCCTGCTAAGTTGCTACATGTAAATTACCCCACTGTATATGGTTAGACAGAGTCTGATTCTTGCATGGGTCGTCTGGTGCTACACTCCCATCTACTGGACATTTTCTTCCAGCCCAGTTCCCACATCAGGGGGGCTAACAATGCAGATCAGTTCTTCTGTTTTCAGGGCTTCTCACTGGGAACACAGAAACCAGTCAAGCAGACCCAAACGTGAAGAGTGATCACCATTTGAGATTGTTTTGTCATAAACTGCCACCTGTTGATGTTAAAATAAGGAAATCCAAATGTCGACATGTTTGTCACTTAACTGGCCTGATTTGCCATTGAAATAATTGATAACGGTTATTGGTACACAGTGTCACACTGTGGCCCATGTGTTCCCAAACTCTGTTGTTGTGCTTATTTATGACTAAACACTTTAATTCCGCAGAGCGACACCAAAGCAGATGGGCTGAGATGTCTTATCTTCACAGGCATTTGAGTCCCTTTCATACCCATAATGGAGTCAGCATGAGACAGGCATGTTTTATTGTGCCTTGGGCTGGAGGTGGCCTGAAGGGACCTCCCCCTCCATTTGGCAGAATGCAGCCAGGGGGTCCAAGGTGACATTCTGTCAGGGGGTCCAGAATTCTTTGACATGCCTCTCTGGCGCCCCACTAGGATCCCCCGAGCCCTAAGGGTAGATTTTGGGGTCTCTATAAAGCACTGCACCCCCCAGAAAGCCCCCCCTGAATCTGCCCAGGTCTCCATACTCCTCTGACACCCCTGGCTTTAAAGGACGAACATTGGGCATTATAATTATTTGCCAATACAATAGTTTAATTTTTAAACAAAGTTGAACGGAGTACTTAAAAGATTATATTATTATATACAGTTTATTGATTATTTTATTTACATATATTGATACAATGTTTTTGAATAACATTTGAGGTTGGTTCGGAGAATCTGCATTTTGCTACTTTGCGCAAGACTAAGTAAAATATACGGTCTTATCTAACGCCGCGCGGAGATTCCTTTGCGCATGACAGCTCGTGGCGAAAGTGCCGCTAAGCGTGCAGACGCGGCACTGGGAGCCGGCGCGCCTTCAGCGACGTCCCGCAGTCTACAGGCAGTCTACAGGCAGTCTACAGGCGTGCACGCGCGGAAGCGGCTGGCATGTTTAAAGTTACCTCCTAAAGCGGGTACCACCCAGCTCGGGGGAGGTCGCCTCTGATTGGCCTGCTGCCGCTCATTTGCATTGACGTCAGTAGAGGCTGTAGGTCAAGCCTTGCGGGGGCTTTTATTGGATCCGCGGCTGTCAAGCAGCGCTGAAGAATTGGAAGGGCAAACGCTGGCAAGGCAGCGGAGGACCAGCGCAAGACGGCGTTTTGTAGCCATGGGGGGGTTTTGCATTTTGATTTAGATTACAAGTGACAGGCGAAACCTTGTTTATTTGCAAGCTGAGATTAAAGTACGCAAAGTTTTTTTTTATTCTCTAAACGATTGCATATTCCACAGTTACTGTTAGTCCAGAGAATATTTAACTGTCTTCACATTTTTTGAGAGGAAATATCGTGGGCCTTAGGGTTAGAGAAACTCAGTACTTAGTTTAAACTTATTTTAGTTTAATTAGTTTTCTAATTAAGTTTTACATGTTAAAATCATTTTGGAAGGTTTTACGCAGATTATTCTATTTTTCTAAAATTGTGTTTTTTTTTTCCCCCTCTGACAGGTATATGGATATATTTCGGCTAAACGCGTTTTGTTTGTTACGAAGGTTTTTCACATTAGAAGGACATGCAAGAGGAACCGTGTGTTTGGTGCACATTTCAGCCTGTTGATGATGGAAAAAACTCGAGAGAGGACAGGATCGGATCCTGTGTCCAGAAGTGAAGATAGTATCATTAAATTTGTCAAATTGTAAACTGAAGATTTTTTTTTTTTGGGGGGGGGGGGGGACATGTGTTTTGGGCGGAAATAATTTCTGTGGCAAGCTTGGCCGAACAATGGATAAAGCAGTTGCACTCACTTTTTCACTGACTTTTTCTGATATGATAGAGACTACTTCATTTGGAATGGAGGAAAAGTGTGAAGCTTGCGTGAATGGAGAGATGGTAGGATTATAATGAAGGGAACGCAGGAGACACAGCGTAAGGAATTTAGTCGCCAAACTAGATTTGCCTCTAGACGTATGTTTTTGCAAGAGAGTCGTGCGTTTGCAAAGAATATGTCATTTAGTTATTTAGAGGCGACTGAAAGAAATCGGTTTTCTAGTTGGAGGGTGGGGAAAGACATTATTTACAGTCTCTGTGAGGGGAAATCGGTGAATTAAAGGAAGAATAAAACCTTATCAGGGCACCCAGGGCAGGGAGAATCCTCGGAGGAGGGAGGGGGACACGAAGAAGCGAGAAGGATCTGGCCGCAGTGTGGTGAAAGCATGGGCTGCGCCTCCAGCATCCATATATCGGATAGGGTGGTGTATCACAGCGGGAAAGAGGCGGAGGATTCGCACCCGCCGCCGCCGCAGCAGCAGCCCAGTGCCTCCTTACAGGCGCGGCAGCAGAGAAACTCCGCCGTCGGCTCCTCCGCTAAAGCCGCCGCCTGTAAGGTGAGTGTCATCCGCTGCAGCGGCTCCCCGAGCCCAATGCGCCCATCGTGCCGCGGACGGCTGCATCCTGAGCACGCTTTATCCGAGTGCGGCGCAGAGGGCAAGGCGAAGTCCGGACGTAGTCGCTTCTCCGTCGCCTCTGGCCAAATCATCCGGTCTCCGGCGGATCTTGGAGGTGGATGTGATTTCACGCTTTCTTGGAGAGTGTCCTCCCAGGACGGTGCATGTGGGGAATAAGTTTTGTTGCTTGTCGCTGTACTAATGCAGCGACAAGGCTATAAGCCCAGCTGTGCGGCAGCCCCTCTCCTCTCCATCTCCCATCTCTTTGGGGCTTCACGGGCACATAGATCCTCACCTCATACAACCTCAAAACGGGAGTGTCAGTACTCGCGCTTTTGGAAGGGCGTCTCTGGAAGCCGGAATGACCCGGAGAGACGGGATATGCCTTATGAAATGGCAAACGGTGGCCTTCGCTGTCAGTCTGCTGCCGCGTGCGATTTGCTTTTGTGTTGATGTGCTTCACACCGTTCATGGTAACTGCTAATGTGCCGTACAGTTCAATGGGGGTACTGGTCCAAGTGGGTCAGTTAGTGAGGAGTCACATTGGTGTGAAGGGTTGTTTTGCTGTACTGGTAGGAAATCCTGTGTGCTAGACGTGCATTTCGTAAGACTGGCAGTGGAGACGTAAGCAGATATTATCTGTCTGCGCTGGAAATATGGCACAGAGTTTCTGACTTATTTGTACCGTTTGCTCAAACCCTTCATTCTTGACGACTGTTTGAAACTAGACAGCGTTCACGATCTCCTGCTTGTTTGGTATGCAAATTGAGGCAGCCCTATATTAATTTAATAAGAATCAGTCTTAATTGAGGTTTATATTCAGATAGAGTCTTGACTTGCATCCTCACTTGTGCTCCTTTATGATTTGCTTTATCCCCTGGGTAAGTTTACCCCCTTGTGCTGGGTGAGCACCGGCTGGTTCTGTTAGATCTCAGCGAGTACAACCACCGCACTTTGTCATGGAGTGTGGACAGCGTCGCTGGCTCTGCTGTCCTGCTTGGCACATGTGGGAAGACAAGTCCCGAAACACACCCTCCTGATGTTTTTTGCCAATTTTATTCAGCTCAGTTTTCCATTTTCAACTTTGGTCCAGCAACCTGACTATTTTAAGCACAAAGAAGCGGTTAAATCTCTGTGGACCCCACCCCTTAGACTTTCATAGTTTTTAAAAAATATTTGTTACATGCCCTGTTACTCCTCTGGTTTTTTGCCAGTGGGTAATTTCCTGCTCGTTTAAGGATGTCGTGAAAAGCATGGGAACACGCTGAAGGACCCCGCGACTCCACAGTGGCCTGGAGTAATGAGCCTTTAAGTGCTTTGTTGTCTGTGAAAGGCAACCATCACATATCTCCATTCCCAGGTAGTCAGACAGGGTGCCTGCACTTCACTGCGTGGCAGAATTGGCGTATTTTGGCTGGGGGGCCAGTAAGAGTCTTCCGTGGTCCGGCTCATAGACGCTTTAGAGATGGGGCCTCTTGTTTGGTGCGGTCTGTGTCTCGCCCGGCCTTCTATATGTGCTTAGCTGGAGTTGGAGAGCAGGCCTGCAGGACGGCACGGAGGGGGGGGGGGTGATTTGGTGACATTGACCATGGCGGTCGCGTCTCCCTGTGGGTCCCAGTTTTCCAGATCGCAATGGCATTTCTATAAAACTGGAGTAAAAACCATCCCGCGACTCAGATGCGAGCCGAGCGGCGCAGGGCCGTGCCGTTAGACGGACCTTTTCGACTTTTGGCAGGTGTTCGTTGCTCCAGGCCGCTGACAGTCTGAGATCATTTTTGCGTTGATCTCTTTCATATGCTGACATGTTGCAAGGTTAAAATTATAGCTTATTTCAGGCCCAGTGCAGCTGGATTGTATTTAATTTACTCCTTTTGGAAACTTACATGATACCGCTGGTCGGTCTTAAAATCACTTCTGTAATATATCCATAAATGGGAAACACAGAAATCTTCTGTTATTTACACTTGTTTTGCATGGAGCTGCTGTGCTCTGTGTCTGATGTGTCCTTGGGTAATGATGGAGAAACAATGGCACCATTACCTTTTGCTTGGGTCTCTTGCTGCTGCGTTTACAGCTGTAGGCAGTCCTTGGACCCTTGTTAGACAGCTTATCAAATGAGAGCTTTCAGCTTTTAGGAGCTTGTAGCCTCGGGTCTCTTGTTGGCTGCTGCATTCTGCTAGTAGTGATGGTTACTTTAGCCTGGCGGCTCTTGTGGGATTGGTTGGAACGGGAGGTGTGTTCAGCCTGGAAGATCTGGTCAAGGACACCATCTGGGCAACGATAAGTACACAGGTTCTCTGTTGGCTACTTAGCAGAGACCTTCTTATAAAGTAGAGTCTTTCATAAGAGAATTCATAATTTTGACATTTTAATTGCATTACTGAGTGTGTCCAATAGGGGTGCTGCTAGGATCTAAATGTTTCCCAATCTGGTCCTCGGGGACCTGTTTAACTGGGAGCTGGGAAGGAGCTAAAACGCGGACTGTCTGTGGGTCCCTGGGGACTGGGTTGGGAAACGCTGATCTAAAGACTTCTGGGGCTCAGCTCCCAAGCACCAATCTGTCTGAGGGTCTTCAAACTGACAGCATGGTTGGATGGAGCCAAGCAAATCCTTCGGGTCTCCGTTGGACTTGTTTGGGCTTTCGGCTGCAGGTGCCCTAGGCTCGTGATGCGCCTGGTGTCCATCCCATTCTTTTTTTTTTGTTCTTGTTATGGGGTTGGCCCAGTTCAGGCTCTCTCCTACAGGGGGGAGGACATTGTCCTTTGAACATATAGTAAGAAATGTGACACTTGTGTGTGCAGTAAGGGGAGTGTACTGTGAAGCAGTGTTCCTCAACCCGGTCCTTGGGGACCTGCAGACAGTCCACGTTTTTGCTGGGAGCTGGGAGGAAGCAAAAACGTGGACTGTCTGTGTATCCCTGAGGACCGGGTTGGGAAATACCGCTGTAAAGGGAATGGGTACGTTTGTTTCCTGGTGGAGAGAAAGCTTTGTAGGGGACAAACCCTTTAGATGAGTGAACCTCAGTGACTCACTCTCTCCTCTTTAGTCTTTTAACCTTCACTAAGTTTTTGGCTGCCAAAGTCATCAGAACTCTCTTGGGTTTGTGTCCCTTATAGCTCTTTGTCTTCTCCTGTCTCCAGTGTCCTTTTGGACACTAGGATGATGTCTAGAGGTCATAGTCTCAAG
>JAODLD010000021.1:15727987-15757604 GCA_026781065.1 Mormyrops boulengeri
GTCTCTGTCTCTGCGTGGCCTGGTGTGCGCGCGTCGGCGCCGGGCGGGGGGGGGGGGGGGGGGGGGGGGGGCGGGCGCCCCCCCCCCGCGCCGGGGAAATGCTCGCCTCTGTATTCAAGGATTGTTGTGCGAGAAATTGTGCTCATTCTCGCCGTTGTTACTTATGGCCTTTGCCAGACACCCGTCCACACGGAGCGTGCTTTTCAGTCCCATCAGCTCGTATCATCACTTATTGGTTTGATCGTTGGCTGAAGTATGCCTGCCATAAAAAAGAGGGAGCGCGGCTTCTTCTCCGGGCCGCACTGCCGGCACGGAGCGCCTTTTACTGGGCTGCCAGAGGCCGTGCCCCCTGAAGCCCCTCGTAACATCCAAGCTGAGCCGTTGCCTAGGACTTCTGGAGGGCAGCCGGGCAGAGGACCGAACCCCAAAGATCCCCCCCGCCCCCATAGCCTTGGCTTGGGGGCAGTCCGTCATGCTTGCGAGAGAGGGCAAAAACAAAACCCAAGGCAGTGACTTGGATGCAAAGAGATGCATTCATTGATTTAGTGTGACGTGTCCTGCTTTGTGTGGGGGCAGCTCCTGCTCAGAGCTGGTTGCTGAGTGACTGTACCATGCTTCACACACAGAATTGCTGTGGTGCTTTGGGGGGCTGAGTTGCACCATTAAACATTCAGCTATTGATATGTTTAACAATGCAAATGATTATATTGGATTTATTATAAAAGGGAGAATGACGGTGTACTGGGATGGGAAATTCCTGCCTTCGGGGGGCGCCATCCCCCACATAGTTATCCTATCACCTGCCATCCTGCTGATCCTGAATCTGTCCTTTCATATACTTTTTATGGTTTTCTTTGTGGGTATGTCAACTGGAAGGTGTGTGGCAGTGACGTGAGGTGTGGGGGGGGGGGGGGGGGTCATGGTGCAGGGATGAAACCGGGGGAGTCTTGGGCCCCCCCACACAACATCCGCCCAACCACCTCTTACTATTTGTGGCATAGTTCTGTGAAAAGAGCCCCTCTTGGGTCCAAAGCAAGATGAGAATGGGAAGGCTGGCCTAGTTAGTTTAGCGCTGGAAATGGTGGCGGGGGCTAACGAGAGGCGCGAGCCTTTAGCATGTTAATTTGGAGGATATGGAAGGCTGCGAATCGATGGCGTAAGCCGTTTAATAAGCAGATGATGATAAAGAAAGCTGGGCTTTCTGATGGCCTAATGTAGCGTCTTCATGCGTTTCAGAAGCTCATGGTGTGTCAGTGCCAGGAAGCCTGCTGGGCATCTTCTCCCTCCCCAGCACCCTGGTGACGTCAGACACTTTTTCGGCGAGAGTCACAGCCTTGGCGTTGAGGTTATTTAAGGTTATTTGGTCATGTGGCCTTCAGGGAGTGACGTCTCCAAGCGTAAATGTTACGCTGCTGTTCATGTTCTTCAGCAGATCAGACCTCCTCCTGTGTATGTAGATTTCTGTCAACAACTGTAACAGTTAATTGTGTTAGTAGTTGATTTACACATACATATTTGGGGAGTAAGCTGTTGTCTGTGGCTTAAGAATTAGTTGGAATTTTTATTTTGGTTATTATGAATGGGGTTTAGTTGTTTGTTTTCACTAGTATTAGACTTGTGAACAGTTAAAAGGGAAAAGGCAGCATTCATGAACTTAGAAACGGTGTTATTTACAACAAGGGGAGTTTACCCTGTTTTGACCTGGCTTCCTGTCTCGGCGAGTTCGCGGTGGGCCTGATATTTTCCATCCACGTGACGCTTCGCCCCTGCGTCTCTACCCCAGCTGTTAACCAGAGAACCCTGCTCCCCCGTACTTCTCAATCCTGTACCTCTGCAAGTCTGAAAAGGTTGGTTCAACTCGTCCAGAACTTTCCTTCACACCCAGGAGAGGATTTGGGATTGGATGCTGAGTTGTTGGATGCTGATTGGATGCTCTGCAGGATAAAACCGTGCTTGACAGCTGGTTACAGGCTGATAACCGGACAGCTTTAGGGACATTAGTGGCTCTGTGGCCAAGGACTCTTCCAGCAGCCTGTGTGTGCAAAAGGTCACAGATGACTGGAGGCAGGTGGGAGGGGCTCCTCTTGGCTCCGCCCTCTCGCCTGGGCTCCGCCCTCTCACCTGGCAGGACCGGTATGGCGGTATTTAGGGCCCTGACGTACAGGCTACCACATTCCAGGCGCTCCGCAGACTGTGAGCATGACGTGAGCAGACAGAGGACAGACAGGATCAGGCGTTCGTTCTCGTTTTAGTATTTAGGCACCAAAGAGAAGCTGCTGTGAAGCAAATGAGCTACTTACAGATTTCATGGATTTTTCAGAATCATTACATTTATTTTGTTATTCAACCAGACATCTGGCACAACTGGAACCCTTTAAAAGAAAATCAATCTTCCATAGTGATTAAAACTCAGATATTTTAATTCCCTGCATTATCCACTGTGCTTGGCATTAGTATCTGATGGCCGTTTGAAATCGCATCCGTGAGAACGGTGTTACGCCTTGGCCTGAAACAGCCGGGCCTGACCGTGTCAGTTAGCTTTGAGTGCTGGAGAACTTGACCTCCATTCAGGCTGGAAAGGATGGTACCCAGGTGACCAGTATGCAGAGTGAGGTCTGTGATGGTGTCCATTTGTGGGATAGAAGTCTAATGTCTAGGAAGTTGGCTGTAGATGTGGCAGGGGAGCAGCGGACCCTCAGGACTGTCAACGGCGTAACTGAGAGAAGCTATGGATGGCAGGTTTAAAGTATGAAAATTGCTGCAAATTGATGGTTTCCGAGAGTTGGCCTGGTGTGAAGCTGTTCACTGGCTGATCTGTACAGATGGGGCTGGATGCACTGGTACCACGTTACGTGCATTACTGGGGAGAGGGCATGGGTCAGGCCGGCTTTGGACGTCTCTCAGGAGGACCCTGCTCCCCGTAGGCTCGCGGGGAGAGGTCAGGCCGGCTTTGGACGTCTCTCAGGAGGACCCTGCTCCCCGTAGGCTCGCGGGTAGAGGTCAGGCCGGCATTGGCTGTCTCTCAGGAGGACCCTGCTCCCTGTAAGCTCGCGGGGAGAGGTCAGGCCGGCATTGGCTGTCTCTCAGGAGGACCCTGCTCCCCATAGGCTCGCGGGGAGAGGTCAGGCCAGCTTTTACTGTCTCTAAGGAGGGTCTGTCATGTGTTGTCGCTGGTTTCTGCTTGGGATGGGGTGCATCTCACCTTCTGGCATGTGTGTGCAGCCACACACACACAATGCTCCTTCGGATTGCTCTATATGCGCAATATTTTGAGAATCGCTATAGGGCACCGCGCCTTTAAGAATAGGGGTCAAATAGCAGACGGCTCAGTGTGATTTGTTTGGGTTGACATCTGTATGTTTGCGAGAGAGATTGGAAACTGATAAGTATGAAGTCTGAAGCTGGAGAGCAGAAGTGTGCTGTTACATACTTCCCTCTGTTTGTAAAAGTGCGTTCTGATTTGGTATGAATGACAGACAGTACTAGATATATGTAATTTATTTCTATTACAGAACCCAAGCTGACGTGAGTGGCTATTAACAAACTGTTCCTGAGCTGTGATGGTAATACACAGGCTGTGTGGTCAGCCTGTGTATTACCCATCATGCAGTGCAAAGCATGTCAAGCCCTTTGAGAGAGTAGCTGTCTGTCCGTCCATCCGTCTCACTCAAGGTTTCAGAAACCAAAACACTGACACCAGGATTTTGTTAGGGACAAAAAAACTAATCTGATCACCTGACTCCGAGCCTATTCCTTGTGAGCAGACTCCTTCCTTCTCACAGCAGGTGTCTGGTCACAGGAGTGGACAATGTTTTTAAATTCAACCTTTTTTTTTGTCAGTCTGCATTTTTCCTGATTTTATTTGGTGCTGCCTTCAGCAAATCTGTGGTTGCCTTCAAAATGTCACTAGGAGCCTAATTCCAAATCCCCAACTCGGTGGAAAGACATTCTTTGTTTTGATCTGAATTAGTCAGCGTTGCCGACTTCGGTCAGCTGACTGGCGTGAGATTTTCAGTTCGAGACAAGTCTGGACATACATGCACACACATTTACATGTATGTAACAGTTTTATTAACTTGTAAATAGACTGTAGCATTTGCAAATTACCCCATCGCTTTTGATGTAGCTAATTTTAGGTAATAATGGAATAATATAGATTTGCCAAAAGATTTCTTGCGTGAGCGCCTGAGCCAGAAAGTGTGAGTGTCACGCCGGATGCGTGAGTGTTGGCAGCCCTAGTTCCCAGCTGGTTCTGCTCTTGGATTTGACGTCCTCTGGGTTGATCTTATCCATGTCTCTCAGGATTGTGTGTTCTTGGCTCATATCCGCTTTGGTAACTTTTATGATATACATATGTTTTTAGTCTCCAGTATGTGTGCCTAGTTAGGCTTGGTACCAGTTAAAAAATCTTACGGGATAAGTGGCTATGAATAGATGGTCGATATTTAAGGCTTAAGTCTGTGGTCACTAATGGCAAGAAAGCGCAGATTTAATTCTGTTTTGGGGAACTTCCTCATAATCTGGGGTGTGTCTGCTGCATATGTGGTGTCTTGACACGGTTTGTGTGTAGTCTATCGCTGGCGCCGTTTGTTATCTGCTGAAGTTAGGGAGAAAGGACGGGTGGCCCAAGGTCGGCGCGTTCCCGTGATGCGTGCTTATCGTTCTGGTGTCTCAGGTCAGTGATGGACAGGGCAGATGTCTTTCTGGACCGTTGTTCTCGGCGGGTCTACGTGGGCTTTGTGTGGTGGACGAATTCCTATGATTTTTTTTTTCTGCTCTGAGGGCTTTGTAAAACCAAATACCACGTCAAAACTCACCTTTGAACTTCAGACTGAAATTGGATAACATGTTAGAAGAGACACTATAAATGGAACCTGTATTGACAGTTGGGGATATTAAAGACCTTTCGACGCACGTTTTGTTTATATGACCTGGGCATGCTGGGAAAGCTGTGGGCTTTTGGGCTTTGGGTAGCTTCCTGCTGGACCTCTGAGATCATGCCTGTGCCCCCCTCTCCTCCCTGTGTGTCACATCTAATGCTAAACGCCTCTCTGAAGAATAGCACTGTCATAACAGAGTGTCTGCCACAGCTATTAAAAGCATCCGCGGCCTGCAGTTTGGCTCCGAGATGAAGCAGTGTCTCTCTCTTATACTGCCTCTTGGCTCAGCTCAAAGGGCAGTCGTTGGCACAGTGAGATGCCACCTGAGGCTGGGAACGGAAGCCATTCCTCATCCTCAAACAGGACCATTTGGACTATTCCATCGATTAGCTGGTCCCCCCCCCCCCAACCTGCTCCTCAAGTCATTGCATGAATCCCTGGAGTTGAGGGAGCTCCAAGCTGGCTTCCTCTCCTGGTCAGCACCCAAACCGAGATCTTCAGTTCGGTGATTATTGCCGCGGTGATTGACTTATTTGATGAGGATGACTTAATAGTACGTGCGGGGGGTAAGGTTTCAGTGGACCCAGCTTCTGCTTTTTGATGATCACTGGCTTTGCAGATGATCATAGCTGCCGCCTGAGACTCATAACAGCGGTGAACTCCGCTGGCTGTCCCCCTGGGCCCCTCCCCCCTCAGCCCCACAGTAGTCTGTAGTTCTGCAGTAGCTCTGTTCTGGGTTTTGATGGCTCCCATCCTGGAGCTGCTTGTTTCAAGATAGACCATGACTGTTACTAAAATAATGTTGAAGCTGTGGTAAGCCCTTTTTCTATGAATTTTATCATTGTATTTTTATTAGACTTTTTTTTTTTAAACCCACTAAAGCCCAGAAGCCAGTTAGATTGTTGTGGAATTTATTTATTTTTTCTAATGCTGCTTTATGATGTTCGTGTGAAGGTTTTTGGGCCTCCCAGCACTGCCCACCCCTCCCTGCGGTCACCGCGGTCACTGTGGCCACTGGCAGGAAGCCGCTGACCCTGTCCGTCTGGGCGCCCCGAACAATGTCATCGCGTTTCCTGTTTTTCACGGGGGTGGAAGGCTGCTCTCTCAGCTTGTGTGGATGACTTTGTGGTCCCTCGGATCCACGGGGCCGGATGTGTCCGGCAGACAGGAAGTGACAGGCGGTCATGCTGAGTAAAGGCTGCACTGGCCCACGGCCGTATCTCACATGGCATTCTGGGAAACGCAAGGCTCGGTGCGGCCCATTCGAACTGGGGTGTAGGCACAAGCTTGCCTGGGGTTTCCTGTGTCGAGGTTAAAATCGGCCATGTTGAATGCGAACACAGACACCAGGAGGTGTAAACGCTGTCTCTGTGTGTAGGTGCTGCTACCGTACCGCGCTGTATTGAGCTGTTCAGAGAGCCGCCGGCTTGCCGGAGCTGGAGCTGTTTGTTTTCACAGATTAGATAAAGTCAGGAAATGCGCAGTGAGGCCGCTCTTTAGACCGCAGCCATATGTTATATGCAGGCCCCTTTTGATGTTGGCTCCTTATTACATAATAATGATCTTTACGAGCTCTATAAACCTGCGTGCTTGTGAGTGCCTATCGCTATTCTCCACCCTGCCTTCCTACCGCTGTCTGCTCCATATTTTGTGCATGGTGAAGGTCTTCTGCATCTCCACCCACTACTGGTTTTTTTCTTTTTTTTTTTTTTCTTTACCGATCCGATCCGTTTACCATGTATATCTGCAGGCTCCAAGCCTAATCTAATATTTCAATAAATATTTCAATATTTGAATACACCTACACATAGAATAGACGTTGATGTATTCTTTGTCTGAGTGAGCCTCGCGATTTCGATAGTATTCTTCCTTGTGATGTTTCTGAAAGTGCCTGATTAGATTTGTTGCATTAAACGACTCTCTGTCGCCACCTTCTCTCGAAAGGACGGCTCTGCAAACATCGCAGGGAGCTGTTGGGCTACTTTAACTTTCCGATATAAAGAATTTCCAGACAGCTGACATCTTGACAGTTTGTATTTTCTGGCCATGTGCCTCAGGCTTACTGCAGCGTGTGACGGAACCTTACAGTCTGGCGTAGCTGATGTAAATTAGGCAGACGCTGGAAATAAAATCGATTGGGCTTTGGGTCGGCCTGTGGTAACTGGTACCGATCAATTAAATAATGCCTGGATCGGCCAAGATTCTGGTCGTTATCAGTTCAGGTCTGCCTGTAGCCAGAAATAAATGTTGGGGGTGGGTCCCCCTTGGTGCAATTCTCCGAGTGGGGGACGGAATCATATTTTTTGTGTGGTTTACCTTTGCCGTTTTCCGTGACATTTTCTTTTTTCCAGCCATGCATTTGTCCAACTGCTTTTTCAGTACAGCATCAAAGGAAATGATGACAATGTATGCAGTGTGCTTTAAGTGTAACTCAAGGGTGACTGTCACACTGAATGAGTCCTCTCTGCTGTAGACACCTAAGGGTTACGTCACAGGCGAAAATGCGGCCAGACTGGGTGGATGTTCGTAGTTTGACACGCTGCTCTGCACATCTGCTCCGCACATCTGCTCCGCACTTTGCTGTTTACCAACTTATCTCTGCGAATCTTCCCAGGGTCAGTCGCCCTGCGACTTTCCCAGCTGACGCTCTCTGCACCCGTTGACTCTTCTCAAGCTCTTCACACGAATGGGGGGGGGGGGGAGAATGTGACTGCCACGCTGCTCTTATCCTCTCAGATGATAGACCGCTGAAATCAGGAAGCCTGCTGTGCCCCCACCCTTCTTAAGAGCCACGGGAAGCCTTTAGCCACCTGCTGTTAAGTGACCAGGCAACGCTTTTTAGGGTCAGATTGGTGCTGCTCTGTCCTGTTTTCCATCGTCATGGTGATGGCAGCGACGAGAATAATCAGTCACACCAGAATTGCTCGGTTATGATTCCCTCCATCCCCACATAAGATCTCCCTCCCTGTCACATATATCACCCCGCAGCATTTGCACTTCCACGTGACCTGCTCTCACGTGTGCAGTTTGTTTACGGAGAAGAGGAGGAATTCCGCAGGGACGGCCATCCGCAGAGGCCCGGGTTGCCATGGATACTAAGCCCTGTGTAGTGCTCCTTCAGAAGGAAAGAGGGGTGAAGTTTGTTTTGAAGAAGTTTGATAGGCTGGATGCGAAGGGACAGGAACATCTATGCTTAAGCTTCAGTTGTTTTGTAACCTATTTTTACGGCTCGTCTAAATCATCTGGTTTTCATAATTGTTTGTTTTCCCTCTGCTTTTCAGAACGGAGTCAAGGAGGTTCAGTTTGGACCAATGAAGCTCTATCAAGATCAGCTCCAGGTAGAGCGTCTTTTCATTAAAGCAATATTTTCACGTTCCTTCACATTACCTTCAAATGCACAGATCTCGGGAGCCGGCCCCTACGCCGGGCCCCTCCATCGGGCCCCTACGCCTGCTGGGCCGCCTGGCCGTGTTGGTCACTAGCCTTGTGCTCTGGTGTCCCGTGTGCATTTTATCATTCCTCTCCAACCTTGCCCCATTCTCTCCCATACATTTTACTCTATAACATCTTAATCTCTGAGTTCAGACTAATGGCCCAGCGCTAATTTCCAGAAAAAGGTCTATGTTTAGCTTTTCGTGGGGGGGGGGGATTCCCTGTCGTCGTGGGTCCTCTTGATTCCTGCAGGGCAGATGCTTGCTGTATAATGGATCATTGAAAATCACGATAAAGCTCTCCTTCGCGGTAAGATAGCAGCGCACAGTTGGCCCTTTAAAATAACTCCATAAATGCATGCTTTGTGTGAGATGTAATGTCTCCATGGCAATGCTGCTAAACACAAAATGCTTCGATCATGCCACTAGGAGAGCTGCGTCTTGTATGTGTCACATGGGGGGCCTGGTGACTGGTGATGAGCTGCGCTGTTTCACAGCATGGGGGATGCCCTGAGGGGACAGGCGCCCAGCCTCTCTCTCCGCAGAGAGAATGAGAGAATGCAGCCTGTGTGCCTGGACCTGTGATCTAGACCCATGACAAACTCATTGTCTCCGTGCACGTTTGACACGTCTGTTTATAAATAAAATAAGACAATGTCCAGAAAGTCTTTTAAAACTCCACACTATGCCATTGCGGATGATTATTTCTAGGGGTATGTGGACCACACGACGTAATCCTATTAGCGCCTGGGGGCCCCAAGCTCGGATGCCTCGCATCCATCAGAGGTGCAGAGCCATCCTTGGGGGGGGGACCTTCATCGGTTTGTCAAGCAAGAACGCACAGGGTACGATGCTGCCTGGCACCTTCCTCAAGATGAAGGTGGTGACAGACGTGAGCTCTGAAGAGCGTGATGATGAAGGTGGGGAGACGTGAGCTCTGAAAAGCGTGATGATGAAGGTGGTGAGAGACGTGAGCTCTGAAGAGCGTGATGATGAAGGTGGTGAGAGAGGTGAGCTCTGAAGAGCGTGATGATGAAGGTGGTGAGAGACGTGAGCTCTGAAGAGCGTGATGATGAAGGTGGTGAGAGACGTGAGCTCTGAAGGGCGTGATGAAGGTGGTGAGACGTGAGCTCTGAAGGGCGTGATGAAGGTGGTGAGACGTGAGTGAGCTTCACCTTCTGGGCTGCATTCCGCCGTCTTGCGCACTGAGGCTGACCTATTCATGACCCGTTTGAGGTCTCTGTTAGGCCGGGTCCTGCCACAGCGACGGAGCAGGCAGGACTCGCTGTCGCCCCTTGTCAACATGTTATGTGAACAGAACGTGCATATTAAATCATTGGTGTCTGCCGTTTATCAGTGGGGGTGGGGTGCAGAAAATCCCCTCTTTACATTACCCCTGCGTTAAATCTGGCAATTTGGATGTGTGTTTTTTTTCCCCCCGCAAGGTGTGTTTGGAAATGACTCATGGGAGTTTTCTCACTGCCACAATTTTTTTTGTTTTTGCCTGGACCGATCATAGGGCGGAATTGGTTCTGCTCTGCTGTTCGTAGTGCTGCTAGAACCAGGGGGTGGCGCGGTGGTCCTTGAGCTAATTTCCCCTTAGTTATTGGTGCGTTTGAGCAGCCGGGCACTGAGGAGAGTGGGCAGGGCCAGACGCCCCCTGGCCTTTCGAAAGCGCACGGGCTGACCGGCCACTCCCGTCCCATCCCGTGGCAGGTTCTGCTGGTGTTCGCCAAGGACGACGGGCAATGCAGCGGCTTCCTGCGAGCCTGCGAGAGGGCAGGCTTCAGGTGCAGTGTGGCTAGGACGCTCGAGGCTGCCCTGCAGCTCTTCCTGGAGACGCACCACGACGTCGTGATCGTGGACCGCAGGCATAGCCGACACCTTGATGCTGACGCCGTGTGCCGGTGGGTTCCTGCGTCCAGGAGCATCACGCCCCACCTTTAATCCGCTGACTGTCACATCATCCTGTGGGCTTAGGGTCTCTTGAACCCGGTGTGGGCCTGCCTGCTCTCCTACATTCTTGTTTTTCAGATCTTTCCATTTTAATGCATATTTACCCAGTATTTCTGTTGTTAAGCACCCATAAAGACGTACTTTGGTGCTCTGACCTGGTTGTTATCTGCGAGCTGAGTGATCTGTCAGCCTAGCTCCCACCACTGTGTGGCGCTAAATAGCTCCCTCCGTTTCAACCATAGGTTGATTCGAGCCGTGAAGTCCTCGGAGAACACCGTCATTGTTGCCGTGGTGAAGAGGTAGGGGGGGGGGACCTGCGGGGCGGATACAGTCTGCGTGCGAGTCGGGATGCAGCTTGTACCGTGTTCAGAGGTCACATGGTTACCTTATGAAGTGTGTGTGTGGGGAAATTAGGGCTAGGGACCGGAAGGCTGTTGTAGTTTAAGTCCTTAATCCTGAACATACTGAATCATCCAGGGTTTTTCTGATATACTGGGAAGCCCCCAGATGAGGGTGCTGGTGAGCTGGATTATTGATTAATGATTCTTTTTTTTCTTCTTCTTTAAAGGCCAGACCGAGAGGGAGCCTCTGTGATGCCACTGATTGCTGCTGGATTCAACAGGGTAACTGGCCCCAGGAAGGGGGAGGAGGGGGGGCAGTCCTCACTCAGGCCTGCCTTGTGGTTATGTGACACAAGGACTGCTGAAAGCAAGATGTTGCTTTTGAAACGCAGAGAGGCGCTGCTGCTTCACGGGCCCCTCCCTGCTTCACGGGCCCCTCCCTGCTTCACGGGCCCTCCCTGCTTCAGCTCGAATCTCTGTGCTGGCCGTTATGGCTGAAACACGCATAGCAAAGCGTCGAAGCGGGCATCTAATGGGAAATGGGGGCGAATGTTCTCTGTGTGCGTCCGAATGGCAAGTCCTGATGTCGCCCCCTGCAGAGGTACGTGGAGAACCCCAGCATCATGAGCTGCTACAACGAACTGATCCAACTAGAGCATGGCGAGGTTCAAGCGCAGTTCCGGCTCAGGTAAGGCAGGGGCCGCCAGAGAGCGGTGGGCTGCTGAGTGAGAACCACATGCCCCAGGGCATGAGACCTTAGTTAATCACTCTGGATTTTTATCTGTTGTTTCTCTCAGCTCCTCTTGGCCTGTTTTTAGTTTCCATGGTCGCTGTTCCCTAGTGTGGTGGTTTGTCTGTCTGGGAAGGAATTCCAAACGTCATTTGTGGTTCCTTTGTGTTGTAATTATGTATATTGGCTCAGGATGGCGGTTGCTGGGCTCGGTGCCCTTTTCCGCCCATGCCGTGGGGAACGCTCTCCCCCGTGCCCACGGAGGGTGGGCAGGCAGGCG
The DNA here is from genome assembly GCA_026781065.1 of Mormyrops boulengeri. Classification (NCBI taxonomy): domain Eukaryota; kingdom Metazoa; phylum Chordata; class Actinopteri; order Osteoglossiformes; family Mormyridae; genus Mormyrops; species Mormyrops boulengeri. Next base: position 15,739,606 of record JAODLD010000021.1, read on the forward strand.
TGGGAAAGGGCTGAAGCCCGGAGTGTCCACACTGCTCTAGGGAAGGGGAGTCTTTACTGCTTACCTGTCAGTATGCAGTTGTTCTCATTTTAAGATGTTTCCCATCTCGTGGTTCCAAGAGCATGCAGTGCCATCTTCACCGCGATGGAACAGAGTGAAGAGGCCATCGAGATCACCAATGAAGACAAAGTGATTCAGGTGAAGGGCTTCCTGTAGGTGGGTGGGTGCATGGATAGATGGATGGATGGATATGCAGGATACATACACTATATGGACAAGAGTACTGGGACACCTGGCCATTATACCCACAGGAACTTTTTATGACGTCCCATTCTAAATCCACAGGCATCAATATGGAGCCAGTCCCCCCTTTGCAGCTATAACAGCTGCCACTCATATGGGGGGGCCTTCCACAAGATTTTGGAGTGTGTCTGCGGGAATTTTTGCCCATTCATCCAGAAGAGCATTTGTGAGGTCAGGCACTGATGTTAGATGTGAAGGCCTGGCTCACAATTTCCTTTCTAGTTCATCCCAAAAGTGTTCGATGGGGCTGAGGTCAGGGCTCTGTGCGGCCAGTCAAGTTCTTCCATATAAGACTTGCCCAACCATATCTTTATGGACCTTGTGTTGTGCACTGGGACACAGTGATGCTGGAACAGAATGGGGCCTTCCCCACACTGTTCCCACAAAGTTGGAAGCATAGAATTGTCCAAAATGTCTTGGTATGCCGAAGCATTTAGAGTTCCCTTCACTGGAACTAAGGTGCTTAGCCCAACCACTGAAAAATAACCCCATACCATTATCCCTTCTCCACTAAACATTACAGTTGGCACAATGCAGTCAGGCAGGTAACGTTCTCCTGGTGTCCACCAAACCCAGACTCATCCATCAAACTGCCAGACAGAGATGCGTGATTCATCACTCCACAGAACACATTTCCACTGCTCTGGAGTCCAGTGGCGGCCTGCTTTACACCACTCCATGTGATGCTTGGCATTGCACTTGGTTGAATTCACTCTCTTCAGAACGACCCATTCTTTCACAAATGTTTGTAAACCTGACTGCAGGGCTAGGCATTTCATTTTATACTCTAGTGGCAAGGGGCCTGAATGAAACCCCTGAATTCAATGATTGGCAGCTGAGTCACAATACTTTTGTCCATGTAGTATGTATATGTTTTTGTGATGTGATTTGTGGTGTGACGCCCGCCTTGGTGTGCAAAGGTGGTCGTCATGGCGTTGAACTAGTAATCTGCCTCCACACAGTACGTAAACCCCACCTATGAGGCCATGATGGGGTACCAGCAGGGGGAGCTGCTGGGGAAGGAGGTGATGGAGGCCCCTGAAAGTGAGAGCAAGCCCGACCTCCTGGAGACCATAAACTCCTACATCCAGAAAGGAAAGGTGAGCGTGGAGCTTTGAGAGCTTCCCCCCCCGGGGGACGCTGATGGGTCACATAGGAGCTTTACGTGAAGGACAGCCATGTGACGTTATACAGGGACAAAGCTTTTATCACTGTCTGGCTGTCTGTCCCTGTGTGGAGGGCCTCTGGGCTCCCTGTGTTGGCCACTAGAGGGAGCAGTGGGACGGAAACAGGTCACCATGGGGACCTGGGAATGGACATCCTTTAAAAGTGCCTGGGACACTGGGGCCTGCCTGCCCAACATGGCCCCTCTTCACAGCAAACAAAGGTCACTGGCAGACAAAGGAACAGTGGGGGAGTGCTTTTGAACTTGGGGGGTGGACTTTCAGACACGACAAATTGGCTGAAGGGGACCCTCTTAAATATAGAAGCAGCTTTGTTGCGTTGTCCATGGGGAGGGGATGCCTGGGTGCGGCCGTCCCTGTGCCGGCCCGTCCTCACCGGCTCGTCTCCCCTCCGTCCTTGCAGGAGTGGCAGGGTGTTTATTACGCCAAGAAGAAGAATGGGGACAGTGTGCAGCAGAACGTGAGGATCACGCCGGTGACCGGGCAGGGCGGGTGAGCGCTCCAGCGCAACGGGGCCGTCCGCGGTGTGCTGCTTCTGCTGTCCTTTCTACCCGAAATCTGAGTCTTATGTGTTTGTTCCAGGAAAATCAGGCACTTTGTTTCCATTAACCGGCCATTAAATGACTGTAAGGTAAGAGGACAGGCTTGCATGTAATAACTGAATGAGAGGAGTGATGCATGTTGTAAACATCTTTCTCGTTAGCCTGAAATGGGAGCCTCTCACCCGGTGAGCCTTTGGAATATGGTCCGCAGGTAACGGTAGCAACCCAAATCAGCTGATGTAAATATCTTTTTTTCCCTGAACTATCTGCAATGGCAGTTAGTAAGATGAACACTAACAGTGGACAGTTTTGCACACCACAGGTTTTTACCACTTTTCCATTTATTTCATAACCTGACAGCCGAAGGTGATGTTTTCTGCTGGGGGGGTACCTGGCTAGATGTCTGTTCATGTAGCAATCGGGGAGCTTGCTTGGATGTATCGGAGCGTGGGATGTGTGACGAGCTCTGTTCCTTTCCACTTTAGATGGACACGTGTGGGGACCGCGTCCCAGCTGAAGCCCAAACAGGTAGGACACAGGTGGCTTCCCTGGCCTTTAGTACATATGGGACACCCCAACGAGCTCACTAAAGGGCACACTAATAAGCACCCCAACGAGCTCACTAAACGGCTCCCCAACGAGCTCACTAAACGGCATCCCAACGAGCTCACTAAAGGGTACGCTAATAAGCACCCCAACAAGCTCACTAAACGGCTCCCCAACGAGCTCACTAAAGGGTACGCTAATAAGCACCCCAGTGAGCTCACTAAAGGGCACACTAATAAGCACCCCAGTGAGCTCACTAAAGAGTACCCTAATGTCATGAAAGTGTGACACATTAGCACACTGAATGCTGTCACATGTTTGTCACAACACATTACAGACATCCAGTGCAGCAAGCACAAAGATTGGAGGAAAGGCTCACTTGATGTCAGGTCCACCACCTCCCGGGGAAGTGATGGTAAGGCGGTTGCCCCACCTGTCCATCTCTCCCCTAAGCTTGTCACTGTCATGTCCACACTTTGGCCACAGAAGCTTGCTCCTCATTTCATTTCTGATGGCAGTTTTCTTGGTCGTAGGCAGCTCACAGAAACGGCACTCCTCTATGGCCCGGATTCACTCCATGACCATTGAGGCCCCCATTACCAAGGTGGGTTTCCGAGGGACCCCACAGGTCTCGGCCTTGGGCCATGGGGGTTGCAGCCTGGACATGACCCAGAGATACCAGCCCCTCTGCATGTCAATACGCCCAGGTGATCAACATCATCAATGCGGCCCAGGAGAGCAGCCCCGTACCGGTGGCCGAGGCTCTGGACCGCGTGCTGGAGATCCTGCGCACTACGGAACTCTACTCCCCCCAGCTGGGCAATAAGGAGGAGGACCCCCACACCAACGACCTGGTCGGGGGGCTGATGATGGTGAGGAAAGCTAAACCTGACAGGCCATAGTGTTTTTCTGAAGTTTGATCATATGCATTAGTTAATGGTTTCTGATGGACAAGAGAGACCAGTTTTAAATGTGGGTGATGGGTTGTGTGGTCTGTCTGTCTCTGTCAATACATATGTCCCTGTGTCCTGTGCCCATCTATGTATCCTGTGTCCTGTGCCCATCTATGTATCCTGTGTCCTGTGCCCATCCCTTAGTCTGTCTCCGTCCAATTGTCCTACGTTCTGTGCCCGTCTCCGTGTCTGCTTGTCTGTGCATCGTATGTCCTGAATCTGTGACCTTCCATCTACCCTCTATTCGTGCGCTTGTTTATGCTTGTCCCTGTCCCTCTGACCTGTATGCTAGAGTGCTGCCACATGCCCCAGCTGAATCTAAGGGGGGGGGGGCGCAGGAAGTGCCAGATTGTCCTCGCGTAGCCTGCCGACCAGGGCGTCCCTGCAGGGGAAGTGCCAGATTGTCCTCCGGCAGCCAACTGCCCAGGGCGTACCTGCACGGGAAGCACTGGATCGTCCTCGGGTATCCGTCCACCCTGGCCATACCCGCACGGGAAGTGCCGGATTGTCCTCCGCTAGCCGGCCGCCCAAGGCGTACCCGCACGGGAAGCGCCCATTGTCCTCCGGTAGCCGGCCGCCCAGGGCGTACCTGCACAGGAGATGCTGGATTGTCCTCCGGTAGCCGGCCGCCCTGGCTGTACCCCCTCTGGAAGCGCCGGATCGTCCTCCAGTAGCTGGCCGCCCTGGCTGTACCCCCTCTGGAAGCGCCGGATCGTCCTCCAGTAGCTGGCCGCCCTGGCTGTACCCCCTCTGGAAGCGCCGGATCGTCCTCCAGTAGCTGGCTGCCCTCCGGTAGCTTCCTCTGAATGAGGGCCAGCTGCTGATGCTTGTACAGCACATAAGAGACGCTCTGCTCCTTGGCTGGGCAGCTGGTGGGGGTTTGATAGGGTCATTTCCATTTCTGTACCAGACTCTTCTGTCCAAAACTCCTGCCACACTCAGTCAAACCCCCGCAGCGCAATGTTTGCACCCTCCACCCACGAGGATGACCTTGTGCTTTACACACTCTTCTCCACTGGGTTAGTGTCTCTGAGCTTGGCTTTTCACAGCTAGATGGGAGTGGGCCTCTCCAGAGCTGAGAGCCTGCAGAAACACTTGTATATGTACGTACACACACACACTCACTCAAATGCCCTGGACAGAATGCAGACCCCATGTGACGTGAGAAAACGGAATGGAGGAAGGGCCATCACATATTACTGGATGATTTATTTGGACTATCTTCTATGCGTAATTCTCCGTTTGAAACATGCAGCTCCAGACAGAAGCGCGGAACTGTTTATAATCCTGTGAGATGTTTTATAAGCTTTCTTCACACCTCCCACCGATCTGTGACACGTTGCAACTTCAAAGGGAGCCGGGCTCTTGGCTCTGGGTTCGGTGGTTCTGTTCCATGTCTGGCCGGGAGCACATCTGGCCGGGATTGATTCAGCTGCTGCTCGGTGTCAGACGTTTTGGTTTGTCCCCCCCACAGGACGGCTTACGGAGGTTGTCAGGAAATGAACACATCCTCGCCACCAAACGTAAGGCCCGGGATGCGTGAGTGTCACTTGCAGCTGGCAGGCGAGCAGGAGAGGTGTCAAAGTATCAAATGTGTTCATCAAATCTCAGGCTTGTGTGACATACAAGTTCTGTGTGTGTGTGTGTGTGTGTGTGTGTGTGTGTGTGTCTGCCCGCATGCATGTGCATCCAGAGTCCCAGCATGGCCCCAGTCACCTGATCACCCCGCTGTCGCTCAACGACATCCCCCAGCGTGTGGCCCAAGCCATGGAGAACGAAGAGTCCTGGGACTTTGACATCTTCAACCTAGAGGCGGCCACCATGAAGCGGTGAGGAGTGGGGGGGGGGGGGCAGCGTGTGAGGGACCTCTCCTGTCTGTCAGCTGATGGTCCTTTCTAAAGGCGTCTCCCTAATTGCCTGTGGGTGTTTTGTGGGCGGGGCTGGTCGCTCCCCCTCCGTTCTCTTCCAGGCCGCTGGTGTACTTGGGGCTGAAGGTGTTCTCACGCTTCGGGGTTTGCCAGTTCCTCCGCTGCTCGGAGGCGACGCTAAGGGCCTGGCTGCAAGCCATTGAGACCAACTACCACAGCGGGAACTCGTACCACAACTCCAGCCACGCCGCCGACGTGCTGCATGCCACTGCCTACTTCCTGTCCCGGGAGCGTGTGAAGGTGAGACGCGACTCACGGGGCTCCTCGGACCGGACCTCTCCCACTAGCACTCGGCTGTTTGCCTGTGGCCAGAGCGCCGTGTCGGCCGTTCATGCAGTGCTCTGGAGCAGCATGTGACCTTAAGGGATACAGCACTGTGCAGAAGTCTTAGTCCATTAGAGAAAATATTTAAGCCTCTTTATCTGTGCGGGAAATATAAAATGGTTAAAAAAACACATAATTTAACATTACAACATTAGAACACAAAAAATAAACAAGAACTTCTGTTCTTCAAAAAATGAGTGATGTCTTGTTGGATGGTTAGATGAACACCGCTTCAGTTCCCAAACCTTTCCTCAGGGGCACCCTAGCCATTCTATGTATTTATTAAATTTCAACACTAGCTTACTTAAATAATGAACTTAATGAAACATATTGATGAGGTGTCATTTAGCCTGACATGGTATTCTAATAGCCAAGTCCACAAATGCATGGTTATATTTGATAGTTACTGCAACCACTGCGGTAACTTCAGCAGAGGTTTTGAAATGGCCAAGCCGATACACACTGACAGACAGTATAGTTTAGCATCAACTTGAAGATCATTTAAACATTTTCTTCAACTGCCTAAAGCTTTTGCTGTATAGCACTCTCAGCCGCGGGATTTAAACCTATAACCTTCTGGACATAACCAAAATAGCAATCATCCTCGGCCATTTCAACTTGCTTTGTCTTCTTGCACTGGTCTCCTGCAGGCCAGCCTGGACCCCATTGACGAGGTGGCGGCCCTGATTGCAGCCGCGGTACACGACGTTGATCACCCGGGCCGCACCAACTCCTTCCTGTGCAACGCGGGCAGCGAGCTGGCCATCCTGTACAACGACACGGCCGTACTGGAGAGCCATCACGCCGCCCTGGCCTTCCAGATCACCACCCGAGATGGAAAGTGCAACATCTTCAGGAACATGGAGAGGTCAGTTGCACAGCTCGCAGCTCACTAGCTGAAGAGCTGCTTAATTACTCGTTTAATGGTGATGAAATTGTATGAACTGTGGGGGGGGCAGACAGCTTCCTGACTGAATGTAGATTATATGTAATGTTGACATTAAAGTGGCTCATTGCATAGCATTGCTGCCTTGTTCAGTTCTGCCCCCTACACTGTGTGAACGCGGCTGTTTGCATGCATGATAGCATCCCATCCTGCCTCGTGTGCTTGGTGACACGTGGGTGTCGTCAGTTTGGCAGTGTGCGGTTTCGCCTTTCACAGGACTGAGTACCGCACGCTGCGACAGGCTATCATCGACATGGTCCTGGCCACTGAGATGACCAAGCATTTTGAGCACGTCAACAAGTTTGTGAACAGCATCAACAAGCCGCTGGCCACGCTGGAGGAGAGCGAGGTGAGGGTTCAACCAATGCTTCCACTGTGTGTTGTGGTGTCCACTGTCGCTCAATGGTGTGTAACCGTCATGAAATCCACACTAAAAGCCGGGGGCCTGGCCAGGTACACTGGGGGGTCCCTGGTGGTATAAGGAGAACAATTAATTATGGGATATAGTGAGATAAAGTTGCCCTGAAGTGCCTAATATATATATGTGTGTGTGTGTGTGTGTGTGTGTAGCGACACACACACACAGTTGAGAGTGAAGCTTGCCATCTGAGTGCCTCTGGAACATTTCCGGGGGGGTAAAGGGCACAAATAGAGATGTGACTATTCTGCGGTGGGTGGGGCTTGAACTAGCGCCCTTCCAGTCGTGAGCACAGGCCTAAGCTGCTGGAGCGTCCCTGCATGTGTGCGCTAGGCTATTGAGTGCTGAGCCAGTGGGTCATTGCAGTGGAGGCTGTGGTCTTCGTATGCCTTGGACCAGTGGTCCTTGGATTTCTCCTAATACACCCTAATCTGCTGCATGGATCTCTTCTGTCCCACCATCAGGCGATATGACCGAACTCATTAAATTAACCTCCAGCCCATAATTAGTTGAGTCAGGTGTGCGGGAGGTGAGGGAATGCAAATATAGAGATCGGTTGGGGGTTCCTGGGGAAACATTTGGGAACCTCTGGACTACAGCGTTCTACACCAGCAGTTCGTGGTCCTGGGGGGCTCAATTTTGACAGCATTATGGTCACAGTCTTCTTATAAACATGTAGTAATGCATCTGCTTATTTAATCATGATGTACCTTGGAAAAAGTAAGAAGGTTCTTTAGAAGTTTTTCCATTTCATATTATTATGCTGATTTTCACAGAATCACAATATATGTTGACTGTGTGATTTTAATTTTTTTTTCCCTGCCTTGAGCAGGTAATGTGGGTTTTAAATAATTGCGGGTTAAAACATTAATGTGTCAGTGGAGCATCACATCTTTACTTTGCTCAAGCATCCTATTTATAATAAAATCAAGAGAAACAGGTTAGCTGTGGAATTCGGAGTCATTTTCCATAGTTAGCTCGGTAAATCTACTTGGGGCAGCATCCAGATTTCCTAATCTACTGGGCCGGATGATTTGAATTAGCAAACAGGGAGGGAGAATAAGGGCTGTATTGATGTTACCATCGCGCTGAGGCTTTGAGCTGCAGTGAAGTGACTCGTCGGAAAGAGTCGATCGATTCAACTAGAATTCATTATAGCTTTAACTTGGACTCTGTTTATGGCAAACAACCAATCTGGGTGACTGGATTCAAATTCCTTATATAACATCCAGTGCATAGGCCTTGTACGATTGATAAGTGTTCATAACTTTATAATGTAACGTCTGGTAAATTCCAAACATACTTTAATTTCAATTGACGTACATTATCATTGTTTGAATCCAAGCAGTTTTATTAAGTGGCTTTTTGTTACGTCAGCTTTAAGAGGTTTGTGTGGCTTAAGAATGGAATATTTCCCTTGATACTGCAAAAGGCTTATCCTTCGGATTACCTGTGGTATAAGATTTGCCCCTGATTCACGCAGACCTCACAAGTGCTCCTCAGGTTGGATTGAAAAACCCTGTTAAGCGTTACTGCTTCGCTGTACAGACATGCTGTTTTCTCTTCAAGGTCATTTGTCACTCAGTGTGTGAGACTCATAAGATAGGATCATCCTTCATTAGTCCCACAAGTGGGGAATTTGCAAAATACCAAAGAATGGCCAAAACTAGTAAGAAACAGTAGTGCATGCTGTCGGATTTAAGTAAAGAGAATAAAAGTAGGAAAATAAGACCGAAGCTTAGAAAGGAGCAGAGCTGCCGTAACAGGCTGCCACCCGCTGGGGGCGCCGATGTAAAGAATCATGATTCCATTAAATGCAAGTCCTGTTTCATCAGACTCTTCCTTGCTGGTTATTTTTTATTGGGGGGGGGCGCCGCCGCCCCCGGGGCGCGGGGGGGGGGGGCCCCAGCACGGCGTATATTACAGAATCGGACCTACTGGACAACACCAACTTGTGCCCGTCTTATCCCGCCCCCCGATAACGGTAACATCCACCGGTCATGATGAACCCCGCGGACCCGGTCCCCCATCCCCCACCCCCGATCCCCCATCCCCGCAGTGCCACGTCGGCGCCGCCGCACACACTCGCAGAGGCTCCGCTTCACTCGTTACGGCCCCCGGCTCCCCAGGCCACCACAGGGGCGGTGAAACAGTTTTACGGCACAGAGATCGCAGCGAAAGGAGGCTTTTTGCAAGCCCACTGCACGGCACCGGGAAAGCCGGGAAACGCGCTTATGGAGATTCCAAACAGAAATTTTAGTGATATTAACCACAAAGGGAAAAAAGAAATTACAGAGAGAAGGGGACAGAGATATCACCGAGGAAAGTGAAGCCGGGCGCCCTGTAGCGCTCCCTCTCCGGCCCCGGCAAACTGCCCCGTGGCCCCGGCGCCTCTCACCACGGGGCGAAGAACATCACGAAGTGCGGAGCGGAGCTGACAGCGTCGCCGAACTGCTCGGCCGTGTAAGTGTGCCGGGCGTGTTCATCCTCCTCCTCCTCCTCCGACTCCGCACAGACGCGGCCGCAGAGCAGTACGGAGCCCAGCAGCCAGAGGCCGACGAGCGAGGCGGCCATGGTCCCAGTGAGAGCAGATCGCCGAGTCTCAGTGCTGCCGCCGGGGCGGGGCTGCCGGCTATCAGGGCGCCGCTGCCGTAAAGCGATGCGCTGTGGCCGAGAACTGCCGAAAGACCCCGAGAGCCGCGAACGGGGGGGTATGGGAGCACGTGGGACGCGAACTCCAAATATTAATTCATGCACTTATCCAATGATTATCGGCACACTTTCTAAAATCTAATTAATTCAGTATGTCTATGTACAAAAATATTCTGAAATTTCCACGCACATTTCAGTCACATCATTAGTGTTCCTAAAGCTAGATGCTGACAAACGCGTTACCGACTGGATATTACACATGGAACCTTTTCCCGAGGGTTTGTATTTCCAATTATATACCATTCCCCTTTGCTGACCTGGATTACTGGATGTTACTTTGGAAGTAATTGGGAAAAGCGTCAATTTGCAGAGTGGTGGGAGGTGTTGCTATACAGGAACATTAACAAACAAGTTCATAGGAGAAAAAAGGGTTTACACCCTTGGGGCCTACAGTTCGCACTGTTGATGACTGATGAATAATAGGGAATGCGATCATTGTGTAGAGCAGACCTGTATTTCAGCAAATGCTTGCTCTAAGCTATGAAATGCACAGCGAGACCTGTCTTTGTATAAAGCCGTTATAGGCGGTGATCAGATACCTTCAGGGCTCGAAGTTCTGCAGTAAACCAAGAAGAGAAATGGGAGAAGGTTTTCACAAGGATTGATTGCTCTTCTATTTTGCAGACATTGGTTTGAGCTGCTGAGGGATCCTGTATATCGATGTGTCCTTGGGTTCATGCCCTGTACATAAGGGACACTTGTTACCTACTCTGTTTAAGATCAGGTTAGATACTTCATTTTGAATTTGAAGTATATATAGGTCTATATATTAGTATATATAGCTGGCTCCTTACATACAGGACACAGTATATATACATTATACATGTACAGTATGTGTGCCATTTGGGTAATTGGGGTTTAAAGCAGAATGTGGCATCTTCGGCAGAGCAAGCTGAAGATCTCCAGAGGTCCTCCCTTTGAGATTTTCCAGACCAAGCAGTGCCAGATGACACGGCATCTCTCAGAAGCCCCTGCTGTTTTTGTAGGTCCTCACCAAAAGTGATTTAACTTGCTGTGGTTCACCTTTGGCATCGGCAAGCAGAGGGACCACACTTGGCATCACGCAGCGAGGCCGTCAACACCTTCCAAGTTATGGCACTCCCTCCTCAGCGGGATTGCTGCAGCTGCGAGCTTCCAGCGGGTGTTAACGGGCATGATGTCACGGCAACGCTCTGCCTGGACCGACCCAGGATGGCTTCAGCGGGGGCCTCGTTTGTCCCAGTTACTTGGAGGAGCTTTTCAGAAATAGACAGAGCTACATTCATGTGGACTCACCAAAGTGACTTAATTTGACTGCAATTTATTTCTGCTTAATAGACGCATTTTGGGCTCTGCTGCAAAAAACTGCACACACAACATGGTCATATTTCAAAAAAGTGAATATTGAAATATAAAACCCCATCACACTGAATTCCCGCTTAATTACATATAACCCCCTTTAAATATAGCAGTAATAATTCTCGGCACATTTGAGCACATCTCATTATTAGCACAGTGGCGGGAAAGAGCATGGCTTTGTTGAGAATATTTTTTTTTAATGAAAGAACAGGAAACAGTGCAGTGAGACACCTTCCCCCTGCACCTGAACAGTGGTGTCCCTCTTTAGAATTTTTAGTGATTAGTTGTCATTGTTCACATCACAACAAAATGTATTCTCTGCATTTAACCCATATGTGACATGGCAGGGGGCAGCTAATTCAGCACCCGGGGAGCAGTACCTTGTTCAGGGTCCCTCACTGGTCAGGGATTCAAACCTGCAATCTTTCAATTACAAGTGGACGTCCCTAACCATTAAGCCAGCACTGCGCACGGAAAGCTGTACGCTTGACTCCCCGTTCGCACCGAGATCTTGAAAACGGCTCCTGAGCAGCTCATTGTTCTCTCAGAATAACACAAATGAACCTGAAGCCCTTGTGGCACTTTTACCCAGCATGTGCAGATTTGCAGCCTCACATAATTCATCTCAAACGGGCTGGGCAGCTTGGAAGCTGAGCTGAGTCTGGCTTTGCGGGTCACGTGTCACACCGACGTGTCACACCCTGCCAGTGTGGCCTTTCATAAATGGACAGTAACAGCAACAAGCCAATTTTGAAAGGTAAGATTACATTGTGTTACAATTTATACATATTGCATGAAATTACAGACTATGGCACTATAAAATAATAGGTAACGCTTTACCTTAACTGTACTTTCATAATGCTCATTATGTCACAGAACATTTAGCGCACCATCGTAATGCATACATAGTACATTCATAAGGAGAATGGAAGTATACCTTTATATCCCAATATACTTTACCAGCTTTAATACACGTTAGTAAACATTATATGATGATAATAACAAACATTATAATCATATAGTGTTTGTAATTAATGTAAATTAAAGCTGTTAAGGTGCGTTAGGATGTTATGGTATACTTACATGCTGTTTATGAATGTTCTAAGAATGCATTGTGGATTCATTATGAAGGTGCACTGAATGTTCTACGAATACATTATACGGCATTATGAAAGGCCAGTCAATGTAAAGCATTACCAAATAATAATTACAACGCACCATAAATACAGAATGTGTGGAATACCATGGGCAGACACAAAGGCTCAGTGTGCATTCAGTTGCACTGAGCCTGAAAAAGTAATGCTGAATAAAATGCATTGTGTGTGGCTCTGGGGGAATGAACACCAAGAGCTGAAGCAGTCAGCAAACAGGACAGAGTGAACACTGAATTTTTGGTGTCCTTTGCCTCCACTCTGGTTTCTCCATCCATCTGAATTATGACTCATTTTTGAAAAAGTGTTGGGGTAGAACTAACCAGCACCTGTAAAACAAATATAACCATTTTCCTGGCATCATCTCACATATAACTGTCTGTAACCTATAGTCAATAAAATACTATGGTTTCCTTGGGTTTCTGCCAATAACTCCTCAATCCTCGCAGAACAATAAATGTATACAGATACTGAACATATTGCCCCACCTGCATGCTTTAGTTTGATGATCAAACATATTTTTTTCCACAGTAGTTCTACTATAAAGCACAATGAAAGCCCCAACAGACCATATATCCCATAGTGTACTTCTTAGGGGAGGAAAGGAGCTTTAACCTGATCAAGTCAGCAGATGTGTGAGATACTCTTTGAATAGCTGAGGCGGCAGCAGGTTCTGTGCACAATCCTCCCAGTCTAAGGAAAGACCGAAAACTGAAAGAAAATCACCAACACTTTATTTGAGGGGGCACAGATAATACAGCACTACACTCTTACTTGTAATACTTACTTGTATTAATTAACCAGAAACTAAGTATTAGTTACGCACTGATATCATGTTTGTTCATCATTAATCATCAATAGTTACTATATTTGTTCATGATTTGTACTTGTGTAGTAACTGAGTGGCTAAGCTACTTGTGCTCCCTCAAGTAAAGTGTTACCAGAAACTGTTACCAGGCTGACTTTGGTATGTGGTGTGTAGCCCTCCTCTGCTACACATCTCTCTTTATCTATTTGGAGAATACATCCCACTTCTGACAAATACTTCGGGGGCAGCGTGTGGATCAGTGGGCTAAGCCTGTGTGTCTGTAATCAGAAGGTTGTTGATTCAAACCCAGCCTCAGCATGGCTGCAGGTCCTTGAGCAAGGTCCTTAACCCCCAGCTCCCTGGGCGATGCTACAGGTGGCGGCCCTTCACAGACAACTTATTCTACAAAGAGCAAGTTGAAGGGGGCTTAAAAAAGAAGAGAGTTTCCCCACATGGATCAATGAAGTATCAATTATTATTAGCAGGTGAGCTGTCTGACACGGCGTTGTGTGGACACCAAACTGCATTTCGTAAATAAAGATCATATAAACACACAAAGAAGTGCCCACTGTTTTTCACTTCACATGAAGCTTTAAAACATGCAGTCAAGCTGACAAGCGGCAGTAGTGTTGATGAGCTAACATTAGGTAACCACAAAGTTAGCTGCAAATATTACAGTTCGTATTAGCTATCTAGCTGGTGACAAAGTTTAAACATTGTATGTACCGTGTTAAGTTCTCCTGACTTGCTTGGGGATACCAAGAACAGTCAACTGCCAGCTTAAGACTTGTATGTTTTTGGAAATTTCCCTTTCAACTTGAAACATTTTTGAACATTTTCATTCACTTTTTAGAATACTATTACCTCTTAATCTGACCTATTCCCAGGAAGCGTAAACCAACAACCCACGTGGGGTGACAACGTTACAGTGTCAACCGTTATGGGAAGGCAATTTGAAACTCTCGCGACATGGTTCCTTTCATTTAAAGGTGTGTTTATTGAAGTTTTCTGACTGAAATGGTCGGGAATTAAAAACGTCTCGAACTCACGGGTGTCAAATAACATCAGTGGGTGCTATAAGGCTCCTTACAGTGCTATGAGGAACCCCTAAGTATTAAAATAGAACTATTAAAACTTTTCATTCTTAACAGTGTGTACTTATGTCAGCACGTGTAGATATTACGATACACCCCCTCCTAAGAAGCTGCCCACCCCATGGTAACTGTAAGTGACACCTGAAATGTTTAATGGCAGCTGTCCATGGGTGCCATTTTCCTGGGTAAACGGCTGCTGGCTCACAACCCCTGCAGATGACATCATCTTCGTCTTCATGCTGTGCCACCCTGTGCACTCAAGGCTGAGATACAGGTTTTAGCTTAAGGCATTACAGGCAGTTATGTTTATCCACACATGAGAAAACAGCACAGGGTGAAAGCACCACAGTTACCTGCAGCAATCGAACATAATTAAACCATCAGGGTGAAAAGCTGCATGCTTCTTTAAGTCGGGCGAGGTATAGTCTGGGTTTAGGGTGTGTTCCGGAGCGTTCTGTGGCATTTCAAGGACAGCCATTAAAATTCCAGCCGTCTCCCCCGGGAGCACGCCTGTTTACAGAGTGGTGGCGTTTCAGACTCTCCTCTCTGAGATGAACGCGGCCCTCACCCTCAGCGATCACACGGGCCAGGCACCTCACTGCTGGCCGACACATCTCCAGAAACTGGGCTTTGTGTCTCGCAGAGGAAATGATCAAGCCCAAAGTGTTTTTCCTGCAGAATTCTCCAGAAAGGGTGATGAAGAGAAATATAGCATTGCTAAGGGAAGTCAGAGATGTGTGATGTCTGATAGGGAATTTCTCACATTATCCATTGTGCACAATATGAACTTCCTCTAATACAGCACTTCATCATTAACTATTCTGCTTCTACATATCAGAACCAAAGTGTAAAAATGTCATCATCAAACAAATTTTACATCTGAAAAATTACACTTGTGAGCGCTGCTTGAGAAATACACTTAATATAGTAAGTTCCTCAAAACGGACAGATTGTAAGCTGGGGAGCTGGTGATGTGTTAAACCTGCTGTGTCACACAGGCCCGATTTTTTAGGAGGTCAATTTCAGAGCTAAAACGTGACAGCTGGGAAAATTTTCAGGCCTTATGTGAGGTATATTTCTTTTGTCAAAGCGCCAGAGATGGAATTGGAATAGCAGGCTGTCCTGCTCTGGCTCTGGGTTGTCTGCCCTGATTCCGCTTGCTGAGCACCATGGGAAATCCTGACGGCCCAATCACAGGCAGTCAGACTGGATCCAAAGCCTCACAGACAGAGAGCAGAGGTTTATGAAAACGTTACATTTTCCAAAAATACAACTACACAGCTGTGAGTTTTGAGTCTAAATGCAGATGTTTCACTTTCGGGTTGCATTCTACTGTACATATTTTGTGTTTCACTTTCTAACAACAGGATGAAGAAGAAATAGTATGAAATTTCACATATGGTGGACAGGAAGCCACTGTTAATGGTACAAGTTGCAAAAATCAATGTCTTTTCCATTTCAGAGTTCTTAGGTTTTCATTTTTATGCATTTGAAAATCAGAGAAGGTAAATAGTAACTTTTATTGCAGGGGAATGTGCGTTCTTTACGTGACGGTAGAGCAGTCAACCCCAGACAGTATGAATGTCATAAAGACTGAATCCGAGGCCATCAATCGCAGGGTGCAGATGTCGTTTACAGTCTCCGGCATGGAACGGCCATGGGAAAGGCCGCCCACGTGGACCTCTCCGTATGGAAGATATCGAAAGCAGCATTTCATCTGGAATGGGCATCGAACTGGGAGCATGTTGCCATGGTCACCTCTGTTGTGTGGTACTGTTCTGCCCATTCTGGTGTGAATCTCAGATCCTCCTTCACCTGGCCATCCTCACATTTTCCCTATCAGGACTCCCCAGGATTATCGGGACCTGCGTATGTGTGCAGTGTGTGGTAGGTGTCCTCGGCTGACACCGAGGGGAGTCACGCTGCTGTATCTCCAGGCCAGTTTTTACAGCGAAGCTCTCTGACTCTTTAACGACTGGGCTGTGCTGCAGAATCACTTTCTGAGCCTCTGAGCTTCCTGGGCGGCGTTCAGCCCCCGCCAAGGCTGACGGACAGATGCACCAGGCTGACCTCACACCTCCGCAGGCTCCCGGAATGGGCCAGAAGGTGGCTGGCCAGAAGGAGCGAGCTTTTAGGGCTGTGGCGACAAGCGGCGGCATCGAGGTCCTGGCAAAAATCAGCCTTCGTGATGAAGCAGGGCATGACCTCTCTTTAAACTACTGAACTAATATTTAGTCGCATAACCATTGTTTTTGATAAGTGCTGCACATCTGCACATCTGACACCAAGTCACCCAACTTCTGGCACCTATAAACTGGCATTTCAGCCCAGGATGAACAAACTACATCCCACAGTTCCTGTGGAGCTTTGCGTTTTGCTTCAGAAACTGCATTTTTCGTGCCACCCCACAAGTTTTCAATGGGGTATGAGGTCAGGCCACTCCATTACCTCAGTCCTTTTTGTCTGGAACCAAGACGTCGCTTTCTTTCTGGTGTGTTTGGGGTTGTTTTCTTGTTGAAATACCCATTTCAGGGGCAATTACTCTTTGGCATACAGCAACATAATCTCCTGAAGTCTTTTTATGTATTGAAAGTGATCCATGATCCCTGGTATACGATGAATAGGCCTGACACCGTATGAAAAGCATCCCCATACGATGATGTTTGTGCCACCATGCTTTACTGTCTCCACAGTGTACTGCGGCGTGAATTCAGTACCCGGGGGTTGTCTGACGTATTGTTGATGACCACTAGACCTGAAAAAAACTATTTTACTCTCATCAGTCCACAGAATGTTACGCCATCTCTCTTCAGTTGAATTTTAACCAATTCTGCAAGTAGGGTTTTTTTCAACAATGCTGCTTTCCGTTGACTTCTTTCTGATAGCTTCGATCACACATCTTCCGACAGTACTTACAGGTTATCTTAGATCATCTTTGATCTTACTGGTGGTGATGATTGGCTGAATCCTTGCCATTCTGACTATTCTTCGACCTGTAGTTGCTCGTTTTCTTCCGCATGTTTCGGGTTTTTTGTTGCCATTCTAAGGCATTTGAGATCATTTTATCTAATATGATTTACTGGACTTTTTAATCAAATTGCATTGTTCCTCAGAACAACGTTTGGAACGACCCATTTTGCTTAGCTATATAGGAAATACATTTTATAACAATGTGTGAAACATTTGCCTCCCTTCTTCCTTAATATGGACAGTAATGGACACCTGATTTTTCACAGAATGAATGAATTCTCTAATTAAACTCCACACTGCTATTGTTTTGACCATACCCCTTTCAATGAATGAGTCAATTACTCGAACATGCAGTGTGTGTGTCACGACAGTTGGCTCTGTTGTTTTTCTATTACACTACTACATCTACAAGTAAATTATTTGCCATGCAGAAATATCACTACTACTAATAACAGTGGTTCATCAGGTTACTGATGTATTGCTATTTTTTTGTACACAGCTGTAGTTCAGCTGTTTCCTGCCGCAGGACCCATGCAAAGAGACCCAGAGCTTGGTCCCCGTCCACAACGGAATATTCCGGTCCTCATGGTTACCTGCAACCAGGTGAAAGGCATTCACTGGAAGCTCAGCCTAGCCACACTTATGCCAAATTGACTTCTTGACAGCAAGTATGCTTGTAAGGTGCCACTGGCCTCACTTGTATGTCTCTTTGGACAAATATGTCTGCTAAATAAAAGAAATGTAAATGCAAATGAACGTGCTGGAAAATGTGGGGTGCGGGG
>JAODLD010000021.1:15774222-15802342 GCA_026781065.1 Mormyrops boulengeri
CCCCCCCCCCCCCCCCCCCCCCTCCCTCCCCCCGCCCCCCCCCGCGGGGGGCGCGGCGCCCCGCCCGCCCCCCCCGGAAATGAAGAGAGGCCGACCGTTTAGGCTGATATTCAGGGGACAGAAGTGGGAAGCAAGGCTCTCCAGCAAAGACCATTCCGGAAAGAGCTGGCAGCGCTTCTCACTAACGCCATGCTCTCTGGCGACACCTGACTGACTCATGTGCTTCATTGCTTCCACTGAAATGCTTTTTTTTTTTTTTTTTTTGCTCAAGCTCTTGTTTGATAATCTTATTTGTCATGCATGAGAGAGCTAGTATGCCCACATAAGTCCAGGACACTGGTTTCATCGGGTAGGAACTCGTGTAGCATGTGGGCTTCATGTCACATCAGAAGACAGGGCGGCATTAGCATCGAGGCTAAATAGTTAGCCGAAGAGCTTAAAAATAGCACCTGTTGAGAAGTGGGGGATGTACATCAGAGCTAGCCATCTACAAGGGAATGTGTTGACTTTCCAGGCTCGGATTGTGAGATGCGGAGAGAGAATCATATGTTGTAATGTAGTCAGATTGTGACTGCTGACCCTGAACAGGCATGCTAACTGCATGTATACCGCCACCCTGTGGCTGCAGTGTCCCCGCAGCATTTTCCCCGGAGTGGACTAGGTGGCCATCGTGCTGGTTAGGTGGTTAGTCAGATCATGAGATCTGCCCTCACACAACATGTAGTGTTACTTTTGCGCATGTTGCTAGATACCAGGAGTCTTACAGGGGGCCTTTGGGAGCTTAAATCTAAACTTATAACTCTAAGTTACTTGAAATTCATTGTGGTAGGAGTGGATTCCATTATTAGTAGGTTATTAAAGGGACTACTTGTTTTAGATGGTCAGTACAGGGGTACTGCAGGACCATCTGGATCATGCAGGATTGGGGCTGGGCACTGCAGGCTGCCGGTTCTCCTGACAGCGATGGGCTGGAGATCGCCCCTGCATGCTGTGGGGGGGGGGCTCCTTGACTCATCCGTCCAAACGCCCTCTCATCCTCCTGAGCGCAGCAGCAGCGGCCAAGCCGCTCTCTGCCGGTCCCGTGTCGCTGCCCAATAGGCTTGGCGTGCCGGCTCCAGAGCGGACCCCTTGGCGCGGCCGAGGTCGTGGGAGGGGACGCCCCGGGGGGGGCTCGCCATGGGTGACGGCCACACACGCGGAGTGCAGATGGATCCCGGCAACTGGGCGTTGCTATGGAAACAGGATGGCTCTGCGGAGGTACCCCACGGTTGCATCTCTGCGACGCGGTTTTAATTGTATTCCGCCATCTCGCCCACTCGTTACAGCGACGCGGGAGGGGGGCGCGGGATTGGGGGCTGCGGTGCCGCGGAACTGCCGGAGTCTCCCTCCCACACGACGGCAGATGCAGGGGAATGAGTCGGCCGGAGCTGCTGACGGACATGCGAGACTGCAGCGTCGCAGGCGGTGTGAACAGGACCTCAGCTTCCGGGCCCAATATGTAAACGTCTCCATACGCACTCTCTCCCTTAAGTCTGCTGGCAGAAGGCAGCACGATTTGGAGCCAGGAGGAAACTGCACTAACTCCCCTAGATAAACGTATTCGAACCCAAACAGTCAAGCAGCATATATACGGATAATGCATGAAACCGTGGCGCATTTTATAAATACGATTCTCTTGCTTACCTTGCATTGCTGAAGAAAAGACAGACAGACACCACGTTTTTTAATGAAACTATACTTTAACAGTAGTTATCTCTATGTAGTACAGAAGTGAAATAAAAATCACTGCAGTGTACAGGATTTTCACGGAAGGAAAAGGGCAAGTATTATCAACACTGCGCTATATTGTTGTAAATGATAGAAGCTTTATCAAAGTTAGCAGGGTCTAATCTGCCTCCCCCTTGGGGGGGGGGTGTGTGGCATGTGTCCTGTAGGAATCTTGCCATCCAGAGACGGGAGGTCAGTGGTTCACTGACAGGTCTGCGGACACCAACATAAATGTCTGTCTTCCCAGCACTGAAGGCTTGCATGGGCTGTTATTTGTTAATTATTAATTGTTAATACTTAATACTGGTATATAAATTGCCCACCCCCAGCACGAAAAAAAACCTAGAAGTAAAATCACCACAAAGACACAGTACTGCAGGAAATACACCCCCCTCGTGAACTTCTAATCGAAAGATGTACTGTTTTTTAAGGATCCATCCTTCCCATGTCACACACACGCTCAAGCACGCGCGGCGCCTTCCAACCGCCACTGTGTAGAAAGTCCGGCTTGGACACAGCAAATCTTCAGCCGTCTGCTGACAACATGTGGCTATAGGCCTCTTATGTTCCTATGCACATACGAGTCTGCACACCGTGTTCATAATGCACCGTCCAAGCACCAGCAGAAGCTCTCTGTTAGGCGGACTTTGCGGGAACCTGGGATCACTGTGTACCTCCCTGGTCATTCTCATGAACATCCATGTTCCTTCTGAAGATCCACCTTCATCTTTTCTGTTCATGTTTCTTCTGAAGGTCCACCTGCATCTCATGCTCATGTTGCTCGTCCACTTTCAGCCTGTATGTTCACGTATATGTCGAACGTGTGTCCTTTCCTGTTCTGTGCTAATGGTTGTGTTGCACGTCTGCATTCATATGCTGCTGCTGAAGGTCCACATGTGTGTTGTATGTTCATATTCATGTTGAAGGTCTACCTCCATGTTGTGTTTTGACTTTCGAAGGTTGACTTTGGGTTGGATCTTCATTCTCCATCCATAGCGACGTACAACAAATGTCTATGTACTGTATAGATCTCCTCATTCTTGCAGACATGCACGCCCACACATATATATCATTCTTATAATATTTTAATTAGACTTGCTAGTACTAAATTATTGAGATCTCCTGAGCATGGGTGCTTTTGCGAGCAGGCGGACCCGAGGCACTTTGAGATGCCGTGCAGTTTGTGTATGTGCATGTAGTCCCAGCTGTCATCGTGTCCACCGGAGGTTGCCGGCGGGGCACTCAGCCTGGCTCCAGGCTTCATTTTCCACATTACAAATGGCCGCCGTCTGGCAGGTCCTGGCTGTGGGTTGGGCCGGCGTGCAGCCTTCCCTGTTATTGCTTTGCCGTATTACCGCACCGTACCATTCGCGTCTGAGGCACCGCACATCATTAAATGGCCCCTCGTGGAAAGAGCCAGGCACAGAGAGTTTATCGGGCATCTAAGACCAAATCTGCCACCCATTCGTCACCCCCCCCCACCCCCCTCTCCCCATCTGCCAGGAAATGGCTCATTGCAGCAGCGTTACAACTGAGAACGATCAGTTCAACTGTTAAAAAAAATCAAAACGCCAGCGTGAGAACATCTGAGTAAGTAGAGCGCTGTAGTCAGCGGGTGAATTCCTCTCTGATCCTGCCCGTCTCGGAGGGAGGGGTGCCCCCGGCCGGCTCTCTCAGTTATCCATCCCCAGTTTGGACAACCCCTGCCGGAACTCGTGCAGCTCGTCCAGTTTGCCATCCAGTATGTCCGTGAACCTCTTCAGCTCCACACGCACCTGGTCCTGCTTCAGGCGGCTGTCCTCTATGTCGGCCTGCAGTGTTTCCATCCTGTCCTCCAGGTCCTTGTTCTTTGTTTCGGCCAACTAAAGATCACAAAGAATGAAGGCAGTTCTGTAGCCATATGGCAGTGAAATTGGAAATATTGCTACTATTATTACTATTAAAACATAACTGTTGAACATTGACATTATTTGCATGTATCTGGTGGGAACAGTAGTTATTGTAAAGTACGACCACCAGTTGTACAACTAATAATCCTTCTATCCATCCATTTGTCCATCTATCCATCCCTCCATCCATCCATCTGACTATTCCAGATACAGGAAGTGTATCTTCCCAGATATAGGCAGTGTGTCTTTCTGCGCTGAGTGCCTGAGAGTCAGCGAGACTCGCAGTGACTCGGCTCCCCATGACTCACAGCTCATTGGCTGTCGCTGTGGCCCCTCCCTCCCTCAGCAAGCCGGAACGTCGGCAGCCGCGCGCCATACTCCGCATGCCTTGCTGCCTCGCCGCGCTCCTTCGGGTTACCGCCATATCACCGGTGGTCTGTGCTGTCCCCAGCAGCGACGTGTGACCCCCCCCCCAAAATTATGTCTTTTACCTCCAGCTTCTGGTTAATGCTCTCACACTCGTCCATCAGTTTAGGAATGATCTCAGCCTGCTTCCTCAGTTCAGTCAGCTCCTGCAAGACACACAGACAGTCAACACGCCTGAGCAGATCCCCCAGCCGCTTTCCCTGTACAGGGTGACAGGGTGACAGCGACACGTCACAGGAAGCACAGGACACAGGGTCAGGGTGCCGCCTGGACGGGATGCCAGTCCGTCTGTGGGCACCCACATGCAAGCGCTCGCCCCCTTAATCACACCTTATGGGGAATTTAGGTAAGCTTAAAAGAGAACGGAAATAAGTCATGAAAAAGGTTGAAGTGATGAGTCTCATTAGCTCAGCCTGTATTACAGACAATAGCAGAGGAGAAAAAAATCTATGGTGTCTTTTAAATAATAGGAAATCAATTATTTTATTTGTAGATGCTTTTACCAGAAAGCCTTGAATAATGTAAGTGTATATCATTTAAACTCCACCCTTTTGTGTGGTGAAATGTTCTGCTGAATGTTTCTTCCCTACACATTTCAGGTTAGATACTTTTTTCAATTTTACAACAAAAGGATCCACTGGAGTTTAACCTGCGGCCGTCTGAGCACAAGTCCCTTAGCCACTGTGCCACCTGTTGGTCAAATGTTACATTACACTAGGAGATGGCAGGCTGAAGCCACTGAACAGCAGGCCCACTGCCGTCAAAGAGCTGCTGCACAGGCCAGAAGGAGAATCCGGTTCTGAAAAATATCCACCTGACTAGAATACAGGTTTTAGAAGCATGGCAAGGTCCTTGTTGAAAACACAGAACAAACGGACTCACCACCTGCTGAGAGCAAGACAGAATGCATGACGATTCAAGCCACAGAGCGAGAGCCCCTCCAAGTAAAAAAAGCACATTATTCATGTTCTGGGTGCAAGAACAGATCAAGAAAAAAATGAATCAAAAATGCAGAGTCCAGGCTAACAAACGATTTGTTTCTTGGTGAGGGTCAGACTTTAGCCTCAGTGGAAGAAATGAACTGGTTAAATGATAAACTAATTAAAACCAAAAACCGGGAGATGGTTGACTATCAGAGGATGCCAACATTCAGCCAGATCGGGTATCAGTCAACCTGCCGTCATATTCATTCATCGATCTGCTGTTACTGCTGCTGTCGAATAAATAAGCTAACAGCTGCCGATCTCTGGTTGGTGATAGATGACGTATGTGAGCAATCATAACTGCACCCAGCACCCTGTTCAGGATAAGCAAAGATCGGTGGGTGGATCGTCCCCAGAATGAATGAGATTCGTATAATGTTTGCACTAAGTTAATTTTGAAATAGATTCGGCAGCAACATATTATTGCAGGTAGAGACTTCAAGAGAAAACCCCCACAAATCTTTATGCGGAGGAAAACGGAAACATCGCTGGCCCTCTAGACGCAACGAGACGCTGACATCAGGACTGCCCAAAAGAGTCGATATTAACATTTTCTCTTGGAGCTTAATCATTTCCTGTAGGACAATGTGGGACCCAGCCATGTGTTCAAACTTCCCCTAAATGCTCAATGACACCCTACTCCCCCCCATCCCCACCCCCGGCTCTGCTGCGGCCCCCAAAAGCACCCTCTCTCCTGGGGAGACCTTGACACTGACCGACAGTTTCCCTCTCACAGAATCCTTCAGAGGTGCCACAATGAATGGCAGATTTCTTTAAAAAAAACATAGCAGAGCAAACTTGTAGGGAAGTGGCAGGTGAAGCTCAGCGGCCGTGTTTGTCTGGGTGTTCCAGATGCCTCACCTTGTCCTTCTCGTCTATCTCGGCCTCCAGCTCAGCCACTTGCTGGGCCAGCTGGGCGTTCCTCCTCTTCTCCTCCTCGATCTCCTTGCACTGCGCTTCCAGCTCCACGATCTACAGCCGTGGAGACGGACAGCCATCAGCAGGATCCCAGCCACTGATCCCACAGACTGCTGCCTCCTGCTTGCACATCAATAAGCTTGGGTATCAATGTGCACAAATGTCCCCATTCATATCTTTTGTAGTATTTCAGGTAATATGACTCAGTGAATAACGGGAAGAGGCCTCAGTTATAGCTAATATGAGCCCAGTTATGTTACATGTGCCATGAGTTCTGCAGTACTGGCTGAGTGAGACTGCAGGAGGTGACCTTGGCTCTTAGCTGGTCGCCGTCCTGCTTGCTCTCAGCCAGCTGCTGCTTCCACATCTCCACGCCATTGTTGGACTCCTGCAACGCTTCGGCGAGACGGGCGTTGTTCTCCCTCAGGGCCTGCAGCTCTGTCTCCAGCTTGTGGGCGTTGGCGTTGCTAGGGGAGGGCGGAGAGGTTGGTACGGTGTGCAGACACATCGCCGCGGCAGAGTGACCTCCGCCGGCTCTCACGCCTGAGCGTGTGGCACACTCCGATAGGGCCCAATGAACCAGCCTCACACGGCGCCCTCTTAAGGGACTAATTGGCTTTAAATGTCAGTTCTGCAGGAAGGGTGGCTGATGTTGGTATCACCTGACATCTCGCGTGTCCTACTGCAGATAAAAGATGGAGGACTTATGCTTTCCTGCTCTGCAGATCTGATTTGAATGCATTTGTAGAGTGACAGTCTGCAGTAGAGTGGCTGCCATCCCAAAGGCTCTGTGTGTGTGCGTGTGTGTGTGTGTGTGTGTGTGTGTGTGTGTGTGTGTGTGTGTGTTACGGCAGCTAGGGTGGCAGTGCCTTTCAGCAAGAGGCCGGTTACCCCTGTTCCACAGCAGACCGCAGACGTTCATTCTCGCTCTTCAGCATTGCGTCCTCCGGTTCCACGTGTGAGATCTTCTCGTCGTCTGTGCCATTGATGCTAGAGGGCTGCGTCGATGAGGGGGTATCCCTGCCTGACTCCTGCACCGGGAAGAGGGGGGGTGCAGGAGGCGGCAAGGCAACGTCAGACGTGGGAGGAGGCACCCGTGGGGGGTTCGGGGCCCTGCAGCGCTCAGTATCCACTAGTGATCGGTTAGTGATCAATTTGCACCCGGAATGCCGACACAAACCGGAATTTGGTTTCACAGGAAGCATGGGACTGTTGTTGCCCAGTGGATGGATTCGAGGGGGCCCTAAGAGGCTTCATTGGGCCTGATCCGTATTGACAGGCAGTAAAGTGACTCTTGCACGGCATGATGGGAGTCTGGCTCACCGCTGACACTCGAGAGCCGCTCACCCGCCCCTCCCTCCCTCTCACACCGCTCCACCTTCCATATCTTTCCAGCCAAGCCGAGTGCATTTTTCTAGCTGGACCTTTGGCAGGTAATTAATATTCTCTGACCTTTGTCCTGACTTTCCCTATTTTTTGCCTGGTGGGTTTCCGTGGCGAATGTCTCTGTTCACTCCGGGGACAGCGCATTTAATGACCCAGGTCAGAGGGAACTTGGGCCTAGCGTGACTCAATCACAAAGCAAGGGGGCGAGAGAAGGTGGGGGGGATTTGTCCAAAAGCCTTCAGCCTACCTGGGAATGATTACTCGAGGTCTCCATCTTCTCCTGAGATCTGTCCCTGGCAAGTTTTGCTGCCTCTTTCACCTCCTGGAATTTTTCCGCGAACTGCAGGTAAAGGAGAAAACAGACTCAAACACGACAGGAGACTGTAACCACTCAACTGCACCAAAGATGCCCAAGGGGCAGGACGGGGGGGGGGTGAACATTTTGGCGAAAGCTTGCGGCCCGATCAGCCGCCCCCTCTCTCACCTTAGCAAGCTGCTGCTCTGAGGCGAATCCGAGGCCAAAGACGGTGTTCGCCCGGCTGTCGGCCCACTGGCCAAACTTCTGTGAGGTCTTTGTGAAGGTCATGTTGGGCGTGATGGTGCTGTTGATGATCACCTGGCATAAGGAGAGTGAAACCAGCTGAGAAGGACGCTATATCAGGGAAAACTGTCTCACCTCCTTCAGAAAAGAATCCATCTCTCAGTGTGAGCATAGCATTACGCATTACATCACACTAAATGATGAATTAACAGTAAGAATTTGCAATAATGGGGGGAGGCAGCATGTGGCTCTGCGGGCTAAGCCTTTGCGCCTAAGATCGCCCAGTTTCGGCAGAACAGTCACACGTCCGTGGGCCTTTGAGCAAGGCCCCTAACCCCCCAGCCCCCAACCAGCTGCACAGGTGGGGCTGCCTTTTGCTAAGATAAATGGATGCTGAGCACTAATTACTGTTTACCTCTTCCTACAGTTAAGGTCCAACTCTGTAAGAGCGGCACCGTTAGGGTACACCCTGGACGGGATGTTCCAGACATTGAGTTACACAGTGATACACTGAGGAGTTTAAGGGTTATCAGACGGGCAAACGCACATGTGTTTGGGCCGTAGGAGGACATCAGAGTTCAGATTCAGAGTTCAGCAGAACACCAGACGAACAACTGGAGAACGTCAGCAGAACACCAGACGAACAACTGGAGAACATGCAGGCTGCATGTTCTGACATAGCTGGGGGAGGGACCGCACAGTGGATTCCTATGATGCTGAACGGCTGGACAGGAGGGGGGCTGCTGGATATCAAGCCTGGAGTGAGACCCATGAGCCGTTGAGCACGGCGGCCCAGCCCGCACCCCCCTCCATCTGCCCTGCGGGACGTGGAGGTGCAGATTACAGCAATTAGGATGAAACAGGCGACAGTTTAATGAAGATGCATCTCCCTTCTTGAGGCAACATGGTGTCTCTCTGTTGGAACTGAGCCCCCGAAATGACAGGCTGGTGCCGTCAGCGCCTCACCATACCCTGGTGATTTTGACGCACATGTGCTATGTGCGACATGGACCCCACGGCCTGTAAGGCCAGTGACCTCTGGGTCACTTTGCTGCCAGAGGCCTGCTGAGTGTACATTCCCCCCCCCCCCCAAGAGCTTATAAAAAGCCCCAGACTCCTTACTGGCAGGGCCAGCTGCTTCTAGTGCTAGAGAGGGGAATAAACCCCAGTCACAACGTTATATTTTAAAATAAAAAAGGGGCCAGCTGGCCTGCGGAATGCTGATCGCAGTGCTGATTACCATGCAGGGCCACTGCAGACTGAAGGCTCAGGGGCCGCACTGGGATCTGGAATTTTGTACCTTCTAATCTTCTCCTGATCCCCATCCTCAGATAACAGTCCATCCTCCTCTATGTAAACACTCACAGTACGTTTAAATAACTGTAAATATTTCGCATCTTTTATAACATTCTCATTCCCCGTCATTCACATTCTGTTACACGGTGAACATGTGGTGGAATTAAGGGACTAGGAATCACGTGTCTTTGCTTTTGAAACTTGTAACAAATTGTGGCTGAAAAAATAAAAAGTGAAATTATTGTGTTTGTAGGTGTTTTGGTTGTTTGTAAGCATCTCCAATAAGCACCTCAGGATGTCAGGTGTGTGGGATCACATGTCCAGCCCAGGGCGAAGGCAGCACCTACTGACCCAGTCGCCTGGAAACCTTCATGACCTCAAGTTCTCTCAGGATGAAATCCAGTTGGTCTGAGATTATCGTAAACTGGGGCTCTGTCCCAGACAGGCCTAATCCTCGGGACTGTTGCTACTCCTCATTGGAGCAGCAGACGACCTCAGGAGCGTATGACAAGCAGAGGAGTGCACCAGATGGATGTTACTTTCAGGGCTTGGAGGAGCAGACCGAGCCTTGGCATACGTCTGGAGAAACTGTGTGCAGCCCCTGTGATAATTACAGATTGGCTGAACAGCGACTAAGGCACACTCTGTCTCACTCTCTGTCTCACTCTCTGTCACTCTCTATCTCTCTCTGTCTCACTCTCTGTCTCTCTCTGTCTCTGTATCTCTCACTCTCTCTGTCTCTATCTCTTGTCTCTCTCTCTTGCTCTCACTCTCTCTCGCTCTCTCCTCCCACAAGTACCATCAAAGTAGAACAATGATTTCCGTCATGAATGTCCTCATGCTGACTCACTGCACCCTTTCCCGTATCTCCCTCTCACGTCCCTCGCACTCCCTGCGTAGTGGGGGGAGGTAGTGGCATGGTGCAGTGGACGGGATCTGTGCTCCTCTCATCACGGTGACCCCATCGTACGTACGATGGGCGGCCGACTCATCTGCACCTCTGTGGTCCCCTACTTTGATGGTGGGATGGAGCAGGCGTGATTCGGTTACTGGTGCGTAATGGAGAGTGGGTGCTAGGGTGCTGTTAGGGTGCTACTGCAGGCTTCCGGGGGGGCAACACGAAGAGGCCGGAAAAACAAACACACCAGCCGATGTCAGACGGAGAGGAGCTGGAAGACAGAGCTGTCAAGCGAGTCTCAGTAAGCTCCTACCGAGATGAGGGCAGGGTGCTCTCTGGCACTAATATCCGGTGTCGCCTGAAATTTGATCAAAAGCTCGTCTCTGACTGTGGGGAAATGTAGCGTACAGAGCTGCCATTAGCAGGCGGCCCGGAAGCTGCTCGCTTGTCCGAAGGCGAGGGGCCCATTAGCGATCCCTGGCCGCCCGCGCCCCCTCCGCTAATCTTATCATGCAAGTATCTGAGGGTTTACACTGACCTCATACTGTAGAAGTAGCTAGCCCTGTGTGGGCCGTAAGGCATGAAGCCAGACACCCCTGTCCCCATCCAAAAGGAGTGCCGCTGAGGGGGAGGGGTACTACCATACCCACCACTGCGTGAGAGCCTCATAAACCCAGCCTGTGGCCGATACCCCCCAACTCCAGTCACACCCCGCAGATCAGCCTGGACTGTGACAGACTGTGAGAAGCTAAAGTTAACATGGTTGGCCGCGAGTGTTGGTGGCCAGAGGGATGATGGGAATGGCTGTGAATAGGGCTGTACGGCCGGGATTTGTGGTGAGAGTCTGTATCTGCAGCCACGATGTCAAAGGGCTGCAGGGAAAAATCGCAAAGGAGACACTGGTGTGCATAGTCAGAATGCAGAGGGCGCACAAATGAGTTTATCGCTAATGAATTATTTACTCGCGGCTTTGGGGAAATACCCTGCTTAAGGGCAACTAGTTTTGTGGAGAGCAAATCAAAGCGTGGAAAGTTATACAGCAGGTCCGGGAGCGGATCTGAGGGAGTGTGAAAATCAGGATGTGGAATGTGACCGTGAAAGAGGCTGGGCCAGGTTTCCCGCGTTCAGCAGGACGCATTTTATGGCGGGGAGGACCATTCTATTTCTCTGGGGGGGAAGGTGTTCTGTAACCTCCTCCCTATTCCTGCCCTCTGCCCCTCTCTCTGACATTCACATAACATTCCTGTAACATTCATCCACTCAGCAGCGTGACCACAGTGCACCGCGACCCCCCCAGCCTGGCGCCGGCATCATTGAGTGTTGTGTCTGGGCCAATTTTCAGGTGACCATCACTTTTGCTATGCCGTTTGTTGGGGGGGCGGGAAGCAGAATCCCAGCTCTATGCTGTGGTATAAGGGAATAAGCAGCGCCCCCCCCCCCCCCATCTGTCAACCCCCATCTCTCTGCGTTCCACTGTCAACACCACTAAGTGATTGGCCCGTCCTGGCTCATACCGCCCGAAGTCAGTCAGGCTCCCCCACGATGCTCACCTTGGAGCCATCCACGCTGATGACCCGGTAGCTACTGCGCGTGCTATCGTAGAAGTAGGAGACGGTGACAGCCTGCTTGCTGGCAGAGACCCAGTTCTTCTTGGTGGTCGGGTCGATTTGGAAGACGTGAGCCCTGGTGGTGAAGATCGGCTGCTCTCTGCAGGACACAGGAGAGCGGGAGCGAGAGGCCATGAGGGGAAAAAAAAGCAAACCGATGTAAAGAATGTCTAGCGCTGAAGGAATCGTCATCGTCACGCCGCGTGGCTCCGTTCATCCCGGAGGGTTCGTCTGAGTGGACTGAGTTGGTGACGTGGACCCCGCTCTGGCCTCAGACCAGCGCTAATGTGATGGAACCTGCCGGTTCGCAGGCTGGATGTACATGTCAATTGCAGGCACGACATTCACATGGAAAAGTCAGGGCTGGGTTAAGTATGTGAGGATTGGGAGGGGGAACACATTCACATTCTATCTGGCCCTGCATTGGGTGGGTGTGTACGCATGTGTGTTTGTGTGTGTGTATGTGTGTGTGTGTGTGTTTGTGTGTGTGGTTGCCCTCAGCAGGCTGCAGGCCATTATGCAGTGACACACGCAGAACCAGATTCCAGCAGAAGTACTAAACAGGTTCCTGTCTTATGAATCATCGGGTCTTCGGCCAGAGAGGTTCCCACAGAGACGGCGGCTTAAAATAACCAGATGGAACGGGACCCTCTGGCAGCAGGAAAGCCTTCCTGCCGACCACCTCGTAACCCCGGAAAATCGCAGACGGCTATTCAGAAAGCACTTAAGCCCGATTCTGCTGTGAGCGGGTCCGCCAGTCCGCCGCTGGTCTCAGAGTCTGGCCACCTTACCCTCGCCCAAGATCCCCCCGCCCCGCCCTCGACCTGGATCTCCACTTTGCATCTTTCTGATCGTAAAGGAGGGTCCCAGCAGCTCATAAAAACGCAGTAATTACTACCCCGGTGTTGTATCTCATTTCCTGATAAAAGTCTCTCACACCTGACGTATCATCCAGACTTACAGTAAAGAACCAGACCTCAAAGGTGGCCACCTTCAACTCCTAATCACACAGATCGGCGGCGCGGTTTACAGACCTGACACTTCATGACTAAGGTGTTTCAGTTTGTGTTCGTACTGGATGACTGTTCACACCAGGCAACTGTAACTGTTATTGGGCTATTAGACTACGTCTATGGTACTTGGTACCAGATAATGTTTTAAAATAATAAACATAATTTCAAAGTTGTTCTTCTATTATCGGCAACAAGGGTAGTTCTGAGTCCATGGCGATTTGGAGACGTTATGAAAGTGCGTTTTAATTTAGGTAATCGGAAAATCTTCACCTAATTACCTCCAGAGGGATCTTTGAGAAGGCTTTCTGACGCTGGAGGTGAGTCAGAGGGGTCATTACACTTCTCATGATGCTCTACTGGGAGGGGGTCTTGATGGATTACCATAGATCTTTCACTCTCTCAGCACACAGGGCAGAATCAACTTCCAGTCAGCAGAAATGGGCTGGGGAGGAGACGGCATTCTTTGGGGGGGGGTCGTCTGTGCTATGTATGATTGGACCTGTGCCTGTAGGTCCACTTGGTGCATACTGACTTGGTCTCAGATAACAGGAACCAGACGGGGTTTGTGGTGGCTCTCAGCAGGTCCAAATTGCCCTAAACTGTCCCTGATCGACACCCACTTATGAGCGACAGATCCGCTTCCCCTCTTGCTTTAAGTACACACTACAAAATAAAGCTCGCCTATTTAAAGGCTCGGTTGAAGATAATAACGGCCTGTCTCTCCCTGGAACACGGGCCTAAAAATAAAGGCAGCCACAAATGTTTGCCACAAATCTCACTACCTTGACTACGCCTGGGATTGTTCTCCCTCTGGGAAGGACGATGTGGTGATTTGCGGTACACATCACCGCCAACGCCGCCCATCAGAGCCGGTCGCTGGGACCAAGCGACCTTCCCAGTGGCTCTGCTTCTAGGCCGAGCGATGGGGCACTGCTGTGACCGGCTGGCACACACGCTAGCGGCACCGTGCAAATATAGAAATTTGGGCTCATTAGCATAGGTGCAAACACATGCGGGTCGTCACTGAAGCCAAGGACAAGGTCACCCCTGCTGGCCCGCTCACGACCCATTAGCAAAGCTTCGCTGCGGATCGCGAAATGTGCAAGACGAAGGTGTGATTTCCTCCTGAGTACTTACAGCTCCAGGAAAAGGTGGCAGGCTGCAGATTCGTGGAGGCCAACACAAGAGTGTGAGCACTTCTCCACGCCCAGCCTCATGCTCACCCCTTTCTGGGGGCACAGAGTGCCATCGAACCAGCCGATTAGCCGATTGCTGCATCAGGCCAGTAAGAACATAAAGGCCTTTCAACCAGAGAACACATGCAAATTTCTCGGTTTCTGCCAACCGCTGTGTTACCTGTAGCCTCTGTGCGTCTTACAGCCTGACTCTACAAACAAAAAACATTTCTGCAGGGAGGACAAACGGACCAGTGACTCTGTACTACAGAGAGGCCTCGACCGGCAGGATCTGAGCTAATGCTGTCCAGTCTGACGCCCTGTTCTTTCTGGGATAGGTGCCCTTGCGCTTGATAAGTGGATGAATGGAGGGAAAATATAGCATCAACTCAAATGTTCTGAGTGGCTGTTCAAGCCAAAAAGACTCAAAATGTAAAGCCAAAGAGAGTCGGAGGGAGATATTCACTATAAACCTGCTCAAGCAACATATTTCATTATGAGTGACCTGTGAAATTCCTGTGTAGATCAGGGGTCTCAAACCTAAATAACTTGAGGACCACAGGCTAGGAGCTTTTCTCCAACAGGGGCCACTTGAGCAAATATTTATGAGTTTACAGAGAAACGAAAGGGAAGAAAATGACTTAATGTCTATATTATTCTACTAATCAGTGCTGGGGGGTGGGGTGGGGGGTAGCAGAATATAGACGTTACATCATTTTCTTATTTTTAGCGGAAAAAAGACGTTACAATCTTTTTTATTTTTAATGGAATATAGATGTTACATTGTTTTATGTTTTTTATGGAATGCTGACATAAATGCTGGTTTTTATTTTTTATTATTTTTTATTTGGAAAATGAAATATCGACCTGCGGGCAGTGAAATAGGTGCAAAACTGCGTGATCCAACGCGAAAGGAGCAGCAGCAGAGAAACGACAAACCAGGCTTGTGGGACTGTTTTTATAAATGTCTACAGCCAATCACACACAGCCAATCATAAACCGCCAATCACACACAGCCAATCATAAACCGCCAATCACACACAGCCAATCATAAACCGCCAATCCCACACAGCCAATCATAAACAGCCAATCACACACAGCCAATCATAAACAGGCAATCACACACAGCCGTGTTATCAGCAACCGACCCAGCGCATGGGTGCTGAATCACCGGCCGTCATGCTAAAGCGTGGCCTTTAAAGTTGCTTGGGGGCAGCAGAGACCCAAAGGGTGTAATGCAGGGATGGGAGCAGAGTGACGCTGCGGGCGAGACTAGGAAGCTACCCTTGCATTTTTCCTTATTAGCTGTAAACAGAGCTAAGCTGTGCTGACAGCCGCAGAGAGACGGTGTGAAATTGCCCGATTGAGAAGATATCCCTCCATCTTTATGAGGTTCTGATTCACTTCAACTGTGTGACCATGGATGGGCTGAGCTTGTTCCACGGTGGCCAATCATGAATCATGTTCTCTTACGCTTGGCAGGGCTGTCCATCGAAGATGGCCGCCGACCTTTAGCTGGCATTCAGCTGGGCGAACAGGAACCTGTCTGTCTGACACTCGAGCGGAAGAAGTCCCTCAGCTGTCGCCCAGGGCTGCGCCGGTGGGGTTGCCCCAGGGGCCAGAGATGCTTCTGTCTTGGCACGTGTAAAGAGCAGCGGGTCGCTCCAGTCAGACATAATGAGCATCCGAACACAGGTCTGGCTGCAGGAGGGACCGGCTTGATAACCTGGACCTGGTGCCATGAGAAACATTCCTGAGATGCCTGGGGCTGCTGCACGCAGACATGACAGAGGAGCAGCTCCTGCAGGCCTGACCTATTTGTCATGGTCAGGCCTCCCAGCGAGGACAAAACACAACACGGGCAACTGGTTGGGTCATTCCTGGGGAAGGGGGTGTGTCATACTCTGAGGCTGATGCTGATTGGGGGGGAGGTGCTCAGCTCAATCTCCACAGAGCGAAAATGCAGAATCGCCAGCTGAAATGCAACCTCTGTGCTCCTCTCTGAGCAAGATCCAATTTCTGGCACATCAGAAACCATAGGAGGGAGTGGATGAGTGGGCTGCAATATCTAGAGGAAGGATGAGCCTGGGATGGACATGCTGTGTTTGGTGGCTTCCATTTATCACCTAAAGAAACGTCCTCCTAGACGAGCAATCACAGTGCAGTGAAGCCGCGCGTCCAGGGCTGTTTTGAAGGGAATCTGCCGGTAGATTTGAGCGTCTGTGTGCCAGCAGCACGAACAATATCTTCACAAGCTGCTGAAGTCATGCTGAGAGGAGAAAGTGAAAGTGCCAACACAGAACCAAAGTTCAACATTCCACCCAACAGGGAGGAACCTTTCAGCGGCAAAGCGGGAATGATGCGTCTCATCTAACACCTACAGAAATAGACTCTGAAGTCGCTCCGTGTGTTTCTGATTAATGCTCTGCAGAGCAAATAGCAAGAAACAAGAAATTTCTCTCCACAAGCTTATCAAAACGGTCAAATGAGTCTCCCAAGCAGAAATGACAGTATGGTAACTCCCCTGGATATGTACACAGGTACTTCTTTTGGATTAAAAGAAAATGCACTGTAGACTAAGTGTCATAGCTCCTCAGACTGACATTCTGGGAGATTCGGACCTGCTGGGACAGAGATACCTTCAACTGCTGGAGCTGTTATCAGCTGAAGGAGCCCAGAAGGTGCGGCAGAGCAGGACAGACCTGCTATTCAGGGCTTCTGCTCTCTGAAAGCACACAGGACCTCAGAATATACTACATTAACCATGATGTTGATAAAACGGCTACTGAGAAAAATATCGGAAACAGACACACTGTCCAGACTGGGAGAAAAGGAATTTGTGATTATTTACTGCCACACATATCCAAGATGGCTGTTTGATACCATCAATCTACAGTGGTTACGAACAAGTGAGATATCATTTATTTTCATTACTGGTGATTTAGAGACACCAGTTTATGTCTTTGGACACCAGAGTATCTGCAGTAAAACACAGGGAGAACATGCAAGTCACACTCTAATCCCCACTTTTAGGTACTGACCCCACTGACCACTGGAATCAATTAATTATCCAGTGAATAATGGCATGTCTGCTGAAATGAACTCACACGTGCAGAGTTCTGATTAGCCTATAGCACTGCTCCAATGTGGATAAGTTTGTGTATATGTGTGTATGGGGGGGGGGTGTCCTTTCACTGCATAATTTGTGCCAAGACTGAAGATGTCTGTATCCCTGCAGAATGTGGCAGCAAACAGCACCATTTCCCACCATCTGGTCCCTGTGATTTCTGTCCGAAGTAGTCTATCTCCCTCGTCTGGGTAATCGTTACACAATTCTGGATGATCGTTGCAACTGGGGACACTTTGCCATCAGTTGTAAGATCAGCCAGTTTGGTGCCCTCTCCATCCCTGGGAACCCCTCATAGAATGCAGGAACCCTGGAGAGCCCAAACCAGCGTGGAGAACAGCTCCCAGCTCTGTGGTCTCTCCCCCTGTCCTCCCCGTGCACAGGTCGGCTGCCCCTGCTTCTTATTTAAAAAGGGAAATCCCTGTGAAACCTTTTCCACGTGACTCTCCGAAGAAATTGGCCCCTTAGCTCCGCACAAAGCAGACAGGGACCTCCATGCCCACCATTGCGTAATAAGGAATGGATGTATTTTACAGAGAATGGGAGATCGGGAAGATTTTATTAAAAGGAAGCACTTGTGAGATACAAGTAAACGTTAGCAGAGTCTAATTATGCGGCAAGGGTCATATTTGCGCAAGGGGGGGGGCTGATAAGCACTGAGTGAGAAACGAGTACAACAGCAAACTAAAACGCCTCTGAACCATGCAGTTAATCTATAATCGCCGACAAACACAGCTCCGGAGGGCTAAAAAGGCGCTAGGAGAGGAAAATATTTCAAATCAATTCCACCGAAAAACACCTCGCTCTGAAAATACGTAGGGATGCGTGGGGATCAGTTTTAAGGACACAAATATCTAAATTACAGATATCATGTGAAAGGTGCTTTAAAATATCTTTTAAATTCTGGCAAAGTAGAAGAGGTATTTCAAAACAGAAGAGGGACAAGAAAGCAGGTGAATAAAACTGATTATGATTCTGATTTTTACAATTATTTCATCAGATCTCACAACAAAACACAACATACAATTTTCTATTGTTTTGGACCCAGTCAGGCTGATTTCCCTGCTGCCTCGGATTTCAGGAATGCTTCAAGAAGAACGTCTATTTAAGGCCTAGATTTACTGCATTCTGCTTTTTCGGGGTATCGAATTAACGTGCCGAATTAAAACAATACAAGAAATAAGTGAAGTTTGACGACGGTGAACTAATTATGAGGATAAAGCTCTTTCCGCACGCCAAAGAGCAAGAAATTATATTTAAGCGTATAAATATGTAGTTTATCTTGTGAATTTTATCTAACCTAATTATTGACTTATTTAAGTTTAATTATAAGTAATCGCGTTAGTTTAGACCACGAAACTGATTAACTGTTTTGAATTAAATAATTAGACTACCCCAGATATGAGCATGCCACTGTTTTCAGCTTATAACCCCGTCATAACTATGTTTATCCTGGACAGGTTTATCTTTCTGTGTGCCAAATAAAGTTAAGTGACTTCTCTGTATTATCAATGCAATGCTTTGTATAACGCACATGCCGGCCGACTGAATTTACAGCTTTGCTATTAAGGCAAATAAAGCGAACCTCTAAACTGTGTTATGAAGGTAATCCAATGCATTTTATTAACGTTTAATAAATGAGTAATACGCAAATTTTTGGACATGATGTTTAAGACAGGCTACAGTCAAGCTGAACCTCTTTGGATGCACTGAACTTTGTGCTACAGTACAAAAGTCTTGTGCGCCTACGATCATTCAAAATTCATTCATAAAAAACACGCAACACTAGACATAACAGCGGATGTCGACCATTACCTAATAATGAAGCATTCGATTTAGTTTAATGGCTATCGCACACTTGATCGATTAGGGAGGGACATCTAACCGTTTCGATTAGAAAACCACAATGTTGCGTAGCAAGATATGCAACGGATGAACAGCCTTAAGGATGTTCTGCAGTTATTGTTGCGTTACTTTTTATTTGTGAGAACTGGAAAAAACTCATCCAGCGTCTAACGATTAGGAATTTTGCTGCACGGTTTGTCTACCTTGATGCAGGTGGATCATTAATTCAAACTTCCAGTATTACTTATTGCTTGGTCTTAAAGCGTGTGTGAATATGCATTATACATCTGTGAAATTTAATTCGTGGATTAGAAGAAATCCGTCGGATTCGATAGAAAATTATCGGAAACATGATGACCGGAACATTCGTCCATAATATCTCTCGGCAGTCTAAACTGACCACACAAGCATGCAAAATTGACCTTGCGTTATGCAGGATTTATCGCGGATTTTCAGCTTCCTCCTTTAATAAAACACACTCGTAACTTTACGTACTGTACAGCAGGATGTCGGAATCCTTCTCACACGTGTTAGTTTGCTGAAATGGGTATATAATGGCTTTAGTCTCATAATTAAACCTTATACAACAAGACACCACAAAGCGTGTGAAAAGCATATCGATGGATTCTTCTACTTATCGGTAGGTCTTTTTAGGCTAAGAAATGGGAATTTCAGATTCAAATATGTCTAACTATTACACGAGTGTCCAAATATGTACTTCAATTTGACATAATTTAAAGAAAAGTACTCACCCCATTTCCACGGACTTTTGTAATTAGACTGAAGGGTCTAAAATGGAATCTGTAGTGAACTTTGTTATTTCAAAAAAAGATAAATGAAATAATTCCACCTTCAGTTTTTTCTTGTGCCCATCGCAGTCTCTTCAAGCAGCCAGCAATAAAAATAAAACTGAAATTTAAGAGTGACTCACACTGTGCTCTAAGCGGCAGATTTTTCGTCGTTGTAAATCCTTTCCCTTTCTTTCCACTGTGAAGCTCATGTCATTTAAAAAACGTCTCAGATAAAGAAGAAACAGTTTTTTGTTTTCTGGTTAGACGCTAAAATGTCACGCTCTTAAATTGTGTTACACTGCTTAATACATTTCAGCAGTGGTAGATACCGTCGTTCCCTGGTGAGCTTCAACTACAAGTGAGGCACACGGCCACAGCAGCGACACTGAGCGGATCCCACCTGCTTATCACAACAGCCTCCCACATACTCCTGACACGAAGCCTGCCCTCTGTCTCCAGGGACTCGAACCGAACAGTAACTAGTGTGTAATTAATATTTTTCAAATAGCATGTGTCTTTCAGAGCTGGTGCTCTGCAGAAATGCCATTGCGTGTCAGATTCATTAGATAATGAGAATGCAAAGGCATTCCAGTGCACCAGAATATTATGTCATACATGGAAGCGGAAAAGTAAATTCACTGATCGCACGAATGCACGCGCGTTCAGTCGCCACACACACACACACACACACACACACACACACACACAAACGAGATCACCCCATTAGAGTGCTTTATTTTTAAAAAGTACAGTTTAAATCACTGTTATTAATTGGCCTATGTTGTTGCCAGTTAATGCATATATGCTTCGTACTAAAGGGTTTGTGTGTATGCGTGTGATTGTGTTTAATGAAACTGTTTTGAAACCAAACGCATATTATATTTCAATCTTAGCTGGAATTCCGGGGGGGGAATTATTATTATTATTATTATTATTATTATTATTATTGTTGTTGTTGCTGTTATATCATAGCTGATATAATAGTATTTATAAGAAGCAGAAAAATACATTATGTAATATTTCATAATAGGAACTCTTCATACTGAATGTTACGCCTCCTACTGTATTACTTGATTTCCGGAACCATTTATCATCCAGCCATCAGGGAGCTGATAAACTGTTACGCCTGTGTCACACTTTTTAGCGTTCGCGGGCCGGGTTAGTTTCATCCCTGGCTGCGTAAGTGAGACCTGTGCTGATTTTCGAGCTGGTTTTTTTATAGTCTCAGTGCGAAATTATCAGACCGTCTAAACTTTCGGATTTATAAAAGTAAGACTTAAGTAAGTTTGCTTTCCGGCTAGGCTCGAATAGCTGACGTGTATCTGTGTTGTGCTAGCCGGCTGTCTGGATGACCTAAGGAAGCTTTGTGATTCCCCATTCAGAATGTCTGGATTCCCAGAGTCCTCGTCCGATTTAGAGGAGCGCTTCGCCGCCCCCTTCGCGGCCAAAGACGGCCAGGAAAACCTCGGACGTGATCCACATCCACCGCAGACGGCGGAGGACTGGAGCGGGCTGAAGGCTGGCGACAATCAGTAAATTAACATTTTACTAAAAATTTTAAGGGTATTTGAATGTTTTACTAACCGCTTCGAGTGGTTGGCATAATCATTAATAGTCTGTCAATGTTTTGCTGTGTTGGTAGGCTACCTTTTATTTATACAGCACTTGGTACATGTAGATGCCTGTAAATAAGGACCTTAAGGTAGTTCCACCTGTAAGGATGTTGTGTAGGCAGCCACAGATATTTTTTATCGAGATGCATGCAGGCAGCAGGACCATGCAATGGCGTTGATCTGGGTATGGATGGTAGGGACGTGTCCCAACCAATATTTTGGGAGTACCGCGTGCGTTTAGGGGGCGGGGGGGATCAGAGCTGATTTGGTCCCTACCAGTGCTGAAGTCAAACCTATATCATTGGGACCACGCGTACATGACATTACCTGAACACATGAGGTACACATTTCTTAATTCTCAGGACCTCCGGATCTCCTGAACCGATCCCTGATTACGAGGAGCAGTTCAGCCACCGATTCACGTCCGCAGACCAGGAGTTTCAGGAGTACCTCAAGCGGCCGTCGAACCCCCCACCGATAGTGGAGGAATGGAGAGGTGGCGGTGGTGGTCACCGCAATCGGTAAAGCGCTCCTAATTATATGGGGAAAAAAACTGATCAATAAATATCTTAGCTCAGTGCTTTGGTTTCATAAACTGGGAAATATATAGAGTCAGCTAGGGGAATACGTATAACATGTATATGGATACTTAACTTGTGCAATTTGCTTGTAGGTACCATGAACAACGTCCATACAGAGGACACGATGGAGGCAGAGGCTGGTCTGGGAACCAGTGGGGTTCCCAGCAATGGCAAGACAGGCGCTGGAGTCATGGCAGTGGGCGGGACTACCCACACTCAGGGCATCACAACTCCTACAGCCAGGGCCACAACTCGTATAACCAGAGGCCGCCTAACAACCGGTACTGAGGATCGCCGTAGGAGCAAGTTATGACGTATGAAGACACAGCTTTGATGTTGTGATCCAAATAATGTCTTTGGGAAAGAGTCTACCATTTGGTGTAATTAAGTAAATGATAGTTTGGAGTTGTATAGATTGATGGAGTATGGTTATGCCGTATAAGTTTTTGTAGTTGATATGATTTTATCTTGCTGGGCTTGGTGTCGCAGTGGTTTGCACGGATGTGTCACAGCTCTGGAGACCAAGGTTT
This sequence comes from Mormyrops boulengeri, assembly GCA_026781065.1. Lineage (NCBI taxonomy): Eukaryota > Metazoa > Chordata > Actinopteri > Osteoglossiformes > Mormyridae > Mormyrops > Mormyrops boulengeri. The sequence continues at coordinate 15,796,609 of JAODLD010000021.1, forward strand.
GAGTCTCCGCCACAAATGATTGCCGTTTGCAGGTTTAGTAGCCCAAGAAAAACTTTAGGTTTGATTAATTGTTTATCAGGGCACTGTAACAAATGCAAGATTTTTTTTTGCCTTCAGACTGGACTCTTTCATATTTCACGTCTGTATATTTTTCTTGTATCATTTTTTTTTATACTGGGAATGTCAGGTTTCACAATGAAAAGTTTTCAGAGTGATTTAAATGAACTTTTGAATTGTGCTTTTACTGTCTAAAGATGAAATCCATTTTAAAGTAATACTAACATGGTGATGTCATGGGTCATGGGGCTGCATCGCTGCAGTCACTGGAGCATTGAAGGCGAGACAGACCGTGTCCTGGAGGCCAGAAAGAATGATCAGGTGGCCTCCAGGAGTGCATACTGCTGCGAGGAGTCACATGACGGCTCACCGTGCTTATGGCCGTGTTTTCTAGCTCTGTATCCAAGTGGTCTAGAAACAGGAGGAATGAGGAAGAGCTGAAATCCGATGCAGCAGCTATGTGAGGTGAGAAGGGATGGAGGCTCCAGGGAAGGGTTAATGGAGATTCTTATTTAGCTAGTATAGAATAGACGGGATTTATATCGGTACATCGCAAGAGAATCAGCATCAGTAAGATGCTTTAAGATTTAAGGAGAAGTAGACAGCTGGCTGATCACATGACCAGAAGGTCCTGTGGGGGTGGGGCTTGCTCTTGCACCCTTGAATAAGCAGCTTAACTGTGCAGCTGTATAAATGTGGAGAAAGAATTTAATAAGTTCATCCATATAAATAAGCTGAGTGAAAAGTGCCAAGCAGGTAAACACACTCAGCACTCACAAATTTCTTTCACCCAAAAACACGGTCCTTTACCTACAGCTTGGACATTTTTGTCATTTTCATCATAAAGGATGTCAAGCTGCATTTTGGTAGTTTTCCCCATGGTGTTCCTGTAGGCTTTTTATGTTCAGTTTTTAATGTGTCTTCTTGTAGGAAGGCAGGGTGCATTCTGGGTGAGATCAATCCACTGCATGGCTTGTGGACATGGCCACACATGTGCAGTGGACACACACCAAACATACCCCTATTTGAAATAAGTGAAATCATTTAGGACACATCTTTCATGTGCAAAATTTTCCTAGAACTCGCATTATGTGATTTAAGGAATCTTAAACAGCTACTGTAGGATATCCGATGTCTTTAAGTCTCGTTTGAGGATAATGAAGCAAAACCCATATATCTGAATTCAAGGGCCTTCAGTAGGAGTCCTTGACACTTGCGCATTTTAAAATGGTTTCCCCAAGTTAGTGTACCTTCCAGGGCCGGAGAAAGGGTCCTGCCACCCTCCCCCCCCGCCTTGCCACGCAGCAGCAATGTGCCAGGAGTTAAACAGTGGAGTGGGGCCACTGCAATTAATATGTCATCAAGAACAAAGCGTTCAAGACGCTGCTACACTGAGAAGTCTGACTCCTCCCAGGTCCCGTTACCATGGAAACATTTGCATGCAAAACGAAATTTAACTGTGTCAATCTGACTGCCATTTCATTTAATTGATAATTCTCCATCTATCTCTTGTTTTGTTACTGTCCCAGATACATCTATTTTTTTTAGACCAATAAAATTCCCTGTTTTGTGTGTAACATTCAAAATACTACTTCTTAGTAAAGATTTAGGAAGACGTCATTCTGTAACATGACAATACATTGAAACAGGAGATATTATGAGAGGCTTGAATACAACACCAGAAATCTTCACTTTTGTTGAAGCATGATTATTACTTTCTGTTGTGACAGTCTCTGTTTGGATGGTTTACGTCTAATGAATTCAATGAATCTTTTTTAGTCATTTTTGCATGTTAGTTGATATTTTTGCTTGATATAATGAAAATGAAATGGTGTAATTACACTTTGCTCTAAGTAAGATTATAATGGGTCATTTATTGTTGCAGATTCCTAATATAAACACACTCTCTCTCGCTCCAGCTTTCCTCTTTATCTTTTTGTTGCTGTGAGAAACACAATTAGCTTCCCATTTTGGGGGTCTGGGGTCATGCTGGAGGGCTGCTGCTGATTGGCCATGAGCGACACGTGGCGTGTCCCCCTGAAAGCACCTGCACTTTGTTGATCTAGATGGGAGATTTAAGCTCCTCCCTCTCTGACCGCCCTTAACATCCCCCTGCAGATTGAAAAGTGGCCAGTTGCATTTCTTTGTGACGCCCATCCATGCATGGGTGTGTACTTACAGGGGTTTTAGTTTTGTAGTTGTGCCTTTTTAGAAATCCCAGAAGATCCAGGATGACACGGCTTCGACGGAAAACATGGGTAATGGTGCGAGAGATGCTAAACGTGCTAAGCTAATGAGCTGTGTAATACTTGTTATACTCTAGTCAGTTCACTGTGTACTCCATAGTGGTGTGTGACACCAGACAGATGCTCTGCATTGATGCCATTTTTGTCCAGTAACCAGGCATGGGTATTCATGTCTGTGTGAGAGAGACTGTCAATTAGAGGTCGTGTACTTGGCCTGTGCTTGTCATGTGACCAGGCTGGGCGTGTGCTCTGTGAGACACTCTTGTGAATATAAAGCAGTCCAGGGCAGCACAGGTAAGTCACAGGTAAGTCAGTGTGAAAATATGTGTGTCCAAGTGTTAGATAATCAGGGATTAGTGCCCTCTTCAAATGACATGCAGCGTTTCTGGACAGGAACGTAGGTCTGGGATTGCAGACACTGGTGACGTCATGAAAATCCCTTCCCTGCAAAATCCTAACCTTGATTTTAGCTCCTGCCTTTTGTGGATGACAGTATCTCTCAAATCCTGGTACATTTGTTTCCTGTGTGGAGAGTTCATGTGTCCCACGACCCCGAATAAGACAAGCGGTTACAGACAATGGATGGATGGATTGATGGATGGAGCTTATGGGTGGCGTAGGGAGTTCAGCCCATTCCATGGAATTCCCTGGATTCCCTGGATTTTCATATGCTGCGATCCCCCGGCCTTTTGGGAAGAGCTTCTCCTCTTTCCCACCATTCCCATCTATTTTTACTGGCAGACGGTGACGGCATTCCTGCGGAGAGTAGGCTGTGTGTTGAGAATGCCTCTATCAGCGCTTTCAGCAAGTAACATAGTTTGGTCTGAGTGTCTGAATTTTGTCTCCGTGCAGTGGTGTGTTGACTGTGTGTGTGGAGATGGTTCCTTTGAAGATTGTCGGCAAGATAAAGTGAGTGATGCTGGGCATATTCCCTGAATCAGCCAGGGCACTTTTGGCTTGGAAGCTGATGTTTGCCGTGTTGTATTGTGACATTATGGATGATTGGCGTCGCGGATGGATCTCATGACTTCACCCTCTCACTGTGAGTTCCAGACCCTCTGTTTTATGGTTTAGTCCCAAATGAAAGCCCATGTGTGTGGTTCAGCGTGACCCGAGAGTTTTAGGCTGCGTTGTGTTTTCATGGGCGTGGTAGGTACGTCCCTAAAATGTAAAAATCTGAGCTGTTCTCAGCCTGAGAGCCACCAGATACCTGCGGAAATACCAAAGCCCAGGATTCACTTTGACAGGCGTAAGATGCTCTTCTGGCCAAATCCGTGCTGTGAGATGCGCTGCCCCTCATTACTGAAATACATGGCGGCAAATTCTTCTAGGTTGCCATTAAAATATCAAATGTAATTTCATAACAGTGACTGATTTTCTGCAAGGGTCAGTGAGGTGCAGGTTATTTCAGGTTTTTCGTGTCCTGGCGGTGATTAAAAATCAGCACAGTCTGGGGAAGTTTTATAAATCAGCTAATCTATGTGTCATATACTTCTGGTTCCTTCCAAGTGTGACTGCGTGCCAATCATATATTATCAAAACGGAAAAGGCAGTCCTCGCTGGACCAGCTCCGGTCCCCACACACACACACACACACACACACACACACACACACAGGACAGCTAAGTAACCCACACAGCATATTTTAAGGGCAGAGGTGGATAGTTCAGGTCCAGAAAGTAAAGGTCCAGACCAAGATCTTGTTTAAACCAACCAGGTGAGAAAGCTGACTATGGTTTTGCTGTCATGTAGTTGGCCACTTCTGTTTAATGGTGACTTAAAGTAGCCATATGCAGCTGTGTAAGAGGAGCCCCATCCCTGCTCAGACTGAGGCTGCGAGGGGGCGGACGCCGGGGGGGCCCTGACCACTGGTGGAGATGGTGCAGAGAACAGCATGAAGAGCAGGCTGTCCGGCGGCCCTCTTGTCATTTAGCAGTGACACCCTCCTTGGATGCTCTAGCCTGTGCCTGACCATGTTTTCTCTCAGCCGTGAGTGATTACGGATCGCCTAATGCCCAGTCCTTAACCGCTAACCAGCTAATCCAGGCCAATACATCTACCCCCCCTCTGCTGTAATTATGTGCCTTTTTCATGCGCAAGCCCGCCTTGAAGTTATAGTAGGCGCTCCAGCATTTTTAACCATAATTAAAGTATTACAGTAGTATTGCATCAACTAACTGTTCTGAAGTACTGACTATGGGAGAGGCCGACATACACTTGGCCATCTGCAGTCCGGGGGGAGGAGCCCTGCTGACTGTCCTGCGCTTACGATGCACAGCCCGACACATGGACGGATTTTTGAGGCCCAAGCTGAACAGGAGCCAGCTGCACGTTAACCGCTCTGGTAGCCCGCTGTCGCCCCCCGCTGCCACTGACGTGTTGTAATCCCACAAGCAGCTAATCGTTGCCATGCGGGCACAAACCTGTCACATCTCTTAATCGGACCCTTCGGGACGGAGCTTGGAAGGCTGCCGCAGCTCTCACACAGGATTTGAACTTGTGTTAAATTCAGTTACCTTTACAAGGGATGTTCATGAGGGGAGGGGAGAGCTTTGCTAAAATAAATGTCACTTCAAATTCCAGAGGAATTAAATAGACTTCAGGTGATATTTTTGTAGAAGGCCCATAGTAGCAATTCATCTTAAAACCTTTTCTGTCTAGTAAGCAGAGGTGGACAGTTCCGATTTTGTTTCAACCAACTAGCTAAGTGACTTTTTATACTCAACTAGTTGGTTGAAACAAAATCTTGGTCTGGATTTTTACTTTCTGGACCTTGAATTATCGACCTCTGCTAGAAAGGAATGGTTTATTCTTTAGCTCATTTTTCTTATGAGAAGACATAGCTGGGAAAGACTAGAATGCTTGGAAAGGGTGAGGGTAAAAGAGAAAGAGGACAACTGGCAACGAGGTGAACAGATTCATCACAACTGTGAAAAAGCCGTGGAGAAGCCTGAAGAGCCTATAAGAGGACATGTTGGTGTTACACGCCTCATTTGTGTGTTGCTACCACGAGGAGACACTTGATTACACAGCAGCTAAGAATAAGTCTGGGGTGGTACTCTAAAATGATGATAACTCAACTCATAACTGATCAGGATAAACTGGAAAATGAATGAATGAAGCTGAACAATGGGCTAAAGCAACAGTGGGCAGTCTTATCCACAAAGCGCCGCTGTGTATGTAGGTTTTACTGCAGCTCCCTAATTAGATTACTAATTAGAGGACTGATTGGCTGAAGAATCCTCACGCCTGGGTTTGAACAGCTGACCTAAAGGTTACTCCAAAAACCTGCACACACACCGGCCCTTTGCGGATAAGATTGGCCACCCCTGGGCTACAGCCAGTCAATCCAGCGGCCTGTACTACGAAGCGGGGTTACTGGCTTATCGGGGTAACTTGTCGGATTTAAGGTACCACAGTTTAAATGGACT
>JAODLD010000021.1:15802442-15815952 GCA_026781065.1 Mormyrops boulengeri
ATCGGGGTAACTTGTCGGATTTAAGGTACCACAGTTTAAATGGACTTCATATTCATTCACTTACATTTTGCCCAGACCTTAAATCCGACAAGTTACCCCGATAGGCCAGTAACCCTGCTTCGTAGTACAGGCCACAGGACCGAAACGGCTTTGTTTCACCAAACCAGCTGACTAAGATCCTCAGCAACCTGAAGTGTGGTAACATCAGTACTGCTTCTTTTTTGACCTGTAGCCTGTGCATATCAAAGTCAATTTGTAACTGGTCTTTTTGGGCTGTAACAAGCGCCAATGTAAGCCTGACTTGATCCCTTGGGTGCCGATGAATCTGTACTACAGAAGAAGCTTCCTGTCACTCTGTAGACGCTCCTCAGTAAGAAAGGGACTCGGAAACATGCCATCAGAAATCTTCAGTGGAGGATGAAGGGATATTAGTTGAGTTGTCTACTTTATTACATGAAGCGAGATTCACTCAGAAAAGGATTTAAAGACAGTCGTGTGAGGGTAATTCTTATTTTTATACAAGGGATTTCACAAAAATTGAAAGATTACTCATTTGATATTTTAAATACTGCTGAAAATTAAAGATCACATTACTCAGATGTTATTTTCGTGTTCTTTCTTACTTGTTACTGTTTGTTCTTTATAATATTCAGCGAGCAGCTCTCTGTTCACCAGCGGCAATCTGTGCATTTTCTCATTCCAGCTACTGAACACCTTCCATAATCATTAAGTAACCTTAAAGGAGCCAGCAACGACAGTATTAGGGTCTCTAAAGCTAAACATTGACTCACTAGCTCCCCTTTGTGTATGAAAATAAAATAACAATTAACATCTAGATATTTTAATTGTGAGCTCATGGCTGGAAATGAATGGAGAGAATGTTAACATACACTGCATTTTGTTCCAAAATGATGCATGTGACTGATTATCTCACATCTTTAAAGCAGGTTCTGTCGGATCCATGCTTTTTGTCTGTTACTGGTACAGAGAACTTTCTTACCCTGGTATAACCAATTGGAAAATATTGGTTGTATTAAAATAATTCATTTCGACAAAAAGCAACTGGATTTTACCTCAATCGCCATCCATGTGTCACTCTTTATAAACATCCATTAGCATATCTTGTTGCAGTTAGGCAACAAAGAAAAATGCAAGTGATGCCAGATTGCCTGACAAATGTGACCAAAGCCCAGGAAGTTACTGTTGGTGCTGGAAACAGCGGAACGTCACATGATTCACGCAGTCTGGGTACCCTGCCGTGCTGTGCTGATGCCCTTTTGTCTTCCCCACAGGGAGGCTCGCTGGTGCCATGATCGCTCTTCCTAGCTTTCCAGTCGCCTATGAGGCAGCTTCTCTTTTAAGTTTTTGCAGGACGTCTTCTGGGCTCACGGAGCCTGAAATCTTAACTATTTTCTCCCGGGATCTAGACCCCTAGTTTAAAACAGATAAAACTGAGCAAGTAAAACCAGGCAAATTACATCCACTATATGATCCTTGTTGGCTAACTGTCACCCAAGACCTAACGTGAACTTCAGAGAGAACGTCCTCATAGCTGAGGGTATTTTGTTTTTCATTACAAAAACAATTTTTGCAAAACTGTGTATTTTAATGTGCAGGCAAAATTCGAACTACACGGATTTTGTAGGAAATGCCGTTCTGAAAAAAGTTATCAGACTAAAGCACAAACCTTGTCTAAAACGACATCGCTCCGCTTCAGCTCCAGCACCTTGGAGAGATACCGGACCAGCTCTGCGTTCGCTTCGCCGTCGGACGGAGGTGCAGCTATACAGACGTCCACGGTCCGCTCGGACACAGCTGACAATCACAAGCACAAATAATAACCGAACCAGCTTAATCAATGACTGTGATATTTTACATGCATCCATTGAAGACGTTATAAAAAGTTTAGCCACTTGCATTTTAGAGAGCGGGGTAACAGTTAACTTGCCTGTGATGGCGTTCTGTTTTGACCCAGGCTTTGCATGTATCGCAATACATACGAGTCCACTTTTGTCACGTACAACGGGGCCCGATGGGGACTCCGCGTCCTCTGTCGCACCTTTGTTCTGTACACTCTTCAATAAAAATCACATTTGTTAAATCGGTACTTGAATGCAGATTCAAGATTATGCCTAAAAGTATCATATGCGTAGCACTTTGCAGTGCAGTACAATATGAATGCAGCTATGGTACTGATGTGCAACATGGAAGTGTGATGCACGAATCCTCACCGTTTTGTTTTTTTTAGGCATTGAGCACTTTCTGATTATACGCTTTCCCGGGAGGCTGCAAATGGAACCTGATTTCGACAGCCACCGATAAGGTAGGACACTCCGATGAAACGACGAGAACGAAATTATATATATTATAAGTAAGGTTCCACTTGGAGGTGACTGCTGTGATAGAAAACGTGGCGCCAAATGCCTGAAAACGAGTATTTTAGACAGATTTACATAGCCCAGCATGCTCCTACTAACAGAGCAGACATCTTACAGTGATCGCTACTTCCGGATGGCCATTGCGCATGCGCGAACAGCCATTAAAGGGAAGGCCGATTTCAGTCACGTGATTTTAATGGTAACTTGCCAAGTACCCCCGGTCAACGTCGTTCACAATAAACAAAACAGGTAAAACAAGAACATTTTTGACTCAAAAATAATCCATACATATATCGAACAATCGAAATTCCTGAAAAAGGTGTAGAGCTTATTTTGTTGACGTCTATATTTGTATTTTCATTTTAGAAAGAACAGTGCATCAACAAAAAGATTTTTTCTTCAACGGGTAAGTGCACCTTTAAGATTCGGACCGAAATAGTGGCCATATGAATGATAATAGTTGGAGGAAATAAAAATACGTCCAGAATGAGTTTCGCATTTTGTATTACAACGTGGATGCATTTGATAGTGCAGGGTGTTATTTAAACTAAGCTCTTTGCTTCCCTGACCGGGATAATTGTATGTATATTTTGGAGTGCTTTCTTCTCTATTAATTAAGATATAGAACTCTAAATCTTTAAGTGCACATATATTTGCCTATGCAATAAGATACAAAGTAAACTGCAGCCTGGTGGGGGGGCTGCCATCAAAGAATCAATGTAAAATCAGAAAGACCACTCAACACGGTGGCGGACTCTCCCGTAATCGCCGTAAATTGCACAGCTGATGCCAAGCGATGGGAGAACAAGCACCAGTACAGTAACAACCGAACTCCAAACATCACTGAACCTTTTATGCTATTTACATACTAGATAACAGCTGCTCACGTTTGTCGTATGTATAGCATTCTGAAATGCAGCTCTATCAGTGTCTGGCGAACAGCACCTCAAGTCATATTTATGGAGTGAACGCCAACACGCTGTGAAATCCAAAATCGATGTAGTGTCAATGTAAAAATCTCCTTGGCAACATCCAACGGCGAGCTGTTGTCTTCCGTGTCACATTACTAGCATTCCATCTTAACACTCAGGACGGCAAAGCTGAGGGCTTTAAGTATAGAAAATAATTTCAGGTATTTGCCCATCCTCCACTGATGTACCATTGTTATTCCCAGGGGAACTGAAGAAGAAAAATGTCGTCTTGGTCCCTGGTGATGTTTCCTGAACCACCTTCTTTAACCCCTTTGTGCCATAATGAGAATCTGGACCCTGTGGAAAAGCAATAGCAAAGTGCCTTACCATCTCAATCTAGGAATGGTATTCATGGATTTAAGAGTTGCTTCGAACCACAACACACCTTCAGAGTAGCACAAGCAGTGTAGCTCACGTTGGGTAGGATCTCAATGGGCTCCCTGAACATCACCCTGAACGTGTTTGCTGTGCCATCGCAACTGAATCCCGTGTCATTCTGTCCGATCATCTGGCCTTTGTCAGTCTCGATTATCTAAAAGGAGACATTACGTTACATACAACAAAATAGGGAAATAAAGTCACTAACTGTCAGAAGCCAAATAAAGTGTTCAGATACATAAAGGCGTGGGCAGCACAACATACCTGAATATTGACCTGATAGTCCGTTGGTCCGTGAATAGAACCATACAGTCCAAACCCCACTATTGATATACGTCTATTTACATTGAATCTGTAGTGGACAAGAGGAAAAAGAGGGACGACAAGAGTTCAGTCTCAGCACCTGATACCCAGGCACTCAATGCAGAAAGTGAGACGAGAGCAGTGGACATGACCTTACCTAATTCTGTCACTCGTTCCGCTATACCCCCACCGACTCTCTACCTGCTGAAACCTACAAATGCTGCATTCCTGTCCCCTGAGACAACACCTTGGCCTGTCAATGTAGTCAACCCGGGGTTTGGGGTTTACTGTAAAGTGTAAAAACAGATTTACCACCTCCCGATCAAACAATATTCCAGACTGGGCAGGCCCTGTTGCACAAGAAAGAATATCAGACTGGCACCTTTAATATTTCATTGTTTGGAAATAAAATACACAAAGCAGTTCAGACATGAAAGCAGTGTAGTCATTTATCTTTTAGCATAACTTAAAAGGCACAATTTAAAACCATTTGCATTTTAAAAATGCTATATTACACTTAATTATACAAGGTACAGAAACAATGAGTACAAGTGGTAATGAACAAAATGCTTTATCTGTGAGTAAAATGCAATGTTGCAGTACTTCTATATTTGTAAAACAATCACATCTCCCTCAGGCAAGCGTTTACCTGCCGCAAACTCCTCCACAGTCATCAGTGGAAAGCGTATTAGTGACATTGCTTTCCCAAGAACTTTCTGTTTGTTCTCCGGAGTTAGTGGAAGCTGCTGCCTGTGACACTCGGCGTCTGCCCAGCGCACCACGGCGCCGAAGAGCCGGCTCTCCCGAATGCCCAGCGTGTCCCTCTCCAGCACGGCACACAGCGTGTCTGTGGCCCAGGGAGCCAGAGCAGGCACAAAGCGTACCAAACGGCAAAAAAGTCACCACACTGGCATTTCTCACAGCCTAAAGAAACAGTCCTGGGCTACACCTAACCCGAAATAACGCACTAATAACATTTATAAATTTTTTTCTTCGGTAAATCACCTGACCTATAGCAAAATTGTTTATATAGTATGTATTTAGTGATCTATCATTAGCCACAGAATGTTTAATATATGATGCGCAAAGTAGTTTTCATAGTTGCTTTGAAGTCAGGATTACTTCCAGCAGAATGAATAATGTATCGGTCACAGCAGTTTCATGCTGTAGAATTCAGTGCATGAACACGCTGTTTCGCACGAAACACACACACAGATGGCACAGAAGCACTGAGATGCAGCGTAAAGACACTCGTACCCAAATCGATGTCAGTGAAGCAGTCGGCATTCAGGGCATCAGCTGTGCTTTTATCAATGGTGTCCAGACACAGGCTGGCCAATTGGGGCTCATCAAACAGTCTGGCCTGCAGGACAAGGCGTCACACATTATCAGACATCTTGAAGCAACACTCTGTACAATGAATTTCAAACACCGAGAAGTCGACACTAAAAATACTAACAATGCTAAAAAACTGTATTGCAATGATTACATTTTTTCAGCACAAAAAAAACATGGTAAGCAGTTGTGGTTTTTTGTGTGTGTATCACAAAACAGCTTTGTGTATAACTATGTATGTGACAATTAAAGAATCTTCAGTGGGCTAGGGCTCAGAAGGGCGTGTGATCAGAATGTCGCTAGTTCAAATACCATTGCCAGCAGATCAATGCTGCCCATAACCCCAGTTGCTTTTGAGGAACTGGATGATCCTACACTGTGACCCTCAATCTTACTCAGCTGTAAATGTGTCTCTGGATCTCACGGAGAGTTTATTTGCAAAAAAGACAGTTTCCTCAAGAAGGATGTTAAATTATTAATTTTGCGCATATTACTAGGAATAAGTGCAAAACATATCACGCGTGTCTCAAACTCCCTGCAGTCCCAGGTGACACGCGCATATAAGTGTCGCCCCTGGAGGCGCGAGCCCCGCGAGGACACGGCGCCTCGCGCACCTGTGTCAGCAGCAGGAAGGCGTTGTCCGCGCGCAGGTGCTTGGTGAGGAAGTCCACGCAGTGCGCCTCCAGGGCCGGCACCGCGTACTTTTTCGCGGTGTACAGGGTGGTCATCACCGTTTCCGGACCGATGTGCGCTTCATCCGAGTAGAGAAACCTTAAAGCGAGCGGACAGCGTGGATGACAAGTCCCGAAGCAAACAGGTAGGGAGACCGCACCTCGGTTTGTACGAACAGCATGTACCTCCGCTGGACAACAAAAAAAAAACTCCTCGCATTAACAGCACTCTGCCTTTTTAAACATTCACGTAGTTTATACTGATTGCTCTTTAAAGTGTGAAACTACAGATACAAGATACTGGGAATATGGATAAATAATTCGTGAGCATATACATTTTGCATGAGGAGTCCACGCACAAACCACCCGGCAAACTTAAGCCATTGATTTCAGATGCAGAACAGCTGACGTCGTCTCGGCCAATAAAAGCTCCACTGCATGCGCGGATCAACGCGAGTCCCTTTGTCAGCGATCCGGGCTTTGCTGGAGGTTAGTATGCCTCCCGAATATCCACCGTACCCGCGACACACCATTCATCCCGACCCACCTGAGTAAAGCGAGGAAGGCAGCTGGCTCCACGTCTGGAAGCTCGATCTCCGCAGACGTGGTGGCCATACCCCCGTTGAACATGGCGTCAAAGACGGCACTTCCAGCTGCCAGCACGAATTTGTGCGCCGGGATGCGCTGGGCCAGCCGGCCTTTGCCCACGACAAACCTCACGTCGCTCAGCAGCTCGTTGTTAAAGAGGAAGGCGAATCGCTCCTTCACTGAGCTCTTGGTGGCTTGCCAGTTGTACATGGGCTCTCGGTGGAGGCCCATTAACGGCGGACAAAGCGGCGCGGCTGTGACCGCGGCGGCCGCACCTCTCCCAGCCGCGGAACGCGAGAGGTTGGACGCTTCTCCCCCGGCGTTATTAGCCGTACCGCCGCCCGTCGCCATTACGTCCACGTCAGATGCAGTTCAGCTCCCTTGGCGGATCGTGACAGCAGGCGCGCACACAGAGGAATGGCCGCAACCCTCGATCATCCTCGGCGTCCCCGCTGCTGCGCTTTCTGTTTACTACTGATGTCGGCGTGACGTCACGCAAGAAGCACTTCCGATGTTGCGCGCTCCCGCCCCCTTCTTAAGAAGATGGCCCCCGTCGCGGTAGCGCGCATATGTGCACGGCTCATAGAGTCCGGCTTCCCGTAATCAGCCTCGCGAAATGATTTAGCTTATGCGTTCCTGTATTTATGTGGCGGCTGTACATCTTAACCCGAGCGTTATCTTGGTAGCTTTATCTTAGGATGAAATAAGCCGATGTGGTGTGACGTGTTTAACATTTTCTTTATGATTTGGGCATTTTATATGTAGTTCACGAAAAATCATCTTGATATATTTTTTTGAATCGTCAGTGGTACATCAGGTCCGCTTTTCTGATTTCAGCTGGGTCTTCACTGGCATGCGGAGCGGTTACGTAATGCATTTCTGAAGTAACCTTAGTTTTTGTGGGATAGTGTCATACTATTACTTATTTTATGGAAACTGCCGGCAAGGATAGAAATTCCCAGTTAATGCTTCCAGTGGCATGTGCAGGGAATGTCATGCACGCGGGGCAGGAACCAGCAGCAGCGCGCTCCGGTGAGAGACGTCAGTCACGCTAAAATAATCTGCATTGTTTGCGTCAGAAGCCGGCGCATAAAAATCGGCCAGGGCAGTGTGGCTCACTGCAAAACATACAACAAAATGTCTTAAGGTCAGTTCAGTTCCTTTTGCTATTACAATTTTGCAAGAGTTCAGAGGGAAATATGCAGCGAAGCCCCCTGGATTGTCTCTGTGTTGCTTTTTTGTCGGAATGATGTCGGGAACGGTGGAGTGACTGCCTTGCACGGCCGAAGACTGGAGGGGGAGTGGGCTCTGACGTGCGTCATCACGGAATGATATTAACATTTTACGTGTTCAAAACTGTGACCTCAATGCAGCTGTTTTTAAACCAGTACTGGAGGAATGTGACAAGGGTTCATGAATATGAGTTTAGGCTAGATTTGTTTCGCAAGACCTCACACCAGTGGGCTGCGATTTACAGCAAGCCGCTATCCTGGGGTACTTCTAGATAAAAGCAAAGTTATGGGAGGACTGGGCATGACCCATGCAATCCTGTGCAAGGAGCCCAGTTATCTTACCCACACATAACATCCAGCAAATAGTCAACACAGTCTGTCAAAGTGTGAAAACGTTCAGAGTGAGTCACTCAAAACGACATGTACGCCTGGGTGTTGGCGTCCTGCAGCCCAGTCATTCAGAAACTTCAGTGGAATCACATTTCACGTGAACAAAGGCTGGCTCTTTTTACTGCAGCCCCATCTACAGTGGCATGGCATTCTGCAAAGTCACTCCATGGTTTAGAGTGATGCTTCTTCCGGAACGTGCAGTAGTCCAGGTGATACAGGAGCAAATTTGCTATTCTTTCCTCCTCCCAAACAGGACTGGCTTCACCACACCGTCTGCATTCCAATGATTTTATTTTGCAAAATTTATCTCCATAAACAGCAAAAACATTTGACATTTGACTACAAACCTTGAAAATGTAAAACATTCCAATTACAAGCATAACAAAGATTAAAATGCAATCAAACTCAAGAGTTAATGAGTTTTTTGTATTTCCCCACAGCATGTTTACCAGCATCAGAAAAATAAATGTTTTTGTTTTAGAAACTAAAATGCAAAAGGCAATTTTACTGTGGTGAAGGAATGTTTTACCTTTCTAAATAAGGGTGCCATGGAGGGGCGGGGCCTATCTAAGGGGCGGTCTTATGCAGGACTGACCAATGAGATCTGCACTGTCCTGAAACCCAATGGTACATTTACAATATGAATATGCATCGGGGGGCTGGGATCCTTTTTTTTTTAAAAAAGCACAGTGGATTATTATGTCATATGATCTGTACAATGGTCACATGATGTGTTCAATAGTCATGGGATTTGTATAACTGTTATATGGTGTGTTCAGGGTTGCCAACTGTGACCCACTGGCTGAGAGATTTTGAATATAAACTTTTGAGATTTTGAGTATGAAAGCACTTATAGCATTCTAGGATTTTACTTGCTAAATGATCAGTAAAAACATAAGATATAAAAGCCAAATGTGTATACAACTTTTACAAAAATTTACAACTTTTAAAAAAATTGTTAAAGATTCATCAAGAGCTGTATTTTTATTTTTTTTGGAAAGCCTTCCAACAATCGTTTATCCATTTAGAGTTGTATTAATCTGACGACTCTTGTGGGGAAGGCGAGTTACATCCTGGAAGAGTTACATCCCCCATCACACCGCCGTGTGGGTGCAAGGAGATGGACCAAATTATACCCAATCAGTTGCTGGAGCAAAAATGCCGATGAATACAATCCAAACTGTTTTGTTTGTTGTGTAAAAATGCCACAAAGCAGAACTGGGGCAAAAAAATTCCTGTTTAATAAAGGGGTTTATTACGATCACATTCCGAATAAGAATTTAATGAAAGGCTAATGGTAGCTTTTCGTAACACCATTCAGCACTGAAGAGCTTTCGCTGAATCACTTCCACTAATTCTTTCAGCCTGGGCCATCACAACTGTTACCTATTCCACTGCACTCCCATGGGTCCTATGTCTGGACCAGAAGGGGGCGCCGTGGCGGAGATGAACGAACAAGCGACATAACTGAAGGCGTTGCCACTAGGACTGGGCAATATGATGATACTGTTGGTAATCGACGCTATCAGACAAGTAACCCGGTGTCGATATCTGACAGTGACTAAGCTACACGCAAAGCAAGACAACCGAAGGCATTCATTCAGCTTCCTAGCCTATGTTTCCGAAGCATGGCTATTGTAGCACAGCATTTCAGAAGCATTGCCCATCGCAGTAATAGTGTGTTCAACTTTGTCACATCATCAACTTCCATCTTCTAGTCAGCAGCCAGAATCTGAGCTGTTTCAGTGCAACTTCCTCATGGGAATCTCAAGCTTCCCAGCTCATGTGAATGGTCAAACTTGACAAGCGCTTACCACTGTAAATTCCCTTTCATTTCAGGGAGGGAGTGGCCTTCACAGGATATAGCCAAAACTGAAGGTAACCACTGACAAGGGTTAGATGAACTAGGCTAGGCTCTTAATTCATTTTAAAAGCTTATCTGTTGTGATGTGCAGACTGTCCTGTACTGAAAAATAAAATACCATGTCCCGTGTTGTTTGATTTTTGTCCCATATCTTCCATACGTATTTTATACCCGCCAGCCCAGCAAATTTTATCGTGGGGGACCCCCAAACCCCACTTGGCAAGTCTTATTGTCGAGGAACAAAAGAGTTACGACCTAACAGATTTGTACATTCTGTCTGCATGTAAAAAAATAACTTAAATTATTGTAGAGCTGTGACTATTGATCGAAAGCAACTACTGACCATACGTGCTTCTGTGGTTGGGGGGGAGGGGGTCTTTGACTCTATTATCGTATATCCCGATTTTTTTTTTTAAGTTAAAATATCATATATTATATTTTTAGATCTCGTCCAGCCCCAGTGGCCACTTGTGAACGAGACACGTGGACCAACACCTACCTGAAATCTGGAAGGGTCATTAAAGAATTTGAGTGGTATCTGCTGGATGTGACATTCTGCCTGGCCTGTTAGAAGTCATTCGTGTTGATGCGTCAGTCGGCAACCCTGTGTGTGTGTGCATGCGTGTGTGTGTGTGTGTGTGTGTGTGTGTGGTGATGGTCTTGCATGCCATTATAAACCCTAACAAACCTAACTGATTTTACACACATACAGAAAGTTTTCACATTTTTGTTTTTTTTTTTGTAAAAAGAAGAGAAGTTGTCTATAGCTTTGTAGAATACTATTGGTGCTACATTCTACAGCAAAATATAAATATATATTTAACTTAATGTAGAATTGTTGTGTAACTGTGCACATTACTTCATACATTTATTCTACGATTTCAATTTAATATTTCATCTGGTTACATGAAGGTGGAATGGGGGTATGGTCTCCAGTGGGCTTAGAAACGAAAATTTACGTGATACTACACAAAAAGCCAGGCACAGACTCTCCTAAATCGGTATCCATAAAATAGCAATAAATTTTGAAGAAAAAATATCTATTTAATTGACACAATAATGGAAATGCAGCAATTTAAACAGTCTTGTATCATAATTGATTTTCCCATGTATTATTATTTTTTTAAACCTCTCGCTTTACCGTGTTCAAACACCAACACATTTTGAAATAACATAGTGTTGTGGTGTACACCAATATAGTTCCATTGTACCTTGTGTCAGTGACAGGCCTGATCTGTAATGGGCAGTGGTATGGGGGGGTTCTGTTAGTGGTTAGAACACTAGGCAGCCACCAGTAACACCGTGCCTAACCGTGCTTCCTTCCTTAAAGGGGAACTCCACGAAAAAGGACAGCCAGTTCATTCTGGTAACAACCTTCCAAAGGCTGCTTCATTACACCTTGCATAGAGAGCCGGCTCTTTGCTTCTGGGCCGAGGAAACTCTCGCTCCATCACTGCGATGTTTCTTTTCTCATCTGCGAAGGCTGCGAAGAGTACTTTGCCTGTGAGCTTTTCCGCTGTGATGACCTCAGTGTCAAGATCACCGTTTTTTTTCTTCTCTCTCAAGAAATGTGTTCACCCTTTTAAAACCACAGCCTCATATCCTAATATTTACAACGAAAGATGTGGCTTTCCCCTGACTATTGTTATTTATTATTTACACAAAAATGTTCTGAGGGTAGAAGGAAAAATGATTGGTTCAGAGAGATAACCAATCAGATTGTGAAGGAGGGTTGTGGGTCCCACCTACTCTATTTGCTTGGATCCATCTCCATCCATCTGCCCTCAGGACATTTTTGTGTAAGTAAATCTCCCACGAACTATGGGTTACCATCCAGCAGTTTCTTTTTTTTTACATTTGTAAAAACTAAACTATGATGAGCGCTTAGAGTAGATTCCTTCCCAGGACTGAAGTTCTCAGGTTTCAGTGGAATTCCCCTTTTGAACGAAACAGCATTCACCTTCAAGTCCAGCTGTTCCAGCAACAATCAAGTGTACAATTATCTGCTTTTAAGTGTAATAATATCAAAGGTAATTCTATCAGTGCCTTTGAGCTACTTTTGTATTTCAGTCGTCGTGCAAATGCTTTAATACCCACCGGTCTAGATAAATGTCAAGACAACGCACAAAACAAAACATCTTTACAACAAACTATCTGAGAATTACCACTGCTACGCAACAATTTAAACTGGTTTCCTTGGTACTTCCTGTTATATATATATATATATAATTGTGTTTTTTTTTCTCTGAGAAGTGTAATGAAAAAGGGGGATTGTAATATTGAGCTGGCTGATACCTGACATTGACTGAGAGGGAGTTAAAGGTGTGTCTTTCACTACTCTTGTCTTTTCAGTTTTCGTTGGGGGCAACATTCTTTCCAGTGTAAACCTCTGTTTCCCGGCCGCTTCGTGGTGCTAAGGGACCACAGTGATATCCCGTTTCCTGTCGTCAGGTGGCCTATGGTTTTATTACGGCCTAAGATCAAATCTCACTTAAGGGGAGGGGGGGGCGGAGCGGTGAAAATGACCTCCTGGAAGCATAAAGCTGGGCACCAAGGAGAGTGATGGACAATAAAACTCTAAGTTTAATCTGGTAGGCAACAGACAAAGCACTTAACCAAACACAGCACGGTGGGGCCCGGCTGCCCAGGGGTGAGACACACATTTATACTAGTGATGCTCGGCAGCGTGAAAGCGGAAGCTGGATGGGAGATGAGTGGCAGCTCAGCCGGGGAGACACAAGGGGTGAGGTGGGGGTAGGAGGCTACAGGACCTTCACAATGCAATCTGAGGTTTAGGATTCGCTCGCTGATAGACGGCTATGACATTTAATCATGACGAATGTGGTGTTTTCTCGCCTGTACGTATATCAGATATGTTCTTAGATTAGTATTTTTTTCCTTTTCTTTTTCGATTTAAACTTGTCGGGAGTTTACCCCTTGACTGGCCTTCTTGCTCTCTGGAGCGCTCTGCACGTCGCTGTTTGGGTCTCCTCCCTCTGAGCTGCTCTTGTGGCCGTCCTCTTTCCCGTCCTGGTCCACCTCCTCTTCCTCTTCGCCCGAAGACTTCCTTGACAACTTGGATGACTTCTGGGGGGGGTGATACGAAGACTGGGGTCAGTGCTGTTTCTGGACCCTACAGGGTTCCTATGCCTTACAGACCATGACACCCAGCAATGTTTTCATGCATAGGCTGGTTTGATATTGGGGGGGTGGGGGTCCCATTGCATTTGACCCAGGAAAAGAAACATACTGTCGGTGCACGCTGAGAGTCTTAATTCTCCAAAATGGAAAGAAAAACGAAGCACAAAATGATAGCTAAAAATGCTGGGTAGGTCCCTCTTGGCTGCGCGGGGGGGGGGGGGGGGGGGGGGGGGGGGGGGGGGGGGGCGGGGGGGGGGGG
>JAODLD010000021.1:15816052-15835261 GCA_026781065.1 Mormyrops boulengeri
CCCCCCCCCCCCCCAGACATACAGCAGCATCACGCGGTGATCTGGCATCACCCTTCCAGAGCTCCGAACAGAGATCTCTTCTAATATATCATTCCCTGGCAAATGTGGGCATGCTAGACCCCACAGTTGCTAGGCAACGGCGGTTGCTAAGCAAGAATTGGGCAGAGAAATACTGTAGGAGGTTCTTTTTCCCCCTCAGATGTTGCTGTACCTAGAAGCTTATATCTACCTAAGGATGGCCTGCTGCATTTATGTCAGCCTGGTCCTCCACGCTTCACGGGGACAGAAGCTTTTATGGGTGAGAATTTACCACAGTGACACAGCACTGGACAACGAGGGGGAACAAATAATGAGTAACTTAACCCATAATTCCCTGATTCTGTTAAAAATGCTTTGCTAGACACATGATCACCGGCAATCCTGCCACTCTGCTCCAACAATGACGAGAATCCCCCTGGATGGGAGTTTTAGCGGTAGCAACAACTGCCCCAGTGCCTGGGCAAAAGGGAGCGGAGGCGGGTGGGGCCCATCGTCTCTCGGAGGTGCGTGCCAGGCCATACCTTGGAGGAAGCGGTCTTTTTCCGCTTGGCTCCTGCCCGGTCACCCTTCTGCTTTCCTTGTCCGTCTTCCTCCACGGAGTCACCCTCCTCGCCTTCGCTGCTGCCATCCGCCGCGTTGCCGCCCTCGCCCTCTGTCTCCGAAGAGCTCTGGGGCTGCATGGCCTACACGCCCAAGACACAAGGTGCTCTCTGACAGCGCCTCCCACGGCTTTTTGTTTGGGTGAATAACCCAAACATCCCCACACCAAGAAAACTGCACAAAATGCTTCCAACAAAGACAATTTAGTTCATTTGTGAATCCTTGCTGATTCTGTAGATATATAACCATGTTTAATCCAGTTAATGAGTTTATCTGCAGGAGACCACATCTGTTTGGACACGCCTTGGGTATGAAGCATTGTTCGCTGCCTGCTGACTCAGAGCACGGCTCACCTGGTAGCCGGTGAACTTGACTCCGGGGTTGTTCTCGATTTCCCACAATCCTTCATTGAAGCCTTTCCTCTTGTTAGACTTTCCAAACTTATCTTTGTACTCCTTGTACGGCAGAAGGTCCTTGGGGCCCAGAAATGCCCTGCCGACAGAGAGCTGGAGCTGGAGAGATACTCACCACATTTTCTGAACACTTGGCATCACGCAGCCCCACACTGAATTTGTTAGTCACTCCACACCTTATCAACAATCTCCGTCATCAACAAGATGACAGGGTTGTAAACCGTAATTTGGGCCTCACATATGAAGAACTAGGTAATGGGTCCTGTCGCACTGATTCTACTGCCTCACACGTGTGTGAACACACATGCATACACACATGTATTTCCATTAGAAGCACTAAGAAAGCCACCATCTTCAGCACACTCTCTAGGAGTGAGAGTGTTGTTGTCTAGGATGGGGGTGTGGCTGATAACTTTCATTGGCCGACATTTCATGAGGCCCTGATCTACCAAAGGCTTACGTTTCATGGGTGCCAAAGAAGAAGATGGGGTACTTGTTGGCAGGCGGCTTCACTGCTCCTTCTGGGAGCTCATCAATCTGTCGGAGACATGCGGAGATGGAAAAGAAGGAAAGCCCTTTAGTGACTTCCCACACATTGGCCCATGTCTCGCTTCTGTGACACAATGTGCGCCAGCTGGCCTGTAGCTGCCTTGCTAACTGCACAAGGTGGCCTGTAGCTGGCCTATAGATGCCCTGCTAACTGCACAAGTTGGCCTGCAGCTGGCCTGTAGATGCTATGCTAACTGCACAAGTTAGCTTGTAGCTGCCCCAGCAACTGCACAATTTGGCCTGTAGCTGGCCTGTAGATGCCCTGCTAACTGCAGAAGCTGGCCTGCAGCTGCCCCGCTAACTTCACGAGCTGGCTGGTATTGGCCTGTAGCTGCCCCACTAAATACACGAGCTGGCTGGTATTGGCCTGTAGCTGCCCCGCTAACCTCACAAGTTGACCTATAGCTAGCCTGTAGCTGTCCCGCTAACTGCAAGGGGTGGCTGGTATTGGCCTGTAGCTGCCCTGCTAACTGCATGGGTTGACCACTTGCAAACTTGCCGCACACCACCTTCATCATGTGGAAGCTTCAGCTCGTGGCAATTGCATCCTGCACAGGGTGGCAGGAAGGTAGGAGAAAGGAAATCAGTTTGTAATTAATGTTAGCTCTGCAGTGAAGGAGTGCAAGGCCATAATTTCCCTTGTAATTTATACCAAGCAGAGGCCATATTTTCCTGTGATGTTTCGGCACAATAATAAGACCTGGCGTTTTGGCTCATTGGTTACATGCAGGTAAACGATGACTCTGAATAAGGTGCTGTACCAAAACCGAAATACTAACACGGGCAGCCCAAAACTACCTTTGTTATCTCATTTTGGCAACAGAGGGCAACCAAGGGCAGACGGTTTTCCTGTAAACTTTGCGATGCATCCCATTAAACATTCACATCACTATCTTAAGCATGCATTATCATTTTGGAAAACTGAATTTTCAGCTTAATGGGTGCCATAAAATATTTAAAGGGAGTCTTTAAATTGTGCTGCTAAACCATACAATTAGACGAGCGTCTCTCTCTGTCATGGCAGAATTAGTGTTGGGAATGGGTGATATGTTAAGGTTTCATATTCCAATGAGAAACTGTCAACACTGCCGGCAAAGTGTCAGAAAAATGGTCAAAACTCAAGGACTCCCATGTCGGGGGGAATCCTACCGTATATTGGGCCGCTGAGCACCTGTGAGTAGCGTGTTGCGTGTGTGTGCTAATCTTCCTCTGAGGTACTGTGTTCTGCAGAGGGTAAACAAACGTGCACTCCTGTTCGCATGTCATCACAGGCTAGTGCCACACATAGCCAACTTGTCTGGTGTTTCTCCTTAGACCAGTCTTATTCGGAAAGGACCGCTGTGTGTGCGGGTTTTCGCTGCAGCTCCCTAATTAGATTACTAGTCAGAGGACTGATTGGCTGTAGAGTCCTCACACCAGGGTTTGAAAGCTGACCTAAAGGTTATCCCAAATACCTCCATACACACTGGTCCTTTGTGGATAAGACTGCCCACCCCTGCCTTAGACATTGCAGGCTAATATTTTCCCCCCTGTGACCTTGACCCCAGTTTGTTCGAAAGAGCTTCTGTCAACAAAGAAACTGGAGAATTCTTCCTGCTGGACCAGAAAATACTCAAAACCATTGTTTCCTTGGGTCTTTGGAGCATCTTGCTGCTGTTGTATATTACAATATTCACATTTCATGATATTATGCTTTATTAGTGTAAAATGCTTTACATGTCCAATATATATATAAATAAATAAATGCATGTACAGGTGATTTAGTGAACTGTCACCAAAACAGTGTGTATATAAATATGACACCACAAATTAAGTTTAAACTGAGACATGATGCCAAGGATGAATTTACTGGGGGGGGGGACTGATACACTTCATAGTTGCACCCAAAGGGTCTCGAGATGTAACACCGTCTAAACTCTGCCCTCTGACAGCTGAACACCCATGCACCCTCATAGGTGGGTCAACAAGGGTCAGAGGTGACCTTAACGGGTCACTGTTCCCTCTTAAGGAACCCATTCCGTTTACGCTGATTTAATAATGGAATTCAAATGCTGATTGAGGCACCCATCTGCCCCACCATGGCCTGCTGGGATTGGGATTTCCAGAGCTTATACCTCAGCTGTCTAATGGAGTAGGTGAACTTATGCCTTGACAGGAAGCGGTGTCCCTTATCAGTATGGACCTGGCTGAGTACTCCAGCGCTGGAATTGGCCATTTATAAGCTGTGGTGATCTTTGGTCTATGGCCAAATATTGAAAGACACAAACATATTGAGAAAGATGACATCGCTCCACGTGAGCATCCGGGCCACTGAGTTCGGTGCGAGTCGCTCGTGACCCGCGTCCAAAATCAGTCGATGTCTTGCTCACCTACACATTCCTGCTATCACCCCCAAGATCTACGGTTAATGCCCGTATGCCACTGTTCTGTAGCACGAGCCCCTGTTTAATGACAACCTCCTTCCTGTCTTATTTCAGGGTGACATCACCATTTAAATTCCTCGTGACACATCACCCATGACCGCAGTCTTCATCAATAGTGATATCCTGTTTAAAGTTACTGCATCTTCTGCTTCAGTCACACTGCCTCAGGAAACTGGAGTTAAGGAACTGCTTGTTTGCACACACACAGGGGTCTGCTGGAAAACCATTTGTTCAGTCCACATACCACTCAAAAAAGATTTGCATGCTTTTCCAGGACTTACACATCAGTGGTTTTTAATCCTGAACCAGACCCTAGATACTGGAAATGATGCATAGCCTGTTGATTACCTCAGCTGAGAGGCTTAGCGCTTGTGTGCACTTCGGTAGGAGCACTGTATAACACTAAAAACCAATAGAATATTGTGCTCATTAATTTAAGAAAGTTTGAGGCTAATATTATTTTTCACGCCAGTGAGTCATTTCTTAAAATAATCTATTGTAAAATATTTTGAATAACTTTAGAATAACCGAAAAAGAGCGGCTAATTTAGCATGTTTCCCCATCCATTGCACGGTACATACAGTATAAATGTGGCCCCGCCACGCCCCCCCACCCCAACCCGCCGTCCTTTACTAGCGAGATAAGTACAACCCATTTGTCCTTAAAGTCAATTTAATAAGATTAAGTATGACACGTCAGGCGGTGGTGTTACAGAATGTTTTTGTTACAAAAAAAAAACATGTGGCGAGTGCCAGTGCACATCCGCGCACTTAGTGATATAAAGGGCGTTACATTTATAAGGTTATTCTGTGCTGTTTACCGTCAGCAAATGCACTGCACCCTTGACATAAGTTCTTATGTGCTGATTTACAGTATATGGATCCTGGCGCTCTGGGTACCTCGGAAATCAGGGGAAAGCCAGTAGGGTGGCTTCATTACCGTCGTGCATGCCGGAGATCCTCTAGATGACTGCTTATAAACCGAGCGATTGCCTTCATCTTACGGTTTTACCAGTCAGGTAGTATAGATTGATGCTGGCCGTTATTCGGCCTCTTAATACGAACGAGCAACTTTAGAAAGTCAAGCGACATGTTTCAACCTCCCTTCCCCGCCCCCCTAGAATAGGTAAGATGGAGAAAGGGTAGTAAAAACAGCGCTACGGCGATCACTTCCACTGCGTAACGCAGGAGAAATGCCTCCCAAAGCACAAAACACGCACTCGCCTGTAGATCGAGGCAGAAACGTAAAATGAATGTGAATGGAGGCGACCATATAGG
Source organism: Mormyrops boulengeri (assembly GCA_026781065.1). NCBI lineage: Eukaryota > Metazoa > Chordata > Actinopteri > Osteoglossiformes > Mormyridae > Mormyrops > Mormyrops boulengeri. The sequence goes on from JAODLD010000021.1 coordinate 15,821,354, forward strand.
CGATTTAAGGCCTGTGCCGTAAAGCGCCTTTGAGAAATATAAAGAATAGTAGAAGGACGCGGCAAGTACAACAAGCATCTCCAGTGCTCAGCCGCCGGTCGTATTGTCCCATCCAACCCCGCCTCCCTGCTTCGGAGCTCGGCTGCGTCAGATACTTACCCTCGCTGGCCAGTGTGGATACCCTTTCATTTTCGCAAAAACCAGATCACCGGCTTTGTACTCCCGAGGTCTGGGACGAGCCATCTTTTCTCCTTCTCTAATCGTTATTTGGTATATATTACCGTATTTTTACAGCCACGAAACGGGAAATGATCGACTACCAAGGGTTTATAGCAAGACCGGGGCTTTCCGAATATGCCTATAAACATATAATAACGCAAAAGGCCCCACAATGTAATTCTGCTCCTTATTCAACAAACCCTAAAATTGCCCAGCTCGAAAGAAATATATTATGAAAGCAGGATCCAGGCGTCGCCCCGAAGCTGCAAACGTGCTGCTCGCAGGCTTTGATGTGCGGCCACCGCTTGGCGAGAGCGCTAACGCGGTCCCCTACTCTCGCCTGATGCATTAGAATCGCAGCACGGCTGTCCAACACAGAAATATGGTTTCTTTTCGGAATACTACTTTTTCCAGGGACCTTTAACATTTGACATTCTGTCGATCGGTACTTTTTTTTCTTGCTATTGCTATTTTCACGCAGAAATCAACTTTTACAGTTACACTTTTTATATGTGAACTTTTTTTTTTTTTTAACAAAACAACGAAATATTTTTTTTTCACACTAAGGTAATCTTAAATACGGGAAATCCGATGACACAAAAACTACAATTATATCTTATTAATCGGTATACCGGTGTTAATAGATATTGATGTATATAGGCTATGATTTTATGCCGTCTAATTTAGGATGACTGGTTTATTTCAGGACATTAATTAGACTTTATTTGCTCCTGTCACACAGCACGTATGAGTTTGCCAACGAGGAGAGTCGTGCAGCATGAGAAAGGACATTGTGTAATGCTAACTTATATGTAGGCCTTCATGGCAATTTCTGCTATTAAGGGCCTGAAGTTATCAGGTGTCACGTGTCACTGTCAGATACTGACTATGGGGGTGATCAAATGACATTTGTGTTATAAAAGCACATATCTGCCTGTTTCATCATTCAAAAGACAATTCTGCGTAACACGCTCGTAGGCTTCCGTATATCTCCATGCGCGCATGGACCTTCCCATTTTGTTTAATCTCACTCTTTTTGAACATTTGATTTTTATTCCATGCGTATTTGCCTTATTTTTAAATTTCCTTCATTATATCACTTCGAAGTTGACTCCTAAATATCACGCCGAATCTCCATCGCTCAGCTTATTTAGAAACTGTCGACTGTTTTGAGCAGCAGCTGAACGCGCGGTTCGTTTTGTCAGCATCTGATCGAACGGAGACACGGATTTAGGGATTCATGACAGCCAGAGTGAGGATTATTGCTGGATTATATTCATAGTTTCACACTTAATCTCCAGGGGGAGCTATGGCTAAACGAGAACTTTAATGCGACGGACAAATTAGTTCATTTTGTTTCCAACAGGGGGCACGTAATGTCCGTTTTTAAATACTGGACAGACGTTTAAAGCGAAAATATAATCGAACTTTAATGTATGTATTTTGTGTTAAAGATAAATGACCCATAAATTATTTAAGAAGACATCATCCTTACTTTTTATAGTGTGATTTTATTCAATTGTATGAATTAAAATGAATTGCACTGTATTATTTGTATTTTTGAAAACAGAGCGTGGAGGGTATAAAATGCCAGGCGTACTTTAGAGAAGGACGGCACATTCACTAGCTCTTCTGTGGCAGCATGACAATGGAATTGTGCCAGAAACGATTCTTGCTGACTCGCCGAGATTCTCTGGGATTTGCTAATTGTCAGGCAATATGCTAAACATGCAAGGAAAAAATAATTACATGCACATGAACAGAGACCTAGCTTGTTGCTGGTATGAAAAAAAAGTCACCCTCTGACATCTCCAACAAACTGTTTTGTTCAGCGACATGCATCACACTCTCACTGATTCCTTTCCTTGTCAGTCAGCCTGTTCACACCAAAGCTGCACACCTATGTCACAACTTCTGTGTGTTTTCTTTTCCTGGCCCCAAATGGCGGAGTAGCCTGCCCGTCCGGGTCTGCCAGTCTCCCTGTATTACCGCTTTTAAATACGGCTTAAAACTCATTTTTTTCTCCATAGCATTTGGATTTGTTTGATGTTTTTAGTTTGTAATGTGAGTTTCAGTACTTTTAATTTGTAACATCGTTGAGCTGTCTTCATTACTATCTAAATCTTTAATGTAATTGTGCCCTATTATGCATTATCACTTTTAAATCATGTCCTAAAACTCTTTTATCTTAAATAGCAATTGAGTTGGTTTTATTGTAGTATGTCTTGTTAGTTTTAATTCTCCTGTTTGTACAGCACTTTGGATTAGCAATTGATATTTTGACTTGACTTGACTTGTTTAGAGTGGCCATGGTGTCCCAGGCTAGGGCCCACTGGGATACACTCCATGTTCACTACAAACCAGTACTTTTATATGGAAGATAGATTGACAAGCCCCAGTGTTTAATGTTTAATTTCCCATAAACCAATTTTTCTGTGAAAAGTTAAACCAGTCTAGATGATGCCAAAATGCCCAGAGGGAAATTTGTAAAACAAAAACAGAGAAAAAATACTGTAGGGTTTCCATCTAAAATACAATTCTGAGCAGACTCTAAAACAGTCTAGTGCAGTGTTACTCTAACAGGGGTTAGGGCGGCAGCTTCTGATTTACGGCGTTTATCGCGAAACCTCAATGAGGTTCACTGTGTGCTGACTTCTGAAGAAACCATTGTGTGTCTAACCTCTGTCCGCTCGGCCCGACTCTGGGTAAAGCCTTTGGTCATACCGTACTTCAGTAGATTTAAAAGTAGACTTGTGCAATTCAGTAGTAGTAGTACATTTGTGCAAGTTAACTTGGCACCATTAAAAACAGTTCAGTACGTTGTTAACTCTTTCAACCAGTTGACAGTGTAAAAACAGGAGAACCTGATACTATATCATATATGCTAAACACATACCCTCTCTGTAAATACAGCTTTCCTCATTAAGAGCTTTAAGGCAGAGTTAATAATAACGAACACAGGCAGACCGGCTAGCTGGACCTCATGTCTCAGGGAACCAAATGGACAAACCAGGTGAGGCCATCTCTGAAACTCGGGTCTGTACAATGATGCTTCCGTTGCGAAGTAGTAGAAAATAATGCACTACGTACAGGGGGACAAACCTTAGCCACAGAGGCAGGGAAATGGCAGGTTTTTCCAGACATCAAATCACTCCCGGAAGTTCCAGAAGCCTCCCGCAAATTGACAGCAGCTCCCTGACATCTGTGAATGATGCACTCTGCTATTCAGAGTCATTAAAGTTAGACAACAAGAAGTTCTACTGCTGCAACCCGACCCTACCTGGTCGGCAGTGCTGTGGATGTAATCCAAGTAATCACAAAGGAAATCCATTACAGACAGAAGGGGAAAGTACAGGTCAAGAAAGTACACATCCAGACCAAGGTTTTGTTTCACGCAAACAGTGAGTACTCTGTGACTCCGCCTCTTTATACTCAACTAACAAAAAACTTTTTTTCCTTTGTCTTGGCACGGTGCTGTAGCGTTGTATGAAATGTGTGAAGTTTAATCAACAAACCTTTTGCATCTCCCATGCTTATTAAGCACAAACATCCCAGTTCCTGTTATGCAGTGGGAACAGGACACACGGAAGTGGCCAGGAGCTACAAAAGTTCCAGGTCGAGACAGGCCAGGGACCAGGTTCCGGAACTCCGGTGTGAAAGCACCTATCGAGGGAACATGAAACAGCAACCGTATAGCTATGTGTGGTGTTGTCAAGTTTTATTTTTTTACATTATTAATCACAGCACTCCTGTAGCTGTACACAAGTCTACACATATAAAATATAAACACGCACCACAAACACACACTATATATTTATATATATATATACAGTATATATATAGCCTTAGCGCACAGCACAATTTTTTTCTGTCATTTATCAATTTATGGGTGTGAATAATATATATCTTTTGAATAACACACAAATACACACACACACATATATATATTCTTCTGTCTGGTTCTGCAGCCTGATATGAACTGTCCTAGCAGTGCACTTCACACCTGTACTTAATGTTTCCCATTCCTTTTGAAGAAGTTCATTTGATGTCATCCTACAATTCATGAGAAACTGTCTGATAAGTTGACAGTCATCTCTGGCATTAGGAAGTCGCTTTTGCCCTCTACCTGGCTGGTTTCTGGTTATTCCCAGTGTCTCCTGCTTCACCTTGTTCTTGTGTACTGCTGTCTTAGAACCTGGAAGCAGCCTGCTTCTTAGCAAAGCCTTCGGAAGCCAGCAGAACCACGATTAAAGCAGGATTAAAAAATGCAGATTTGTTGAAAAATATAGTCATCTCTTAATTTTTTCCATGACTGTGTGTGTGCGTGTGTGTGTGTGTGTGTGTCTCTATGTATATATAATTGTTTGAATTTAAGCGACACGTGAAATCCTCACAGGGTGGAAGGGTGTTCCCTGAATCAGCCTCTTTGTAGCAATCACAATCACACTCACAGTTACAGTCACACTTATAATCACACTCACACAAATGTTCTTCCCAGAGGTCAGGCAAACAGCCCCCCCTGGACAGACCTTTGTTCTGTGCATGCATTGCTTCATCCACCGTGGGTGTCTATAGATTTAAAAACACCTTTAGTTTCACTTGACTGCAAGCATATTTCATCGCCTACTTCTACTGCTGTTTGCTGTAAAGTTGTAGATTTGATAAATAAACAAACTTTGATATGATTTTTTAACATACAACCCATTCTCTGTCGCCGTGGCGACACTGGAGGAGGTTCTGCTCCTGATGCAAGGAGTATTGCTAGGCCCTGGGATCCTCACACCCCTGTACTTCATTAAGCCTGAAGTGTCCACTGCTGGCTACCGGATGATGCAGGATCCAGCCGATTCTGCCAATTCCAGGTGCCCCACTCGTATCGGAGTCACAGAGATGCAGTTAAACCAGGGTGGCTGCACAGCGGAGTCCTTGGCAGCTGGAGTGGAGTGAATGTGTCGTCTGTGTGAAAGCAGGCACAGACGACATCCATATTTGGGTAATGAGGCAGGTCTCACCTGCGCATGCCTGCCCAGGTGGGATCGACTGCAGTGCAGCAGTGCATGGCGCACAGGTGCATCTGCTCTACACAGGCACTGCAGTAATGTGTCCTAATCGTGTATGAGCTTTTGGACGACTTGATGCAATGGTTGGGTGCATTTTCTTGGCAGAGGCACACCAGGTGAGGGAGGTCACCAATGCTGTCCTTGGTGTATGCCTCAGAGCCTTGCATGTGATTGGTTAATATTCTGAACAGCCCCTCTGAGGTTGGCTGGCACTTCTCCTCAGCATGGGGCTGATTCTCCAGTTGCTCACAGGCACCGCCCTTGTGGCCAGGTGTTTGTGACATTTTACTAAGATGATCATTCCTGGTGAGGTCAGAGGATGCAGTGTCCATGCTGATGCTCAGTTCTGTGCTTAATCTCAGATCCAGCTTCTCCTGCACAGTGGCCACCTTGTTGTCCCAACATCTCTCCACAATCTCCGGTGTGTCCCTCTTGATTTTAATGGGCATGCTTGACTTACGCGGTTTCTTCTTTGTTACAGGGCAGAGGGCACGCTGTTTATCCGCAGGACCTGATGAGATCACAGTAGGTTGGGAGGGGAGGACACCTAGCGTGATGGCGCCCTCCACTGGCAAACCAAGGTCACTGCAGTGGAGGGGCACAGTTGGCTGTTTTGTCCTCAGATTCGTGGACAGTGTCTCGCTTTGGCCCTTTGGCTTGGGGACAGAATCATGAGGAGTGTACTCAGTGAGGGTGGCCTGTTCTGGGGGGCAGATGGAAGCCATATTCGATCTCTTATTCATATTGGATCTCTTGTCCCCACCCAATGGCTCACTGGCATGCAAGCCACCCCTTAGGGTCCCTGTCCGGGTGTTGCGGTTTAAGGGTGTGTGCAGGCGCGGGTTGGGGTTGGCACTGTGTCGGTTGCGACTGCGCAGCGAGCTGAACACCATGTTACAGCCCTGCACAGTGCAGCGATGCTTGACCTTCAGATGCACGGCATTGTAATGGATCTTCAGCGTGCCCTTGTCGTAGAAGGTCTTCTTGCAGGTGCTGCAGAAGACCCTGCCTTTCTTGAAGCCACTTCCACTGTTGCTGCTATTTTGCGTAGTTCTAGTCTTTTTCCTGGGGAATATGTGTATGGGGTCAAAGGTCACAGGGATTTCCGAAGCAGCGCTGACAGCTAGTTTGGCTGGAGCAGGTTGGCGGTTCCTCTCCTCTTCTGGGGTAAAAAGAACAAAGTTGCTCTTTGTGTCTGGATCTTCCTCTTTTGGGCCTGGCCCTGGTTGGAACAGCCTGGCAGTGGGGGAGGAGCATGGAAGTGGGGTGGGGGCTGAACTCAGGTAGTGGAGAGGAAACATAAAGGTCATGTTGGTGAGCAACGTCATGTTGAAGGGATGCTTTTCTCCAGCAGGCTCCTTCCTGGCAGTAGCAGGGTGTCCTGGCCAGCAGGGGTCGCTGTTCTTGGAGACGGCTCCCATGTAAAATTCACTGCTGTGATCAGACAAGGGGCCGGCCGGCCCCCCCTGGGCTGCTATGAGCTCCGCGATGGACCTGGTCTCACCAAAGCGCAGGAACTGCTGCAGTGTCGCAACCTCCTCCTCAAAGGTCATCATCACCCAGCGGTCCAAGATCTTTCCCGTGACATCCTGCAGAGCCAGTGGAGACAATACAGCCCAATCATATCACTGGGAGTAATGGTGCTCCCTGGAGAATAGGGGTTATACTTAATTACACACGTATTTATTTTTAATTTAATTGGCACTGACAACCGATAGCTGCATTTACGTACAAGCAAACCTATATTAACTACTTGAAAATGCATGTATTATCAGATAAGCATTATGTAGAGCGAATAATGTTGACTATCTTGTAAGAACAGTGCATTTCAAGGAAGTCCATTCCGTGGCTACGGAGCCCCTTCTGCAGCAGGGCTCGATGCCTGTGTGTCGTGACATATTATTCTCGTGATCATCATCAAAATTATCTATCATTTGTGCCATAGTAGCACTTTTGTTGGTTTTTATCAGAAAGGTTGGTTTTGGTCTTGGCGAAGTGAAAATGTTTCAATGGCACAAACTAATTATGTAAAAAAATGCTGTATTTCGTTATATTAATTTAGGAATTACAGCAGTAGCATGAATTTGATTATTCGTTTGTTGGGCCGAAGACTGAAAATGTGTGTCAGAGCTACAAGGAAGGCGCGCTCTGTCTGCAGCCGACATCGCTCACCTGCAGGATGTATCCACGCACGTAATCCTGCAGCGTCCAGCCCAGCGCGGCCAGCATGCGCCCCACCTCGTCCTGCCGCAGGACGCTGAGCAGCCGGTCCAACAGTATCTTGAGGCGCACTGGGACGGCCTGGGTGCCGAAGAGCATCAGGCTGCAGACGTCGAAGGCTGCCCCGGACCGCACTGCCTCCACTGGGCCGGCCTGCTGCTCTGCTGTCAGCCTGCTCAGAGCTGCAGGGTGCACGGCATGCATCAGGACAGCATGGCGGGTGGTCACTAAGACGCTGGGCAGGTAGGTACAGATACAAACTGCATTTTACCCACCTCTAGGTGTGTGTGTGTGTGTGTGTGTGTGTGTGTGTGTGTGTGTGTGTGTGTGTGTGTGTCTGTGTGTGTGTATACAGTGCTCACAGAAAGTCTTGGGACTGTTAATTCAGTTAAAATTTTGCATATTTATTGGTTTTATAACAAAAATTGTTACTTTATTCATTTGTTTACAAAAATAGATATCACATTAGAAATAACCGGTAGGTTTAAGTAAAACCTTCATTTCAAGTAGTAATGAATTGACATCAAAATTATAGTTGTAAAAGAGGTGTTCTGAGTTATAAAGTTCACTGAAAATGTATGATTTTTAATTAACACCTCTGCAATAAAATAAAACACCAAACATTTGTGTTTAGTATCCCTATGGAAGCCAGTTACTACAACTGCAATTAATACCAAAATGGCAAAAACAGAACTGAATGAGTCAAAAAAAATTAAGACATTTAATAAAAAGAAAATGTCTGTGTACAATATATATGCAGATATGTTAAACACTGCTTGTCAATGAACTTTTTCAAGCAAGTGTTCCAAAACACTGTGAGCAATGTGTGTGTGTGTGTGTCTCTGTGTCTGTGTGTATGTGTGTGTGTGTATACATTAGCATGTTTATATATATTGAAGAAAACTGTCAGTTTGGCTTAAATATCGTATATTTAACATCACTGGTAGCTAATTCCCTGATATCCCATGCAGGACGTTTCCCTGCTTTGTGCCGTCAGCTTTCTGATTTAGGAATCAGGCCCACCGTGACACGGATGGATGGACATATGAATGGATGGATGGACATATGAATGGATGGAAGGATGGATGGACATATGAATGGATGGAAGGATGGATGCAGGTAAATAAAACCAAAGGGTTTTTTTTAACCATTCACACAAAATATTTAAATCAAGAGGAGAGAGGTCACTTCAGGTCACCGGTCGGGCTCACCGTGAGCTACCCATCCGTGCCGGCAGAGGTCACACTGCCGTGTTCTCAGTCTCCCCGGTTTGAAGCTCTTACAGCCACAGTCCACCAGGGTGCAGCAGATGGCCTGGGGAGGGCACAGACACCCACATTAATGCAAAAAACAATGAAAGACCGACAGCAGGGCCTCTCGAGCTGTTCTCACTGATAATGCACAGGTCACTGGCCATATTATCAAATGGTACCATTTAGATTAATAATGTTTCTGTGTCTGCTCTGAGCACCATACCAGCCCCTGGGAGCAGAGGGGAGTATAAGAGGATCTGAGCTTTGCAGATGCACTGACGCTTCCTTCGCCTAGAGGGTGCTGTTGCACCGCAATTGGCAGTCCGTCCCCTGAGATGCGGCGGGTGCAACGCAGACCCTGCTCCTTTCCAAAGACGAACCTGAATGCGACCTGCACTCGTGACGGGCCTGTTGTGAGCACGCAGTGCGAGACAGATGGGGAGCAAACCTGGGATCAAAATAACTGCCATAATGAAGCGGGGGTTTTAAGGAAAACTGTATCACTGCAGATGTTTGTTTTTGTTATTTTTAGGCATAAGGAAAACACCTCGTTTTGCTGCTTCACCCCCCCCCCCCCCCCACCCAGTGGTCCCTGGGGATTGTCTCTAGCTCTCATTTTCCACTTTTGCTGGCCTTTTCTAAACCATTCATCCTATCTTTCAGTCAGTTTGGAATTAATCTCCAAGATTCCCTGTGACACAAATCTGGCCAAAAGCAGGAGATTCCCAGTGCAGGGAGTTTTAGGTGCCACCTCTCAGCTATACATCCCTATAGTTACTCCCATAAACACAGTAATTCAAAGCGGCACGTATGACCGCAGGGGAGCAGGACTTTATGCTGACCTTCATGGACTAAGCAAACACTTATGCTGCATTACATTTGGACTGGGAAGTTGGAATTTCTGAGTTCCTACATGGAAATTTCAACTGGAACGCCCACTGGAGTCGCAATTTCGACTCAGAAAGTCAGAGGAACCTCTTCAACCCCGACCTCAGTGTTCAAGATGGCTATGCCTTCATCAACAGAAGTGGAATCTGTAGTTATATACTGTTTATTAGCACTTATGTCTCATATTGTCTCATTAAATCGGTCGTGCACAGTAGAGGACTTATTGTTACAGTGTTTGTATGTTTGTAATGCATTGTCATCAACTCATATTGCTGACAACACACCTGGCTAGAACTTGGGCCTGTTTCAGAAAGCAGGATTTCTTGCTTACAGTAGCTGGATACCTTGTCAGATTTAAGGTAGTCTGAGCTTAATATAAGTGAACGTAGATAAAGGCCATTTAAACTGGGGTACCTTAAATCTGACAAGTTGCCCAGCTAAGCAATAAATCCTGCTGTTTGAAACAGGTCCCTGGTATTGCTAAATGGCTTTCTGACTTGTGTACTGGAACACTGTTAACTCACTGACTTCTGACTGTCGATGTAAATGTAACAGCATTATCTTCTTAGGCTTGATCACTTCCCTGGGGATATCTCGGGGTAGACTGAGGCTATTGGCCTTGCTTGAGTTTTTTTGCCCCCCCCCACCCCATGCTAATTGTTCTGTAGTTAGTCAAACCTATTTTCCCTGCATGTTTGTGATATCCCCTGAAAAACATGTCACACCTGAGAAGGTGACACCAGATAGTGCCCCTCGGGAAAGTGACACTGGATAGCGTGCCTCGGGAAATCGACACCGGATAGTGCACCTCGGGAAATCGACACTGGATAGTGCACCTCGGGAAAGCGACACTGGATAGTGTACCTCGAGAAAGCGACACCGGATAGTGCGCCTCGGGAAAGTGACACCAGATAGTGCCCCTCTGGAAAGTGACACTGGATAGTGCCCATTGGGAAAGTAACACCGGATAGTGCCCATTGGGAAAGTAACACCGGATAGTGCACTTCGGGAAAGCGACACTGGATAGTGCACCTCGGGAACGCGACACTGGATAGTGTACCTCGAGAAAGCGACACTGGATAGTGCGCCTCTGGAAAGTGACACTGGATAGTGTGCCTCTGGAAAATGACACTGGATAGTGTGCCTCTGGAAAGTGACACCGGATAGTGCCCATTGGGAAAGTAACACGGATAGTGCACTTCGGGAAAGCGACACTGGATAGTGCGCCTCAGGAAAGGGACACTGTATAGCGTGCCTCAACCCTGCAGCACCCAGCTGTGTGATGACAAATTCCCCACGGCTCTCAGGGTATCAGAAATGTGTCAACGCCACTTACATTTATTGCCTTGTGACACCATGTTATCGGTGGGTTTTACATTTAATTATGAGCGTAGATTACTTGTGTCAGGAAATGCATCCTGTCTAGTCTGCAATTATCGTAGCGTTCCTATTGATCCTGAAAATGAAGGCTGTTAATGGGGTCTTTACATTTTACACTTACACATGTCTGCCTTACAGTTTAGGCGGATGCCTACGTCAGCCCTGTCATGCTAACTCCACGTTAACATTACTTGGCTTTTAAGCAGAATGTTGGGACAGAAAATGTTGAGGTATCAGCGGAGTCATTCCTCAGCGAGTACACACTGCACATGGCGGACTGTGGCTGTTTTGTAACTAAAAGTGTGTCAGAAGCAGCCAACTGAATAGACGTCATTCGCACTAGAGGGAGGAACGATACCTGTCTGATTTAATCTGAACATGCCAGTATGCTGTCTGCAGCCTCTGAGAATTTGCAACAGCCAGGCAGCGCAGGTTAATGGATCCAGTGCCAGCGGCTCTCATTCCTCTCCCAGAAAGAGCACGGTGTCCAGAAAACCCCCAGCTGTGTAAAGTTTATGGGGAATAACCCAGTGCTTCCTGAAACTGAGAGAGATTCTCTCACACATGCTCCATGTGTTCATACCCAGAGATCAGGTCTTGCCACCGCAATGCAAACATCTGTGGCCCCCGCCAAGTGACCCCTCTGCTTACGGAGCCCAGCTGTGACATGCAGAAGATCTCCTCTTCAGCTACATTACTAGCCATTTAAAAAACCAATCAACGGCATCGACACAGTAAGGATGCACTTAAGACCTGGCAGAGACCTCACAGAGATTACAGGAATGTTATCTGCCTGGACCCCCTGGTCCAAACATCTGAAATGTCTCAACCTACGAGCTGTAAGAACTTCACAGCCCTGCAGGATGTCATTGCGGGGTTCAGGCTGTAACACGATGGATAGTCACGAGCTTCTGCGCTGTGAGATTCCATAGTCGGGTGATACAGCAGGGAGCTGTGGGCCGCTGACGCTCACTGAACCTCTCAACACACAGACGGCTTTTCCACAGTCTCCCTGTGAACCTCTGTAATGCCACGATGCTGTGTCAATGACCAGGAAGGAGCACCAGCAGATGGCGCCGTGCCTGAAGAACCTTTGACACTTAATGGTTGCAACTTTGTTTTTGTACTCCTGAGAAAATATTAAATCTTAACTTCTGAGTGTTTAGGGAGATACTGCGTGTTAAGAAGCTTGTGGAAGCTGCCCGTTATAAGTGAACCCATGATACGTCGATCATAATGCCTCGAGAGCCAAGCTTTCATGGGCTTGAGCTGTCCAAGACCCTGAAAACTCACGGTAGACCCCCCTACTGTAGAGACGACGTGTCTTTAACTATTAGTTATACATACCAAATGAAACCACAAAAATGAAATGCTGAGAAATCAGATTTAATCTTAAAATATGAGTTAAAGCCTAAGTCGTTAAATAAGTATACATGAAAATCTTATATAAATTCAAATTGAAATATAACCTGTAACATGGCGTGATATTAGGGCACAAAGTGTCTCACAAACAGGGTACCTATGTTTAAACCATAAAATTACGCCTTACAAAACAGCACCGAGCGGTCTTAGTCGCTATACACACCAACTAACTATAATATTTTTTCCATGAGTCTTCTCCATTTGACTATGAATAATAATAGATAAGATACCACGAAACCGTTAGAATGAACATTATCAGACAGCTGGCGATTTACCCGAATCTATCTACCTGTTTGTGCACCGGATTACTCTGCGTGCTGGAAATCGTTTATTACGCAACATCTCAGACACAGAGAACAAGTGGTTTATCGGGAACCGTTTGAAAGTTAATACTGATTAAAGGGAAAAAATGTCCCTTAGGTTTTTCCAAGCCAGTCGCTGTACTTGATACCACCAAACCTCGGAACGGTCAGAAACAAACTCATATTAACAAGAGCACTAAACCAATGCCCGATGGCGACACCAGTACACCGCCAGCCGTGAAACGGCACCTGCAGGCTGGGCAGGGACCGCTGCAAAACTCCCCGAGAGCCATCAGTGGAACCGCCGCAAAAATGCACGAGAGACAAAATGACAGTGCGAAGATTTCCGTTAACACTGATTGATTTGTCTTCTGAGAAAAGAAGAGTGATCGATAAAAGTTTCCATTTTGTTAGGCTCTAGCTTTCGAGCTTTGCATGGTGTTCAAGCAAAAGCCAATAAATAAACGAGTAGAACCCATTATGCACAGGTTAATTATATTCACTACAAAAATAAAGCAATAAATCGTAAGGAATCCTTAATCCCAAAAACTTCATAAAGTGACGGTAAAGATCTGAGGGCAGCTTGCTTGTCTTACCTCGGACATCCTAGTTAAATAGAGGTTTCCGGCACGATCGCACAGTCCCCCGCGCCCTCCGGCTCCATCCGCGGAGGAGCCCGCAGCTCCTGCCCACATACTAGCGCAAGAGGCTCCGCGCAGCGGCACTTTCGTCTGCACTCACTGGCGCGCACGCCCGCGCACACATGCACACGTCCGGACACTTAATTTCTCACACGCGAACGCGCAGCATGCAAATACCCACATTGAATCCCTCCCTCTTCCCCCCCCCCCCACACTTAAAAATACTTCACATGTAACGTATAGACAAAATAATAATGATATATTATATAATGATTATTATGCAGGGTCCAGATGGAAAACGGGAACAGAAATGGATGGATGGATGGATAATTATTAAAGACAAACAATTTTAATTCTATATTATTAAATTGACTAAAATTTAATTATGGAATTCTGTGGGAGCAGTGCCGCCCCTGGCCAAACTGGGGCCCTAAGCAGAATTTTATTTTGGGGGGGGGCGGGGGGGGGGGGGGGGGGGGGGGGGGGGGGGGGGGGGGGGGGGGGGGGGGGGGGGGGGGGGGGG
>JAODLD010000021.1:15846237-15869976 GCA_026781065.1 Mormyrops boulengeri
CCCCCCCCCCCCCCTTTTCCAAATTCACACCTGGGACCTGCCTATGCCAGTTGCAGCAGTTGCAGATGACGAAATTTAAGTATCTTAAGCAGCCTCCAAATATCATACCCATCATGCACTTGCAGTAAGTAGAAAATTCCACATACTTTTTTCACTAAATACATGCCTCGACAACATACTTTGACTACAAAACATTTACATTTGAAATTACATTTCAAAATTGTTTTAAGTGTTGTACCAAATATTTTTGTGTTATGAGTCCCACCATAATGAGACTGTATACATAAATATGAGTGATATAAAAGTGGCATGTCACAATTCTATGTAATATGCATGATATCAGCACTTTAATCATTTTAAATGTTTCACATGTATGTGAGGTTTGCAGTCAGAGAAGGGCCCTCAACAGCCATGGGGGGTGGGCCCTGGAGCAGCTGCCCTGCCTGCCCCGCCCACTAGTCTGCCCCTGCGTAGAGTGAGATGTGTGTTGTGGTATGTGTGCCCACAGTCATGAGACTTAAGGCCCGTCCCCAGGTCAGCACAGGCAGGGCGCTTTTCTAAGAGAATTAACACCAAACTGCCCTGAGGAATTCAGCACTGTCACAATTTTCTGGCGTTTATCTTATCATTTGTGCCTTATTTTAAATATCTTTACTGATGAGGTAAGTTATTTTTAGGGCAGTTATTCACTGTATTGATAAAATATCCCCAGTGTTAAACTATGACGTACATGGGACTATGTAAGTTTGATATAATGCTGAGTCGTATTGCCATCTTGAATTTATTTTTGAGTTCTTGCCAGAGTTACAAATTTGGCAAAGCCTGGGGATGGATTTATGTCTCCAGGTCGGGATCAGTATAATCACACAGGAAATTTTATAGCTGAGTGAGGTAATTGGATGTTATAAACAAAGAACACGTGCACATTTTAGTAATTGCTTACATTATTGTGTTTTATGAGGTGTGTGTGTGGGGGTGGGGTCATTATTGGAATAACAGGCAGGTATGCAGATTTCTTTGCACTGGTTGGTTTAGCTCGCCCCTCATTCTTTACATAATATGTAAATGAGATGCAATGTCATCTTTTTTCATTAGAAACCCGGAATCCCACATCTGGAAATGTCCCATGGACATTACCATCCTACGGGGGCGCAGACCTATTATAAAAACACATATTGATGCCTGAAAATGCCATACTATTTACAACCCTAACCTTAACCTCCGATTCCTAACCCTAACACAAATTTGGGAGCTTATAGTGATACAACAGGCCACTGAAAAGTTGGAAATGTGCTACTAAAGCATGTTCAACTGTGGTGTCCCATTCTACAGAGGCAGAGAACTATCATAAAACCACATTTTGATGCCTGAAAATAACATACTTTTTCTAACCCTAACCCTAGCCTCAGATTGCTAACCCTAATTTGGGGCCTTAGGCTGAATCAACAGGCTGTTGGAAAGTAGAAAATATTCTACTAAAGCATGCTTAACTGTGGTTTCCCATCCTACGGCGGCGCAGAACTATCATAAAACCACATTTTGATGCCTGAAAATACCATACTTTTTCTAACCCTAATCCTAGCCTCAGATTCCTAACCCTAATTTGGGGCCTTAGGGTGAAGCAACAGGCTATTGGAAAGTAGGAAATATTCTACTAAAGCATGCTTAACTGTGGTTTCCCATCCTACGGTGGTGCAGAAATGTTGTAAAAAGACAGTTTGAAGCCTGAAAATGCCAAACCTAACCCTAAACCTAACCTCAGTTAGCTAACCCTAACCCTAATTTGGGGCCTCATGGTGATACAACAGGCTGTAGAAAAGTAGGAAATATTCTGCTAAAGCATGCTAAACTGTGGTTTCCCATCCTACTGCGGCAGAGAACTGTCGTAAAAACACATTTTGATGCTTGAAAATACCAAACTTTTTCTAACCCTAAACCTAACCTCAGTTAG
Organism: Mormyrops boulengeri; assembly: GCA_026781065.1. Classification (NCBI taxonomy): domain Eukaryota; kingdom Metazoa; phylum Chordata; class Actinopteri; order Osteoglossiformes; family Mormyridae; genus Mormyrops; species Mormyrops boulengeri. Next base: position 15,848,189 of record JAODLD010000021.1, read on the forward strand.
CTAACCCTAACCCTAATTTGGGGCCTCATGGTGATACAACAGGCTGTAGAAAAGTAGGAAATATTCTACTAAAGCATGCTAAACTGTGGTTTCCCATCCTACTGCGGCGCAGAACTGTCGTAAAAACACATTTTGATGCTTGAAAATACCAATATTTCTCTAAACCTAACCCTAGCCTCAGATTGCTAACCCTAATTTGGGGCCTTAGGGTGAAACAACAGGCTGTTGGAACATAGGAAGTATGCTACTAAAGCATGCTAAAATGTGGTTTCCCATCCTACGGCAGCGCAGAACTGTCATAAAAACACATTTTGATTCCAGAAAAAGCCATACTTTGTCTACCCCTAACCCTAGCCTCAGATTGCTAACCCTAATTTGGGGCCTTAGGGTGAAACAACAGGCTGTTGGAAAGTAGGAAATATTCCATTAATCCATGCTCAACTGTGGTGTCCCATCCTACGGCGGTGCAGAACTGTCGTAAAAACACATTTTGAAGCCTTAATATAATATACTTTTTCTAACCCTAACCCTAGCCTCAGTTGGCTAGCCTTAATTTGGGGCTTTAGGGTGAAACAACAGGCTGTTGGAAAGTAGGAAATACTCTACGAAAGCATGCTCAACTGTGGTTTCCCATCCTACGGTGGCGCAGAAATGTTCTAAAAACACATTTTGAAGCCTAAAAATACCATACCTTTTCTAACCCTAAACCTAACCACAGTTAGCTAACCCTAACCCTAATTTGGGGCCTTATGGTGATACAACAGGCTGTTGAAAAGTAGGAAATATGCTATTAAAGCATGCTCAACTGTGGTTTCCCATCCAACGGCGGCGCAGAACTCTCATAAAAACACATTTTGATGCTTGAAATACTAAACTTTTTCTAACCCTAACCCTAGCCTCAGAGTGCTAACCCTAATTTGGGGCCTTAGGGTGAAGCAACAGGCTGTTGGAAAGTAGGAGATATTCTACTAAAGCATGCTTAACTGTGGTTTCCCATCCTACAGCGGTGCTGAACTGCCATAAAAACACATTTTGATGCTTGAAAATACCGTACTTTTTGTAACCCTAACCCTAGCCTCAGTTGGCTAGCCTTAATTGGGGCCTTTAGGGTGAAATAACAGGCTGTTGGAAAGTAGGAAATACTCTACTAAGGCATGCTCAACTGTGGTTTCCCATCCTACGGTGGCGCAGAAATGTTGTAAAAAGACAGTTTGAAGCCTGAAAATACCAAACTTTTTCTAACCCTAAACCTAACCTCAGTTAGCTAACCCTAACCCTAATTTGGGGCCTTAGGGTGATACAACAGGCTGTAGAAAAGTAGGAAATATTCTATTAAAGCATGCTAAACTGTGGTTTCCCATCCTACTGCGGCAGAGAACTGTCGTAAAAACACATTTTGATGCTTGAGAATACCAAACTTTTTCTAAACCTAACCCTAGGCTCAGATTGCTAACCCTAATTTTGGACCTTAGGGTGAAACAACAGGCTGTTGGAACATAGGAAGTATGCTACTAATGCATGCTAAACTGTGGTTTCCCATCCTACGGCGGCGTAGAACTGTCATAAAAAGACATTTTGATTCCAGAAAATGCCATACTTTGTCTACCCTTAACCCTAGCCTCAGATTGCTAACCCTAATTTGGGGCCTTAGGGTGAAGCAGCAGGTTGTTGGAAAGTAGGAAATATTCTGCTAAAGCATGCTAAATTGTGGTTTCCCATCCTACGGCGGTGCAGCACTGTCGTAAAGACACATTTTGAAGCCAGAAAATACCATACTTTTTCTAACCCTAACCCTAGCCTCAGTTAGCTAACCCTAACCCTAATTTGGGGCCTCATGGTGATACAACAGGCTGTAGAAAAGTAGGAAATATTCTACTAAAGCATGCTAAACTGTGGTTTCCCATCCTACTGCGGCGCAGAACTGTCGTAAAAACACATTTTGATGCTTGAAAATACCAATATTTCTCTAACCCTAACCCTAGCCTCAGAGTGCTAACCCTAATTTGGGGCTATAGGGTGAAACAACAGGCTATTGGAAAGTAGGAAGTATGCTACTAAAGCATGCTAAAATGTGGTTTCCCATCCTACGGCAGCACAGAACTGTCATAAAAACACATTTTGATGCCTGAAAATACCATTCTTCTTCTAACCCTAACCCTAGCCTCAGTTTGCTATCTCTGAACTTAGCCCCCATCTTTGAATACCACCATATATTGTTTTTTTTCTTGTTTTCGTGAAACGTGCTCCTGGATTTTTAATTTATTTGTGTGTTCTGTTGGCCCAATCTCTTCCACTTCTCTCTGTCCCCAGGAAATCTGCGTTCCCACAGTGACTGGTGTCTCGCTCTGTCATGTGTTTCGCCTCTGACACACCAAAGCCCCCTGTGTGTTTCCTGGGGACGCAAGCATCCTCTGAGGCACTGTGTCTATAATCTGCCTCCTCTAATGTGCTGGCGCTTGGTGTCTGGGCCGCGTTTCCCTGTCGGCTGTCATCTGCCCAGTAGCCCTGCATCTCACTGTACATTATACGCTGAGTGTGCATAGTCATAATCTGGTCTGCTCCTGTCTCTGTGCCCACTGGCTTGCTACCACCCACCATCTCCTGAATGGAACTTCCTTTATTTGTTTAATGTCTATTCAAATGCATTGTTTTTGAAAATGTTCATTGTTTTCAAAACCTGGTCCAAACATTGCTTCCAAACCAGTCATTCTGATCGCTGAAATTAACAATAGAGCAGGGAAGTGTGTCCCTGTCACTTCCCCTGTATCTGATTTTACCAAGAATTTTATGAACCTTTTTTATTAAAAGGTCTGTACATTTATGGCCATGCACTGTTATCTATTTATCTTGATTTAGACGTATGTGCTTGTCACACAACATTACCCCGACTTTCATTACAAGTACTTCAGTTTACGGCAAATAACGGTTCTTCTTTTTAGAAGAGCGTGACGCGTCATTACGCTTCACCTGCTACTTTTAAGGGCAGCGATGCTTTGTACAGCCACCAGGGGGCATAAAGCACATTCATAATGTAATAAGCGGGGTTAGGCAGTCCCGTCCACCTCAAGCGCTTATCCTGGTTAGGGATAAACATATATGACCAGTAGAAATATGCCAAACTACTCGATTTATGTGACTCAACGTGTGTATAAGCTAAAAAGTAACATAAATAGTAATTTTTTACAAAAATATTATATATGGCATTTGTTTTTATGTTTTAAATGATAATCCTGCTATATCTATTCTCCATTAAATAAACTATCAGCGCAAATGATACGTAATAATATGAACTGAGGATATAGATGTTGCTTAATAATTTACCTAATAACCTTGAAAGCAGTACAAAGTGCACTCACATTCACTCTATGATAACAGCGAGCAGTGTATTTATCTGAGATGATTATGAAGTAATGAAAATTAAGTAATTGTTTCCTGTCATATACACCCGGGCGACTCGTCATTTTACAGCTTGCGCGTCATGGAGGCGAACAGCGCTTTCCCGTTAAGGAGCCGCCACGCTGCGGATGCCTGCCTCCCGTCCCCGCGCCGGCCTTGCGGGGGCGTCCTCTGATCTTCTTCATTTACATATAGGCGAAGCTATCCTCCGCTCCGGCTGCTGGATTCACCGCACGGTCCCGCTAGGGCTTTATATCGCCTAATAAACGGCATCAGATGTGTCTGAAGCCGCGACAGCGGACGGCTTACGAGAGCGCAAAGATCTGCACTCTTCTCCAACATCTCCTTTTCGTTTTCACTTCGTTTTTCTTTTATGTTTCTCATCCTCTTCCGTCTACTCTGGCAGCGGCAAAATAACCGTTTGATTTCCCCAGGATGTCGGTAGCCGGATTAAAGAAGCAGTTTCACAAAGCCAGCCAGGTAAGCATCGGCTCGGGCTTTAGTTTGCGGTGGTGAAGGTCTGTCTATCTGGCCCCGATCGCTGCAGCCTGCAGGCTGCTGTCACTCCAGGAATGCAGCGCACCGGAGGCCGGCCGCTCATCTGCTTCCTTACTATACAGCTGGATGCATGTATAAATGTCATAAACGGCGTGCAAACAGCGCTTTTCCGCCAGATACTTCTAATTGCACCTTCTTAATGCTGCTTGTCAGTGTAGCCGTGTCTTATGTCACTTACAATAAGCAGTTTTCAACTGGCAGGACAGTTAACTTTTAAAACCGCTCAAGCATGCACTGCTCATGCCGTGATAGTATAGAGATGCTGTACTTTATATCGGGAAAGCGTGGCTCGAGTCCGGAAACAGGAAATAAAATAATCAAACAGTAAATATTCCTCTCCGTATAATTAGGAAATCGTAAAATGTGTTATTTAGAAATATAGTTCAGGATTGATACAAGTCCTTAAGTGCTGCGATCGGTGATTTATGGACACACGTATATACTCATCTATGCATATACTCGCACCTCGTTTGAAAGGTGTCTTTTGCTTTCTGGTTAAAGGACACAGCAGCTTTGAGACTGTCAACCACAGATAGGCAGAGAGGAAATACAAGTCTCTGCCTAACGTCACTGCCTGTATCCGTGTAGCGCCGTTATATCTCGTCCGGAACAGAATTGTTTATTCAATGTTGAGATCAGATCTGGTTTAGTGACACGCTTCCCCTGTTTTCTGCGATTCATCAGTGACTGATTATTTACTTAACGTTAGTCATTCCCGGTAGAGCTCATGCCAGATAGTGATTGAACCCACTTGGAATCACATCAGAGGATACTATTTCCCACAAATTGCGTGTTCATATGTTGTGTAGCGTGAAAAAAAAAACGTTGTTGTGTTTATGTTGTACAAACATATAATATAGACTTAAATAAGGCTTCTTAACTTTAACAGGTATCTGTTTGTTGTTAGCTTTTTGATGCTCCACGTTTAACATGACGGTCAGTCACCTTGGGTGTCAGGCCAATAACCCAGTCCCAACAGTGACAGCTGCAGTTACCCATAATCCTGAGGCCTGGCAGGTAAATGAAATCCTGGTTCATGTTTTGGGGGCAGCCTGCCGCCTTCATGAGGAAGGCACCTACACTGAAAGGCGTCTGAATAATATCCTGATTTGCTTTGACTGAATGTCACATCTTACATAAGGGGTGGAGACATGCTCATTCTGTCCCGCTGCTGTGGTCACGGGTCCTTCCGTTTTCCTGGTATCAACCCTCCTGCTCAGTGTATCACCCATGTAGCACACAGGAATGTTCCTGGTAGCTTAAAGTGGCACGCGAGCCCACTCAGAAGTGGGTTAATCTTTTTGGTGGCACCGGATGTCGGTCCGCCCAGGAGGCCCGCTGTCCCCGTTTCTGTTGTGGTTCCCCATTTCAGCCCGTGCTGGTCGGCGTGTCGCCGAATCCTGGGTGCCTTGGAGGCGTCTGTGTGGATGTGAGTCTCCATTCATTTCTATAGGCATAACCCTAATCTCAAGTGTGATGACGATCTTAACCCGCACCCAGCCCTAACCTTAACCACGAGTTAATAAACAAAATGCAAGACTTTTGGCTTCTTTAGTTTTTTTGATTGCAGTCACAAATTTTTGTAAAATTGAGGTTACCCTTGTGGGGACCAAGAAAATGTCCCCACGAGGTAAAAAGTGGTTTTTATCGCATTGTGACGAAATCTGGTCACTACAATGTAATAATTACAAAACATTGCGCCTGGTGTATGTGAGGAAATCGCCTTGAGATACCTCAGACTTCTAAAATACCACTAAATTTGGGGCGTATAATTTGTTAAACCCATTAGGAAACAAGGCCGGCCCATTGTCATCTCTATGTGTGTGCCTCATTAAACAAGTTAGCGGTTACATAACTGTCCTCTCAGTGATGTAATTATGGCTAATGCTAATCCATTTTAGACTGACTCATTTCTGTTTTATAGAGTAATGAGTTAAATTACCTGCCTTTTTCCAGAGTTTATTTGTAGTTATATATTTTTATATGTTTATGCTGTGCCAGCCCTCAGTCTGTCTGTCTATACACGTATATATTACACGTATATATACAGAGTGACAGGAACGGATGTATTCCACGCAGCTTTGGGGACCCAGCCCCTCCCCTCTTCTCGCTGAGTTTCTTCCAGGCTCTCCGGTTTCCTTCCATAATTCCGTAAATTGACCAGGACGGATAATCTGTGAATTAGTAGTCTGCGATTTGACAGTATTACATTGTGAACAATTAAAATGTCTCCACGATAAGACACATAAGACAGGGTCAGAAAGGGGCCGACCCTGACAGCAGCAAACATGACGAAGAACTGTGATTTTTGAAAAGATCATGGATCGTGATCCTGCCTGAAAAAAAATCGTGATATGATATTTTTGCCATATCAGCCACCCCTACCATGTTCAGGTCAGAAATGAGAAATATGAGGAAAAGCCCCCGTTATGTAACATCCCCTTCGCCTTGCGCTCTGCATGTGATTGGATCTTTTGCAGGGAACCTTGGGAGACCGGTTGGAAGCTCATGTGTTCTGCGTGTGTGGAGGAGGAGGACCGGGGGCCGCTTAACGAGGTGCCTAATTATCTAACTGTACAGCTGGGTGCCTTAAATAAGTGCATCCTTTTCTTTAAAAAAATAATTATAATAATTAAAATAAATAAATTAATAAAAAGTGCATCCAGATATTTCTCGTCCTGGGACTAGGGCACCGAGAACCATAGAGGGCGGGATTATCAGTATTATCATTTACTGTCAGTCACTGTCTGGCCTAATAAGAACCTAAACAGTCAGTTATTGCAAAAAATGATCCCACCCCTTCAGCTGTAGAAAAATCCGGTACACAGTGATCCTGCTGTTTTCAGCTGAGCTGTGATTTCGGCCTTGGGTCACCGTAACAATGTGGTTAGCATTTCAAGGCGACCGAGATGCTCTCCCCTCCACCTCCACTGTGCAGAGGGAGAGATTAGTGGCACTTTGTGCAAATTAGTTCTCAGTTTACGAGGAAGGAGAGCAGTGAATTTTGAATGCAGTTTGCCTGGTTGACATGTTGAAGCACCTGTTGTGTTGATTTGAACAGATAACGGCGCTCCAACGCTGTAATTCTCATCCGGCCCGCTGATTGGTGGATGATGTCACACAACGTATTCCGGTTTCTGTTCTTCTCCGATTCTAACTTTTGGGTTACGTGGAATGAGGTCTTTGCCTAATGAAGATGAATGAGTATTTTTCTGTGGCGTTTCATTTGCTCACCTACTTTGGGTCAGTCTTGGTGACTGGGGCGTACCTGTAGCCAGAATGGGGAGACGGGGATTAATTCTATCCGGACAAACAAATGGCCTTTGCCCTTGTCGTCTGGAATGAGCTGCAACATCAGCGCTGATGACTGATATGAGATACTGACAGACGCCCCTGACAGGGATCAGGGGCACGCAGACTGACAGGCCAGGCTGGAGCGTGAAATCATAGGCGAAGGCGAAGTCTCTCCTTTCTGGCAAGCGGGAGACGCCGATGGGTCGATTGCCAGCTCCTCTAGGCAATGGCTGCATCGCTTATCCACCTGTAGTGATCCACACTCTCACGCCATCACATGGCCTGGTGTACACGAGCAATCGGGGTTACACCACTGCAACAGGGTGCTCGTCTAAAGTGCAAGCTAAGGCTAATTAATGCAGTTAAATGGAAGGAATGGCATGTATGTCGTGATTGGTGGCCAGAGTTGGTAGTGAAGTGCACTGCAGAACCGGTGGCAGTGAGGCTAAGCCCTGAGAATAGCCCCACTTCAGTCGTAAGCGTTTGTGGAGCTCGTCTGGCTCCACCAGCTGCTCTCGGCCTGCCGCTGTGGTAAACCCGCCTCCACTCTGTGTCACTGAAGAGATGTTTTTTTTTTCATTTCTTCAGTTGAAAGTAGGTGACTTCCTGTCTGTGATCCTTCTCACAGGAAGTTACTGTGTTGTTCTCTAGTGTGCTAGTCTAGCTCTCCCTCGATGTTCACTGTCTACCCTCAGAGCTCCTCGCTGTGGCCGCGCACTTTCTCCTACATTTTGACCCACCAGCAGTTTTAGCTATAGATTTTTTTTAAGTATCCCCCCCCCCGCTTATTGATGTTGTCATAACATTTGCTTAAGTATGGCAGTAACTTCCCCTTTAAGGGCCTTCCTGGTAAAAGGTGGGTGTGTCTGATCATACTGGTCAGTTTGGTTGGTGGGTTGGGCCACCGTTTGACCACACCCCAGTGAAGAGTCTCCAGCAACATTTGACAGACAAATGGTACAAAGTGTTCATATTTCCTCCATTTCATGTCACTTTGGATTGAAACACAGGGATGCAGTACATAGTTTGCACAGTTTATTCTGGTGTGCAGCCAGTCATTGAACAGAAAGATTTACTTCCATTCAAATGCTTCCATCTGAATCACTTCCCATCAGAGTGAAACATCATTCACACCCGGTCAGAGGCATCATATGGCTTATGGGTCCCAGTGGAGTGAAGATAGAGATGCGGTTGCTATAGTGAGAGGCTCGTTAGACTGGCTCGAGACACTGCCCCCCCACCCTACCCCCCAGCCCCCAGTGCTGCAGGATAATTGTGGCCAGAGGGCATGATCCTGGATCCTGGATCCTGGGCCTGTAGCCAGAGTTGGCAGAGACGGGCACTGCGGGGGACTCCCGTTACAGCAGGAGGGAGACTTTGACAATAGCAAGGCCCTAGAATGGGAGAAGTCGGAGTCAGGGGAGAGCCAGAAGGAGGAGGTTCTGTTAAGCCCCGCCCCAGCCCTGGGCCACCAGGAAGTAGCACTGCTACTCTGCTGCCAGGCATCACTTCCCTGCTGCAGAACTCCGCTTTGGGGGGCATAGCTGGTGCTGCCAGGCCATTTTTGTTCCCGTTCCTCAGCGAGCTCCACGCTCACCCTCTGCAGCACCCCCCGACTGGCTCAGATATGACAAGTGAGATCATGTAGCGCGGCATTCACTGACACACGGTCTGCCGTAATTAGATAGAACCGCTGAAATATGCGGTCGGTGCTGACACTGAGGTCACGCAGACCCTGCTGAGTGCGAAAATTCAATTCTGTCTGTGAAAAAAAAGAGAAGAAGGAACAGAGCCGTCCTTGCGGAAGCCTGTTTGCGTCCGACTTCCAAAATGGTCCATCGGTGTGTGCACTAACAACAGCGTCGCTCTGGGGTTACAAACATGGAGGAATTCCCCTTTAAATGGGTGAAGGTGACACGTTCCAGTGGAGAATTTTGAAACTCCACGTATATTATTCATGTCACTGAAACAGGGCAAGAAAATAAAATATGCCAAAGAAATTTTAGGAGCAACAGATCAGTGATTATGAATTTTTAGATCATATGCAGAGGGCTGCACCACTGTAATGACACTGACTATGTCACTGAAATGGTAAATAATGATTTAAATGAGCTCCTTTACTGACTGGGTAGGTACCCCAGCAGGTGCGGACCCGGGAACGAGGTCGTTTTTCCAGGAGATGGATTGCTGGTAGCGGCAGGGGCCCTTCAAAGCAATTAAAAATGCTCTGTGTTTCTGGTCGGGGTCACATTTCCTGTGAAACCGCGCAGTAGCCTCGTTAGCTGGGTGAAGCACCATCCCCCCCCCCAGTCTTCACATGCTGCGGCTGTAAGGTCACCTTTTGTCCTGGCGCCCTGTATGCCACACATGCCCCCCCAATCACAGAGCACCTTGGCCATTGGGAAGCCCCAACAGATGGATAAATAAATATAATTGAAACACGGTGGCTCTGGTGGTGCTGGGGGGGCTGACCTGTTTTTTAACAGTCCTGTGGGTCCCACCGGCCTCATCTGGGGCAGCGTGCAGACAGGTCACTGCCCAGGTGGCAATTTGATGTCATGGCGGGAGGGGGCAGATGAAGCTTGTCGCCCTGATGCCTCCACCCCCCCAGTCAGGCTGGGGCTGGGTGTTCCTGCACCCTTCCTGCGGCTAACTGGAGCACATCCCTGTGGTGCCCCCCTCTCTCAAAGGACACGCTGCCTCTTACCCATCATCTCTATATTTAGCCTGTTCCAGCCTGTGTGGAGCTTCTAGCTGCACTAACACTGCATCGGGGGGGGGGGCTTTTCTCTTTTTTAGGGGGTACATTTCTCAGTGTTTAAAACCTGGCTTGCTGTTATTCAGAAGGGCAGCAGATTGGATACGTCCTTCATCCAATTTTCGTAAGAGATTAAAGATTCAGCCTGGTGTGTGCGGTGAACTTTCTGGTGGGGAGTAACCTTGTCATCCACCTGTCTCCCATCTGCTCCCATGGCTGGGGGGGGCACAGGAAGCAGAGGGCTCATGGCAGAGGTGCAGCCTGGATAGGATGCCAGTCTACAACAAGGCACACTTTTAATTCAACCGTACTTATAAGCCCTAGCCGCTTTTGCTGGTGAGCACGCGCAGATTGGTGAGCACGCGCAGTGTGCACCCGCAGATTGGTGAGCACGCGTAGTGTGCACGCGCAGATTGGTGAGCACGCGCAGATTGGTGAGCACGCGCAGTGTGCACCCGCAGATTGGTGAGCACGCGCAATGTGCACGCGCAGATTGGTGAGCACGCGCAGTGTGCACGCACAGATTGGTGAGCATGCGCAGATTGGTGAGCACGCGCAGTGAGCATGCGCAGATTGGTGAGCACGCGCAGATTGGTGAGCATGCGCAGATTGGTGAGCACGCGCGGTGAGCACTCGCAGATTGGTGAGCACGCGCAGATTGGTGAGCACGCGCAGTGAGCACGCGCACATTGGTGAGCACGCGCAGTGAGCACGCGCACATTGGTGAGCATGCGCAGATTGGTGAACACGCGCAGATTGGCGAGCACGTGCAGATGCCACAAAGGTATCGAAGCCCCAGCTCTGGAGGTCCCACCTGCTGGTGTCTGGGTTCTGATACTCTGGTGCCATGCCGATTGCCTGCACGTTCCTGAAGTGGGGAGCTCTGGTCATGGCCCAGTGCCCTCTACTCAGGCACTGGAGCGGATGCAAACAAACAGGCGTGTCTGCCCCTGCTGCTCAGCGCGGTGAACCCCGCCGCTATGTCCAGCTCTGGGGGGAGACACCACAGAGCTGTATCTACATCACCTGCCCCCGCCCCACCCATTTCACCATGGTGTAATGCCTCACAGCTCTACCTGATGCGGCTATCACGGGGGGGTGTGTTTCATGAGAAGCTCATTCTTGTCGCCTTCACGCTCAGCTGGTGTTCAGGGGCTTAACGCGGCTGAGTCACCTCTGGCATTTGCTCAGCATGAGACGTGTTGCATTTACAAGCCGGACATGGATGTTGTTCTTCATGCCTTGGCCAGACATGAGGAAATAGCTGGTGACTTACTGGACCTAGAAGTTGGATTTGCATACTACAGCTTTCACAGTTTACGGACATTCAGAAGTCAATACAAACACCAATGTTATTCTGTTTAGAAGATGTGAGTGAAAGCTCGTGAAGCCTCAAGTTGTCCTTTTGTGTTATTTCATTAAATGTCTAAAAGCACTGCCATCGGAGATATCTGATTGGTGTCGTTTGCTCATTTCAGCCCCCCCACCCCACACACACACACACGCACACACACACACACCACACCTCAAAAACGCCTTAAGAATCAATCTGCGCTTTGGAGTGAGACAGTCGCACTTATTTCATGAGTTTCTTGTGCGGAGAACTTACAGAGATGGAAAGTGGTAACCCACTGCCCGCCTCTAGCTGATAAACAAGGCGGCAGAAGTGAGACGTGGTGTCGTTTTTTGGTTTTAAACCGAATGAAAAGGGTGAACCCGCAAACCATGCAGACAGTACTGTAACGCTACTACAAGGGGGCAACACGGCTCTCGAATCACCCTGAATTATATTCGGAGTTCAAAGACTGTCAGGTGTGCATGATAACAGATATAAGACACATAGCAATGTAACTTAGCGTTTATTACGTCCTTTTTTCTGTTTAAAGTCATGTTTAGCCTACATGCGAGTTCATTCATATCCCTTTTCCTAATGTTAGTGTATTATCCGTGCGGTTTTTTAACAGCTGAGACCAAATTATTATCGGATTGTATGCACTGAATGGAGTGCTGTTAATCTAAGCATATTTAGTTATAGTGTAGCCTGTTAATTGCTGTTGGTTTAATTCATAATACTTAAATAGTATTGTTTTACAGTATCAATTTGGTACTTATGTCGAGGAACCGAAGCTGCTATCGGTACGCAAAGTCAAATAGTTGGTGTCGATCCGGCTCCAATGTTTATGCATATGTTCACGTGGGTGTGAGGGACTCGGGTCGCTCTCCGCAGCGCCCCCTGCAGCCTGAGTCTGACGCCGTTCTCACCGTGTCCTCCCGTAGCTGCTGAGCGAGAAGATAAGCGGGGCAGAGGGCACCAAGCATGACCACGACTTCATGACGATGGAGAAGGTGAGAGCGGGGCTGCCCGTGACACAGCACAGTCACCGCAGTGATGCGCTTCGCTGGCGCCCACTGCTGGACAGTTTGTCCGTTTGACCCTTTCCCCAAAACTTTCTGTTGTTATTGCAGAAGATCGATATCACCAACAAGGCCATTTTTGATCTGCTGTCAAAAACTACAGAATATCTCCAACCAAACCCAGGTGTGGCATCAGCTGTGAAAGCCTGTTACATTTTCAGTACTTTTCTACTTAACATACTGCTACTACTACTACTACTAATAATAATATTACTTTACATTTCTCAACCAGTCAATCAACATATTTAATGCTTTCAATTGTATTTATTTGTCTGAATTTATCGTAATTGCATTCAATTGTATTCTGAATTGTAATTGCACATGTGGGCGCGCTCGATCTGTTTGTCTCTTCCTGGCAGCCTACCGAGCCAAACTGGGCATGCTCAACACGGTGTCGAAGATGCGGGGGCAGGTGAAGACTGTGGGATATCCCCAGACGGAGGGCATGCTGGGAGAAGTCATGCTCCGCTACGGCAGGGAACTGGGGGAGGAGTCCTCCTTTGGTGAGTGACCCCCTGGGTATTCCCAAGGGAGTCGAAAGGTTCACGGAGATGCAACATTGATCGTTCTGCTCTGAAAAGCAATTCCTCTCCTTATGTAGATACACTGTCCCCTGGTGGCTAGTTGGGGTATAGTCTTCACTCAAATTATTTCACCCTCAAATCATTGACTGTACAGAAAATGTACAGGTTAATACATCAATATTTCTCAAATAATCCTATAGCAAGTTTTTAATAAAATATAGCTTACATTGTATTAATTTCAACAAGCATAGGGTAAACAAGCCATGTGATTTGTATGTGCTTATCTATGAGCCAACAAAAGGCAGACTGAGCTGAGAGCCTGTATCACCGAGTCTCCTGTCGACCTGAGCTGTGAAATCCCACCAGGTTGCGCTCTAGTCGACGTAGGTGAGGCAATGAAGCAGATGGCCGACGTCAAAGACTCACTGGACATCAGCGTCAAGCAGAATTTCATCGACCCATTGCAGTCACTGCAGGACAAGGAGCTGAAGGAGATTGGGGTGAGCCCGGCAGGACCAGACGCAGGGGCGGGGCTCACTGTCTGGTGGACGGGACCCCCATCTTTGGTGGGCAGGCTCTCTGTCACGCTGGGCGGGGCTCCCATCTCTGGTGGGCAGGCTCTCTGTGACAGTGGGCAGGGCTCCCATCTCTGGTGGGCAGGCTCTCTGTCATGGTAGGTGGGGCTCCCATCTCTGGTGGGTGGGGCTCCCATATCTGGTGGGTGGACTCTCTGTCACGGTGGGTGGGGCTCCCATCTCTGGTGGGTAGGTGAGGTTGCTCTGTAATGTTACAATGGGTTAGCCAAACTGGACCTGCAAGGATGTGAGATGCGGGCTGTTGATTACAGCCAGTTGTTTGGGGCCTGTGGGAAGAACATGTCGATGGTGGCCAAGTGCTGGAAACAGATTCCAACTACAGCCCTTTATTCACCCAAATGATGTCCAGGCATTGATCTCCATTTCTCCCTGAAGCTTCTATAATTATCCCAGACCAGTCTAGATGCCCGAGGAGCAGGGTGTTTGTGGTCACTGTGTGTGAATGGCTGGTCAGGGAAATGGGAGGGAGGTAGATGGTTACTGATCTAGCGAGTGATGCTCCACATGGAGATGTTCCAGGTGGTCGTTAGTCGTCTCTGTCTTGGGTCACAGCACCACCTGAAGAAGCTGGAGGGCCGGCGTCTGGACTTTGACTACAAGAAGAAGCGACAGGGGAAGATCCCAGATGAGGAGGTGCGGCAGGCTGTGGAGAAGTTTGACGAGTCCAGAGAACTGGCTGAGAGGAGCATGATCAACTTTCTGGAGAGTGACGTAAGTTGCAGATGCTGAACCTGTGGCATCACAATCTCGTTTCCATCTCAGAGAGCTTCAGCTGTTTGTCTCCCTGTCATGTTTTTTATTTTTTGCTTTTACGTTTCCTGGCATCGCGGTAGGGCCTGACTGTGGGTTTTTTGCCACTAGGTGGAGCAGGTGAGTCAGCTAGCTGCACTGGTAGAAGCTGGACTGGACTACCACCGCCAGTCATTGGAAATCCTGGAGGAACTGAACAGCAGACTGAAGAGCAGGTGAGAAGCCTTATGAGATTTTCCGTGTCACGGAAGACCCCTGCTGGCTGACTGAGCTGTTTCCCTGGGGTTGGTGGCATTAGAGAAGCCGCCGCTGACCCCAGCTTCTCCTCTCTTATGTCACCTCCCGCAGGATATCTACGGAAAGCCACCGTCCAAAGAAGGAGTTCAAACCAAAGTCCGTAAGGAGCAGCCTAGAGACCACTGAGAGCCTGCCCCACAACGGATTGTCGTACAGCTCGTCAATCAAATCCTCAGGTGTCTCCATTCGTCTTTCCGTTTCTGAGCGCTGAGTGGCTGAGTGAAGTTGACATGTCATTTAATCCTCAGCACTTGGTTGCTCCGCCTCCTGAGTGGCCAGATTGACAAGTCACATGATACTCAGCATTTGGTCATACCTCCTCGCGAGTGGCCAGATTGACATGTAACATCATCTTCAGCACATAGTTGTACCTCCTCCTGAGTGGCTAAGTTGACATGTCACATGATCCTCTAGACTTGATTTCTCCGCCTCCTTGGTCCTTCTTTAATGTCTCCATTTCAGTAAGCATTTAGGGCCAGCCTAGGGTGACTGCCTCACTGACAGCATGGCTCTATCACACTGGATGTGGATTTACTTTGAAGTATATATTTTTTATCCAGCAGTATATATGTTTGAAATGACAGTCACTTCAAAGGGGAACACGAGCACTGTATTAGTTCTGTTGTAACATTAAATGTTTCCTACTATGAAATGAATTAAAAAAAAAAAAATGCTGTGTGCCCTCTTGTGGCCACAATGAGGTACAGCTCCCTCAAAGAATACACTGGTCACAATCCTTTTCCTATTTTGATGTCAGCTTTCTGTGTCAGTTACTGTGTTTTTAGACACACTTTGGTTGTTTTGCAGACTGAAGCACAGAGCCGATTAGCTCATTGCTAAATGTGTCTCTGGGTTTTTATGACGATGAGGCTCACGGCGGCAGGTTCACGGAAATGTCCTCTGTGGAAAATCCCCTCTGCTCTGTCAATTACCTCACAGTGCTGTCCTGCTGGTGACTCTCCTGCCATGTTAACCTCCCGAATCGCTAACACATCTATCCGTTTGCTGCAGGTTCCCTGGTAAACCACACAATCAATGGAAAAAGTAGGTATATCGGATTGAGGACAAACTTGTGGTCAGTCATAAGTTCACCAGAACATTCTGTGGCCACCGTTAATGTAAAACGCAGCCCAATGGGCCGCTGTGCCGGTACCGCTGAGCCCGTTACCCTCACTAACCTGCACCTTCTGCGTCTCACCTCACGTCTAGATGAGATGATCTCTTCCCCGCCCCTGATCTGGCCAGACAGCCCCCAGACTGACCGTGAGTTTCCGGACATCCCGGTGGTCCATGCCCTGTATCAGTCATGACTCTTCTTACCTCCACCGAGGTCTCTCCTCTGAGATCTTTAGGAAAGCACTCAGTTGTTCATAATAATCCACTCTTTGTTCTGGTGGCATAGACAGGTTAATCAGTAGAGGTCACCTGTATTACTGCTTAACGAGAATTAATGGATCAGAGCTGTGTTAATGTGTAATACATCTGTAAGTAAACCTGTCTGTTTTATTAATTACCAAATTACCTGGGATCATGGCCCTACGACGGTGTTTCCCAACAAAGTCTTCAGGGGCCCACAGACGATCCCACGTTCTTGTTCCCTCCCAGCTGCCTGCCAGACAGTCCATGGTTTTGCTCCCTCCCTGTCTGTGGGTCCCAGAGGACTGGGAAACACTGCTCTATGGCATGACCGCGCTTTCTGGAAATTTCCGCCAGTGAGCTGTGACTGTGTCCCGGCAGATTGCGAGGCTCCCCTGGACCAGCCGTGCTGCCGTGCCCTGTATGACTTTGAACCGGAGAACGCGGGCGAGCTGGGCTTCAAGGAGGGCGACCTCATCATCCTGACCAATCAGATCGATGCGAACTGGTACGAGGGCATGATCCATGGCGAATCGGGCTTCTTCCCCATCAGCTACGTCAACGTCATTGTGCCGTTGCCGCAGTGACCTCTGGGCCACTTGCTGGAACCTCTGCTCTCGTCTCTCTCAGTTCTCAGCATTTTTTAAGAAATATATCTTATTTTTCAATATTTATGCGCTCTTTTTTGGAGCGTGGAGCTACCTGTATTTGGGACCTTGGCATCTGCTTGGTTGGTTTGTCTCCGCTGTCACCTTCCACTCTGCTGTCCTGCTCCAAAGTGTGATTCATTCTCTCCTGCCTACTGTCATCTTAGGTGTTATGGATATATATTTTTTAGAATTTGAATGGAGGGGACAGACCTATCATTCTGTGAATGTCCTCTAGGTCCTCTGTGTTTACACGCCATGGCCTGGTGTAACGCAGTGCACCCGCCCGCAGTCAGTATAACAAGCTCAGTACTGAGCGGTATTTTGTGTCCGCTTGCACTCTGCTTTTTAAAAGCTTATTTATTGCCACTCGTTTTGCACTGAAGCCTTAGAGTGTTTTACAGATGCTCCGCCCCTCTTATTTTAAAACATTGCACTTTCATTTGCTCCCATAACAGAAGGAAACGCTTTTTACAAATTCTGTGTATTCACTGTAAGTTTCCTGTGTAGGGAGTAGAGGAGGTGGGTTCCGCTTGTATGTTAAAGTATGTTATAATCATCGTGTTACAGAATGATAGATCTGCAGCGGCCGCTGTCTACTGTTCATGCAATAATGCTGTCAGATTACACAGTTATGTTATATTAATCTCCCTACCCAAAACTATGGCAAATTATTCACATTAGTTTTTAGGAATCTGACCGCGTTTGCATTGGTCAGTAAGAATAAGCAAGTAAAGATAAAGAAATTAATTTACCTTAATAGATGGGAAGCTATATGGTTCATCTTCTAAACGATTATATCAGAAAATAATATATGTACTATGTTTTTCTGGATCAGCGTAGAAAAATATATTTATTAATCTTGATCCATTAAAACTCAGTTGCTAGTCAACATCAGGTAGAAAAAAATATATTTTAATGCATTTTAAAGTAAAGTTTTTGTCAGGGAGCAGGCTGTATAAGATAATCCATATTCTACTGTGTACAGCAAAGACGGCTTTAGCAAAAAGCCAAAGATCAACTGAAGTAGAATAAAGGCCATTTAATTACACGTGTAGCTGCTGGCTGCCGAATCGCTGTGTGGATCCTCGCCATTATGTCTTCATCTTCTGCTGTTATTTATAAAATTGATGGGGCTTTTGTCTATGAAAATATTGCAATGCACGACATACCTTTTTATTTTTTCTGTAATTTATAGAAAGTGTTCTATAAGCGTTGTAAATGATTATATAAATAATGTAGGCTGTACTGTGTAAATAAACAAATATGCAGTGAACTCATTGGCTGAGAAGTGCTGTATAATTACTGTGCTGTATATATGTGGTGCTGTATAATCCCGCGACCGTATTGGGCTGGGGACGTGCGCCGTCTGGGAGACACACTCCATAGCATCTCCCACAGCTGCTGACTGAGTCATGTGACAAAGAAGTACTTTGTATTTTTTATAATGAAGGGCGTCATTTTTTAAAATCCACATATTGAGTGTTGGAGTTGGTGTGAATGCGTGCGTGTCGCAGTAATCTGGGTACATAAGAGCCGCTCTTTCCGACACACGCTTTTCAGACACCAGCAACTGGCCACCGTTGTTGGAAATGCTACAGTCAAAAAATTGTTTTAAAAGCATTTTAACAACCACACTGTACCTATGTATTAATACTTTCGGTGTCCTATACCCAATTTTCTTAGTTAAGTAATTTAGCCAAGATATCCACCACAAAAGAAAAGGAAGATCGTATTTATCGTTTGTTTCTGCCTTTGATCTGACTGCTGTAACATTTATTACAAAAATATTGTATTGGCTGCCCTTTACTAAATCCCCCCCCCCCCCCCCTGGGTAAGATTGTCCACCCCTGTATTAGAGGGGCCGTTGCCTGTTTGCAGGAAGTCTCCAGTAGAGGGCAGCCTGGTGCCCTGCAGGGCCAGCATCCTCATCAGAAACAGCAGAGTAAGGCAGAAGAAGCAGGACTGCCACAAAGTCAACAGGTAATACTAATCAGTGCTATCTAACAATAATCTCAGAGAGACGCAGAGACGCAGAGATGCAGAGACGCAGAGTTGTATTCTACCCAAGGTCCCGAGAAGTAATTATGACTGGGTGACTCGGATCTTCCTGGGGGGGGGAGGGGGGCATTGAGGAGAAGGTGGAAGATGGGCTGGAGTTGGACACTGTATGAGGTTCCTAAGCGAAGCATATCGAGCAGGATCGTTGGGGCACTCGACGTCGTGCAACAGAGGCTCAGTCACCAGATGAACCTTCATAGCCAGAACTTCTGTGTCACTGTGTTAGATGTATGACTGGGGGCTGCCATTCTGCCCTGTGGTAACACTTGCATTTGTGTAAGAGCAAACGTTTAATGCCAAGAAAATGACGTGTCCTGTCATTCAAAGCATTGATTTGTATTGTTATTTGTGCCGAAGTCACCTGGTGCCGGTTTTTTGGGTTCCCTTGGGTTCTCCTAACTACTAAACAACTTATTTGCTCGTTGTATTCTGGTCTGGATGGGCAACAGAACCATGTGACACAGGGCGTGGTAGGAAGTGAGTCTTTTTTCAGGACAGCATCCCTTTCAGGGGAATCGGGGTTAGGGGTCATGGTCTGGACAAGAAGGGATAAGTGAACAGGAAATAGTACAGCTGCTGTTCTGGTGGGAGCTGAGTAGAAGGACCCTTGCCGAGGTCATATGGGCTTCCTGCTGGTTACTAGGAGCCCGTTCTGTGTGCCATTTTGTACCAATCAGGAAGAGCAACCTCTGGAACTAATCAATATGCCAAACTGTAGTCAGAGGACTGGCCTCCTGAGATTGGCTCACCCCCCACAGGATGTGTGTCTGTCCGGATCTTTTGGTATATTTTTTATCTTTAGAATGCACCATGGGGGACTTGTGTGGAACGGCATTTCAATACACTGTATACTGTGTATACTGCTGTATCGACAATAAACCAATCTTGAATCTTGAATCTCACCGAGGGATGTCGTGTTGGGTGTGGTGACTACCAGCCGTGCGTGGCTGGAAATGGCCCAGTGTTACCTGGGCCGCATATCTACAGAACCTTATGGGAATCGCCCCCGGATTTTCACTTCTGACAAATGACGCAAGAGACGTTCGTTAAATTTAATTTTTTATGGCGCCTTTCACAACAGAGGCACTTGAGATGGGTGTGTTGTGTTCTGAGTGGAATATGGAGGAATAAAAGGTGCCAAAGGAAGTATTAACATGAGTTTCAGGAGACTTTGAACACTACAGTCAAGTTTAAAGTCTGCTGCAGACCGTGGGACGCACATCCGGCCAACCTTCAATGACCTTAACGAGTTTCTTACTCTGTGCTGATGAATTTAACTGTAAATCTGTTATCAATGAAATAATTTTGCATAAATACCAGAAAGAATATGGGATCATGATGACCAATCCTGACAAAGTGCATCAACAGAGCAGCTATGCTCTCAGTTCAGAGTAAGATTATATAAGGGGGGAAAAATGAAACAAAGAATACTGTACTACGAATTTTGATGAAATGTGTTTAATAAATTGTACTGGAAACAGATTTTTGGCATTTCCCCAAAGAGGGTACATCTTCCAAGGCCATAATGAGATCTTAAGAATGCCAGTTTTGTCTGTCATTCGCCGTATATTTTATTGCCAATTATTTTAATAAAGCCAAAGAAAATAACATTAAAATGTTCCCTTTGTCAAGCTCTGTCAAATCCAGCAGGGTTTTGGCTGACTGTGAAATGTAGATTTAGTGTCTTCCATGAGTCTAAAGGAGACATCGTGTTGTAGTCAAGGTTTGTTTGGAGGGCAAGAAGGGAAGCCATAAAAGTGACCGCTTACTCTACCGATCAAAGGAGTCGGGGGCCAAGTATCCTGCGGACCCCAAACGTTACCCTCAGCCCGCCAGATTCCACTATTGACAGCATCTTCTAAAATAAACACTTTGGTTGAACCACCTCTTTCTGTGCAGTGCTTACCGGCGCCTACGTATATTCACATGAAATGCTTTCCTTGGCTGCGTGGCACAAGAGTTTGTTGAGACCTGGAGTCTCTCGGAAAGGTTTGCGGAACGCAGAGACAGCGTGAAGAAACCCTGCTGACTTCTTGCAGTCTAACTGGGTCTCACGTTGTCCTCCAAGAGGCGTGTGACTTTGAAGCAACAGCAGAAATGCATATGGTCTTCTTGATGATTACTGTTGTTTCTTGGTTGTCTGCAGAAGTATTTTGTTTTCTTTTCATCTCACACTGTGGGTCAGCTGCACAAGGGTCACAATTCACTCTCATTGTCTTCTGAAACAAGAACGAGCTTCGTGCTGAGGGGTGAACATTTATTTTTGGTGATGTACCATGGTGTATATATATCCTCCAAAACTTCAACAACTTGGTGGATATCCATCCAATGCTGAAACACTGGAGCCCAACTCCAGCCTGAACCCTGTATAGCTTCTGAGCTTTGAAGGAGTGTAAGGACCAGGTACTGTCTCCATGAGAAGTGAATGAGAGTCTAAAGACTGACGGCCCCAAGTCAAAAGTGATGAATACAAGGAGTAGGTAAGAGCCGCTGCAACCAACGTCTGAGTATCTTTGTGTACAGAGAAGCTTTTCTGTATGACTGCATGGTCCAGGGTCTGTCTCCTTGCCTACAGTGTCTTTCTGGAGCTCAGAGTAACCTCTGGGTCTCCCTGTGCTGCTGCGGTGGGGTGAGCTATGGCCATCCCACCCTGTATACTAATGGTTCTAGTTAACAACAGTTTTTCCATCTCTAAACTATTAATATCTTTGATACTGGAAAATAAACATACGTTTTTTTACTGTAAATGTTAATTCAGCTTTTCATTGTAAGGAAACTTTTCATTGTAAGGCTTTATGAAATATCTTTTTATAAATTAACAGAAATTATTAAATTTCATAGTTCCATTATAATGCTATTAATTGATGGCAGAGATCTTTTGGTAGGTAATATGTAAAAGAAGAGCTTTATTTATCTCAAAACAGCAGATGAAAGATTCTCTGCTGACTACTGACTTTTAATACCTCGGCTATTAACAGATCTTGGTGACCCAGTCAAGTTTACCTGGGACTGGACTGTTTTTTTTTTGAAGGAAGACTGGCATCGGAGATAAAATACCCGGGGCTATGCATAAAATATCCGGGGCTAGGCGTAAAATACCCGGGGCTATGCATAAAATACCAGGGGCTATGCGTAA
>JAODLD010000021.1:15870076-15888394 GCA_026781065.1 Mormyrops boulengeri
CTAGGCGTAAAATACCCGGGGCTATGCATAAAATACCAGGGGCTATGCGTAAAATACCCGGGGCTATGCATAAAATACCAGGGGCTATGCATAAAATATCCGGGGCTAGGCGTAAAATACCCAGGGCTATGCATAAAATACCAGGGGCTATGCATAAAATATCCGGGGCTAGGCGTAAAATACCTGGGGCTATGCATAAAATCCCAGGGGCTATGCGTAAAATACCCGGGCTTAGGCATAAAATACCCAGGGCTATAGCCCCGAGAGATCGGACCTAATGACGCTCTGCTCATAACTGCTTTGTAAATACAGCCTGATCCAGGCTGCAGAACCGTTGCTGTCAGCCAGTCATGTCTAGGGCGTAATTCTTTTCTTGCTACAGCAGATATTGTCCCAAGAAAAATCTGTTTGTATTCTCTGTCATGCAGGGCGGATTTGAGGAGCGATTTGTTGTTCTGTGACTGTGGGATACTTGCTATGGAAATGACATGGCAATCCAAAATCCTGCTTTTAAGGGGATCCAAGTAGGACACATTTGCAGGCTGTTTACCCCGGAGTTACGCTACATATCACATTGTATCTCGCTTTTCTTAAGATGTTATGGTTGAAGGTGATTGATTAGCACGGCTCGGCTTTGTACATGTCACAGAGTGTTCTGGATTCCTCCAGCAGTCCAAAGACAGTCAGGCTAATGATGGACTGCAGAACACATGGGGAAGGGAGCAAAACCCATCTGAATAGGTGGCGGGGGGGCAGAACGCATCCCTGCTTAGCCTATGTGGTAACACATGTATGTCATGCACACATAAATAACTATTATTTTGTCTACCTATAGGGTACCAACAAACTCAGGACATGTGAAAAACAGGTCTTGCCAACTAATTGCAATTTCAACTCAGGCCACTGGAGGGGGGGCAATACCCCCCCAGCCCCTCCCAAACACCACCCATGACGGCCCGGGTAGGCCCTCGGATCCATGGTCCATGATGCTAATTGCCAGACCCAGGTTTAGAAGCACAGCACCCTCACATAAATGATGTGGCCCCTCAGGTGAAAGTCAACCAATCCATGACTGTGATGTGGTTGATGGGATCGTGCCCCCTCACTAATTTCAGATGCACCCTTAGTTACTCTGGACCAGGCACTACTAATTGGTGCCCATAAATTACCCTTAGTGCCCTGTGACGGACTGGCATTCCATCTAAAGTGTGCCCAGTGTGGGATCGGCTCCAAGACCATCCTGACCAGGATTCAGAGCTGGAAAAAGTATGGATGACAGACAGTATTAAATAGCAAGCAATGCTTATAAAAGTTGGCATTTAGAAGATACATTAAAAATTTTTTAGTGCATTTATTTTTGTCTGAACAAAACAGCAGTTAAGGAATGTTCATACATATTTTTGTAGTTTTGCAAATGTTGAAATAGTTGCTGTATTCTTGTTTATAAAAAATGTGTCATACTCGTTAGCATATTTGCTGGAGAAATAACTGGTTAGTTTATTTAACAAAAGCAATAAGGCTGCATGAGTATATGCAGCAACTATTTGTGTACTAAGGTATGTAAGGATCTGTAGTTGCAGTGAGTAAATGAGACTGTGATTGGCAATATCAGGGCACGCTGTCTTATAAAGGGGACGTTCAGGCTGTGAAAGCAGGCAACTGGCGGAGTCTGTAACAAATTATATTTAGTTATATGGTTTTGTGAATGGAAATCATCTGGAATTCTGGACACTCACAAATGAGTTTGCCGTCTGTTAACCTCGGCGTTTGCGGGACCTGTTCCTAACATCAAACATTTGGCATTAGAGACAATACATCTGGACAGGCAATTACTCTCAATAAAGCAAATTATTTCTGTAAAAAGTAGATTGAGCAGGTACTTTCGATAACTTGCTGAATCTGTATCTTGTAAAAGAAAAAAACGCGCGCGCGCACACACCTGTCATTATTAATAACAAATGGTTAAATTAAACTGTTCTGTAATGTACAGTACAATATTTAATCCTATATCAAATCAAATTCACATTGACGTTGAAACACAAAATGTTATTTTTCCAGTATGACGTTAATACGTGAAATAACCGTAAAGATTTTCCGTAGGTCAAGAACCACGAATCAGGTGCTATTACACGCAGCATCGACAGGGGGAGCTACATAATTACTTCACAGCGGCAGCCGCTCTGTCAAGCTGACCGTGCCGCAGTCAAAACCTGACTTCTGATACCCAACTACACCTCCTTAAAGTTCATAGCCATAATCGAAAATACGTTTTATGGACACAGCACCAGTTGTAAATTCCCCGCGCGATGGGGCAGCTTAGAATAGCAGGAGTGAAGAGAGACGCACAGCAGCCCTAAGCAAACTGACTGCAGGACGGACCTCGGGCATCGGGCTGGGAAGCAGGTGAACTTCGCCGGGGAGCCTCGCCAGGTGGTATGCAAAGCGGATTTTACGGATTGCATGCCAGCGTCGTAAAGACCAAGTTTTAAAGGTTATTACTGGAAACGCGACACTTCTGGATAAAAATATCGCGGCACGTACTGTAAAATACGGTATTTTTACAAGTACCTTATTTTATGAACATTAGACAGTTATATGAACTTATCATGATTTAATAGGAACGGATGGCGTGTCCCCACATTATGAGGGATGTAGAGCATCGCCTGATTCGGGGGGCCATGGGCAGAGAGGGGGCGTCCTGCGGCGATTAACTGAGAAAGTCCCATCGCCCCGTGCCAGGCGTTAGTCGGCACCTGATAATAAACCGAGTGTCCGGCCGGCCGCCCCAGTCCGGCGTCTGATAGCCGCATCTCCCATCTCGCCTTCCGAGGCGCACAGGTGCTGACAAAATGTGCGGAATACGGATAAGTTGGGCTGCTGAAAGGATCCAGGAGATCCTGCTTTCGACGTATCTCACATTTAACATTCCGACGTTTTCCGGATACGGTTTTGTACTGATTCGTTCCCCTTTATATGTCGCCTAGGTTTGCGAGCCATAGGAAAGACAGATTTTGCGAGGATACGTTGCCAAAGCACAAATATGTAGATCTGAGCTGAATATGCAGGATTCCTAAAATTTGATATAGTTTTCCATTAGGTAACACTGCGCATTAAAAAAATCGGTGAATGTGCACATAACAAGCCCCTTACACTGCTACTGTTTAATAGCCTATAATTCACAATAATATGACTACCACGTAGCACAATTATCATCTTATAATAATACAGATGATGATCATGAAATTGGTTAATCGGGTGCACTTCTGCCGGCCGACGTATGTGTCCCCGGCAGTGTGAGCCAAAGTCCCCCCCCCTCCAGCCGCTGGAAGCGCCCTCTATAAACCGGGGGTGAAGCTCGTCCTCAGATCGCATCGGTCGCTTCATTAGTGCAAATGCAGCTTCCAGTCGAGCGGCCGAGCGGCAGGTTATTGGAAATTGAATTTCACTAAGGCGGATTAATGTATTTCATTTAATTTTAGTTTGTGTACATTTATGAAAGACACGCATTGTGCTTTAATAAAAATCTTCTGCGGAATTTTACACCTCCACCGAATAAAAGAAAATGCAGAGATTTATTTTGAAGATATTCGAGTGAAGGTAAGATCTATTGTCACGTAAAATATTTGGGTAGCCAGTTTCAAATGCTACTCCACATGCAAAGTGTAAATGCGTTATGGCTGTACGTTTCTTAATTATGTCTATAGATAATCGCAATTAACCTTAAATTAGCCTACATTTAACTTTTGAATCTATTGGTGAAAATGCAGGCATATTTTTTCCTATATTGTTCAGCCTATAAGATGTCAAAGTACTCAATCCAATCGATAACCATATGTACTAATTATATGACGCCGTTTTAATTGAACTGTAAAACGGTCGAGTAGATGAACTAAAAAATGATCGAGTTCAGACAAGTTTTACAAAGTAACGGGAATGTATCTCCTCTAACGTTTATTTTTTTTTTATATTATTAAAAGCAGTCTGATTTACCTTTTGGAGTACAAATTTAATTCGTAGGATTCGTGTCTCTTCCAGCAAACGTAAATGATACGTTATCTGTAACCTGCAGGGAACCTTTTTTCATTTTTATTTTTTTTACCTGTCGTTCGTATAAGATAGTAATCGTGGATCTCACGTTGGCTATCGGTATTAAAGGTTGCAGAAAGCGACTTAAATACGTGTACACCGCAAAAGCCCATTCTGGCGATGCATTCGTGCCTGGATTCGCACCTACTGCGGTCCTGCGTCGTACATTAAGTGCGATGTGTTGTATCTACAGTCCGTCTTCATTTCGCCTTTTATTCGGTTGGGGTATCTGTCTTATTTGAATGGCTACAGGAGGCACTGGGCATGGGCAGCGCTGTACACTGCACTGTGCTGTGTCCTCCCTTAAAAATGCTCCAGCCGGTGAAATGCCAGTGTCTTATGGCACTCAGCGCTCATTATAAGACTAATGCAGCTAGCATATGTTTTGTATGATCACGTCTATTTTTGGCTTGGATAATCTTACCCAGAATGCCAGTAAATTAGTCTGAAATGGAAATGTAAATTGCGTTATCGTATAGTGTGGCGACAGCGGGCAATTTGTGCGCCTGGATTATTAATAAAGCCATCAATATTCGGCGGTCCCGTTTTACTGGTGAACTGTCTTCTTCCGCGGCTCTGCTTTCCTCATAAATTCCCCCTTGTGCTTTTGAGTCGTGTATTTCTGCAGCAGATGCCTCGATGATTTATAAGTAGCATGAACATATTTTCTTAAAGCCGTCAGGTTAAGTGTCTTGCTCAGAGTAGCTCCCCATGTGGGTATTTTTGTCCCAGGTACAGGTTCCAGTCCAGTCTGGTGCCCTGTTGCCATCTACTTGCCTGAGCAGCACAGAGCTGGGTTGGGGCCCGAGGTAGTTCTGGCCCGCTAGCCCGTTTGGGGAGAGCAGTGTGCCAAGGCGTGATGCAGCTGCAGTGTTCACATACTGGGGAGAGTATTGAAAATAAACATTTGAAGTTTGCCCTCAGAAGTCTCTTGTAGGCAGTGCTCACAGACCTGTTTTGACTTGATCAGTTTCCTAGAGCTGAGGACAGCCACCCAAGCTGAGGCTGGTTTGCTGATGCCGATTTTAGCAAAAAATATGCTGGTGTTTCCTGTCACTTTTAACATGGCTGTGGAAACTCATGCACCTCAGTCCGGTATTCCCGTGCCAGCACACACTTTCCCGCTTATGGTCTTGCACGTCTTCGCGCCCCTGCTTGGCCGATGCGAGCCGCGCGGCGTTGACGCTGCCTCTCTTTCTGCAGGCCCGGCAGGACGTCTTGTGCGCCGTGGCCAGGCTGACATGGCGCCCCACCGACCCCGTGGCTTCCCCTGGGGGCTCTGGCTGGCCCTGGCTCTCCTATCTTCTGCCTTCCAGGTAGGGAATGTTCTGGGTCCTCTCGCCGCAGGCAGCTGCACACTGGCTAAGGGTGCCATTCCACCAGACCACAAATGGCCAGTGAGTCCTTGTATAATCGATACTGATGGGTATGGTGTTCAGCACCCCCCTGTGGCTCTGCTATGCTGCCTGGGATGGACAGCCTCCCCCCCCCATCCTAAAAAAACCCTAATGACTGAACCTTTTCACTGGCAGTACTCATATTTCTGTTGACAGTACTCATAGTACTCATAATAATCATATTTACATATCAAGCTCGCAGCCCCCTGGAGATGATGTCAGTGAAACTGGCTCGTTACGAAGCTCATATTAATTTTAGAATTTCAGAGACGGCGTAACAAATCGCCCTGTTATTTTGCAGCGTTAATGTAAGATTCCAGACATGGTCTGTCGAGACGGTTTCTTCAGAAAGCCCACGATTCCACGTGTTCTTGTCAAGGGGATTGATTATGAACTGAAGCTACATGTTTTTGTTTTTACACTGAATGCTTCCAAGTACAAGACAGAATTTATCTTTAAAAAATGACAATGTAATTAATGAAAATGTGTATAAGATTTGTAAGTCAGTTGGGTGAGTATGAAACGAGTATGAACGTGATGTATCTCTCAGGCGGTTCTGCGGTCAGGAAGGGGGCAGTTGGGGGTCATCTGTCCAAGGGAGACGCATGTTCCTGAGAAGGGGCCCGCCAGACTCAGGGCGGACACAGCGCTCATTGTAGCCTCTAATGGAAGCACTGGCAGACGTACAAGGCTGCTGGAATCCGGGCACCCTGGATGTGGACCAGGACCCGGTGATAAGGTGCTGCCTTCCAGCTTCCGACCTGAAGATGGCGATCTAACGTGCAGCTACCTTAGCCCCCGCTGCTGTGGGCACAAGGAAGGAGCCATTAAGCCGGCCGAGCTGGAGAATAGAGTCCTCATTAGGGTCAGCAGTGTCACCATCGCAGACCTCCATGCTGGATGACCTTAATAAGAAAGACTTTTTATTGTAGGGAATAAATATTAGATTTGAGTCACACATCCAGATGCAGTCAGGGCTGAATATGCGGTGGTACTGTGAAGGTTACCATTAAGGATCCTCCCTGTTAGCGGTCTCTGGCACTCTGTCTGAGACCCTGTGGTTCTGTGTTCTGGCCTGGTCCAGCCTGCCCTGGGAGCTGTGAAGCTGTTCTGTCGGAGCGGTTCTGATCACGGGCTTCCGATTTGCTCATTCGCTACGCCTGTAACTGTACCTGAGTGATGATGGGATGGTGGGGTTGTCCGTGATGTCGGGGTGGGATGTCACCGGGATGAGCATGAGGCTTTTCCATGGATTGGACCAATCATGCGTGACCAGCCCACTGATGTGAGCACAGGGTGCCTGGGTATGGTAAGATTCCCCCCCCCCTTCAGGATGCGTAGCCTGTCCTGCTGGGCATCGTCACCGACATGGACCACCAACCCTCCAGTTTTACTGTGGTATTCCAATAAAATCTAAAATTGGAATCTCATAATTGGTGCGTCTTTAAAAGCTGCCAGAAATGTGAACTACTTGGAGTTTTTTCCCAAAATAAAAAAATCATTTATATATTGGTGTTTTGTTCTGTGTCCATTAATACTGGTTTATTCAGACAGTGGATTTTCCCGAAAAGGGGAACAAAACCGAACGGCGTATCGCCCCAATCAGCAACAGCTCAGCTGTGAAACCAAGAAAGTTCTAATAGGAGCTGAGGAGACTGAAACCGTTATGACTCCATACTCTGGCTGAGAGTAATCTGTCGTTGGAACACACACACACACACACACACACACACACAAAGCTTGGGCACTGTTGTGCAGATCACAGCTCACCCACCTGGAGAACATGGGCTCTATGAGCTGTAACCTGATGCCGCTCTTGTTTACTAACCCATCAGCTGGGAAGCTGAAACTGACTGTTTCGTGACTGATGATGAACGCCAGCCATCTCCAGTGTTATGTAAGTCGTGTATCAGGCTAGAAGATGGACTCGTCGCCTCGGTGCTGCCAGCATCTTATGTAACCATCGAGCCAAACTCACACCACTGCATCTTCCAGCACAGTCTCATGCACATCTGAGACTTTGGACTCTCTGAGCCGGCGGTCGATATGCCATACGTCAACTTTCTCTGTGGGCATGATCTTTGCTGTGCCAGTACTGCAGTTCAAAGGCAAACTCCAGCCCTCTGAGAACTGTCAATGTTTAATCGGAAACAAAGTAATTTTGACCATGTGTTACAGAGGGGTATGTGTTATCTGTCTCCTTGCTCCTATTGTGGAGTTAGGCATGAGTGGATTATTCAGTAGTGATTTTGTTACACTTGGAATTTTGATTAATTTCATTGTTGTCTTTGTCCTGTTTTAGTGCATATTTTAAGTTTTACCTCCATGTCATTTTATTGATTAAATTTTATTCCTTACCTTGAGAACCTAACCTCTATCACGCTTTGACAGGGCCAGATCCTGCTCATATGATTTATCTGCCCTTCCTGGGCCCTTGCACAGAGCTGCCTGTATTTGCAGCTCTTACAAATGAAGTCCATGTAGCACTTAAATATGTTTCTTTTGACCAAAGCACCCCTGAGTCCCGCAAAATGATTTTGAAACAAAGCTTGATGAAGTGCACATGTCGAATGTTAGGGAAGCCAGAATCTCTTGCTTTGGACTGATGTCTCGAGCTCCACGGCCAACGAGCTTAATGCGAGTGCCTCCAACGGGCTTCTCTCAGAGTTGTGCGAACACACCCGTGCATTTATACGCTGATCAACTCATAATTAGACTGTGGATTTTAGGAATCAGGTGTGTTACTGCATGGTTTGCACAACTGGACTTTCCCTTGGCTATAGATGCCACCAAATACACAAATAGACATACCCAACTATTATATACAGGGCTGTGAGAGGTACAGACCTTGGAATTGTGGGTGTTTCTAGCTGTCTAACTAAGGGTGCTGTGGACTATGGAATTTGTCCAGTTTTTCTGTGGACAAGTGCCTGTCCAATGGCCGAGGGGCTGAGGGGTTGTTCAGAGACATTACACTTTCTGCGAAGACCTCTCATTGGCCAGCTGGCTGAAGACATCACTTGTCACTCCAAAGTCATGCCTGTCAAACCTTAGTAACAGCACAGTTTACATTGTGCCACATTGTATGCCTTTGTCACATTAGGTAGTGTGTGTGTGTGTGTGTGTGTGTGTGATGTCATACAGAATATTTTATGGGGCTATACAGCTGTTAGACAGAATCCACTCCTTGGCAGTCTGAGGTCATGCTAGATGATGATGGATCCTTTCTGATTGTCACCTGAAAAATCTTTCATGTTGACCCATCATCCTTTTACTTACATTTTAAGCAAAAACTGGTCCCATGTGGCTCTCGAAGATCTCTTGATGGAGTATGGGTTTTCGCCTCACTGTCCCGTTTTGTAACACTCTGCGTCTCCAGGGCTGAGGAGTTGCTTGCTGTGCTTCCATAAATCTCCAGATCTCTGCCTACAGATGACGCCTACATGTTACTGGGGGGTGAGGCTGACAGATTGCATTTTATGTCTCTTCTGAAGCCTTCTGAAGCCTGCAGGCTGATTGTGGGGACTCCTGATGTCCCTAAGGTTGATGGATACATTTTTGTGTCTCTCTTGAAGGCTGTGTAATCTCATTATTACTGTCTATGTATTTTGAGGCTTTTACCTTCTCGGGTTTATTTATCTATTTCTAAATTTATGGATGATTATAAACTTTTATATGTAACCTATGAATAGAGCCATAGCTGTTTACATGGCATGAAAACTCGATTGAGGCTGACAGGTTGCATCTCGCATCTCTTGCGAAGCCTGTGCGGATTGTGGGGACGTCTGACATCCCCAGGGCTGACGAATTGCGCTTTGTCTCTTCCAAAGCCTATGAGTTGACTGTTGGGTGCCCCGGCACCCTCGAGGCTGACGGATTGCGTTTTGCATCGCTTCGATTCGCCGCACCTTTTGAGCCACTCCACAGAACCGGGCCGGCCCTCCGGAGGGTTTTGTCTCCTGGGACACGTCTCTTAGTCTCCTAGCTAAAAGAATCTGCTGAGCAGTTGTGAAGAATAAGCACAGCTGTCAGAGCCGGGAATAAAAAAGGATCCAGAGCGAGCCTCGGGCCGCGCCTCCTGTGCCGTAAATACCAGGGGGTTTAGCTTCGCATAAATATGTGTCCCTGCATGCTCCCCCCCCAAAAAAATACACAGAATATTAGGGTATGTCCCCACAGCACAAAAACTTTTTAAAGTACACATCTGTTTATCATCTGTTTTCTATAGTATCTGCTGTTGATTCCAGTGAATTGAGAGCCAGTGAGGAGACGTAATAGATACATCTACTGTGTGTGTGTACGTGTCAGGCACTCAAGGTCAGTATACACCCACCTGGTCTAAGTTGCAGCGAGTGACACTATTCTGTTCTGTTAGCTTAGCGGTTAGGGTGTCCATGTTGCTGGTTTAGAGGGAGAGAGTCTCTGAAGGTCACTGTGTAAATACTAGCTTGTTAGCGTCAGCTCAACAGCGACGGTCGACAGGTGGGCACCAGTCCATCGGTGTGACAGTGAAGGGCAACGGGTGGGCCCCAGTCCATCAGAGTGACAGTGAGGGGTGACAGGTGGGCACTGGCCTGTCAGTGAGACAGAGAGGGGCGACTGGTTGGCCCAGTCCATCAGTGTGACAGTGAAGGGCGACGGGTGGGCACTGGCCCATCAGTGAGACAGTGAAGGGCGACGGGTGGGCACTGGCCCGACAGTGAAGAGCGACGGGTGGGCACTAGCCCATCAGTGAGACGGTGAAGGGTGACGGGTGGGCACTGGCCCCTTAGCATGAGCGTAACGGCTGTGGTTGATAAAAGAATATCAGGCTTTTAGTTTGACGGCATGGCTGTAAATCAGCTTGTTTGTTAGCAGAGGGATTTCTGTGGAGGTGAGGGCTCAGTCAGAGGTTGCAGGCCCAAAAGCATGTGCAGGCATGTGCCCTTTAAAAGGTTGGTACTGCTGCTGGGACTAGTCCTCATCTTATGTATTTTTAGTTCCTGTCGTTTGTTTCCAAGGCCTTCCGCATGGGCACGTTTGTTACGGCCTTAACGATATTAACATTTTTACTCCGCCGGCTGCCTGCGGTCTCCTCCAGCACTCTGAGTGAGAGGAAGAGCCTCTTCTTCTGGTTTAATACTCTCCACACGTTCATAAATCACCTTAAGCTGTGAACTCAATCAGTCTTCGCTGGAAGTCTTATGAGTCTGTGCCTCGCAAACAGCTAAGACACAATGGCGCCATTGTCTCGGGATGGGGTGGTTTCTCGCTTTTTGAGCCATAGGTCCGCTGGCGAGTCTCTTATCTGACAGAAGGAGGCTTACGAGCCGCGTGTATTAGTAGAGCGAAATGCCTTTGCCAAAGTCTTTATCATTGGAAAGTTCTCCAGAGATAAATGCATTAAGCATTATAAGAATGTCCACTCCATGCATACAGATGTGCTTTTTTGCTCCACGCTTTTGTCGTCAGTTAAATACGAACGTATTTCATTTAATTTCACGCCCTCCTCGCGGCTTTTAGATGCAGCAGATTGTGGCTACGTCCACAGCGCTACATTTTCGTTTAAAAACTCAAACTTCGCCTTTCGTCCACACCACCCCAGATTTTTCAGCCGCCAAAAACAGAGACGTTTGCAAACGCTCTGACAGCTGTATGCTTCCATTCTAGAGTTGCAATGTTAATGAGTGAAAATGGAGAGTTTTGAAATGCAGACTCTAAAGGTTCCATAATTGGTTCCTACTTATCACATGGCCCACCCCTGATACACCCTCTCATTTTCTGATTGGTCACCTGGTCACTCTACAGGGAAGTGAGCTAAATTCCAACATGGCGAATATGGAGGAGTTACTTTCAATGGCACTTTCCCTGTTGTTGATGTGGGTGGTGTTCCACAAAGCAGGACTTCTTGCTTAGCCAGATAACTTTTCGGATTTAAGGTAATCTGAGCTAAATGTAATTGAACGAAGATAAAGTCCTTTTAGCCCAGATTATCTTAAATCCAACAAGTTATCTGGCTAAACAACACATCCTGCTTCATGGTGCACCTCCCTGTATGCAGCTAAATAGCGTGGCACACAGTGTGACTGCTGCAAATTTGTGCAAAAAGAAACTAATCTACTAATAACTGTTGATGCGCACATGCCTAAATGTCATATACTTTGTATGTGGGAAGCACATGGGAGTCACCCTCCGCACACAAACAGGAGTCTGATGACTGGTCACACGGCCACAGGTGAAGGTGTCGCCTCACTGAGCTCCCTTTGTCCCAGCCCGCAGAGCACGAGTCCCAAGACCCGTCGGAGAGTGCATACTTCCTGCCTGAGTTCGCCCTGTCACCCCAGGGCAGTTTTCAGGAAGACACCACCGGGGAACGTTTGCTGACCTATCGCCATGACGACCAGGTGAGCGCTTCCTGTCACGTGTCCTGCTGGCTCTGATCGTTAAGAGCTTATCCACTGATGTCTGGACGTGGCGATGTGGGGAGAGGGGGGGTGTGTCAGAACAGGCTGTGCTGATTGTGAGGAAGGTGGCGCTATTGGTCACGGGAGACGGCCCCCATGTTCAGCTGATGAAGCCTGGTTATATGGACCCCCCCTCGCACTTCCTGTTACATCAGCAAGACCTCTTCCTCTAATCCCGCCCCTAAATGGCGCAGCGTCCTGCCAGCGGCCGTGACCACGAGCTCTCGGGTTTCTCTTTGCTTATGCCAATGGCTGATGTCGACCTGATTGCGTAGGGCTTTTAAGTTCACGGTAAGGGGGGGCGGTTGTCGGTTCTCGCTGCGCGGGGGCCATTCTGATCAGCGTGGTGATTTCCCTACAGGGTTTGCCGTTGTTGCTGAGAAGATGACAGCGATTGGCTGTTTAGTCTCTGAGTCCGCATGGTGTTCCTCCCACGGCATCCCTAAATGCCCCAAAGTTGGCAGGCAAGGGAAGCAACGTTCAAGGGTGGTGAAGTGTGCTTGACCTAGGGAGGGACTGAATTAAATTGGTGGGAATTGAAAGTACAGATTCAATAATGAATGAAGTGGGTTTGTCATCCCTGCATGTCATGATCCGCAGAATTATTCGCCTGACTTTCGAATCGTGCTGATGCGCCGTGGTGATGTTTCTGCTGCTATGTCTCCGGATCTGAGGAATCTCTCTGCGTCCCTGGAATGTTGCTTCTTTAATTATTTCCACATTTTTGGGGGAAACTTCCTATCTGTCAGCAGTTCACTGTCAGGGTATAAAAATTGGACTGTTGTTAAAATCTGGGGAACATGAGCCAAAACTATATGAAGGTACCTTTAGCATCTGGTCGCCCTCCCCCCGTTGGAGGCCGGCGAGCTGGGCCAGGGGGCCCGCAGAACTGATGTCGTGCCATGCAGGTGACTCTGGATGTCTTTAATTTGAGCCCCTGGCCTCGCTTGGCCTCCAGAGCCCACCTCGGACTCCCGCCCAGGCATGTCTTATAAAGGCGGCTCAGAAACATGCTTGAGATGAGCACTGGGACCGTTTTGTCTGGGTTTTTTTGGGTACGCAATAACGGATTGTTCTGGGGGGGGGGAGTCACTGGTCCGCTGTTTAGGGAATCAGGATGGAGCTGAATGTGTTTTGGAAGCAAAGGGTGGTGACTCTAGGGAGGGGTGCCCGTCACCTCGGTGGCTCATAAGGGTGGCTGAATTTTCACACGTCCCCGGCGGCGCCGTCGAGCTCGCCTGCCTGGGTTCTCACATCTATCCACATCAGACCCTCTTCATTCTGCCCTGGGTTCTCACATCTATCCGCATCAGGCCCTCTTCATTCTGCCCTGGGTTCTCACATCTATCCGCATCAGGCCCTCTTCATTCTGCCCTGGGTTTGTCCCGGTTGAGTTTTATCCAGCGAGTCACTTAACCTGGTCAGGTTATGGTTAGGTTAGCTGCATCCCTCTGAGCCTGGTGGTTCCTGTAAGGATGGGTGCAAGCACTGAACTGCAGCCTTCCATTGATCTGGGCTTTCATTAAGTCGGGGCGGTGCTGCTGGCTAAACAGTCTGTCCTACTGTCTCTTTCTTCTAGGGTCTGTGATTGGTTGAAAAATCATGATGGACATCTGCAGGTTCAGAGCCCGAACAGTGGCCTTTACCTGCATGGATCACATAGACCGATATCTGGCCGCCTCTCAGTTCTCTCTCAGACACGTGGCCCGGACTTTCCCGGCACGTTCTGCGCACGTTCTGCTTCTGCCCCACAGAATCCTCCAGTCCTCCAAGAACTTTAAACTGAGTTTGGAGAAGCCTGATTATGACCCAGGAACCACAGAACCCAATACTACGATAGTCAATTTGAAGAAATAAACGATTTGGCACTGTACTGACCGCTATATGTGGAAAAATCCGGTATTTAAAGGCGGCTGAAAGCTGCAGATTGGCTCCGGTGCGCTTAAGTTTCCAGCCGGCTGCGTTGTGCTTTTGGAGTGCACGCTAGTCTCTGTACTGCAGGGTCCCAGGCCAGCTGATGTGCCAGAGAGGGCGCCGCCCTGCTAGCTGTCAGGCCCGTGAGCACCGGCTCTGGCCCCTCAGCCTGAAAATCCGGTATCGCTTGACCAGGTCCGGTTCACCACTGCTCTCAGTAGGGTTGCCACCTGTCCAGGATTTTCCAGGACCAACCCGGATACTGGTTGTCTGTCCTGGAAAAAATGAATTTCAGGACTCAGGTGCCATCTGCAGCTCCCAATGGCTCCCAAGCTAGTTTTCTTCCCTTTTGCAGTGACACCGTCGTTTTCGCCGCATCTTAACCTCATTGTTTTGCTGGCCTTTTTCCCCCTTAAAGCCTTAAACTTTGTAAGCCTCCGAAACGTATCCAGTTTCCCAGTGCGACGACTCGCCACCCCTCTGTTCCCCGCTGATCCTTCCACATAAACCCGCGCTCCAGTGCGGCGACTCGCCACCCCTTTGTTTCCCGCTGATCCTTCCACATAAACCCGCGCTCCCAGTGCGGCGACTCGCCGCCCCTTTGTTTCCCGCTGATCCTTCCACATAAACCCGCGCTCCAGTGCGACGACTCGCCACCCCTCTGTTCCCCGCTGATCCTTCCACATAAACCCACGCTCCCAGTGCGGCGACTCGCCACCCCTCTGTTCCCCGCCGATCCTTCCACATAAACCTGCGCTCCCCTCCTTACGTGCCCCCATCTGGTATTACGCTCCCATCATATTTCGCTCTTCACATAATTTGGTTTCTTTTAAAAGTCTGCTAAAAATAAGCTTCAAAGCCTGCAGGTCTGATCCCCAAAGCGGATCGGCGGTATTCCCGTGCCGTCAAGCTGCAGCCGTCGTCTCCCAGACACATCAGAGTGTTCAAGGTGCTTCCAGTCTGATGTTTCTGACAGGAGACGGAACGGTTCATTCTTGACATTTGCTGCTGGCTGTTTACTTTTAATTGAGCCGCGGCTCAGCGACTTTCCCCGATCTTCTTCATCGCTCTAATGGCTGGCAAGGTGCCTAACCCTAATTTCTTCATTAGATATGAAGTTGTATGACAACGCATGTGTGGTCAGTGCTTGTAAGTTGAGTATCACCTGTGGCTCTAAGCCAGATACTTAACCAGTCTTCCCATGTAAACATACAGCTCTATACCAGGGAAGCAGAGAAATAAAGATAACAACAGATTAAAGGCCAGCTAAGACTGGAATTGTATGTATCACAACACACCCATGTGACACGCCTTGGGGTGACTTGTGAAGGGCGCTATATAAAAATACACTGAATTGAATTGTAAATGTCCTCAGTGTGGAATGGGGACGAGTAAGGTAGAGCGGCTCCAGTCCTCCCCTGCACTGGCTTGCACTGCTCCTGAGGCCCAGTGTCGGGTCACATGACCACAGCACCAGGTCTGCTTTCTGTCTGTCATGGCCAGGCGCTGCTGGGTCTGTGCTCCTGGAGCTCGTTAGCCTGATGTAACCTTGGAATTAGTGGTTTCGCCGAGCCGCCCCGTGGCTTTTAACGGCCTTGCTGTTCTCTGCACGCTGCATTTGAGCGCCAAAACACAGCCCCTAATGAGCTCTGTATCTCCAAGCTGCATTTGTGATGTTTAGTTGTTTCGTGGATTCTTACATGAAACGGAAACCACCTGTTCATGGATATATTTTACTGGAGAATCTGGGAATCCTTCTGGGTCGTCCAGCAGCGAGATCCTACTTGTGAGTTACTGATTTATACTCTTAATTACCATGCCACCTGCTGTGATTCACAGTGCCCACGGCCAGAGCTGGGCTCTTGTGGTAATGTGAACGGAATTCTCGTTTTGGCAACCTTGGTCATCCAGTGGCTTCCGAGGCTGATGTCTGACATTTCCAGAAGATGGCCGCTGTTAGTTTTTCTGAATTTGCTGTGCCTGTGTACCTTTGTCCAAGCCTCTGTGTCGGTGTGAGGATGCTGTTCACCCTCCAAGCCCTGGGTGCTCAATGCTCTCCCTGCCTCTCCCTTTCACCGTAAGAGCCAGAATTCCTCTGTAATCAGGTTGGTCGGCAGGGGCCACGCTTGCTTGCTTTGTTTAGGACCTTATACTGGACTTATTAAGCATTTATTTGTTTACCCTGTCATCCATCACATTCTGTCGTAAGTGTACGTGAGGTTTAGAGCTTCCTTGGCATGTTCTGGTGAGACGTCAAACTTCACTTAACGTGATGACATGTCTGTTGCACGCACGTATATCGCTTTTAGACGTTTCCCTGCAGGACCCACCCTGGCAGCAAGGCAGAAACCTTAAAATGGCAGGTTTTAGCCTCCTGTGAGTCCAGAAACATGCATGCAGAGTTGGACCTTCCTTCCACTAGCTGTCAGGCAGGCATGCACGCACAGAGAAGAGAGCCTGTGAGCTGGAACACCGGGCCGAAACACAGGATCGAGTGGTAGCTGACTTCCTGTTTGGACCAGCCCTGTAGGCCTTGCTTGTTCTGCTTCCTTTTGAGATATCAGACAGTCGGTAAATGCAGCGTGCTGCCCTGCCCTGCCCCGCCCCTCTGGGCCAACGCCGTCCACATAAACTGCGAGTAAAATCAGCATTTGACCCTAAGATTCTGATCCATCCGACCACAGGTGGTGAGTAGTAGGCGTGTGGGATGGACACAAATAACAGCTGCATCTGAGCGGGAGTTGGGTCATGTGGACGTAAACAAACTTGCCATCCAGGGTGGGGTGGTTGGGGGGGGGCAGTGCAGAGGTCTGCCTGCTTACAGGTGCACCTCACTGGTGAGAAGAAGACAGCATCCCTGCTCTGCATCCCTGTGTCTCTGCGTCCCTCTGATTGCTGGCACAGCATCCTAACCCCCCCACACATTTTGCCGCGGGGTATCAGACAGGAGTCTCCCTGCTGACCATGAATGGTGTCGGTGGGTGGTGTTTGTCAGTCGTCATTGAGGGATGTGCCCCACGTTAAAGCCAGAGTGGCCCTTTAAGGCCGATGCTGCACTAAGGAGCCACCCCCAGCTTGACAGGGCTGATGGGGGGGAGGGGGGAGTAGCTTAGATCTGCTTAGGTCAGACGTACACTGTGCTCATGTTTATGGTCTCTACCACGTCTGAGCAGGAACAGAGGCTGTCGTCAGGTGTTATGACTGAAATTAATAAAACACAGAGCAACTACAATAGGATGGAGATTTATTTTGAGTTGTCATCTTAAAGGCATGTTGAGCAGTTGACTTTAAAACCTTGGCGGAGATGGGAAATTAAGCCAAAGACCCTAAGCGTGAAGAGAAGCCACTGAAGGGAATACAGGGAACAGTGAGCAAGAATGCAGTGACTGAGGACTTGGCTTAATGAGATGTGAGAGTTGGCCGCTTCCTTGTGACCCAAGAGCGGGGAAGGAGCCGAGATTAGGATAAGTATCCAAAACACCTTCCTCCTGAGGTGTTATGATGGATCTGGCCAGCCGACATACAAGATGTTCTGATTGAGAGCCTGGAAGGATGCCAAAGAAGAACCGGAGGTGGAACTTCATGAGGATCTGATCCAGGACCAGCTCTCTCCAGACTGGAAAGTTCCACATTCCTGTTTTATTTGTTTCCTTAAAGGAGTCCTGAGATGTATACACGTCTAGGCTTCCAGAGAAATTAAGAGAAACCAATTGGACTGATCTGTCAAATGGAATCCCCAGGCTGTCACAGAAGGGAGAGGGATCACATCAGGTTAGATCAGGTAGGGGGCGCTGTGTGGCCTGTCCGTGACCGTGACCTGCAGACAGGAGGGTGGCTCGCCGAAGGTAAACACTCCCTGTTAAGCAGACATTCCTTATTCAAACCTCCACGCTGAGCTCCCATAAATCACTCTGACATCTTCGCAGAAGAGGCGGAGCCAGAGGGCCAGGCGGTCACGCGGCATGGGGTCCCTGCAAGGCTGGCGGACCAGAGAATGCCTCGGGTGCGAATTTGGCCCAAAAAATGTTTCAAGCAGTTTGCTTCAGGCGGCTACGCTCAGCATTTCGGACAGTGGGCCGTGGCTGCATCGCAATGCACGTACCATGTGCCGGCCAGTATTTTTATGAGCGAGTGAGCGACGTGCCGACTTTTACGGCGTAGTAACTGTCCGAGCTGCATGCTCTCTCTGTTTCCTCCAGCGCCGGCTGTCTGACCCGCCTGGAGGCCCAGATCTCTTCTTATTCTATTTACTTTGTGGACACTGGGACTGCTGCCCTTTGGGTGATAAATCACCTGTTACTCGTTAGGTGCCACAGCAGTTTTGAGTCCCTCTGCGGTTCTTCCCTTCGGCATGCCGGTGCGAAATTTGGGGAGGGAAAGACAGAAGGCTTTGCTCCATTTTAAACTGTAAACTTTTGACAGACGTGGGGGGGGGGGGGGGGTACCACAATGGGTCGCATTTTCCCTGCTATGAAAAT
>JAODLD010000021.1:15896440-15909506 GCA_026781065.1 Mormyrops boulengeri
CCCCCCCCCCCCCCCCCCCCCCCCCCCCCCCCCCCCCCCCCCCCCCCCCCCCCCCCCCGCCCCCCCCCCCCCCCCAGCACTGGCACTGCTCTGGCACCGCTTGAGGAAAAAATGGCGGCATGGGGCAGCCGGGGGAGTGGACCTGGGCCGGCAGGAAGGAAACCAGGACAAACAGGAAGGTGGTTTTGGAAGCAATGGGGATGCTGCACGCCGGAAACGGATACACTTCCTTGAGGTCTGACCATGCTGGGGGGGCTGGATATAGAAATCCAGGGAGTTTGACAGTCACAATGCAATCACAATAACAGACGCACAAGATCATGGTGATTCGTATGAGACGGCGCCCTCCACATAGTGACCCACGTAATGAACAGGCAGCTGTCTTCGGGATCAGGCACTGAGAGATTTTAAAATCCACAGCGGTATGCGACACGCTGGACGCCGTCCATGGCTGTCTGAAGGCTTCACATGTGCGTTTGATTGTTCAAGGGACCAGTAATCTTCCTTTCAGTTCCTGGAACTTCCCCAGTGATCTGTAATTCCTTTGTACTTTGTTTGCAGAACGCACACGGTTTCTGCAGTAGACTCTGAGCCCCCTGTCTCAAGGTGCCATGTTCTGATCAAGGGGGCTGAATGTTTTGGACGAGCCTCGAACAATGACAGACACACTTTTTGTAATCAGTACAGAACAGCACCAGAACAGAAGAGGGAGAATGCATAGGGTTCTGGAGAATGTTCTAGATTGGTAAGCAGTGGAGGAAAAGTGTAGCTGGTCTTGGTTCATGGGGGAAGCTCTGAGCCCAGCAACTCGCAGCCCTGTCCACTGAGGCGAAGTCGCTGGCATGGCCGCCGGTCCTTGTAAGGCAGCCAGACACACAGCTGTCATGGCGTCCGGTGTAAGTCCCCGTTGCTTAGGTACAGAAAGCAAACAGAGTGCTCGCCATGGGGATAGATTGCCGATGGGGCGGAGAGCAGGGAATCCTCGGCGGCGCTGCCGGTGACCCCCACGCGCTGGTCCGCCAGGCTCGCGCAGCAGGTGTCACAGCGGTAGCGAGCGTGCTCTTTGAGGCCGGCGGTCCCGTGGGGGAGGGCCTCCCTCCCGATTATCAGAGCCCCGACTTGGGGCCCAGCTACCTTGTTTGCTTAAGGCTCATATAGGTCTATTTTGGGCTGGGATCCCGGCGAGAGGCGCTGCTATCTGCTTCCTGGCTGCTCTTCTCCCCGATTTCCTGTGCTTTTGATAAGCTCTCCCAGGCTCCGCCGGGCACGGATTGCTTGGATACCTGTGTCTCAGGAAAATGAAGCACTTTTATGAATCCCCCAACTCCTGTGCTGTTTGTTTACATGACATTATTCTGCTGACTCCGACTGGACAGGCAATGTGGATTTCGATGGACTGATTCTGCTGATTCCGACTGGACAGGCAGTGTGGATTTCGATGGACCTGATTCTGCTGATTTGTAACAGAAAAGACTGGAACACAGAAGAGCATCCCTTTGATGAGTCTGCTGCCTGAAAACTGAAATATGAATCCTAAAGTTAGTGGGCAGCAGAAGGCCAGAGTCACCAGACACCATCCTTTCCACCTACTCTGCATACAATGGGTGCCTGGGTAATCACAGGAACTACTGGGTGTCTGTAGATAACCAGTGCCCAGTGGTGGGAAAGTGGCTGAACCCACAGCCCCATGGTCAGGCCCTGGAAGCCCCGCGTAGGATGTGCGTTCGGCCCTTTTGATCCAGCCCCCCAGGCCGCGTTTGGGCTGTTCCCCTCCTGGGGTCGTGCCCCAGGACAGGATGGGTCACTACCCTAACTTTGCAGACAGTGTCCTGGAAACTTTACAACGAGGAAGCTTTGTGCACATCAAAGTCCACAACAGAGCTGGGAATGATTCGGACTATAATTACCATTGTGATTTACATTCTATTTATTTCATAGATGCTTTTATCCAAAGTGGCATACAATAGAGAGTAGGGTCAGACAGTCCCTGAAGGGATTGAGGTTAAGGGCCTCGCTCAGGGGCCCAGTGGTGACATCACTCTGCCAACCATGGGACTTAAACCAACAACTTTTTGTTGACGATTAGCAGCTACCCACCTGCTACATTGCCATTGAGATACACCCCCAGGTCCTACTTGTTGGTGACCTGCCTGTCTGTTCTTCACAGTTGGCATCTTCTTGTTCATGGATATAGGAACATAGGATTCATCCATCTTTATTGAGCGTGATTGACTGCAGTAAGGAACATTTCTTTTAGACTTGTCATCCAAGAGACATCCATGCATTCAAAATGTGCCATTTGATGTATAATATAATCCATTTATGCTCGTATTCATAACACTGTGTGATCAGTACAAGGTCTCTGTGAGCCTGGAGCGTATCCTTGGCAGCAGGGGGTGCCAGGGATGTCAGTCCTGCAGAGGGGGGGCACACTGCACAGTGAGGGCAGTGAGAGGCTCCAGTGAAAGCCTTTGGTCTGTGGGAGGAAACCAGAATACTCAGGGGAGTCCTATGCAAGTTCAAGAGAAAGCGGGACACTGAGGGAGAACCAGCTGCTGGAACGGACCCCCAGCTCTGAGGGCGTGGGTCCGCGCCGTGACCCACAGAGTCCTCAAGCTGTCCTAAGTGCTCTGTTCAAACCTGTGGGCTGTGGCCGCCGCCCATGTGAGGAGATGGCTGTGTGGCTTCGTGTCACCACTCTCTCTCCTGCTCTGGTTTTCAGTTTGTATTCATTAGCGTTTAATTTTTTTTTGTATCTCTGGACCTGGAAAGCTTGATGGTCCCAGTGAGTGGTACGGCAGACTCGTTCCACTTTCCCATCTGGCTGACGGCACCTCCTTGGTTAGTTCTGGTGGTTTTGTTTCCCTCGTTTTGTTGTCTATTTCACCTGCCCCTTCCCCCTTCTCCCCCCGCAGAGGTGATGGTCCCCTCCCATCCTCAAGAGGGGGCAGTCTTCTCCACATGGAGATTCAGTTTCCTGTCAGGCACAGCTCCAGCAGGGTGCTGGATGGAGAGGAAGGTTCTAAGGCCAGATTCTGTTTGGCGCTTTTAACGA
Source organism: Mormyrops boulengeri (assembly GCA_026781065.1). Classification (NCBI taxonomy): domain Eukaryota; kingdom Metazoa; phylum Chordata; class Actinopteri; order Osteoglossiformes; family Mormyridae; genus Mormyrops; species Mormyrops boulengeri. Next base: position 15,899,496 of record JAODLD010000021.1, read on the forward strand.
AAAAAAAAATATATATATCCATGCTCCAAAAACAGCCTTCAATAAGCTAGTAGGTTAGGTTTCTCTCGTCAGAGCTTCGCTGTCAAAGAAAAATCATAATATTTGGTACGAGGCGCTGTTTTGGGAGTTTAATTTCGCCCGCAGCTCGGTCAGGGCGGACAGCTTGGCGAATTTGTCAGCGGGGTGAAATTGATAAAGGGCGCCGACCTGTCTTTCTGTTTCTCTGACCCACTGGTTCTCACTGCCCTGCACAGCGCCTCTCTCTGGCTGCCTAATGCATGCGTTCTCAGCAACCTTTGCTACTCCACCCACGGCGATTTCTGAGCAAGAAGCCCAAGCAAAAAAGCCAAGAAAAACTGAAAGATGCCGCTGGTGACCGACACCACACCCAACCGGCATTATGTCCGCGATCAACACACGGCCATCACTGAGATAACTGAGATACAGCCAGTTCTTCGTCATCAGTACAAGAAAACAGAAAAACACCCTTATATACAATGTTTGCATGTTCTCCCCACGTTGTCGTGCTGTCCTCTGCATGCTCCAGTTACCTCCCACAGCCGAAACACACCCAGTTAGCGATTTTGAACACGCTGTGATTGTTGGTGCCAGTTGTGGTGGTTCCAGCATCTCAGAAACAGCCAATACTGGGATTTTCACACACTGCAGCATCTGTCAGTGTTCACAGAGAGCGGTGTAATGAACGAAAAACATCCAGTCAGCAGCAGTATTGTGGGCAAAGAGACGAGAGCGGTCAGAGGAGGTCGGCTTCTCAAAGCTAACAGGAAGGCAGCAAGTGTAAAAATAACAGCTCAGCTCAGCAGCGGTGTGTGGAGAGATTTATCGGAGCCCTCTTATCTGCCTCTAAGGGTCTAGCCCAGTACTGGCTAGGTGTACCTCAATAAAGTGTTTGTGTGGCCCTTGATGGACTGGCATGTTGTCTAGCACCCCCTACTGTTTGCCCTGTGCTGCCTCACATAGGTTCCAGGCTCCACCCTGGCCATGGCCCAGATGAGTGTGGTCCTGAGGTCGGATGTGTTGAGAACCGCTGCTCTAATGGGTCTCTGGCTCTCGTGTTCGTCCAGCACACTGTGGGCCTGCCTCTGTGGGTCTCGCTTGGTCCCCCACATTCCCCATGGTGACATCTCCTAGCTCTCCAACGAGGGACAGGCGAGCTGGAAGGCAGAAACTGGCGACGGAACACACCGGTTGTGTATCATTTTTTATTTTTTTTGCCTGGGGTATTCTATTTTAGTGTCCTCTTGTTTTAAGTCTTCCACGCTGTATACAGGCCTCGGCCTGTCTGCCTGCAGTGCTCCTGCCAATCGCTGCTGGCTGACAGATTTATCAGTTTGCTTGTATAAGTTGCCTGCCGTCACGTCCTGTTTTGCCGCCCCTGTAAGAAAGTTTGCTTTTCTGGTATGTATGTGGAGTGAAGTTCTTTTTTTCTAAGTGCAACTTGGTGGGATAAAAATTTCTCCTACTTATGTAACCCACTTTGAGAAGCAACAGGCTGTGTGATTAACCCGGGCGTGATCGTCAATACATCACATGGTTTGCTGGTTGCCTTCACTGGCCAGACTCTCCCCCAGTCAGTGGTTACTTAGGGGACCCGCTGGGGTATTGGACGTCGGACTTCTCCTTCAGTGCTGAGCCGGCTCTTCATGGTGATTTACATTTAATTTATCTAGCAGACGCTTTTATCTTAAGCATAAGCAGAGTCAGACAGTCCTTGGAGCAACTGGGGGTTAAGATTCAAGGATTCGAGGGTTTTATTTGTCACATGCAAGGTATGCAGTACAACTGTAACCAGCAGTGAAATGCGAGGTGGTCGACTCCGCCGTAAGAACACTGAAAGCAGTAAAACAAAGTTACAGTATAAAAAATATGTAATAAATAAGAAACAGTAACGTTATGCTGGTAATAACAGAAAGAAGATCAGGTATATTCAACTGAGCTCCAGTAAAGTGCTTGGTGCACAAGTAGGGAAGTTTAATTACGACTGTTGATTATATAGTAGTGTCAAGCAGCCTGATGGTAGAAGCTCCTTCTGAGCCTCTTGGTTCCACTGAGAGACAGTAGAAGCACGTTCCTGACCTTAACCTGTCAAAGAGGTAGTTATTTAAGGACTCAATAGTGACGGGGGCCTTGCTCAGGGGTCCAATAGTGACATTATCCTGCTAACCCTGGGATTTCATCCGGCAACCTCCTGCTCACAAGCACAGTTTCCTAACCTCCCAAGCCACTGATTTACACGGCAGTGACTGCGAATCTCAGGCTGCAAGGAGCTGCCACGGGCCAGGCCCACATGGACGCGCGCGGATGACCGGGTCGCTTCACAAGGCCCAGAGGGCAGAGTGTGTTATTCATCTGCCTCAGCACACAGTCGTGATGCCGGTGATGTTCTGGACCGCGCCGTTTTGGCTGACACTCCTCTGTGTTGTATCCATCACTTGCTCCCCTGGGCGTACCACCTGGACTTCTTTGGTATTGCGAAATAAATAATTTCTTGTTCACTGGCAAGTCACACACCTCCCCCCCCAACACAGACATCTGCAACCCAGAGACACACACCTATGCCCCCCTTCCTGGTATCTCGCTGTCTGTTGCTGCAGTAGTTTCATGTCCACGTCATGCTGTGGCACCGTGAAGCCGGCCGTGTTGCAGTTAAATCATGTAGATGCAGTTATCAAATATTTAAACTGTGGCTGGTGAATGGTCACCGTTCTTGCTATAGAAACGGCACCAGTGTTCAGGCTTCCCATCTCCAGACGTGTTCAGGTGAAAATTCTTATTTGCAAAGGGATTCCTGGAGGTGGGACATTGTGCCATCAAGGTCTGCTCATTCCCCCGGGTTTGGCCCCAGGGGGGAGGTGTCCCTGGATTCACGACCTGGAGCTGGCCTGCCCGTCAAGGTATCAGCGTTTCCTTGGTGTAGATGGCCTGCAGGGGCTGGCCGTGGCTGGAGCACGGCGTTTTTGTAGTCAGGCCTGAGTGGAGCGATGTTGTCATCTGCAAATCCATCATCTCAGTTACCTTCTCAGCTGGAGGCAGCCATGAGGCGCAGAAGCAGGTGGTCCTACAGGGACAATTTGCCCATGTTGATTCAGTGATATTTCTGCAGTCTCCAAGGGACCTTCCAGCGCCCCTGCTGGAAGCGGGGGGAGCGGGGGTCTGCATGATGGCTCCGATTTACAGCTGTGGCAGGCTGCGGTCCCAAATGCCAACCAATGGACTTGTAACTATGTTTCACTCGCCCTGTAGGAGGCGCTCATGGGCTCAGTGGTGGCAAATGGCTCTTTTGGGGGAATCAGCCCCATGTCCTGGTGGCGGGGCCCTGAGGCGGCTCTGCGGGCAAGCCAGACATCTGGGCTTACAGACACACCGAGGCAGCCCCCCCACGGGCTCCCATGGGCTCCCACAGGCTGGGCGGCTCATTCCCCGCCCCGTGGGCCTCCTGCTACAGACGGGCGCCAGACACCACCCACCCCCCCGCCCAGATTCCTCGGCCAGTTGCCGGGCGCTCCTGTGCTCCAAACCCAGTGACTAGCTGAAACCGCCCCCCCCACGCTGCTTTCTGCCCATAATAATGTTTATTCAACCTTTCATCTGTCATACAATCTGCTAAACACAATTTCGCCTCAGCATCAATATTTTCTTTAACATGCATTAAGTGTGTTTTGTCCCCTTCAGCCCTTATTACCCAGATAACCATCTTAAGGCCCCCCTCCCCGCATGTTTCCCGTGTGCGTGCGTCTCCTCACCTGTGGGGGGCAGCTGTGCTGGCAGGTTCGGCCTGAACTGTAACATACATCCTTGCGCATAAAACCGTGAGCGTGCTGAAAATCCACAGCCTACAGCAACTCCCCCCACCCCCGCTAGTCTCCCAGGCTTTTTTTTGGGCCCCTGTCTTCCAGCGGGACCTCATGAGGGGGTAGTGGTGGGGGGGTAGGCGCTTGTCCTGTCCCGAGCAGTAAAGTCCAGTTCATGCTGCCCACACCTCTAATGCTGCTGCCCAGCTGCCCCGCGGTCCTGAATAAGACCTCCCACTAGGGCTGTCTGCCTCTGCTCCCGAATAAAACTGCATATCTGCTTTCCGAACAGCGATCCCGTCTCTGAGCCTCGTTTAATTTGTAATTAACTTTGCAGGCTCTTCCTGCGACTTTAAATTTAGCTAAACACATGGTATTCTGTAGGAGTCGAGAGCGAGGGCCTCGGCGAGCGTGCAGTGAGCTCCTTACAGTCTAGCTGGCATTTGAGCCGCTGTGTGACTATCGCTGTAAATACGCGGTGCGTTGTGCTGCTCCTGCAGGTGGAGCAGAGCTTAGGCCTCGTTAGATGAACACGATGATGATGTAATGATTTACCCCCCCTCATTTTGAGCTGTCCTGAAGCCATCCAGGTGGCTCTATGGGATGAGTCATTGGGTTTTGGGTTCAGATTGAGCCCCAGCTCTGTGTGACTTCCCCCTGTTCTGCTCGGGCCGCCCTCCCTCCGGCTTTACGCCCCATCCCTACGCCCCGCCTCCGGCTTTAGGCCCCATCTCCACGCCCCGCCTCCGGCTTTACGCCCCATCTCCATGCCCCGCCTCCGGCTTTACGGCCCATCTCCACGCCCCGCCTCCGGCTTTACACCCCATCTCCACACCCTCCCTCTGGATTTACGCCCCATCTCCACACCCTGCTTCCGGCTTTATGCCCCATCCCTACACCTTGCCTCCAGCTTACCTTACCTGTGACTCCGTCTTCCTGCTGGCTTTGACTCCCTGTCTGTGCTGCCTCAATCCTCTTCCTCTCCGCATTGGCTCTGACTCAGCCCTCTTACCCTCTACTGGCTCTGACTCAGTCTTCTCCCTCTCTGCATTGGCTTTGACTCAACCCTTTCTGTGTTGACTTTGACTCCCTCTTCACACCGGCTCTGCCTTAGCCCTCTCTCTGTGTCTCTCTCTCCAGGCATCCAGGACGACACGATCAGATGAGGACCGCGATGTGGGCTGGGACGCCTGGGGCACCTGGAGCGACTGCTCGCGCTCCTGTGGGGGCGGAGCCTCCTACTCCCTGCGCCGATGTCTTAGCGGGTCAGTGAGTCTCATCATCAGTGGACCTGACGGCTCCTGGAGCGCTTTTGTGGATCTGCCCCGTCCCCCTGTAGTACCAGACGCAAGTCTCCTAAATATCATTAGAGCACAGCTGAGTGGGAAGCACGTGATAGGCGCACTGAGAGCGCAGCCTGTTTCCCATTAAAGGTACATATAGGAACTGCATTCACCCTGTTGAAATAGGGGGTCAACGTAGAGTAAAAAAGCTTGTTTTACTTTCCTAATACATCCCAGAAGATTTAAGATATTTGCTCATATTCTTCTATTATGGTCTGTGTATGATGTGGTGCGGCTGGTTTACGTATACAGGGAAGGTCTCTTGATGGAGTTATCAGCTGAAGTCTGCAGTAATGAGCGACGCTATTGGATGTCCTCAGCTATGTCTAACTGTCAGGAGGTCTCCCATTGGATGGGAATCACTGATCCACAAGTGCATGATTCATTCACAAGTAACAGGCCATTAACTGAACTCATGGAAATTGACGGACTGGCTGTCACTCCTCGGAAGATGAGGAATGGAGGAACATTCCCTAAAAGCCTTCCAGGCTGGTGAGAGTTTTATAAATGGCAGTAAATAATCTTCCCCCCAGGAAGCTGAGGTTGAGTACGAGTGCCGGAATCCTCTGAGGAAAAAGCTGTGTACAGCTGCTCTGCATTTTTGCAGAGTGCAGACTTTTTGAAAATTGCCGTTGGTTAAATCAATGGTTGACGGAATTCTTGGTTTGTTTTGCGCTGAAGGCAATCTTCTCATCCGTGGCTGTGCAATATAAATCTGCCTCTGCAATACGAGTATGATGCTGTGTGGTTCCTGGGCCCAGCGCATGCAGCGGATTTGGGTCAGGAGATAGATGTATTCTGCCTGCCCTGAAAAGGATCTCCCATGATACAAGCAGAATATGAAATATCATCATGGCTCATTGAAAGTCCTTTTGCTTTTGAGTAGAGAAGCTTCGAGGTTTAAGAGCCAGACTTAGGCTGCCACCCACAGAGCCTGGGGTCTCGTTGGCCCCATTTCCGCTCATCACTGACACCCACACAACTGTGCCTCTAGGGGGCAGCAGAGAGGAAGAGAATGCAGGGGCAGGAGGGAAATGTAGGATGGCTTTGGGTTTTCCTGCCATTACAGCACAAGGAAGGGTCTATGGGAGGGACATGGTGCCAGCTTTCAGCACTGATATGCCCCTTCCTTCCATGTTCCCAGCATTTGGGACAGGCAAGTGCCACCCTCTGGCTGGGAGGTTAATTGCCTGCCTTTCTCTGGAAAGTACCTCATTGTCAGAGGACTGGTACAGCTGGGAGTTAGACGCCATTCTCAAATCGACGTGGTGAACTGGCATACTTTTGTGTTTTGGCATTCAGCTTGGCCCTCCAAAGACTGCAGCAGCGTTAGTTTTGATCTGAGCAGCCACGGCCTCAAATGGCACAGGGAATGAGGCACGCAGCTGCCCCATTTCTGATAAAAGTGCAACTGTGGCCAGGTGTCAACTGGAAAAAATCTCACTGGGTGCAGGCCTGCGGTATCAATGCAGGATAAATAAGAGCCAGGGTTCGAGAGTCACAAGTCTGTTTGTGTTCTGGGAGGGAAAAATCTGCACAATGGTCTCAGTGACCGACTGTGACCCAGTGAAGGTTAACTCTGTGTGTGTGTGTGTGTGTGTGGTCTGTCCTGCAGGAGCTGTGAGGGTCGCAATATCAGATACAGAACCTGCAGCAACACGGTGAGTACTGTCAGCTGATACGGAGGGTCAGTGCATGGCGATACCATGATATGGGGTCAGTTTTTGGCTGGGTATCATGACTGTAACAGACCCACGGGGTAAACCTTTGTGAGAATCGCCCCCGGGGACAGGAGGGCTTGGTGCTGGCGTGGCTGGGGGGCTGCCCTGCCTGTGGGCCTCATGGTGTCTCTTGTGAGTGCGTGATCCATTAAGAATGCTGCAGGCAGCTATTCACGCTTTCACCAAACCTGCTTCTCCCACCTGAAGGCGCCATGGGAAAGATATGTCTCCTGCTGATGTCAGCTCTGCCGGGGCCTCGCAGACCTCCTGCTAGCACGTGCTGCTGCTCATACTCGCTAATCAGAGCGAGGCCCCATCGTCCTGCAATTTGACAGGTTTCATCTGCAGGTTTTGTTGATCGAGGCTGGAAGGAAGTGGACTCAGATAGCTATTTTTAACATCTCTGGCAATTCGAGGTGCACAAAGCGCCCGTGCCGGTTCTCTCTGCATCCCCGCTCCTGTAATTGGCATCACCATGTTTAGTTTTTGCCGGCTTGGCGACTTGTATTTCCTCTTTGAAGCTGGGATGAAAACGCGCTGTTGGCCATCACCACGTTCCGGGGAACCACTTCAGTCGAAGGCTAAATCCGTCCTCTCACTGAATAAGCTTCAGGGCTTCATCCTGGCCCTGCGGATGCACAGACGCAGCTCAGCAGTGATGGCTGATGGGAAGGGGGTAGGGCTTTCACACAGGGGTTGCGAGGAGCGACTTTAGCAGATGTCTGGCCGGGAAGCCTGTCACGCAGCCAGCAGAGACCCGATCACTTCATGCTCTGTACTGACAGATGGTTCCAGATTCTCCAGTCACAGCTGGCTATGGCTTGATTGTGGGATTGCTAAACAGAGGAGTTTCGTAACACCATTTTTTTCACCCGTTTCAGCTTCTTGTTCAGCAGTAAATTTGCCAGAAAAATCAGGTTATGCGGCCTTGTGTCGGCTCTGACAGAAGGTTCGAACCAGCATGCGCCTGTAGTGTCGATGCCCCTTGGAGGCCACGCCCCCGGGTCAGCTGACTTTTCCCCATGCCAGGAGTGTCCCACCGACACTGGCGACTTCAGAGCCCAGCAATGCTCCGCCCACAACGACGTGAAGTACCAGGGCCAGATGTATGAGTGGATGCCAGCGAGCCACGAGCCAGCGGCCCCCTGCGCTCTCCGATGCCAGGCTCGCGGCCATGGTCTCGTGGTGGAGCTGGCGCCCAAGGTGTTGGATGGCACACGGTGTCGGGTCGGGTCCCCGGACATGTGCATCAACGGGGTCTGCGAGGTGAGTATCCCGACACGCTGTCACTGTCAGGGTCACGCGCGTGCTTCACTGCTGGGGTCATATGTATGCTTCACTGCTGGGGGTCACACATTTGCTTCACTGCTGGGGGTCACAAGTGTCCCCACTGCTCATCTGTCAAGCCAGGGCTCCTAGCAGACTGTTAACTGCTTGGTGGCGGTGTAGCGTGCCTCTCCGCTTTCGGTCCTTGTCTCTTCTTCTCCCATGTGGGTTTCCTGGAGAATACGTGTGGCTGATTGAGTGTTTGGCCGCTACCGGCCATTTTACATGATTTTTCAAACATGTGACATATGTGACTGGAGAGTCTCTTGATTAGAGAACATGTTCTTCCTTCATGAATCTGGAGAGTTTGCTCTTAATTCCCTGGAAATGCTGTCTGTCAGTCTCTCAGGGCTGGAAGTGCGGAATGAGCTGGGTTTGGGCAGCCATGGGACTGCGTTTGTGTTCTGAAAGGATGCTCTGTTTGTCACTATATTTGGAAACTTTGAGGGTCCAAAAAACTGAGCGGAGTTTTGTCTGTAACGGAAACACTGATGCAATGAGTCCAATGAACCCGGCAAACCAATTTCATGGAGTCTTGGAACTGGGGTTTATTCCCTAGCAGAAGGCGGGCCAGTGAGAATGCCTGGTCTGTGGGGAGGGTATGCGAGGGGCAAGACCTCTGGCTTTAACCTGTCCCTGGGCTGTCTGAGGGGTGTCACTTGTGGAGTGGTGAATTTTCTAGAAGTTTTTATTCTGCAGTCTCTGCAAAGTAAATCCAGAGGTCCTCCCCGCCTCCTCCATTGCAACGGGATCACTGGTGAGGAAACAGACCATTGCTAACAGAGGCTCTAGGTGGCGCTGTATCCCTCAGATGGAGCAACTGGTCGATGGAATTCCACAGAGCCCTGTGCTGTTTTCTGCTTCCTCCTCCTCCTCATGCTGATTCTCCCTTGCTGTCGGCAGGAGGTGGGCTGTGACCGCCAGCTGGGCAGCAACGCCAAGGAGGACAACTGTGGTGTGTGTGGGGGGGACAGCAGCTCATGTCAGCTGGTGAGGGGGCAGACCCTGCCAGCTGTCTCCGTGGAGGAACGTAGGTACACCGTGCACACACACACACACACACACACACACACACACACACACACGCATGCATGCACAACCTTAACCCCTACCCAGCCCTAACCTCAACCATAAGTAAGCAAACTAAATACAAGACTTTTGGCATTTTTAGTTTTTTGATTGTATTCACAGATCTTTGTGGGGACCTGAAAAAATGGTCCCCACAACGTCAAAAAAACAGGTTTTTATTACATTATGGGGGTCATTTGGTCCCCACAATGTAATATAAACATAATCCACACACAGACACACACACAGGCATACACACTCTCTCTCTCTCTCTCTCTCTCTCTCTCCCGCCCCCGGCTTCAAGCGGCTCCCTGACACCCCCCTGATTGAATGAAAACCAATCCTCATATTTGCTGTGGCTGTCATAACAAAATGCCAGATTAGAAGAAGCTTCTAGCCACCCGTGTGCCGCTGCATCTCAGTGCATTTAGAGTGAAAGTCAGTTTTTGTTCAGGCGGAGAAGGTTAGTAATGCGCTTCTGCAGTCTCGCTTGCTGGTCTGTCATGTGATTTGACAGATGTTGGTCACATGACCAGGTGCTGTGGCCCCATGCTTACACATATGTGGGTCAAATATACAAACAGCCTGAGCCGACACCTTATCGTGGTGCAAGGGTTTGCGTGTTACGATGATCCCAGGAGCTAAGTTGCCCGGGGCTTTATGACCCTGGTAGGGTCACCCAAGGCAAACAGGTCCTGGGTGAGGAACCAGACGAAGGGCGGCTCACAACGACCCCAATGA
>JAODLD010000021.1:15909606-15922166 GCA_026781065.1 Mormyrops boulengeri
GGATTCCCCCAGAGGAGCTGGGTGAAGTGGCCGGGGAGAGGGAAGTCTGGGTTTCCCTGCTGAGACTGCTGCCCCCGTGACCCAACCTCGGATAAGCGGAGGATGATGGATGGATGGATGGATATACAAAAAATGTATGTCATATTATACAAAGTGATTGCTTATTGTGAGTAGCATGCAGTAAAGTTGAAAAATTTAAAAACATTTTATCTAGTTTTGAGTTATTTGATCTTAAAACTGTTACATTACTGTGGAAACTATTATACTGTTACTGTATTTGGGGAAAATGGTCATAAATCATTAAATCAGAGCAACATATGGCATAATTTTAATATACCTAAAAAATGAAGGTGATGTTGCTCTGTTTGAAAAACACGCACTGAGTTTCAGTGTAAACTTTCTCAGGTTTGTGAGAATGACCCATATAAGTCTGTCCTTTGTTAGTAAGCATGCAAATTACACACGTCACCTAGAATGATGGAACAGACGAAATCTGTGTATGTATATAATTGCATGTCTCTATGGGAGGGTACAAATTAGAGAAAAGGCAAGATTACTGATCCTTAATGGATTATAGTTTACAGCCATATTGGCAAATAGTGAAAATTAGGCCACTTTAAGCATCAAGTAATTATAAGATGGAGATGAAACTGCTGCCATTAATTTTTATGGCCCCTGAGCCTGGCTTGTATAGTATCCCGCTGCTGGGTAATTATGCCTTTATTCAGCTTTAATAAGGTTATAAACAGCCCCGTTTGGCAACCAGCTCCCGTGAGTCGCCGCCCCCGCCACGTGCTGTTCCACGTGGGTCTGAGGTAGCCAGCCCAGCTCACCAAAACCTTTGTCATCGAACCGGACCGGAGCAGCACCGTGACTATCCCTGAACAAGAGTCTTTATTGGTGCAGCCCATGTGTTGTAAACAGCTGTCCGCAGTGTGACGTATTTAACATGTGAATAATCTGAGTGGCTCTCCTGCGCATGGCGGGCAGGGAGATGGGATCGGTAACTTCAGATTTCGCAGGAGCCCGATTCCTCTGGATCCTGCCTCGGGTCCTGAATGCACCCTGGAGCCCGTTCATTAAGCCATGGCGCTTCTGAGTCACCTCTGGCCCACTGTCCCTCTACGGGGGGCCACACCGGCTCCCCAGTGTAGTGTCTACACAGCTACCATGCCTTTAAAGAGCCTCTCTAACTAAATATGGGGTTTGGGGGGGGGGGGCAATCCAAGCGTGCCACCCCCGGCGAACAAGGTCTGAAGCCACTGTGACATGTACCCCCCCCCAGGTGAGAGTGTCTCGGGCTACAGGATGTGCAAGCTGATGATTAGGAGCCTCAGCTGAAAGCTGATTGCCTTCCAAAGTGCCCCTTCCCCTGTCAATCACCCGATTCAAAGCATATCATTGGCTAAGGATGAGGCTGGCCCCTTTCTATGAATTATGGCCCCTCTCATACCCCAAACAAACCTCGTTGCTCTCAGCCTTCCCATTTTTGGGTCCCTCCTCCCCAACCAGTGCCTGATCAACAGCAGTAAACATATAGCGTTGTCAGTCTGGTATTTCCTGGGCCGTGCGGGGTCTGCTTCTGAGGTTCCTACGGCGACAAGCACTGACTGGCCGGAGCCTGCTGTCGCTGGAGAATAAGGTGCCAAGATATACGCCGAGCATTAGCGCCCTTTATGAAGGGCTCATTACAGTGTGGCTTTAATTAATGTGCTGGGGGCGATGAGGTCCTGGTGAGACGTGGTGCTTTAAGCTAAGAATGAATCGTTTTGAAAAACATTACTCTGCGTGGGTGAAAAGTCAGCCTCTCTAGGCTGTGTGTAGGAGGCAGGCCGGCCGCAGCACTGCTGTCTGGCTCTGTTACCCAGAATCCCCTATCCTGTTTTCCCAGTAGCACGTTTAAACCAGGCTGTTTAAGCAGCGACAGAACTTCGGGATCAGCCTTCCTTTCTTCCTGTCCTCCATGCACATGCTACCAAGGAAAATAAACGAAGCAAAGTTTCCAGATTACCAGCTGGCTGCGTCTCCCTACCCGGCTGCCGCATCCTTGGGAGCTGTAGACCTGGAACATCAACATGGCAGGGAAATAGCACCTAGCGCCTGGATTTATTTCTGGTCCAGTGAAACAATTGGACTTCCAGAACAGGAGAATCGAATGATAAAGCCCTTTCCTGCAGGGTGAAGCTCACGTGGTGGTGGGTCGGGGGGTTCAGCTGTAGATGCCCCGGTTACTACTTCTGCAGTCCTCCTATTTGCTTCGGGCCCAGCAGGCGGGGGGGTGGGAGTTGAGCAGCCTGCATGTGCCATAGGAAGGTGTTTACCTATTAACACACAGACATTAGGGTTTTAAAACCGTGCGTCACTGTGACACAATGTACTGGAAGTAAAATTCCTTTGTCTAAAGCTGTTAGATGGATGTTCCTCTTTTTCAAAGAGGCAGGTTGTTACATTGTGTGGTTTTCCTGTATGGTGATCCAGGTTCCAGTTTGGGGGCTTCAGCGGAGGAAGAGGATATAGCAGAGGACTAGGGAAAGAGCGAGAGTTCTGCGGAGTTCTGCATCCGTAGAGCGTAGTTTGGAAAATTCCGCAGGTGGATCGTGTTCTGCTGTCTTTTGCTTTATTTATTGTTATTTAGGTGTTGTTATGCCAGTCGTGTTTTCCGGTGACCATATAGGTGGAATTTCTCTACAACTTTGTTCTGTGTTGGTCTTCAGGATTCCCAAATGTGCGTTTCTTGTGGCGGTTACCTGTCTTGCTGCTGTCTAGCTCGGTTGCGGGTCCAGCCGGAGAAGACTGGACATCATCTCACTACAATATTAATTCTGTCTGGGGGCAGAATTACGTTCCTCGGATTGAAGATGCTCCCCTGCACGTGACCTTCACTGTGTCACTGCGAGCTTTTGTTTCTAGTGGCAGTAGAAGAAAGTACTGTCGACCGCAACAGCTTTGTCTCACAGAAAGCTGATTTGATGTGCCTGGGAGGGACATTTTGGTTTTGACTGAAGTTCTTCTGAATCTTAGGGAAAAAGAGAGGGGGGGGGCAACTATTTGAATTTCGCTCTCCTGCGGCGTGGCGATGACGGTGACATCACCATGGGCCTGACAATGGAAGATTATAGCCTTATAGTGCTTTTGGGCCTATGTCCTCACGCTCTTTTATAATTTCACTTGGTGGCTGCTTATAACCTGTAACCTCTGCCATGTGACTCTCCATTCTCGCTCATACCATAACTGCTCCGATTCTCTCTGGGTGACTCTGTAAAATGTCCCCTTCTCTCCAGCACCGGGATCCAAGGGTCAAAGGTCACTAAAGGACACTATGGGAATGGTGCCTCGAAGGCCCCATGATCCTTTGCTGTCACTGCCGGCTGGCTGATGTGAACACCCAGCTTTCTCGCTCAATTGGCAGGATGATATGGCTGGAAAGTGAAACTAGAGGAATTTAATGTTTAACTGCTAGTATCTTGTTCAGCTCAGTTGATTAATAATGGCCTTTCTGAGACAGAAGCACTTAAATACCCCTTGTAAAGTTCTCAACAGCCTTCTCAACCTACACGTGTGCAGCTTATATATCTACATACATATTTACTCCTGCACTGCCTCCGCTTACTGGCAATTTTGCAAACTACGGATGTTTATGATTATTTCGTCTTGTCTCTTAAGCTCTTTTTTCACGGTCTGGGGCGAAGCAACCTTGTGTTTTACTGCACATTGCACTCAGTGTAATTGTGTATGTGACATAAAACTTTGAATCTCGAAACTTAAAGTACCCATAAGTGAATTTACAAAAGCAGAAATGGAAACGGGCACGTCTCTGTGCCTCGCGGTGCATACAGTACATTAACAGTGGAAATGGTCATAAACGTTACCCAGCCTGCCCTCCTCCCTGCAGCGATGAAGACGGCGTTGGAGATTCCCCTGGGCAGCCGTAATGTGAGACTCATGGCCAAAGGACCCGATCTTCTGAGTGAGTAGGCCGCACGACCGTCTGATCTTTCTCTCTCTGGGAGATTAGTAATGAAGCGTCGACTCCGACCAGTGCCTCCCGCTGTCCTCGTAAGAGGTCACTTCCGGCCAGCTGGCCACGCCAGTGCCGTGTTGATTTTGTCCTGCGTTACAAGCAAACTGGCTCCCAGCGACCCTGGGAATGACTGTAGCAGACCGCGAACCGGTCCGCGGAGAGAATAATGATGTATAACTGAGATGGAGCAGCGGAGTTTGAAGGGGAAAAGACCACAGAAAACCGAAAGGAACATTAAAGCCGTATTTTAAAGCCCCAATGCCCAGACGTGCCGTATATGAACCAAAGTTAAACTAAATATTATCAGAAGCGTGTCAGAAAATGGATGGTCTGACTTGCAGAGGCAGAATCTCAGGTGGGTAATGCGCGGGACAGCGGGCCCTTTAACACAGCGTCGTTCATTCCTTCCCTTTCCTGGGATGACTGACCACTCTGTGAGCTAACGGCTTTCGGAAGACCGTCACATTTTCCTCTCGTTTGTTGACAGCTTGATTTTTGTCCATAATTTTATTAGAGCCGCTTTGGAGCCCTTTCACATGCCGGCCGGCGCTGCAGGGAAAGCCACTGTGCTCTGTCCCTGGCCCATTATCTCATTGTCTCTAGGAATTCTTGCATAAAAACAAATTTGATTTGACGCTTATTTCTGCGGCTCCTCACGGCCTGGAGTCTCGGTGTATTTTTAGTGACTTCCACCACCCTTGTCCTCCTGATTACTACTTGCCCCTCGCCTGATTTAACCCCCCCCCCCCGCACACCCCAGGGCCCTTCCTCAGACCCATACTCTGCAGATGTTGTGTGTCGCCCCATGCTGGGGAGCGGGACTTTTCTGCCCTTGTTACTCCCCCGGCACTGTGTGTCTCAGCTCTGCCCCCATGTCTCTGGTGGCCCACAGTCGTGGAGACACACTCGCTGCACGGCCAGAGAGAGGAGCTCGTACCTGGCTCTTCGGGAAGCTACGTCATACAGAACAGCACCCTGGAGGTGCAGAAGGCTGGGGACCGGCTGACCCTTCGCGCTCCCGGACCACTGGCGGCAGATTTCAGCATCAAGGTGAGGTGGGGGGGCCATCATTACTGCTCGAGTGAAGCAATGGGGAGAGCCAAGGCGCACATGACAGCGGCTGGATCTGCTCTTCGGGGTAGAGATCATTTCACAATATCACACTTGTTAGCTTAAATTGTACCATTGACTTCAGCTGATGGCTAAAAAGATAATTCATTTTACAAGGAGAGAAAACATGCTTTTAAATGACAGTAACATTTTTGGTCATGAGCAGAGGTGGGTAATACAGACCTGTATTTTGTTACAACCGACCAGTTGATTACTCTGTGACTGTGACTCTTTTTGCTCAACTGGTTAGTTGAAACAAAATCTTGGTCTGGACTTTTACTCTCTGGAACTGAATTACCCACCTCTGGTAATGAGTTAAAGGAGGTAGTGCGATGTCCTGTCCTCCCCCTGCATGGAGCAGCTGCCTATGCCGGCTTGCCCGCAAGTAGCCGGAATCCGGTTAAAGCCTGTAGTATCTGTGAACGGCTCTGAGCTCCTGCGGCCCCCGGGTCCCTCTCCCCCCTGCAGCTGAGGTACAGTGCTCCCAGGAACACCCTGGTCCAGTTCTCCTTCTACCAGCCCATCCGCTACCAGTGGAAGGAGACGGACTTCTTCCCCTGCACCGTGACCTGCGGGGGAGGTAGGTGTCACAAGCTGTCGAGGTGGGGATCACTGGGAGGGGACTTGGGGACCCCAGGCTTTACTGACACCGTCCTCCCCCCCAGGGTACCAGCTGAACTCGGCCGAGTGCACGGACACCCGGCTGAAGCGGGCCGTGCCCGACCAGCACTGCCACCTCTACCCGGAGAGCAGGAAGCCCAAACCCAAACTGAGGGAGTGCGGCTCGGAGCCCTGCCCCGAAAGGCCGGTCTCGCTGTCTCCAGATGGTCACACTGACATGCACGCTGCTATGTGCAGGGCTGTGCTGCGTCCTGCATTCCTGATCTCCCCCCCACAAAGATTATTGTATCTATGAAGACAGGGTGCCCCGACAGTGATGTTATGTGACACTCTCTCCCTCCCCCACAGTGATGGCTTCAAGGAGGTGATGCCCTATGACCAGTTTCAGCCCCTCCCCCGGTGAGTTGCTTGAACACCATGGAACCATCTCTGTAAGACCATCTCTGTTGACTTTGGTCTCTTCTGGATGGGTCTATGGGCTGGATATAAGACTCACTGGGAAGGGAATCTGTGTAAATGGTGTAGAGAAAATTTCAGCTGGTGGTCTGTACTGAAGCTTCTCAGACAGGATTGGGGGTCTGTACTGAAGCTTCCCAGACTGGGCTGGTGGTTTGTACCGAAGCCTCTCAGACAGCGCTAAGGGTCTGTGCTGAAACTTCTTAGACAAGACTGGTGGTCTGTACTGAAGGTTGTCAGACAGGGCTGGTGGTCTGTACTGAAGCCTCTCACATAGGGCTGGTGGTCTGTACTGAGGCTTTTCACACAGGGGTTGTGATCCAAGCTGAAGCATTTCAGACATTACTGAGTGGAGGTACCCTTACCTCCTGCCACAGCTGGGAACAGAATCCCTGGACGAGCTGCTCAGCATCCTGCAGGGGGGGCACGCAGAGCCGGAGCGTGGCCTGTGTCGAGGAGGATGTGCATGGTCAGGTGTCACAGGTCGAGGAGTGGAAGTGCATGCACTCACCCCGGCCCGCCATGCAGCAGGACTGCAACACCTTCGACTGCCCCCACTGGACAGCGATGGAGTGGTCTCAGGTGAGGGCCATGTCCCCCATTCATAAGCATGAACACCAATCTGAAATTGATGGTTGTCTTGTTTTTCTTACATGCAGTCGCCTATGGGTGCCAGAGTGTGGCGCTGTAATGGCTTGTTGGTTTTTCAGTGCACAGTGACCTGTGGGCGTGGCTTGCGTTACAGAGTGGTCCTGTGTCTGGATCACAGAGGGCGGCACGCCGGGGGCTGTGATGCTGGGCGGAAGCCTCACGTCAAAGAGGACTGCCTGGTCCCCGTCGCGTGCTACAGGCCTCGAGGTAGGCCTGGGTGTGCAGCTAGGCTCTGGGTTCAGAGGGGTGGGAACTCAATGCCTCCAGGGAGCCATTGGCTGTTTCACACTATTCAAAAGCCATCCACAGTGAACCATCTGTGACCGTGCGAACCACACACCCCCTTTGCTTATATTAACGTGAGGTGCATCTGAGGCATCTCATGCCCTTGGGGACCTTGGTGAACAGGGCCTGACCAGCTAGCTGGAGCCAGAACCTCTCATCTTTCTCAGAGACACCCTGAGCCAGAGAGCCACGCTCTCCAGCGACCACCTGAGGGTGATACACGCTCCAGATGAAGGGTCACAGAGCCCGAGCCGTATACTTGATGTTTCCTGCTGAGGTTTGAACTGGAGACACTGGGTGGGGATGATGTTGTCATGCTAGTCCTGCAGCCAATCCCCCCTCCCATCCTTTCTTTGCACGTTCCCACAGAGACACAGTACAGCCAAGGTTAGTGTCTGTTTGTAATTAATCAGCTGACTGGCTCAGGAGCCACGGTAATAGGTCATGCACCCAATTGCATTCTGGGAGCATATAAATATTTAGGTGGCATATCTGGTGAATCACCCTGATGGCAGCCTCTGCTGGGTGTGAGAGCTGGTCCTCTGTGTCTGTCAGCTACTGTGGGTCTCTCCCTCCTTCCTGAGAGAAACCTGACGGACCAGCGGGGAGGTCTCATGCTAAGGAAAATAATTATCCTGGAAGGGAATCAGTTAGATGTTTGGGGGACATTGCCGATGTCATAACCCCAAATTGCCCCACGTAGGAGGGGTTGCGTGGAAGGAGACTCATACCACAGTGTTGCATAATGTCCCACAAGTGCAGGGCCTCTGCCCTTACCTCAGACACCTGAGGGTGCCACATGCTTTTGCAGTCTCGGCATCATGGTCATTTTCCGGGTTGTTTCAGTCCAAATGTGCCGTAAGTGCGGGGCACAGCTGTGGACTTGTGGCAGCGTCCTGCAGCCAGCCGCCTCACTGCAGCCTTCTGCTTTTCAGAGAAGCTTCCTGTAGAGGCCAACTCACCCTGGCAGAAGCAGGCCCAGGAGCTGGAGATGTCCCGGGCCGCCTCCGAAGAGCCCACGTGAGTGTCCCGCACCGCCGCGTCCCGCCTGTCCTGTGTGTTCTTTCGAACCCGCCGACCTGTCCGTGTAAGCCATACACAGACAGCAGCTTCCCCAGCACAAAATGAAAACATGAAAGATCACAACAAAGCAAGAATGGGCACTTTAAAATGGGAAACCTGATTGAGTCATGTTGAGCAAAGAATACTGCCCCCTGTGCTCAGAAAGGTGCGTCTACACACACACACACACACACACACACACACACACACACACACACACACACACACACACACAGACATGTATGCTGCCCCTACGATCTGAACTCAGGAGCTGATACACTGCAGTGTTGTGACGTTTTAACGAGGACCTCTGCTCAAGGGTGGCTGATGATACATGCAGAGTGACTCCTCCCACGTTACTGGGGATTCCTTAGTTCAGCACAGCAGGATTCCGTACCCCTCACTCCGGCAGGGATTCCGTACCCCTCACTCCGGCAGGGATTCCGTACCCCTCACTCCGGCAGGGATTCCGTACCCCACACTCTGGCAGGGATTCCGTACCCCTCACTCTGGCAGGGATTCCATATTATTCCAGTATGATTCCACTCAGCTCTGATGAGATATGATTCAGTTCAGTTTAGCATATCCTACTTTTGAAATTTCGCAACTGAAGCTGATCATAAGATCCCAACAAGAAAAGTGTTACAGTAACATGTAGTAATTATAATGTGTATCGATGTCTGACCGCTTTTTCATTTTTTTATCACCCCCTACAAATTACCCTTTAATTACCCAGAATGAGTGATGCATGGGATTGGTGCAGTTGCTACGGTAACCTCCTCCTCCGCAATTTGGGACAAGCCCCTCAGAAGCTGCCTTTCTGTGTCCTCCTTGAGTAGCCATGGCATATCGAATCTCCCTGTCCTCCCAGCCCGATGGTTCTGTGATGGAGCGCGTTGGCCCATTTGGGAGAAGGTTTCGGCAAGACACCCTTTAATAACACCAGCCAAAACTCTGCATGTCGCTGCTTGGAGGAAACTGCAGATCCCGTAAAACTGAATCCTGTAATCCTGCGGAATGTTTACCCAGGGCCCAGAGGTGGGGGGGGCGACATTCTGCAGGACATGTTTGAGCTCTTTTGCAGACCCAGTGGCCTCACACCTCAGTGAATCTGAAGAAGCCAAAAAGGAGAACCCCCCGCCCTTAAAACACCCCCTAGCCTTCCACTGTAAGGCTGACCTCATGCTGCTAAAGAATGAGGTGCCCGTGGGCCCCGATCTGTCCTTCAATGTGTCCTGATGCACAGCGAATTGCACCCTGGGTTCTTTAAAGTAGGATTAGCTTTGTGAAATGTAACCTGTCGCTCATTGCCAGTGAGATGGGCGACCTTGTGGGCTCTGCTGCAGGATTAGACTGATTTACTTTACAGGACCAGTTCGATCCCTGCAGGAAATGGCTATTCCCGTCTCCCGCTTTTGTGCCGCGTCCAGCAGAGCCTGCTTGTGCACTGCCTGTGCACCTTCCCTCGTTTGCTCTTTGCCGTTCTTGCACCTCCTGAGGCGCCTGTGATGTTTAACAAGTTCTCTCTACTGGTTTGAAATGTTGCCCATATTTTTTTTGTCTAGATTTAATCAGCTGGGACATGACTCATTAGACATTAAACTGAGTGACTAATTAACTAATGAAGTGTTCTTAATTCCTGGAAGGACATGCTGTAGCGATGTGTTAGGTGATTCTGGGAAAAGACTCTGGGCCACTCGAGGACACCGTTTCAAGTCGTTCAATGATGCTACAACAGGGGTGGGCAATCTTACCCAGAAAGGGCCGCTGTGTTTCCGGGTTTTCACTGCAACTCCCTAATTATATTATATTATATTATACTAATTAGAGGACTGATTGACTCACACCTGGGTTTGAACAGCTGACCTAAAGGTTACCCCAAAAACCAGCACACACACCGGCCCTTTGCGGATAAGATTGCCCACTCCTGCACTACACTGATCTGACAGCACTTATTATTATCTGTACCAGCTCATGATGCATTGCCCCGCTATGCCTTTGTGTGCAGGTTCATAAGCGGGCCGTGGCTGCCCTGCAGCGCCCTCTGTGGCCCGGGCCGGCAGAGCCGTTGGGTGAAGTGCCGAGTGCTCCTGTCCTTTACTCAGGCGGAGGTGGACCTCCCCGATAGCGAGTGTGAAGAGGAGAGGCCCTCATCAGAGAGGCCATGCAACTTGGGCTCCTGTGACGGGACACCGCTCCTCCAGCAGGGGAAGCCACTGTACAGCTGGGAGCATGTGGGCTTCACTGCCTGTTCTTCCAGCTGTGCAGCAGGTAAACTGGGTCACCCCAGAACCTCAGGGTGCCCTCAGGCGATTCACCAGGGGGAATTGTTATTGCTATAGCTGTTGGGTAGGACTGACAGAACTCTAAGATCTTGCACAGATCCAGCACTGTCCTCCAACAGGGATCCAGCAGACCGTGCTAAGCTGTCTCAGGATTGGCTCTCTGGAGGTGGTGGAGGAGACACTCTGCAGGAACTCCAGTCGGCCCCCTACAGCTACCCGGGTCTGCAACCCCCATCCATGTCCACCGAGGTGTGGATATGATGCGGTGTGTGTGTGTGTATGACAGAGCTGGTGATGAATGGCTGCAGATACCATCTGTGGTGACAATGTGGGGACTCCCGTGTCTGAGAGGTGTTGGCCAGATCCTCTCATCTCCCACAATGCAGTGTGTTTGGGTAGCTCACTGCAGGGTATGCTTTTCCCCTTCCCGGGGGCCCAGGATGACAGAGAAAGTCATACCAAAATATCAGAGGGGCTGGGAGCAGATGACGGAGATGCCATTCTCACTGGCTTCAGGCGCGAGGCCCCCAGCGGGCTGCGTCACTTGCTCTTGTGAGGCCCCATTCTGCTTAAAATCAGCTCAGCGATATTAAACATTACAGCAAGATTAAAAGCTGTAAATGGAATGGCTTTTCAAATTATGAAGGATATTGAAAGGATTGGATTTCTGCTGGCAAGAGCAGCAGCGCAGGAGAGCATGAGTAGTGTGCAAGGGGCCCCGGGCCCCCATTACTCATCAGCTCGACCTGAGGACACGAGCAGGGCACATCAGAGCAGCGGCCTTGGCTGAGCGGAAATGCTTGTTCGAAATGCTCCTTGGACGGCATGATCTGCTGAATTGTAGCCAGCGCCCTGTGGCACAGGGCGGACAACTTTATTGAGCTGAAACTGGGCTCAGAACCAGAACAAGGGCCCCTTGGGAAAGGCAAGCCAGAACCCAGTGTGAAGGTTATCTGCTGGCCTACCGCTGGAGATCGTTCCTCACCGCAACATAGCAGACAAGAACCCTGGGCCGCTCTGCTTCCCACTGGCTCGGATTAAGAATAAATTGTAATTTATGGTCATAATCCATGATTTATCAGAATATTGGGTGACCAAAATCCATGCATCAGAATGTGCATTTGTTTCCATTACATTATTTCAGCTTCCAAACTATGGGATCCATCACGGAGGAGCTGTAGGTCATACGACGGCAGCAAATGGGGGGTTTATGGGTCCGGTAGCAGCTGATTCTGTGTTCCGCCGTACTGGAGCTGCGGTCATTTCATGACTTAATGAGACGCATTTCTGTAATATACATCTGTTTTGGGGGTTTGCAAAGCAAAATGTTTCCAAAAGCCATCACCTGCACGTAAATTTCATGTCATATTAGATTCAGCTCAGGGGTCTGTGAGCTCCTTAATCCCAGGTCAGATTAAGAGTATTAAATGGCCCTGGGAAACAATGCGTGACACGTCAGACAGAAAGGGTGCTGATTGGAAATTCACCTAACGTAGGGAAAACATTACATAGGCTTTTCATTAAAAGATATTAAATGTATTAGATTAAATGGGACGGTAGGGTGGCAATTGGAGGGGGGGCTGTTCTTCTTGGTGGCCCGTATGGTTAATCTGGCCTAGGCCATAATACAGGCACATCCTCTGTAGAGGCTGTAGCACTAACCCCCCCACCCCATGGTGACCTTTTTATTTACCTTCGATACTCCAGTGCTGAATTATGACTGACAGACATAAATGTCCTATGATCAGCATCACGTCCTAGTAATCCTGCTAAAGTCAGTCCTTATTGTCTGAGTCCACGAGGCCACAAGAGTACCCGGCAGACAACTTAAATATGTGAAATTCCAGGACGTTTGTCGGTTTGCTGAGCGGAATAATGGCCGGCGGCTCCCCACCTCTGCAAACAGGCTCTGGTTAGCTGTGTTTGAGAAGCTGTCCAGTCCGTCGGTGATCCTGATGCAAGGTCTGATTTAATGTCCCCCCCGCGGGGGGGGCGGGGGGCGGGGGGGGGGGGGGCGCGGCGGGGGGGGGGGGGGGGGGGGGGGGGGGGGGGCGGGGGGGGGGGGGGGG
>JAODLD010000021.1:15926590-15940199 GCA_026781065.1 Mormyrops boulengeri
TGAAGGCTAGGCGTTTGGCTAGCTTCCCAGTGAAGGCTAGGCGTTTGGCTAGCTTCCCAGTGAAGGCTAGGCGTTTGGCTAGCTTCCCAGTGAAGGCTAGGCGTTTGTGCCCTAACTCCGTTTTTTTTCTCATAAGCCCTGTTATTTATATTGCCCTGTTTTGCATAATGAGAGGTTTCACACAAACACACACACACACACACCTCTGTAACGTTATAGCAGAGACACATGTATACTTACCGTACCGTGCAAAAGCCTTAGGCAGTCAAAAGAAATGTTTAAAGCTGGGTAGTAATTGCACTTTTGCTCAGTATAAGAAAAACTTGATTTAGCATTAGAACATAATAAAGTTAAGAGCAAGAAAAACTAGCACGAATTTCTTCTGTTCTCCAAACAACTACTGATGTCTTGTTGGATGGTTAGATGATCACCGCTTCTGTTCCCAAACCTCTCCTCAGGGGCACCCCAGCCATTCATTATATTTGTTACATTTCACCACCAGCTCACTTAATTAATTTATTTAATTTAAAAAGTCAGTGACATGTTGATTAGCTGTACAAGGTGTGCTAGTGGTTCAGTCAAGAAATACATGGGTGTGTTGGATGGTCGCTGCAAGTACTGGGTTGACCTTATGAGAGGTTTTGAAATGGCTAAGCTGACACACTTTGACAGACATAATATCATAGTCTTCCACCAACATGAAGATCGTTTCAACATCATTTTCATTGATTGTTTACAGCTTCTGCACAGTACTGTATATTAGTTTAACACCAGCCTGGGGTGGTCAGTAAGAAGCAAAGTGAGGTGTCTCCTGTCTTTGAGGGTCTCATCCGATGGTGCCCCTTGTCCTACAGTTGGAGATTCAGCAGGTTCAGCTGACCAGCTTGAGGAAACATAGATCTGATCACTGGGCAGACCTTTGACAGAGCTTCTGCTGCCAGTGACCCTGCTCCACCTTCCGTCACCCAGCCTATGAACATCTCATGGTGAAGTTCATTAACACTGTTGTTAAGGGACTCTGGATGTTTCAGCTGAACCGTGACCAAGGGTTTGTTAGGGCAGCAGCAGTTGTCAGTGGCCAGATGGTCCAATGAAACATTCTGCGTTTTATTCCCACTGCCCTGGATAATCACCATTTAACTAGGAGTTAAAGCTGGGTACGTGACAGAGCATAGTTACTGGCAGCACTTAAATTTCTTTGGAAGACTTTCTCTTCCTGAATGTGCAGTATGCCATCCCTGTGGTGCACAGAGCACCTTGGCTGCATTTGTGGATGTCCAGCGGTACAGAAAACAGTTTCTGGGGTCCATGGTGGAGTTTCATTAGCCAGTGTAGACAATGGTAGCAGCTTCAAGGCTGGCTTTGTATTCCTGTGACTGCTTCCGATTTCCTGAGACTCTGTTAGACTATGAAGGGACACTGTTGAGGGTCCCCTGTCCCCAGCGTGTCCCCAGGGTGCCAGGGGACATGCTGGACAAACTCGATAACCGTTTTGTTGGCACAGCATGATTTTAGGATGACGACTAATGCCCGTCTGGCTAAAGCCTGTTTTTCTTTGCTCTAGGTTTTATTAGGTATGCAGTATTTCACAAAAATATCCACATAAAAGTAACGAGGGCAGTGGCCAGGTGGGCCGACTTCAGGTCATTAATACGCTGCATCTGTGGCTTGCAGTCTTAGAACTTCCTACTCTTAGCCAGTGTTGCGCAGAGAGCTGTATCAGTTAAAGTGACCCATGACCTTTTACGCGTGTCATTTCCTTTTTGTCACACATTGTCTAGTTTTATCGCTCCTAGGACTTGGGGGGCTCAATTTAGCTCTTTCTGTTTGTTGAAGGAGAAATGGCATCAGCACAACTGTGTCCTGACAATAAAGTGTGAGTCAGGTCTGTTTTTATCAGTTTAGTTTACTTTTAAATTGAATGACACTCAGAGGAGCAAAAATGCATAGTTCCACTGGATTTTCCTGTGATGGATTCAAAAATGCATATCCCGGAAGAAGGTTTGCCTCATACCTTAAAATAATTGTCATCTGTTAAGTTCCTGTTTATCCTGACAGATGTCCAAACTCTGGTCTTGGATGGAGGCATGGGGGCGAGGGGGGGGACATAACTGGCAGTCCACACCAAGCTCCTAGGCTCCCCTTGATGACCGTAACATAACGGCATTCTGCTCAGGACTGCCACCTCTTCCTTTCAGTGCCCCCTCATGGCAGCAGAGCAGGTTGTTAGGGATTACAACAACGCGGTAGAATCATAGAACATGCCCCTCTGTCACGTGGGTTTTGGGTCGAATCACGGGACAGAAGATGTTCCCCTAGTGCACTAGGGACAGCTTGGTTGAGTAAATGGCGACTTCAGGTTGGGAGTCGTGAACGTATACTTTAATAATTTGGTGGTATTTTTGGGGAGCTGTGGGTCACTTGTGGAAGAAGATGCTGAATTCCAATGGAAAGAGTAGCTGGGTGAAGCGGACATGGGAACGTCGACCTTTGACCTCCAGTCCATTGGAAGCATTATACCTTGGCAGGATGAGGCTTGCTACCTGCCACCAGCCAACTCCGTGTTCCCCCCTCCTTTAGAGATCAAGTGAAGAGAGGCAGACATCAGGGTCTGGGGGGGTAAGGGCATGTCTTGGTGATTCAAAAGAAGCTTCTGGATAAAACGCCCCTTGGCTGTGCCGCATGTTTTCTGTCATCAATAGACTTTGTGGACTTGCTCTTGTCTTTGTTGTCTGTCTCAGGGGCTGCTGGGAAGGGTGCTGGAGGACTATGATGGTTTGGCAGGCAAGCTTTAGCTCCCAAAGCTGACTGCTGAGCGTTGATTTTCAGGCTACAGCTCGTGTCATGCAGCATCAGCAGTGAGTGGTGCACGCTAACAAAACACAAAAACGGTCCTCATAAGAGTCCGGGTCCAGCATGGTAAAGTTGCGCAGATTCTCGCCGACACTTAAGAGAGCCAGAAAATGAAGTTTGACTGAGGTGACAGAATTAAATGTTTTCTTTTTAGAAAGAGAAATTCGAACTACGGTTTTGCTTTGCTGCAAATGGGCACCTGAACTGTAAAATGAGTGCAGCGGACAGCAGGTGGCGGCTGTGAGCACTGGTCACTTCTTGCTGAGCTCTGTCTCCTGTCTCAGGGTGTCGCTGGATGGCACCGGGGTACTGCACATCTCGAGCCCCAGTGTGGAGGACCAGGGAGTCTACCAGTGCACTGCCACCAATGAGCTGGGCTCCGACACCCAGATTTCCCAGCTGTTCATGGCCGGTGAGACCCACACGCTGAATTGTGGGTAACAATACAGGGCGGCAGATGGAAACGGGGTCAGATTCCACAGGCAGCATTGCAGTTTAACTGAATGGATTAGATCCTAAATGGGAATCATTTCAATTAATATAAAACTGCATTTTTTCCTTTCATCCAAATCCAAAAGGTTTGACGCAGATTTATTGGATGTAATTACTGAAGAATGTGAAGTATTTTTCCTATTTTTTTTGCCAGCCTCTTTTTCCAACTGACATCCATGTGTATGTGTTCCAGAGTCGATTATTAATAGGTAAAGGTGAAGGTGTTATAGGGTCACACTGAATAACTAAATGTGTGTGCGGCACAGAGCCCCCGATCATCGCTGCCTTGAAGAGCGACGTATCACACGCCCAGAGCAGCGTGCTGCAGGTCATCGTTGGGGGCAGAGTGGCTGTGGACCCCGGGGCCAACATCTCTCTGCTGTGTCCCGTCTCAGGTGTGTCTGGAGAGTCGACAGGAAGGGGCTGTGTCACCCGCTTCCCGAAATCCTCCCTGCTCCTATGTTCACTGGTGGTGAGAGATCTATGGAACCTCATCCCAGAATGATCCTGGGGATAATCCACTTTAAAGCATGTCAGATATGTGCAGGATATACCAGCATCAGAGTCACGGTGAATGATGGCACCATGTGCTCTCTGTCTTAGGCAGGAAGTGTCCTGTTAGCAGGGGGCTCCAGGAGATGCTTCTGTCCCCTTTCTGCTTTGTGGACTGTGATTCATGCCACTGCTGGGGGGGGGGGGGGGTGCAGCCTGTGGCGTCTGTTTCTATGGTGTATGGGAGGGAAGGTTGTGGGTAGATATAAGAGTATAACAGCCAGTATAACCAGCAGCTCCTGTCTTACTGGTTTCCTGGTCACATTCCCGTCTCCGGGATAAGCAGACAGGAGACACATTCCTGGGGTGATGGTATTAGGCAGGCCAGCTCCTCCATCACCCAGGACCTCGCAGTTCTGAGGGTAATCCCAGAACTCACCAGTGACCCCGGGCCGGACCCCCTATTCGCCTGACTGGAGCATCTGCCCTCCGGCAGCGCTGAGAGGTGGCATTCGCTCCTGGATACGTGTGGCGTGGCAGATAGCCTGAGCCATGTGGTCCTCGTTAGCGAGCCGCGCAGCTCTTCAGTGGTATGTGCGTGACGCCGGCACTTTGCTCTGTCAGCGGGTTTTTTTTCCTTAATTCATTACAGAACCCGAATCGGTGAGTGAAGTAAGATGTAGCACGTTTCCGTGTCTGTCCAGGTGAACTGTCAGTGAGGAGGACGTCTGCTGTGACATGTAAATGAGTGTGAGCACAATGGCGTGACCCATGTCCTGCGCATGTCCTGTGACAGGCATGCCCCGGCCAAACATCACCTGGAGCAAGGCGGAGGGGTCGATGACCCGGAACGCCGTCCCCCTGCCTGATGGCTCTCTGCTGCTCAGGGAAGTTTCACCTGATGAATTTGGGACATACTCCTGCACTGCCTCCAACCACCTTGGGGTGGCACTGGCATCCAGCCGCGTTTCTATGATTGGTATGTCCTTTCTGGCTCCGTTGGGCCGTGAGGTCACCCTGAAGCCCCATGTCAATTTTTTCTGTCTCTGGATTCCTCCTGTTTCAGTTAGTTATGGACTGTGCGGTCCTCCTGAGATGTAGGTGGTGCTAGATGCAGGGGTGTTCTGTAGGTACACCCCAGGGCTCATACCCTGACCTACAGGGTACTTACTCAGCTCAATCAGGCAAACACGTGAGCCTAAAGCTGAATGGTGTACCTACAGAAATAGAACCAACCCATTTCAATGCATCTTGTAGAAATATGTATAACAGGAGCCTGTTGTCGTTTGTCCAGGACCAGCCACCAGGGGGCGCCATTTGCAGCAGACCGTGAGCCACAGGAGGGTGCTGATGGCCTCTCGTGCAGGCACCGGCATCGCTGTCCGACGTGGGGATGTCCTGCGTATAGGTGAAGCCAGGCCACCTGGCTTTTTATTATTATACTGTAATTCATTAGGCTTCTTCTATAGTGACACTGTGGTCTCAGACTGCTTGGGGTCGGACTGGGCTTAGATCAGGGAAACAGGGAAGCTGTTTTTCACAGTGGTCCAGATTACATCAGCCACATAAAGCCATGCTGGAAGGTTCCTTTCTGCACCAAATGGGTGGGGTGGGGTGGGGTGGGGGGGTGTCCCCCCCTGTATATTTTGCTGACTTGGGGAGGGAGGCAGGTGGGTAATTGTGCAGTCCAGATTGGATCCTGCCCCCAGATCTGTGTATGTTTATCAATGTGCAGCCCAAAATTATAAAATTACATGAACTGGAATCTCTAAATTTAAGTCATACTAAATTATAGTGTGTCTGTGAGAATCTGTGTGTGTGTGTTTGTGTGTGGATGGATTATGTTTATATTACATTGTGAGGACCAAATGTCTCTGACAGTATGATAAAAACCTGTTATTCTGACATTGTGGGGACCATTTCTAAGGTCACCACAAAGATCTGTGAATGCAATCAAAAAACTAAAAATGCCAGATGTCTCGTATTTAGTTTGATTGTGTGTGTGCGCATGTGTCTTTGTCTGTGTGTGTGTGTGTGTGTGTGTGTGTGTGCGTGCCTGTCCTGCAGTCACCATGACCCCTGCCTTGTTGCTGGTGCTTCCTTGGATGGGCTCAGTGACCCACTATAAATAAAGATGGATGAAATATTTCTGTGTTATTTAGACACACAGCATCCCCTGGACTTATCTGGGAGAAACATACAAGCTCCTTCTGATTGGCTGCCAACAGCAGAGCTGATTCACTGACCAGGTCCCCCCTCCCCCCTTCCCGCCTGCCCCCCCAGGGTGCCCCATTCCTTCAAGCCTCGCAGAGCCCATCAGCTGGTACTTCCAGAATCAGAGCTTGCAGGACACCCCGGCCCTGCGCTACCGGACCCTGGCAGAGGGCCGGGTGTTGGAGGTGGACACACTCTCCGGAAGGTTCCAGGGAAGCTACGTCTGCCAGACCGCCGGCCGCTCCCATTCAGCGCTGGCCCAGGTCCACATCAGCGAAGAAGGTCTGTGTGCCACGCGCTGGCGGTGGCTTTTGATGTCATCGCTCATTAGCACCATTCATTCAGCGCTAAGCGGCCGCGGCACATTCCAGGCACTCGCTGCAGGTCTGGAGCCTTTTATTTCGCTAAATGCGTGTCACGGGGGCTCACGGCAAATGAAAACAGCCACAGGGTGCTTCTGCACATGAGCTGCTCTTCTAAAACATTTGTTTTGAATGTTCCTTTGTTAAAGTTTGGCAGAGGTTCCTCTGTGTTATTCTGGCAGGGGACAGCGGGGGGCGCTGTTTGATACCGTCATGCGGCATGTGCCTTCCTACCAGTACTGTGAGGGCCCATAGACAGCCCATTTCCATCACTTACCAAGGTCCTTGAGCCAGCTAGCAGCGTTAATTAGCATTTATTATAGATAATTGCTTTGCAGGAGGAAGGGGAAACACCCGAAAGGTCAGAGGTCAGGTTTGCGGGATTAATTTGAGGCCAGTTTGAGGCTGTGTTTATGCTGTCAGAAGGGAAGCTGGCTCTTCTCGGCCCACGCTGCATTGAGTGAGTGTGGGGAGGGACTCCGGAGAAGCAGTGGGCTAATGGCTGGATGGCGATCCTCTGAGAGCCGTGTGCCCTCGGCCTCCCGCCCAGAGGCCCTGCAGCTCCTGACCTTCTCACCATGTGATCTTATTACCCATAATCTGAGACTGTGGTGGGACTGTTTGCAAAGGCACATCTGTGTGCTTCAGTGCTGTGTTGCCATTAGCGCAGATGATGTTTGACTGTGCACTGTATCACCAAGTGTCCCCCTTACTGTGCAGTGCGACCCTATGACGCTCTTAGTACACTGTGTGACTCTGACTCACTGTGCGACCCTGTGGCTATCTCTGTGCACTTTATGACCCTGTGATTTTCTCTATGTATACTCTGTAACTCTGACTCACTGTGTGACCCTGACTCACTCTCTACACTGTGTAACCCTGTGATTTTCTCTCTGTGCACTGTATGACTCTGAGACTCCCTCAATGTGCAACCCTGTGACTCTCTCTGTATACTGTGTGAGTCTGACTCCCTATGTGACAGCAGGTATCCCGGAAATGAGGGAAAAAATAAAACTACCCTGGTAACTGAGGGAATGGAGATATTTACAATATTCCCTTGGGAATAGTAATAAAATGTATGGTAACACCATGGTAACGCTATTGAAATGTATATTGTGTATTCTTATATAGGTCTATAAGAATATTTGCTATTTCAATTGTAAGTCTTTTGTTCTGTTAATAATTTGTTCTCACCCCAACGCCAGCTGGTGGCTGGGTAGCCTGGACTGTACAAGGTTGATGAAGATCAGTTTGTGTTAATACATGAGAAACACACTACTATGCGCAAAGTTTCAGTCATTTCAGACAAGTTATTTTCTTTTTCAGAATAAAAGAGCTTGGATAATTTGATCTGAATAATGCAAAATAAATATATTTGGGGAAAGTGTACACTGTACTGTTGGCGTGCTGGTGAACATGGAGCTGGGATGGGGATAGATACTGTCCCGGTGACTCCCTCACTGTGTGCACTGTGTGACTCTGTGACTCTGCAATGAGCAGTGTTCCGCTGGCAGCCGGGAGTCTGGACAGCCTGCAGTGCTAGCTGTGGACAACGAGGGCTCCGGTCCAGAAGGCTGCGCTGCACTGGCTCTGGGGGTCAGGAGGTACCAGTGGCTCTCTGCCAGCATGTCCCTCGGCCAACAAGCCCGACTCAGCCGTGTGGCGTGCGGGACTGTCCCCCAAGGTACGCCCAGTGAGACTCACCCCCTCCTGCCCCCACACACACACACACACACACACAGGCACACACATGCAGATACACACAAGCACACAGGCACACACACACGCAAATACACACACACAGACACACACACACACCCCCATCTCTGCTGTTGAGCCATATTTGCTAGGATTGCCAGCTCTGATCACAATGAGCGTCTATGTTGGCCATCGATGAGCCGTCGGGGGCGGCGGGTGCCGCTCGACATGCTTTGCCGTGAGGCCCCCGCTCTTCCCTTACATGCGCTTCCTCTACCCTCCAACAGCTGCACCAGTAACGCGGTAATGCTTTGCACTCTGTACCGAGCTCCCTCTTTAAAAAGGGGATATGAAGCTCCTTTTATGTGTCAGTCGCTGGCCAGTGAACGTCAAACTCCTTTAACCACCAAGTAAGATGTACTTAGGCGTATGCTGCACTTTTGCTTGCAGTAAGGTGCCATTAGTGTTAATAAGAGCCTCAACCAAAAACCGTAATGTTCCTAAGAGAGTGGCTGCTCTGTCCTGAAATTGTCAAGCTGAACATTTTCAAACGCAGTATGTATATTATAAAATGTTGGATAAATAGACGTAGTTTATTGTATAAATTTGTATTTTATACAAAAATAAACCAAGGTCACAAGCGTCATTAGGCCTATTCTATGGGGGCTTTAACCCCCCTAAAATGTATTTTAGTCCCCCAAGTAGATTTATTAGTTTAAGTCATAAATAACTTTTTATATTATGTAAAAGTTTGCCATTGCCCCCACCCCCTAGTAAAGACCCCCTATCCATTCATCTCTAGCTATGCCCCTGACCTTGGTGAAACACTTCATTTAAAAATGTACATTTTATTTGAAATAAATTGTAAAATGCACTGTATTCAGCTCAAGCGGCTCGCCACTAAAATGAATATGAGGAAATTTTACCTGTACATCTTAAGTTTAAAGTGATCAGTTCTTTTCATATTTATGGTAAAGCAAGGATTTTATTTTATTACCAGTGTGGAAGTAAGATTAATTTCATAAGATTAATCAATGAGCACAAAATATATGACATAAACATGATTGTATTATGAGTTATATGGCTTTTTTGTGTTGACAGTAAGGTGTGATGCACCGATGGACAATCATTGCTGGCGAATCTAGTGTCAATTCATACGTCACTTTTCAACACTTTCGGTTGCAAACGGGGGAACGTGATGTAAATTTCGTCTTCGGGGGAGGGAGGGGTCACTGTGGATGACTGTGGTTGGGGTGTGTGTGGCCCAGATTTTTGGCTGAATCTCAATATGCGTAATATGTGTACTTGACCATACTTTTGTTTTTGTCTACCCGTTTTACATCATCTTCCATTACCAAAGACCAGTTCCGATACTAAGAACATGACAATGTAAAAATCACTGGATGTTGAAATATCAAGGATGCATCGGTTGCATCTTTGCTGAACGAGACCAATCCCATGATTCATTGCGCCCCAACTTCATTCTTGGAAGGCAAGTTCACAAGACCGGTCATGCCAAGACCACAAGTAGGGTCTTTGTGTTCTTGGTGTTGAGATTCACCCTTGTCTAGCGGAAACCTTGCACAACCATGCGCATCGACTGCGCATGTGCAAAATAATTGATTAGGTATTTCCAGTAGGTGGCAGCGTGCACTTTCACAGATCAGCGGTCAACGACAGAAGAGTAGAGGAAGTTGTTGTTGTTGATGTAATTATGGTGAGCACCTGTATGAGGAAGGCTGGAGATACTCGCAAATCTAATATTTCATACTGTCCAGACATTATACCGAGGAATTCGGTATTTTAAAAAGTAGCACTATTCCAGCATTTTGAAATCTTGGTGATTTAAAATTCACCAAGTGTGTACATAAGAACATAAGAACATAAGAAATTTATAAACGAGAAGAGGCCATTTGGCCCATCAAGCTCGCTTGGGGAGTTTGGAGTCCCAGCTAATTTTGTCATAAGGATTTCAAAATACTGTGGTATACCTTACTACCGTAATACTGCCCAAGCCTTGACTCATAAACTGATGCTTCAGTACACTGCTTGTATTTGTGTTTGCTGCAATACATCTGCCCTATGCTGGTCTGGTGGAGAACCCGACCATGTGCATCAGCAGCCATATGTAGTATGAACACAAGATACTGCGCAGATGACCGTCCCCAGGCCAAAAGCACACGCAGAAAAGTATAGTATGAACTAGGCTGTAAGTGACAAATGGTCTTGCAGTGTAGGGCTGGATGGGGCCGGGCGTGACTAGAAGAAGGGGTAACTACAACAAGAGTTTCTCTTGGTTGGCAGCTGGGAGTCCACTGTGTGGTCGGAATGCTCCACTTCCTGTGGGCGGGGCCATCGCTGGAGGCAGGTGAGGTGTCAGCAGAAGCTGGCCGGGGGGGCGGTGCGAAGGGTGCCCGAGTCCGCCTGCGGGCGGGGTGTACGGCCGATGGACAGAGAGGATTGCCACTTGCTCCCTTGCGCGGCCTGGCAGTTCAGCCCCTGGGCACCGGTAAGCCCGCCTCCTACCACCCCAAGCCCTGCTCTCATTGGCTGCCGAAGGCAGCCCTCTGACACACACTGCCTTTCTGCTTCTCCAGTGCTCTGGTCTGTGCATTGGTCCGGGTCTTGCACTACAGAGCCGGCCAATCATATGCAAGCACTCCAATGGCTCTGCCCTCCCTTCCTCACACTGCGACCCCCGGACCAGGTGAGAAGATGCCAGCTCCCACTGAATTTGTAGTTTTATTTATAATGATTTAATCTCCCTATTGTTCTGTATTGGACATACTGGTAAATTACCGATTACATAGAATATAACTACAGAATTATAAGTGAATCTCTGCCAGCAACATTTCATTTATATGAAATTTGACACACAACCAAGACTGGTGGAGTTTGTTTTCTGTATTTTATATTACTGTGCATACAATACATAAATACATAGCCATCTTATTCAGATTTGTTGCTCTTTACTGACCTCTAGTGGCCTGGTTTCAAACGGCCGTTCCTTTGTGATCCCCACATGTACGTTAATGCTGTATAGTTTTTTATGCCACACGTCGCTTCCGTCCATAGGCCATCGTCGGAGCGCAACTGCTCGTGGGAGGTGTGCGCCACCTGGTGGAAGGTGGGGCTGTGGCGGCCATGCAGTGCGGCCTGTGGTAGCGGCTTCCGCTCACGTAGGGTGGAATGCGTTCACCAGGGCACCGGCAGGACAGTTGCGGAGCAGCACTGCGCCTGGCGCCGCCGACCAGTGCCCTGGCAGCACTGCAGAGCCGCACCCTGCGATGGTAGGAGCCCGTGCCACGCATCACGCCCTAGAGCCACGTAGCTGGGTCTCTAATGGGCCCAGGGCCTTGTCACTCCTCTTTATGGCATTTGTACATAATTCCGGTCTGCTTTTGGCTGCATGAGTTGCATTATGAGAAGCTGCCTAACTGAATGCGAATGCAGCGATATTTCAGTAATGGGGTTGTAGTGTATAGCCTCTCTAAGCATGTGAGGTTCCATTCCAGGTATCCCGTACCCCTAACCG
Source organism: Mormyrops boulengeri (assembly GCA_026781065.1). NCBI lineage: Eukaryota > Metazoa > Chordata > Actinopteri > Osteoglossiformes > Mormyridae > Mormyrops > Mormyrops boulengeri. Next base: position 15,938,237 of record JAODLD010000021.1, read on the forward strand.
TGGTATACTGGGTTAAGGCAGCATATGACTCTCTGCCCATAACTGAAGGGTTCAAATACCGTGGTTGGCAGAATGATGTCACCGTTGGGCTTTTGAGCACGGGCCTTAATTCCCAGGGACTCTCCAGGGTCTGGCTGACACAGCTTTCTCAGTTTTACGTCAATACTCTAACCCTCTCATAACATACTGTAATCCTAACCCATGATGTTCTGTATCCATACTGTGAGTGTCCTGCTTGTTTCTGGGCTAAGATCTGACATACATTTTTTGTCACCTACGTGTGTTTGAGGCTCCTCCATGCACCGCTCTGTCTGCAGCCTGGAGGTGGGGGCTCAGCGGCTCTCACCTGTTCCGCCGCATTTGTCGTCCCCTGCAGGCGCCTGCAGGGACTCCACCCACTACTGCTCTGCCGTCAAGCGACTCCACCTCTGTCCGCTCAGCCTCTACAGGCAGCGCTGCTGTCAGACCTGCACGGAGGAGGCGGCGCGTAGCGTGTGACGGGCTGGCCTGGCCCGGCCCGCATACATCACCAGCTCGGGGGGGCATCCATCCTGCTGCATCCCTCCTGGAAAACAGTGCCGCTTAGGGATGCGTTTCTCATTGGCTGCCTCGCATGGACTTTGCTTGACCTGCCTGGACTTGAGCATTATGGACGCTTTATGCCACCCGAAGGCAGCTCTGCTGATCCGACAGTGATACAGTGTACACACACAGCCCTCTCCATGGCCTCTCTGTCTCATGCAGGCGTCACTGATTGCTTCTGAAATGTGAGGAGTCGTGTTGCAACGCGATAACACTAAACTCGGACAAGGTGAATGTCATATGCATTTATACAGACATTTTCAAGCACATTGCGTGAAACTTCACAGACTGACAGGGTTGATCTAGGACGCGGAACCCCCGCGGGACACTGTCTGGAGGCTGTGGTGTGACAGTACTCCACGCTCCATTCCGTTACCAGGTTTTCCAGTGCATGAGGAAGAAATCAGTTAGGATGAGTACTGAGAATGGGCCAGTGGTGAGTCTAACCAGGTAGCAAGCAAATGCTGCTGCTTTGAGGACCAATGAATTGAACACTGAATCCCAGCTTTAAAAGGGAAAGGAACGCATTTTATGAGACGGCGGCATTAACACACTGTCACCATCACACTTATCATATACATCTTAGGCCTTCCCCATGACATTTTGTCTTTTGTAAAAATGCCTTGTACAAATCCTGCTTTTAAGTGCAATACTGTACATTGAGTGTAGATTTTTGGGACTTTATTTTATTGCCAAAGTATATCTATACAGCTATATTTCCATATGCCTTGTGTTTAATTGATTTAAAGACAGTATCTGTATTTACTACTTGGTACCGTGATTATAAACATTTTTCCTTCGTACACATGCAGTTGGGAGAAACCTTATTGCATATGAAGTTCAGGCAAGCAACACAATAGGATAGCTTTAAACCACTGTAATGGTCCACCATACCTACTGAAACATATCAAGACTTTTTTTAATGATTAAAATGTAGAACGCATGGTCCCTGTGTCACAGAAATACCTGACTGATCGCAGTAAAGCAGTGTGGGAGGCCCACTGGGATGCAGTGCTATGTGTATGGAATAAACAGCTTGGTTTGTTAGTAATGGTTCCATTTCGCATCCAGAATGGTTCATGTTGTTCCGAGGTGTGTACGGTTGTAATTAAATACATAATGTCTTAAATTACTCAGAATTTGCCACAGGCTGTTTGTCAACTGAAAAGCACATGAATGCACACCACAGTCCCTCAGACATCAAAAAACACCTTATTTGCACAGACGGAGAAGAGGTTTGCAGGAGACACAATTTTTTGGAGGGATGAATGAGACCAGATTAAATATAAATTATATATAATATAAATTTCATAAGAACATAAGAAATTTACAAACGAGAGGAGGCCATTCGGCCCATCAAGCTCGTTTGGGGAGAACCTAA
>JAODLD010000021.1:15962958-15982026 GCA_026781065.1 Mormyrops boulengeri
CCAAATGCCCCCCCCAGCTCCCCACTTCATGGCAGATTGAGTGCCTTTACTTCTACCACTAAATTGCACCTTTTCCCAGAGACTAAATTGGACCCCTTTGCTGCATCTCACCCCCTGCCCTGCTTTTCCCTCACTCTGTTTTTAAGCTCTCTGTCCTCTACCCTTTATTTTCTCCCATTGTCGAGGAAGGAACTTGGATGCATCAACCTGAGCGTTGTCTATGAACCCGTCTGCACCTGTACGTCATACCAAACTGACAATTTAACCGCGCAGCCAGCTGTGGTCCAAATAACCGCTGCCTAACCCGTACATAAGTCCCACTCCTGCTCTTAAAGGTTGATTTATACTTTTGAGTAGCATCAGGTATGTCTCAGTCAACATTGCACTCTCCTGGGGTGCAGGGAACACGGCTATGCCATACCTGACGGAGTAGATTCTACGCAGAAATATTAATCAGCCTTAATCTGATGCCTGTGAAGCTTCACTGTGGAGGACAGACTCTGTGAAATGGGCTTCATTCTCAGTCGGAGATCCATCGTGGTTGATACCCGCAATCCGAACTGGTTTCCGTTCCTGTAGTCCTCTGTAATGCTCGTCCCTTAACGCCTCCGCAGAAGCACTTGGCTCACAGCCGCTGTGGCCCTGGATCGACAGGAGGCCCAGCCCCCCAGCAGGGTGTTTCCCTTCTGAAAGTGGGCTCCCAGCCTGCCTGACAGGGCCCAGAGAAAAATGCATCGTCCTGTGTTGTTCTTCGAAGTTTTTCTGCGGGTGAGACTGACAGACTGGTCCCTGTGCAAACCATAAAATTGGAGAGTAAGGGGCTCCCACAGGTCTCACCGGCAAGTCAGGGGCAGGAGGCACAATGGGGGGGGGGGGTTGGCATAAGTGCCCACAGGTGAGAAAATGAGCGAGATATCCAAAGTGCTGCTGATTTGGACTTGGATTGTAGACAGGGTAATAGAGGTATTGAAGTGGGTCTGTAATTAATCAGCTTGATAGCAGCACCTCTGTTCAGGCTAAGAAAAGGCATGGATCCAGCAGTGTGTGTGTGTGTGTGTGTGTGTGTGATGTATATGTTACATTGTGGGGACTACTTTTTCAGTCCCCACAAAGGGAAATTCAGTTTTATAAAAATCTGTGACTGCAGTCAAAAAACTAAAAATGCCAAAGTGTAGTATTTTCTCTGGAGTTACTTATGGTTAAGGTTAGGGCTGGGTAGGGGTTATGGTTATGGTTAAGGTCAGGGCTGGGTAGGGTTACGGTTGTAATTGTTGGGACTAGGGTTATACCCATAGGAATTAATGGAGAGTCCCCACAAAGACATGAGTACAAATGTGTGTGTGTGTGTGTGTGTGTGTGTGTGTGTGTGTGTACTGAAACGTCAGTGTTTATGACATAATGAGAAGCAGGACATCACGGGTGGGTTTCTGGCTCCATCCGGCCACGTACGTGTCTGCATCCCATCTGATCCTCCTCTGCACTTCACTGCATATAAAGCAAGGACCTGCCCTGGGGGCAACAATAATCTGATGGAAAGCTCAATGAGTGAAAGACGGGGCATACAACTGATTTTGCATTGCTGTACTTAAGGGTTCCCATTTGGAGGTGCCATCGAGCTCTACCAACCCCATCAATCCAATGTCTGTCTTCCAGTACATGGTCACGGGGGTCTATGCTGCCCACCCTTGCCTGCCAAATGAGCAGGGATGTGTGCAGCTAAGCTTTGTTTCCAGGCAGCTACCGATGGCTCCTGCAGGATGGGACTCCGTCCAGTTAATGTGACCCGTGTTTGTTCTGTGTAAGACGATCAGCTTTGTGTGACTGATGGGCTTCCTGCGAGAATCCCGGTGCCTGTTTGCTTTTGGGGGGTCAGGTGAGCCACTAAGAATCCATTTTAGGTGTGATTGGTTGTTTTCGGGGCCGATAAGAATCTTTTCAGAGGCATTATTGGCTGTTGGGAAGCTGTTAAAGATGCCTGTAGGGTGTCATTGGTCGCTTTGTTTTAAAGATCGGTAACGTCTGATTAGCCAGGGCCCTATTCATTTACAAACTGGTAGAAGTATTTGCTGATGACCTGATGGAGATACACCAGCACTGGGGATGTTTCAGCTCCTCTTAGCCAACAGGAGGCCTAAAACCTGTGTGTTTATAAACAGAGTGGATTTTTTTTTTGTCCTGTGACACCAATAGGCGCCATTAAAGGCTGGAATGGTGTGTGGGTCAGCAGGTCAGGACTATGCCTCTGATCCGAAGGTCACCGGTTCAAATCCCTGTCCTGGCAATCTGATGTCACCCTTAGGCCCTTGGGCGGGTCCCCTAACCTGCTGTTACTCCAGGGCTGCTGGATAAATGGTTGCCTGTGCGCTTAGATCCCAGGCTTTGCTGTCAACTGTATTTGTGTTAAGAAACGTGTGAGAAGAGCGTTCCAGTGTATCAGCTTATTTTCTAAAGTGGTCCCACTGAAGATAAACACTCAATAAGCAGAGCTGCCCCTGAGGAATGCCATTGCCGAACAGCGCCGTCCTGATTCTCTTCTCCTTCCTGCTTGTGGCCTGGCCCCCACCAACGATGGGCGACTGGCATTGGGACCATGCGAGCAGCTTTCTACACCATGAAGTGGCACCGCTGCGATGACTTTGTCAAATATATTCTCTCCGTAACTAGATATACAGGTTTGACGTGAGGGAGACCCAGCTGGTGTTTAAATCAGCCAGCATCCACGGTGCAGGGCCAGACATGAGGCTCCCCATCCTGTTGGTGGCGGGGGGGCATTGTGACTGTTAGTCGCTGTATTTTTTGTTTGGGCCCCAATAGATCATAAAAACTATTCGGGGGTGAAATTCAAAAACTGACATGCTGCAGTAAAGGTTAAAAAAGTGCTATTTATATCTTAATCGTTAAAACATCCCAGATTTTTTAAAAAATGCTTTCCTTCATGGGCTCTTACAGTTTCCAAGGACATGGTCAGTGGATCTTACAAAAGCAGACTTGATGAAATATGCACTGTATGTTTCAGATACAGTGTAGCCTGTATTATATCAGGAATTGTATGTCGATATAATTTAAACATGTGTCTTCAGTATTAAATAAATTCATTTTGGTGAACCAATGAAATAAAATGTCTATAACTCTTCAGTTGGTTAGTTTAACCATTTCCAGCAATCTCTTAATCATCACACACCCCCCTGGAGCAACACAAAATTCAACACATCTGTTTTGCTATGCAAAAGAAGGGTAGCATTCAGCACACAACATCTGTTAGCATTTGGGTTCAGAATTTGAAGTGCTTTTTAAAGTACTGATTTTCCTGAGTGAAAAATGCTCTGACGGATTGAGTGTTTTGTTATTCAGTGTGTTGTGACGCCTCTTTAGTAACCTCCAGAAAATACATTGCTTGATTTTTTTCCGTCAGAAATATTAAGTTATTGAAATAATTGTTTTATTTTTTTATGTCAGGATGGAAATGAATAATTGGTTAAGTGATTAGGGATGTCGTTTATTAAGAGCACTTTTTATGACCAAAATCTCAAAATGCTTTGCAATAAAAGACCTGAACTTGGATTTCCTATAATCTGAAAAACTGGTCCATTTAGCTTGAGAGTTTAGCTAGAAGGTCTTTGTATTGGACCAGATCCTCGGTGATGAGCATAAATTCTGATTTGTACTTTGGCGTTGGACCCGCGCTGCGACCTACGGAAGAGATGTCCATGTCGCTCAGCAATTACGCGCCAAAGCACTCGGTGATACATCGTTTTGGGGTTTGCATTTATCTTCCCAGCCTGCGATAAATTCAATTGTTAAATCACACAATTGAAACATTAAAAAAACTAAAATACAACAAAGTACCCATTTATTGAGTCCTGGTTATCCTGGTGCTACTGCAAGTCACTACAAAGTCACTTCTTATGCATTGTGCCTTCTAAAGTGGTATCTATGCTAGTATCTAGTATCTATTACTTTTTTTTAGTCTCGTAAAGTACGAATCAACTTAACTGAGCTAAGTGAAATTTGGGGCTGTCATCCTGTGTGTTCTGTAGACCTGTAGCCACGATCCCTAGGGCGAGTTATTTAATACTATATATAAATAGCGCTTCAGTTTCAATCAGCGGTATAAGTACATTTGTGGCCTGTACTACTTAAATCCGACAAGTTATCCCGATAAGCCAGTAACCCCGCTTCGTAGTACAGGCCACGGGCCACTGGGATGTACGCTTTCTTCGCTCCCATAAATAAACAAATGCTGCCAAGGGGACTAGTCATGGTCTGCGTCACCACGATGTGTAGCTACATTTCTGGGGAGGTGCGTGTCAGACTACAGCGCAGGGTCCGCGGCTGCGCTGTATTTATGGCGTCGATTCGACACAGCAGTGTAAATCGTGTAAATCACGCCCACTTCCATGTGGCGGCTGAGATGGATCTCCAGTCCATCAGCTAACTTTTTTTTTTGTTTGAGGCTTTTTCATTGTTTTTTTAAGAAGGAAGGCATTTCACTGAGAGGCCAAGTTTTTTTTTGTGGTGGGGTGATCATGTCTCTGCACATCGGTTTCCCGCTTCGCAGTGTTGAGAGCCTTCGTCAGATGGACGGCTAATCTGACACGTCTGTGTTGATGCTAATTTGATTGTTCGTCCTTGCATGATAATACTGTTGTTAATAACATTAAAGATGTAGCTAAATGAAAAGGCCCGGTAGGGTTAGGGTATTTGAAGTTCTGTCACTCTTCGTACTGTTTTCTTTGAATAAGTGTTTGATAAGGTAAAATACTTTTTTGTTACTTCATCACAAATATATGACCTGTCTGTGTAATTTGAAATTTTAAAATATTATACTTTTGACCCTGCTGCATCATGGTTTCAGTAAATCCCAGGGTCGGCATAAGAAATTAAATGGGAAGTTTTTGGGAGTTCTTAGGAGTTTAGTTTTTTTGTTCTGTGAGAGCCACAGACACGCAAAGGCCAGCAGATGACGCACAAAAAGTTTTTAGTAACTCATAAATGTATAACATATACAGTGATCCCCCGCTATATCGCGGTTCAGCTATTGCGCCCCCGACATATCGCAGATTTTTCCCCGATGCGTCACAGTTCTCTGCGTGTCACGTACCTTGCTTGTGGTCCGATTGTTTTCGTTTCGTTTTAATTAAGCCCAATGATGGCTCCAAAGCGTCCTGCATCTTCTAAGCCTTCTGGTAGTAGTGAGCCTAAGCGCCAGAGCAAGACCTTGACCATTCAGGAGAAGGTAAAACTCCTGGATATGCTTCGGGAAGGAAAGCGTTACGCGGACGTCGCTCGCCATTATGGCTTGAATGAATACGACACATCAAGAAGGATGAAAAGAATATAAGAGCCACCGCATCACTTTCCTTTAGTCAAACAGCAAAGACGGTGGCATGTGGCAGGAATAAAGCCATCGTTAAAATGGAATCACATATACATTACATATTATTATTATTATTATTATTATTATTTTATTATGTTTCTCATATCCTTAGCCCGACATCCACATATCATTTGTGTTGTTTTAATAAGTTTACATGTGTTTAAAGCGTGTCGGAGGGGTATTTTAAGGGTTAAACTATAAAAAAAAAAAATGTTTATTTATATGGTCTTTCTATATCGCGGATTTTCACCTATCGCTGATGGATCTGGAACGCATCTTTCAAGATAGGCAGGGGATCACTGTACATACAGTGCTGGTTTGGAGGATGCCAGGCGTGTTTACGGCAGCCTCTAGCAGCAATCTGGAGGTGATCTTGCAGTGATCTTTATATCTCACATTTCTCGTATGTTTTCACCGTGCTTCGCTCCGCTCACCAAGGACACCAAAAATGGTAATGCTACCCTGCCTATAGTATATGTGCATGTGTCCCGTGATGGATTAGCAGCTCGTCTAGGGTCTTCTGTCTTGTGTCCTGTGCTTCATGAAGTAGACTCCACTGTTATCATGTTTCCAGGATAAACAGTTGGGTGATGGATGGATGGATGAATGGATGAAACCCTATTTTGTTAGTGTTTTACTATCAAATGTAACAAATATTTTTCCACTGGGTTCTCTTGTTTGCACAATTTGCAGACACCACTGACACGCTGAGATCTCAGACACGCCGTTCAGCTTCGAATGCGTCAGCATCGTATGTTGATTGTGAGAGATGAATCTCCCACCTGAAGGATCGTAGCGTCGCGAAGAGGATTTGACATGAGCCTCTTACAAAGCTGAATGAATGTAAGGAGGATAATTGAAATGTTTGCACTGAATAAATGCCTCAGAATGATCCATTAGGCTTTGCCCATAAAGCTGCAGGAGGAAATGACTTTGCAGTCAAAGGTGTGGCTGCTGCTTTCTCCCTGAGCGTGAAGGGTTTGCCCTGTAGGTTCACGTCTCAAACAAGTACCTTGTGTGGGGGAGGGGCTCTTGCGTCTGCTGCCCACCCGAAAATGTCACTCAGTATTTACACAGGGAGAGCTGGAATACCTCCAGCCTGTGCTGCTGGCCTTTCAGTCCTGCAGCGTCACTGCAGCATTACATTTTAAAACTCCATGGAGGCTGTGACGTGCTGAAGCCCGTTGACTGGTTACGGTGGTGTTAAGCAGCAGGGCCTGGGTACATGTCCCCAAAGTTCCTGAGTTATTGAAGTGAGCAGAGGCGCCATTTTTGTGTTACAGAGCTGAGTAGAGAGACACTGTTCCTGTGTCATTGAGGTGAGCATAGAGACCATTCCTGTGTTACTGAGGTGAGCATAGAGACACCATTCTCATTACCAAAGTGGGTAGAGGGAGGGGACTTAGTGAAAACTTTAACCAGTTTGGTTTAAATTTATTTCCATTTGAATAAACAGCTTCCAACATGCAAATATTTCAGCAAATTCCCAGTTCTTGACAGACAGTTAGCAAGCAGGATTTGCCCTCGGCGCGGAACAATGGCTCATCATCCAGCGTGGCCGCCTACGAGCATCATCTGGAGCTTGTGTTTTTGATGTTCTCCCTCTGATAAAGTCATCAGAGGCCACGTTAAGTAAGTGTGGGCAGGGGATTCATTTATCTGGGAGGGCTTCATTACATCCTGCCTCTTTATTGGCCATAATGGCCCTGTGTGAGAGGCAAGCCTTTCTAGCCCCTCGCCCCTCTGAATTTTTATAGTCCATAGAGAGTTAGAGAAAGAAGATTCCCTGGTGGTACATTTATCATCCTTACTATCTGGAATGGGGCTGTGTGGATGAGTTGCATGCACACACACACACACACACACACGCACACACATACACACACACACACACTCTGCTTCCTACTCCCAGCAGTCTGTGTCTCTGAGTGCATGTTACAGCTCTCCACCAGGCTCCTGCGCTGCTCACCCCTGTCTCCAGCTCGCTGCTCTCCTGATGGGAGGAGATGCCTTCAATCCACCCTCTCGGATCAGGGCCACGAGGCCGTCATTCCAGCACATTCACCTCAGCTTACGAGATGTATTCCCGCGGTAACGCGGCATCGTGAGCAAGGCGTAAGGATGCTGCTTTAATCTCCGATGTGCGATTATTTTCACGTTTAACTTGAAATGAGACAGGCTGCACTACGAGACATGTCTGAATGAGCTCAGTCAGGGGAATAATGACTCCAACGAAGCGCTTAATTGCTCAGGTGGAACGACAGCCTCCCCAGACCTTCCGGGACCTTGACTGTAATTAGTCCCCGGAGGCTCGATTGTGGGAGCTGACTGGAAGTCCAGGTCCAGGGTGAGTGTGCGTAAGATGCTAAAGTGGGTGGGCTTTCCCTCGCTTGTCTCCACCTGCACGAGCGTGCATCACCATAATGAGCCCCCTGCCTAGCGGCGACACGCATCCCGCTGCCACCAATCCAGCATAGCTTTCCCACATGCTTCACACCGATCTGGCACGGCTATCCCACATGCTCCTCATCGATCCGGCACGGGTATCCCACATGCTCCACACCGATCCGGCACGGGTATCCCGCATGCTCCACACCGATCCGGCACGGCTATCCCACATGCTCCACACCGATCCGGCACGGCTATACCACATGCTCCACACCGATCCGGCATGGCTATCCCGCATGCTTCTCATCGACCCGGCATGGTTATTCCGCATGCTCCACTCTGATCTGGCACGGCTGTCCTGCATGCTCCTCCCTGATCTGGGGATGATGACGGGCCACAGGAGGACACGGCTCTGGCTGTGTGTCCCCAAGCTGTTGTCCCATTAGTGAGCTAGCACTGTGTGATCGCACTGTGCTCATCTGCCGATTCGCAGGAGCATGAAGCAAATAAGTCGATATTAAGAGAGGCCTGACGAGATGGAGGAATGATCCAGAAGTGCGGGCCAGCCTTCAAAATCAAAAGGAAAGACTAGAGACAGCTGAACCAGCTACATGGCTAGGCCGTGTTTGTTTTTTTGTGACCTAACTGGGCGGGATAACTGTTGGTCATGCCGGTAATGATTCTCACAAACATAGAAGAGGCTTAAAAAGTCTCATCTTTCCGTTCTCGCATAGTTTAATTCCTGGAACGCATCTGGTATACTGTACTGTCTGTAGTGTGTGTTACTGTCCTGAGAGCTGTAATAATAATAATGACGATGATGATGATAATGGATGGCCTCATGAATGGGGGGGTATGCCTGCCCTCACTGACAGCTTCCCCTAGCCTCCTGAGGTTGGGCACCTGTGCAGCCCCCTCCCACACGCCATCCAGCTGCTAGAAATTCTGGCCCAGCTGGCAAAATATCACCTTGGCAGATTTTGCCGACCAGAGAAGTCCCCCTTGATAGATTTGCTGATGGGGGGGGGTATACCTGCAGACCAGGCCCCTGACTTTAGATTTTTTTGCTCCTGTGAAGTGAAATCTGCTGGGGTATCCAACCAGGGATGTCGGGGGGGAGGGGGGGGCAGTAAAGTTGGGCGGTGATGAAAGGTTGCTCTGCAAGTGGCGTTGCTGTACCCTGGCCCCAGATTAAAAGCCATGCAGAATGGCACTGACTCTGTGTCTCTGTGGGGTCAGGCACCCCCCTGCCTGCGGTGGCCGGTGGGGATGGCAGCAAAGTGACTGTCATGGAGGGCTCGTTAGGGACGGAGTAAACGATCCTCTCTGACTTTTTTTTGGGGGGAGGGGGGATTGGGGTTGTGGGAATGAGCATGCAGAACCTGGAGAGCGAGGCGACAGTCTCGTCTATCCCACCCGGCTAGAGCATGTCTTACAGTGTTATGGCCGGGCGGTAGCACATATGTTCAGGAAGACTTCTTGTCCTGGGGGGTCACTGTCTCACCAAACCATTTAACCCCCCCAACTTAGAAGGAGTCTGCTGATGTACTGGGAGAGTGTGAGGATTCCTACCCTGGACGTTCTGGTGTATGGGGTGCATAGGGGTGACCGTGCCTGATGCATATCCTGCGTCATCCAGAAACCCACAGAAGCCACCCTGAGTGCATGGCCAGGAGACTCGGACCGAAAGAGAACAATCGCTGTGAGCTTCTGCTGCCGACTGATTGACTATCATATACCTTTCCCATAAAAAAACAACACCAGAGTTATTGAGTACCGTTTATGCTAGGGGGCGCTGTCAGCCTCTCCTCGGAGGGCATGACAGCAGACAGGCCCTGCAGGCCGGCCCATGCCGTGCGTATTGCAATTATTGCTGAGCTGAAGCCTTTGCCTTGTCAGCCCCCCTGACTTTTTGCCAGAGACAAACAGAATAAAATGTGCCAGATGTACATTGTGGAGCCGGCGAGCCGCCCGCACCGTGATTGGCCACGGGTTGGCAGTCCCGCGCAGCGGCTGTCCGCCTCTGCGCGCTGAGCTCCACGCTCATTTCCAATTAGAGCTGCTTCATTGGTGGCATGTCGCGCCTTTCCTGACATAGTCACCCCAAAGTGCACAAACTAAAAAGGACGAGATGATTGGAGGAACGAAACACGCGTGATGTGCAGAGCTGATCCTGCAAAACCTAGGCAGCCGCGGAGCTGTGGGGGCGGGGCCGGTGTCGGGGAGCTTGGAGCCTGGTTACGGGGCCCAAACCCCAACGACTTTCTCAGCCCATGACTGACAGATGAGATAAGGAGGGAAACCTGGCAACAAAAAAGTATGGCGACGCGTGGGTTAGCATTCTGCTAACATGCTAGCTTTACTCACCTATTAGTGTGAACATTCCAGATGGAACCAGTCTCAACTGGATTTAGTGGGTGCAAAGAGGTCTGTATTAGTCACCAGTATCCTTACTGGAACAACTTCTGCTGGACAACCACGAGATGTGCTGTGGGTGGGATGTTTAACCTAAAATAACCTTAAACCGGTCAGTTTATCACTCTGATAGTGGTAACAGCACAGTGGTGTTGGTGGGCAGTGCGCTGTCAGGCACAGCTCGAACCCGGGACACTGCAGAGAGGCCTGTTTGGCCAGGCCTTGGCCTGTTAGGTGTGAGTCACAGGCCATAAGTGTGTTCTGCTTGGCCTGAGGTGAAGCACTCTACATGCAGACTGATGTAAGCTTTCACAAGCCTGTCGGTCTGAAGCAGCACACATATCCGTGTGGGCAGGTGTGATTTTTAAGGATTTTCTTGCCGAAGCTCTAATGTGTTTTGTGTTGCAGCGGTTTCCGAAGAAGAGGGAGAACCTGCCAATATGGTTTAAAACATATTTCAGTGAGTAGCGGATGTCTTGGATAAAACAGCACAGGCTGTCTCTATAATGTTGTGTTCTTGCTCTTCTGCAAGCCAAATTAGAATCATCCTGGGAAGGATAAAAACAGTTCAGGCAACCTGCCTCGGCTGTCTAGTCTGTTTAAGCACATTCATGGTTTACCTGCCTGTCGATTGGGTGCATACTATCTGCTCAGGTTTGGCCAGAGCAATCACTACTGGGCAGTGAGTAACTTAGACGTGATTAGATTCAGAATGCCTTTTCACACGTTCAGACATATATCTTGTGGAAACAGCCTCATGGATTTTTCTCTTCTAGTCAGAGTCATTGTTGTAATTCTGAGGTGCGCTTGCATACTCGTAGTAACCTGGATGATGCAATCGGCATTAAAAGCTTCCCCTGGTATAGGTGAATGATTTAATGACCTGGGAACTCCCTCGTATAGCGGCTATTCTGAATGAGTGGAGGTGCGGCAGGTGTGCAGACGCTGTAAAGCCTGTTGTATGGATCTGCTTTCAAAGCAGCCGTTTGACTGCTTGTCGAGTGCATTATAAGGAAGTGAGGCAGACTCTTCTCATTTGATGTCACTGGCCTGCTCCAGAATATACTTGGGAGAGTGATTTTCGAGAGACACTCGAGGGACTGCCCAACTCGGACAGGGTGATCCTGGGTGTGGGGAGGTGGAGCGTTGTGTCCACGAGGCATCAGACTCTGCAGAGGGAAATGGCCTGCTGGTCGCTTTCCTCCCCCCTTTTCTGCTCGCCTATGGTGGTCCCGTCTCTCTCGCTGCCTCCGAACTCACCCCCGTGAGTCACGGCCCCAGCCCTTCCTCAGGAAGCAGCACCCCGTTGCCGGAGGGTCATGTGACTTCTCACAAACAAAGGAGCTCTTTGATTTGTTTGTGAGAGTCCGGAGATGTGGGAGAAAGGCGCAGCCTGTCGAGGGCCTCAGGTGAATCTGGAGGCGTGGCTTAGAGGGCGTCATGTGGCTCAGTGGGTTGGGGCGCTGTGCCTGTGATTGGAAGGTTGTTGTGAATCCTGTGGTCAGCAGAGCAATTTCATTATTGGGCTCCCTTAACTTCTGGTTTCTCCCGTGACTGTTTGACTTGGCTTTCACAAAAAAACATACAATGCTTTGGATAAAATGGATGAAAATGTAAATGGAAACAACAGTTGTGCGGGTCCTGGACGGTTGCTTTCTCAGAACAGCCAGTCGGGAGTGGCTATTGGTATGGTGCTGGGGGGGGGGGGGGGGGTGGGGGTGTTTTTACCGGGGCAGCAAGGGGTGCTGGGGACACACGGCTGTGACAGGACCCCCGAGAAAGGTGAGCAGTACGCTATACCGGCAGTCTCTCTGTGAGCTCTGTCCGTCATGCTTAACGGGATGATGCCCACACACGGGTCCAGAGGAGGCATGACACAGAGCCCCACCGAAAAGGGCTGACTGTGATTGGTCAGCAGGAGTCACCAGATCCCGCCTCCCACCTGCGTTTGAGCCGCTGTTCGGATGGGATTGGATCACTGGGCCACGGGGGGGGGTCATTCTGTGAACTTGTCAGTGCTGGCTCCATTGCCATCTGGTATCTCCTAAACAGCCCCCCCGGGGGGTTACTAGACAGGCGAGATGCCCGCTGCCTTTCCTATTATTCCTGTGAGGTATAAATTGAGCTCAGTAGCCCTAAGGGCTGCGGGAAGCATTAGCCTAGCATGAGGGTTCGATGGAGGCTCCGCGGACAGCATTTTTATGAGCGGCTGCCTTTGTAAACTTCTCCTTTCCACACGGAAGCTCTGGACCCAAATGAGTCTGAAATGCTGCTGGTCAGCTGATACCTGTCCTGTTTTTACCCATGATGCTCTGGGCTTATCGTTTCTGGGGTACCCCTGTATGGGAGGCTTGGCAGCAGGAAGCCAGCCACTGACCCCACCCTCTCCCTTCCCTCCACAGGGTCGCCGTTGTTATAGCTGTGGGGGTCTTGAGGCCGGGATCACTTGGGAGGGAGCCGGGAACATTGTGGGAGGCTTTCAGCAGCGGTGACCTTTGGTGAAATATCAGTCGATCTCCGTCTTTATCCTTTGATCTACCTCCTGGCAGCCTCTTACCCACGCACCGCCCCCCACAGTCTACACCGTGTACTACACGACCCGAGGCTGCGTGGTCAGTTGCTGTATGATGCCTCGCTTTTCAGGGATATTTATAAACTGTCCTGGCTGAATGTGAGCCGTCGTAAAAGGACACTGGGAAGTGCCGTCAGGTGACAAGGGACCAGCGATGGGAGTGCGGGCTGTGTCACACCGTTGATTAGTGATCATGCTATTGGGAACATCGTTTACATCCGGTGCTGTGAAACCCAGGTCTCAGTGTCTCTGTCCCTGGGATTTAGCATGCCATGCCTGGGGGGCTCCGTACGCTGTCCCCCATGAGCAGCTCGAATCATTTTGTTTGCTCCACAGGCCATGCTGTGTGTCTCTGTGGCCACTTCTTACTGGGGTCAGAAGCTTTTTAAACTGGTAGATTCTGACACAGATGCACACGCACACACACATGCGCGCACACACAAACACACACAAACGCCTGTGCAGAGGAGAGGGCAGACCCAGCCTCGGGCTTCACCTGTGACTAAAACGGAAGATCTTTGCAGAGTGCCTCAGGATGGCCATCTCTCAGTGAGCGGTCACGCAAAGCCTCCTGGGAAAAGTGCGAAGGCAGCAGCCAGGTCTGAGTCACTGGGGTGCACATGCTGCTGCTGTGTGTGACCCCCCCCCCCCCGTAGGCTACCCTTCGGGCGCTCTGTATTATGGTGTCCCCCGCCCCACCCCGCGTCCTGCATGGCGGAGGAGCTGTGGGCAAAGCCAAGGTCACCTTCAGGGGGTTCTGAGCATCAGCAGGGAGTCGGAGCTGCGATGCCAGGACTGAGGGAGGGTAAGAAAATAAGATGATGCAATAACATGTGCTGCTCTTTATCAGTACAGATACAGCACTGATTATTTCTGGTTTTTTGTCTGCTTTTTGTATGTCTGTGATGTATACTGTGTGTGTCTGTGATGTATGCTGTGTATCTGTGATGTATGCTGTGTGTCTGTGATGTATACTGTGTGTGTCTGTGCTTAATGCTGTGTCCATGATGTATACTGTATGTCTGTGGTGTATGCTGTGTGTCTGTGATGTATGCTGTGTGTCTGTGATGTATACTGTGTGTGTCTGTGCTTAATGCTGTGTCCATGATGTATACTGTGTGTCTGTGATGTATGCTGTGTATCTGTGATGTATACTGTGTGTCTGTGATGTATACCGTGTGTGTCTGTGCTTAATGCTGTGTCCATGATGTATACTGTGTGTCTGTAATGTATGCTGTGTGTCTGTGATGTATACTGTGTGTCTGTGCCTAATGCTGTGTCCGTGATGTAAACTGTGTGTCTGTGATGTATGCTGTGTGTCTGTGATGTATGCTGTGTGTCTGTGCTTAATGCTGTGTCTGTGATGTATGCTGTGTGTCTGTGACGTATACTGTGTGTCTGTGACGTATACTGTGTGTCTGTGATGTATGCTGTGTGTCTGTGCTTAATGCTGTGTCCGTGATATATACTGTGTGTCCGTGATGTATACTGCGTGTCTGTGATGTATACTGCGTGTCTGTGATGTATGCTGCGTGTCTGTGATGTATGCTGCGTGTCTATGATGTATGCTGCGTGTCTGTGATGTATACTGCGTGTCTGTGATGTATGCTGCGTGTCTGTGATGTATACTGCGTGTCTGTGATGTATGCTGTGTGTCTGTGATGTATATTGCATGTCTGTGATGTATACTGTGTGTGTCTGCTTTATTAAGACAATTCCCTTCATTCTTACCCCTCATACAGGACAGTTTGTCTCCCGTTTTTTTTTTTTTTTTGGCTTCCCTTTAAACTTGATCCTAATACTACTAAGGCCCTGAAGGCAGCACCTTAAATTCCTCAGATATTTCTGCTGAAACCAAGAGCCAGAATCCTTCGTCCTTTTTGTCCTCATACAGATTAAAAAACAGCTCCTCATACCTTCCCTCTCTACACTAAATTATTGTTCTTGTTATCTGGAAGCCCAGGGGAAAGACGGGGCTCGATAGCCAGAGGATTTCTCTGGGAAAATTCTGGAGCCGACTTCTTGAAACGGATTCAATTTGGATTCAAATCACGAAAAATCCGAGCTCCTGTTGTCTGTCATGTCGCCGTTCACCGGTGCTTTCTTCTGGGAAGTCATTTTTACTTTGATGACCCTGGTGGCATCTCTCTGTTTTCCTTCTCGTTTTCCTTCTCTACGGTGTTTGATGCGTCTCCGAATCGAGCTCTAATTCCTTTCGGCCTGTTGGATGCCACTTTAGTGGAGTTGTGGCATTCCACGCTGAATGATTTGTGTAATTGCCAGATTGCATGCAGTTCCCATTAGAGCAGGACTGCATTCATAGAATGAAGAACAACTTTAATGTCCATCTGCACATGATTTCTGGGTCTTTCTTGCAGTTTGAAATAGGAAAACACAAGCGATTACAGAACCATTTGTGAGGGATAAGTCTCCACTGTGGTAGATGTCTTGGTGGTAGAGGTCTTACCTGTCTTGGTGTTGTCGATGCAAGGTGCAAAAAACACAGACAGGTAGCCCGTCGAATGACGTTAAGGAGTGTCGTCTGTATGCCTAGAAGGACATCCAAAGCTATCCCTCAATGCTTTCTTCCTGGCAGTGCAAACTCCACCGAGGGTGCTTATAATCTCCTGTAGTCTCATCTCCGAGACGAGCGCCATGCAGGGGTGAGTGGGCGGCATCTCTTAGTCCCGGATGCGTATTGGAGGTCCCTACAGATGCAGACACCTGGGGGGCCGGGGGGGATTGGCACTGTCTCACCATGTGTGTGACCTGTCAGCCTCATGCTAGCTGTGGCCCTCGTTAACTTGCTAGACTGGATGACGGGAGCCTGAGACACTACTGTATTTTTAGCAAATTTACATAGAATCATGTAGCACTGTGTTTAGGTGAGGGGGGGCATGCTGTTTAACTGGATTGTTACTGGTTCAGACCCCAGCGGTGTCACACTGCTTCTGTAAGTGTTTTGTAACTCCTTTGCTTTAATAAAAAAAAAACAGGCATGTAAGTGGATAAATTGTGAGCTTTAGATAAAAGCAGTTGCTAAACAACTTAGTCTTATTTAATAATTAATAATCATGATTTTTTTTTTTCTTCTCTAAAGTGCTTGTGAAATGGAAGGTTCCGCAGTCCTGGATGTGAGCCCTGGTTCTTTCGCAGGCCACAGCCTGTGTTAAGATGCAGTTCATTAGTGTCTAACACAGCTGTCAACTTTGGTCACCTGGCTGGAGTGAGAATTTCAATTCAGGACTAGTCTGCACACATGTGCACATGTAAATAGTCTGTAGGGTTTGCAAACTGCCCCAATGCGTTTGATGTAGCTTATTTTCGATTCATAATGGAATAATATAGATTTGCCATAAGATTTCTTGCATGAGTGTGAGAGTCTGAAAGCACGAGTGTCACGCCGGATGTGTGAGGGTAGGTAACCCTGAAAAAGGAATATCGGCAAAAAAAAAAGCATCCAGGCTGGTGAAACTCCGAACTCCTGGGCTGCTCACTTCCCGTGTCCGTGTGAAAGGTCCGGTCCGGTCCGCGCTGGTGAGAAAGGAAGCACTTGACTAATGCCCTGCGTTAACAGTGACAACGGCCACCATGTTCTGGGTTACTCTGGGTTACAGGAAACGCCGGGATTGATGGCGGTTCTCCAAGGTATTCGGGAGAGATGCCGTCTGATAAGGCACTTTGATGTGGGCGGCCGTGGGACAGGAAGGCCCCTCCGTGCTCATATGCTGGTGCTGCTGTGACGTCTGTAAAGGATTAGTCATCTGAGTGAGGGACGGATCCCCGCCAGGCGGGACGGGGGTGAGCACACCTCTGTGAGTTGGCGTCTGATGCTACACTCGACTTGCGGCTGATAACCTCCCTCCCCTTCCCCGCCTATGGGCGGGGGTAAGAGATGGCTATCTGTCTCTCTCCAGGACATGCTTTAGGGAGCATCCTGCCTGATCAGGGGGGCAATATGAGACCTGTCTGAGGGAACCAGGTCAGCTGAGGGTGGGGTGGAGGTGGGGCTTACTGATTCACCTGCCAATCACCAGGCTTGCTGTGTCACAACAGGGTAACCTGAGGGCCGGGGCTTACTGACAAAACCTGCCAATCACCAGGCTGGCTGTGTCACCACAGGGTAACCTGAGGGCGGGGCTTACTGATACACCTGCCAATCACAAGGCTGGCTGTATCGCCACAGGATAACCTGAGGGCGTGGCTTACTGATACACCTGCCAATCACCAGGATCGCTGTCTAACTACAGGGTCGCCTGAGGGCGGGGCTTACTGATACACTCGCCAATCACCAGGCTGGCTGTCTCTCCACAGGGTCACCTGCATCCATCTTTGCTGTGGTTTCCAGAAGGTGTACTTCCCTGCATTCTGCTGGGTTCCCCTCCTTTAAGGGCCGTGCTCCTGACCTACATGTGGTGCCCTGGTTCGCACTCCTGTAGCAGCCTTGACCACAAATGTTGCCGCCGGTTTGGACAGATGCAGGTGCCGATTTCCTTGTTGAGCAAGAAGCGGTTGAAAGGGTGAGGCTCCCAACGCTTAAGGTTCCAGGCACTGCAGTGGGCCAATGATAGCAGTGGCTCCCAGAGAGGTGTGTAGCTCAGTAGGTTATGGATTTGTGCCCACTTCCCTTGTGGGTTCAAATCCCATGACTGCGAGAGTAATCATACTGGTTGGGCCCTTAACCCCCTCTACCCCAGGGACCCAGGCTGACCCTGCTCTCTGACCACATCTTTGGTGCTGATTCTGTGTCATGTCAGATAAAATCTTCTGTTACATAAATGTCAACGTAAATCTTTGCGGGAGCCGCCTGGATGTCCTGAATGCCGTTGAGCTGCATCTCCAGCTCACTGCCTGTTTCCACGGAGCCAGAATGCAGCTGAGCAGGCAGCAGTTTGCAGGCACGTGTGAAGCTTTGAGCTCCTGCGGAATGGACTCTGGCATCTGGGGAGCCGCGTTCGGGCCCAGAGCCCAAAGTGCCCGAAAAGAAAACAGGTGAACACTCAGAACCAGGCGGCCACAAAATCCCCCTGCCTCCGGTTGGCGTATGCGCTTGCACTAGCCAGCTATGCCTTGTGGGAGTTTCTGGCCTCCCCCTCGGCTCAGTGCCTCGGGGGGTTGGCATTCAGATGCATGACACACACTGCTACGTGGCAAACACTGCCCAGCGAGGCAGCAGGAAGGCATAGGGACTTTCCTGGGCTCCTTCCTGTTTCCCAGAATTCAGAGCATGGGTCTGCTGTTAGACCCCTTATCAGCTGGCCTGCTGCTGATCTGGTTTGATATGGGCCTACCCAGAATGCCCCTTACCAGCCCGGTAGGGGATGTGTTCTGAGGTAGGAAAAACTGTCTGCTGAGTTTCAGACATCCTGTTCTCCTCATATGAAACGCTGGAGTCTGAGTCAGACAGGAGCAGATTAAAATCACCGTTGCTGCTGCCCTTCGGGGTGACTGTGTCAGTTCTGCCGGCTGCAGTAATGAAATCCTTTTTTTAATCACTGCTCTCCACCAAGGAGCCTCTACGATGTGGGAGCTTTTATTACACGCAGTCTTCTGTCAGCTAAAGTGACTTGTCGCAGCCTTACACTTCTCATATTACAAGCTATTCGGGATACCTTCACAGGAGAACAACAGCAATTCCAAAAAGATGCCTTTATCTCTGGACTACATGGCCGGAAGGCGGAGCCACTCTGAGCCGCTCCCCCTCTGTAGGGTGATGCTGTATGGCCAGTGGGAGCCACTATGATTTACATCACCTATGCATGCTGGTCCCACAGGGCCAGAGAGAAGGCAGTGCCACTATGAGCTACATCCCCTATGCGTGCTGGTCCCTCAGGGCCAGAGGGAAGGCAGTGCCACTATGAGCCACGCCCCCAACCATGGCTGGTGCTGCAGGGCCAGGGGAAGGCAGAGCCACCCTGAGCCACACCCCCTATCAGGGATAGTGGTAGACCACGAGGGGCCGAGCCTGAAGTGTAGACCCATCCAGAATGACTGGTTGCCCAATGCCTCCTCCCTGGGTTTTTTTTTTCCCCACTTCTTCCTGTTGCGCGCAGCTCACTGTGCCCCCGACCCCTGTCCCCCCCGCGGCCGGCAAGCTCTGCCCAGACGGTGGTGAATCCCCCTCGTCTCCAAGCTGGAGGGGGTATACCTTCGGGAGCAGACCGAGCCGTCTGCCAGGGCCGCGGCTAATTACACGGCCGAAGCTGCAAATATTTTCCATCTTACTCACGCTCCACCAAGGGGGGGGGGGGGGGGGGGGGTGGGGGGGGGGGGGGGGGGGGGGGGGGGGGGGGGGGGGGGCGGGGGGGGGGGGGGG